>JAKOOJ010000008.1:55400000-56000000 GCA_022577455.1 Arizona elegans
TAGCTTTTTCTGTCAGAGAAACAGACTTTTTGTTAGGCATGGTGATATTGCACTATTACTTTTAAAATTAAATTAAGATGAATGAATATCAGTTTGGAAATCAAATGCTTTCTCCCTGCTTCCAAGTAAAATAGCAGAATTTATCTTGAATGATTCCTGGTATTGTAAAATACCTATCTATTAGAAAAAATAGAACAAGAAAAGATTTAAAATTTCTATGCATGGAATATTGATTGAAAAAAACAAGAATACTGCAAGAAAAAGTAGATGGGAATGGCCTGATAAATCCTAAAATAGTAGCCAAATAATGTCCAGAGGAGGACAAGAGAGATTAAATCCTTAAAAGAAGCATTTCTTCCATTAGAAAGTGACACATAGTGAAAATATACTATGTGTTTTGTTGTAAGGTCTAGTTATTATTTCTAATTATGAATCTAATGTGAGTCCCAAAAACCCAAAGGTACTTTTCAAAAGAAGACTGGACTTTCTTGGTTTTTTTCTTTGAAAACGTTTTGCTTCCCATCCAAGAAGTTTCTTC
This sequence comes from Arizona elegans, assembly GCA_022577455.1. Lineage (NCBI taxonomy): Eukaryota > Metazoa > Chordata > Lepidosauria > Squamata > Colubridae > Arizona > Arizona elegans. The sequence continues at coordinate 55,400,539 of JAKOOJ010000008.1, forward strand.
AGCCCTGAAAAATTGCTACTGAGTCAAGAAAAGTCACATTTTTTAAAAAATAGAAGTAATAAGCATGCAAAACACTGAATCATGGAATACTGAATGTCAATTTGAGAAAAAGGAAAACACAAATACTTGCTTGAACTGAACTGCTAAAAGTTCTCAACCATATCCTGGAAAAAAGAGAGCCAGTTTGGTCTGAAGCGGTTATGGCAGCAAGTTAGAAACCAGGAGACTGTGAGTTCTAGTCCAACCTTATGCATGAGAGCCAGCTGGGTGAGTTTGGACCAATCATTATCTCTCAATCTGTGACATCAGATTCAGATGACAAGCTGATTGGTCAATTCCTGTTGTAACCAATGGATCAAAGCTCAGTTGATTGAATGCTAGGAAGAAATAATATCCTGCAGAAAGACTGGCTGGCTATAATACTCAACATAGATATTTGTCACAGTTTGCAATTGTAACACTAGTAAGTTTCTTTCTTGGTTATTTCAACTATCTGAAAACCCTTTCAGCTATCACATATCATTTTTGTCATTTAGTATATATTACTTCACATATTAGAAATATACAAGTTATTCATAGAATTCATCTAGAATTTACCTTTGTTCCAATTTCTGCTGGTGAATGCATGGAATCCAAAGATATTTTGTTTTTTTACCAAGGGAACCATTGATAAGCTAGAACAATGAGGATGACTGTTATGTATGTTTCTATTTATGATAGTGAAATATCAATATTTAAGTATACGATTCTTTATAGCTTCTTTCCAGTAAAACTAGTAATATTTTATAATCCATGGAGTATTTGAGTTCATTGTATATCCATAAATACATAGTCATACAGCCCTACTGCAATATACTTAGAAATGTGCAAGGTATTTCAATATTTAGAAATGTGCAAGGTATTTCAAACATAAAACATTTTGAATTTAAAATAGGTTGTCCTGACCTTATGTATTTCAACATTGTTCTGACTATTCTGGATGCTGGGAATAGTATCAGAATACATCCTTAAGGTCAAAACTGAGCTTTTTGAGCTTGAAGTGTTCAGAATTCAAGACATTTCAAACATAATATTGCTTACGTTGTTCCAAAGTTGAAGGCTGAAGCTTAAGGCTGAATGAAAAACACTGGTTTTATGCTGGCCAAAGATCAAAGTAAAGATTTTGTATTGTAATGAGCTTGTCTAAGGCCATTTCAGGAGCAATGGTAGAAGAGATAATCAAAGTGAGAAACTTCATATTTATTGCAAGAAATATTATAAACCAATCTTTATAATAAATAAATGTATATTAATACTTAATAGACAATAATGTTTTCCTTGAACATCTGCTGTATTTGAGCTGTTGCTCAAAATGAGGTACTCAACATATTCTATAATGTGTAAATATGTAGCAATCTTGACATTAAGGAAAACCACATCTTATTTATTAATCAATGCATTTTTATTTTAAAATACACCATGTTTTATGTTTTTAAAACATTGTACCTCTAAATCTTCATATTTTGTAAAGCTGTACTAACTCAGCATTTTTATATCTAATTCTAAAAATGTAATAGCAATGAGTTAAGTTGCGTCATTTTATTTTGGATCCAAGTGATATCACAGTCCCATAAAATTAAACTTCTTAATTATTACAGTAACATGCTGTATGCTATGAGATTATTCCTATTCAGACTGACAGCATGCATCTTTTCGTTAGTTTTATTTTGCCCATGTTGTAGAAATTAAAATTAGAGTTAGCTGAAATTTATTTATAAGACTTTAAAAAGATTCAGAGTTCTCAGATCTTGTCTTTTGTATATAATATGATAATTCATAATAAAGCATTGTTTTAATATGAATTTTATAATTGTGTAAATGCTGTGGCAGTATCTTATCTAAGTTTTATTGTGTTTGAGAAAGTTTCACGTACTGTATATATATATAATTTATAGCAATTTAAATATATACTTGTTTATGATAAAATAAAAAAGGAAAATAAAACCAAAACCCAGATAACTGAGACATTTAATACATTTAAGTAATTATCAGGCACTGAAACTTTTTTTGTTTAGTTTTAAATTTTCAACAGCCATTAAAAGTTAGTAACACAGCAGGTGATTGTATGGGTAAGTGCAAATGTTCTGAAATAAATAGCAGTTGGTGACCTGGAATGTCAGGGCTCTAGACAAGGGTGTGTGTTTGTCAATATATCCTACATGTTTTACAGAGTCCTTGGGGAATACGGGAAGATACAATTTCACCTTTTCTGTGCCAAAACATTTTAATTATATCTTCTTCCAAGTACTGCGGTTCAGTAACCAAGGAGCTGACATTGATGCATGTGTTGATAAAGCTGCAAACATTCAAAATGAGATTAGCAAAGATTTTGAGGAAAGGGTGACAGCTAATTTTGCACACTATTCTGCATCTAATTCAGGTCAGTGTAATGATAGAATATTTTATAACTCTTGTGTCATCCAGAAGGACTTTTATGATGCTTTGTGTTAATGAACATTTGTGGTTTTGAAGAGTATAATTTCAATACTATTTTTTATACAAATACAAAGATTTTATTATGATCCTATAGGCTATACCCAGAAAGTGGAGGTGGGGAAAATTGATTATGTTCAACATAATTTCTTTATCTGATTTGCTTGTAACTGTTGGATATTTGTATGAAATAGTCAAAACATGTAGTGATGCTGTTTATTTCCATTAAAACATCTAAATTATATGACATTTAAAAAATGAAAATATAGTTTCTTTATGTTACACAGAACATTTCTGAGCAGATTCCAGTGTGTTTTGGTTCTATTCTGTGCTTTATTTGAAGGCAGCTGACACTCTTCTTTCACTTTTCTTTTTGTTTGTCAAGTTTTCTTTCTTTTTTATCCACTCACTTCTCCATCTGCTTTCACTTTTGTTTGCTTGGGTCATCTCTCATCCCAACTTGATAATGAGGAATGTGGTGTGACCCTGACCTCTATCAGCCCATGAATGACCTTCTGACTCCCCTGTGTAACCTTTGACCTTTTCTTTGACAGCTTGATTAATTACCCTGTGTTATGATTTATGAGTAAGTGCTATGTAAAAATAATAGACAACAGGTGGTCCCCTAAAAACTTTTTGTGGCATGTTTTCTTTTCTTGCCTAACTTGATGAGCTATTTTAAGTTGGAAACTTTGTGGAGCAATATGAAGTTTGGCAGTAATATAGCATTTTATACACTTGGACACAGCCGTGGAATGCAGGAGTCTAAGAGATGTGGTGTAACTGGGATGAAAATATTACAAAGTGTTAGCAGGGTGCAGTTGCCAAAATGCACATTGGGTGAAAATACAAAAAGAAGTCAACTGACATTTTAGGCATTTCAGTCTCAGGTCACGTCTTGAGAAAATTGCTCAAATAATGGAGGGGGCATTTTTCAAGCTGAGCTGCATCTCCAACAGCTATGTTTACTTTTACGCTTCACTAGTGACTTCTGATTGGTTGTCATGACCTCATCCTACTGTTGCATCTAGGTTGTTGCAACAGTGACACATAGGTACTCTTCTCATGAAAAAGATCAGAAATAAACAGATCATACATCTTTAAAAACAATGAATAGTCATTCCTATGACCATTTTAAACATGCATAGATCTAGGTTACTGATCTAAATTCCTAGGATTCCTTTTCCTACAGAAATAACTTGATTCTGCTTCAAGTATTTAAATAGTTTTTCTTTTTGTTTTTTAAATCAGATTGATAAAGCTCAAGAAAATTATGTTTTACACATTTTTACTTACAAGCCAGAAAGATAGACACATAGGTCAACATATTCCACTCTAGGCTCTGACCTTTCTGATCATATACAGCGGCCTCTCCTAGTGGATTAATATGCTATGCTGAACGCTTATAGCTCATTATTCATTTCAGCAGACACAAGAGCCTTCTTGTGTCCCAGAATATATCTCAAATATTTTTGCTGTTGCTGTCTATATTTTATTCTATATGGGTTTTGTATCTGTACACAAAAGTGGAAGGATCCTGTAGAAGATGTTATTAGGATTTTTTTTCTTATTGATACCATATTTTACTACCAAGCATACTCATGAATTTCCTGTGATCTATGATACAAAAAGTCTTGGTATTATAAGTACTTTTCAACATTTCTCTAAGCTTGCTTGTAATTTAATCAATATGAATAAATAAGCAGATATACAAGATTGGAAATGAAGTCCATCCTTTAAATGGTTTCTGAAATAATTGACAAGAATTTTAACTTGTTAGCAAAATCCAGTAGTTTTTGGAATCATACACTTATAATTTTATAGTATATAGTATAATCTTACTGGATTGATTTTTGGAATGGTTGAATTATATAAAATTGGTTATCCAATTGATGATCAGTTAGGACTCAAAATTTATTAAATGCTAACTTTAATAGAGACTACTTATAAACTGTCTCATTTAATTTTTCCTAACTAGTTTGTGCAGATGAAACTTGTTGAATAATGTATTGTACACATAGTTACACATGAGTAATGTATTATATTGTAGATGTATTTCATTTCAGATATATTTTTCACATTTAGTACTTCAATTATATCATTTATTTTGAAGGGAAATTATTAATTAGTTGATACAGAGTTAAATAGGCATGCACATCTGAGAAAGTGAATGTTATAAATCAAATCAGTTGTATGGTTTAATTTTGTAAAATGTATGTTATAGATTTTAAGGATTATTTTTAACAAAGTATGGATGTGTGGATGTGATTATAGATTGTGACTGCTTAAATCTTTGTTTAAGTTGGTCTCTACATTTTGTATGTATTGATCATGTGCCAAAATTAGTTGCCTGTCATTTTGACATTAAAATTTAGCTCATTTTAAAAGTGTCATTAGTAAAGAATGCAAGTTAAAATTTAAATACATTCTGATGAATTTTAAAAACATCTTAATCTTTTTAAGGTGAAAAGGAAACAAAAGGTCATATTGTCAACTGCAAAATTAATTTATGATAATGCTAGGTTGGTCTCACGTTAGCAACATTGATAGAGGTTAAATTCTATTCCAGTTATATATATATATATATATATATATTGTATTTCTACCTCCTTTCATCTGTTCAGGTATTGTCTATTATTCATTATCCTCTTTCTTGTGCCTATTTTTCCTCATATTATTTAGGGGAAGTGACTGAAGACAAATGAAGGAAAGAATATGACATAATGTCAACTTTCTCCTAAGCAAAACAAGGATCATAATGCACTTTTTAAAAATACTCATAAAACATCTTATATAGATTCCTGAAATATTACTATTTTAGTTATATCTTTACTTTAATAAATACAGTATGTTTTAAAAAGTTTTTAAATCATGCCAAAGGATGGTTTGTGCTATTTAAACTTAATTGGTAAAAATCCTTTAATTTATTTATGTAGCTGAGATTTTTAAATGAATTCATTTTTCATCTGTTGATGTGTCTGTGAAAAATTGACATTATGTCCTCATAAAATTGGACAAATGAGTCATGTAATTTTCAGTTACATAATCAATAACTTAGACAAATTTTACTTCTTTGATGATTTATGTGTGTCTGTGGTTTTTTTGAGAGTAGCCAAAAATGAACATGGTTTCAGTTTCACTAATACCTGTAAAATAATAACAAATACATGAATTTTACATCTTGCATTGTATAGAACATAACATGAATCAATATAAGACCTATCTTCAAAGAAGAAAAGAAAATTCAGGTCACAAACAGGATCAGCAAACTAAGACTGAATGGACAATGTACAAGTTTTTTTTAGGGTTGGGGTAGCAATTATTTAAAACAGTAAGAAAAATAGTCTCTTCAGGATGTTTTGTTATTACGGTAGTAATCATAAAGGCAGGAATCTGTTTTTCAATGTATTTATTATATATATATATATATATATATATATATATTTTAAAAGTTCCAATACTGATTTTAATATAAATTTCAATTGAGTTTATTTATATGGAAACTAGTATAATATTAATTTAATACATTAATCTTTTGTAAAAGCATACAGTGTAGTATATGGGGTTTGTGCTGAAGAGAAAACTGGAGGAAAAAATGACAGGAGGAAAAAATGACAGGAGATCACTTACTCATGGTACAGAATCTAGAAGGCGGCAATTTTCTCTTTGACCTATGGTGACCTTTTTACCATGTTCCCTTATACCATAGACAGTGAACTGAATGCCTCTAATTCACCCTGCTTAACAGAGTGCAACAGTGTTCTTTAACTTAGTTTTGGTGGGAGGAGAAGGTATAGTAGAAATTTGAGAAGGGCGTGAAAACTTGTACAGGCACAAGGAAGAGTAAGAACTTTCTTCAAATGTGATTTTAATAGCTAGTCGAGTGTGTCCAACTGTAGAAAAGCACCAAGTGACAATCTGTCTACCTGACAGTTATCACAATGCATTACAAGGTTTTTGAATAGCTACACAGATTAGAATAAAGCAACACCAAATAAAGTATCTTTTGTTATTGTCAAAGATTTACTTAGCCTTGATCATCTACATAGGTGGATTTCTTTTATTCAAGTGAAGATTTTATTTTAAGTAGATAAACATTTATTTTATTTTAGTATGGTCCCCCCCCCCCCCCGAAAAGTTATACAGAAATTTTTAAATAATGTTGACAGCTGGATTTGGTTTATGTGGATTTGACTTCTCTTACTTTCTTTAATGAAGATTATTTTCTTTGATATAAACAAAATGTCTCAAATTTTAGACCTTATCCCTTTATGTTTCTTATTGATTTATAATTTATATTCTCTGAGAAGAATCTAATATTTTTCCTTTGTCTGAAGTCTTTATGTGCATTTTTAACTCCAATAAAAGTGCTTATGTCTGAACATAACATTGAGTTCAAAACAATATAAAATAATCACAATTTAAATGGATTCATTGTTATTGCTGCTATCAGTTTTTAATTGAATAAATGTTTAATGGTTTAATCTCTGAAGTTTGCTAAATCCTTTTGCAATCAATAGTATTTAAGTAACCTACATGTAACACTTTTTTATTAATTAAGTATCAAGTTGGTAATTTTGGAATCCAGTGTGGAGGAAGCTGTTTCACAGTTTCTTGATGAACTGTATAAATCACTGAAAAAATGTAAAGAGCTTGGCAAATAAATAAACAAAAGTGGTCATTGTAAATTTGGACACAAAGATTAAAAAAATGCAACTCCTACTTCCTTTATCAGTGCTATGAAAATCACTTCAATCCGTACATTTGAACCAATAAATCCTTTCCCCCCTTTCATCTGGAACAGGAAGGCTATGGAGTAATAGTACTGAATCCGAATGAGAACTATATTGAGGTTGAAAAGACAAAAGCTCAACAACAGCCGTCTCCAGATAGCTCAGATGAACCTGCAGAAAAAAAAGAGAGAAAAGATAAAATTCCAAAAGATACAAAGAAGCGACGAGACTTCTATGAGAAGTACCGAAATCCACAAAAAGAAAAGGAAACGACGCAAGTCTATATTAGAGTAAGTTGATCTTCTTTGTTTTGTTTTGATATTGAAGTACAGAAAACAGTTTTGTTTTTACTTATTTGCGCTTTTAATTATGTTTTAAAATGTTACTAAAACAAAGAAATTATTTCTTTTAATAATTTATCTCTAAAAATGAATATATATATATATAAATGTATTTAATTTCAAAGAGAAGCTTGAAGTATCATTCCAAAAATACTGATGTGAAATATAATGTATGCAATGGTTTTTTTAAGTAGACATGTTTATTTAAAAATCTGTTAAAACATAGCTTTGTTTACAAGTTCACAAAATATTATGGGAATAAGTTTTGGAGGGAATAGATTAACATAAATCTCTATATTTTAATTTATTTGTCTGGTAAACTAATAACACAGTGGACAAAATGCTGATTTTCATTTTATATGATTATATCATTGACTTGTAATATATTGTTTCCATTAGGCATGTCTGAAGAAAGATAAAGATAGTTACTAATAGCTTAATAAATGTTTAAGTCAGAATCGTTTAAGAACAAAGCAGAAGAAATTCTGTCTTTTGGCCTTGCCTTTTCTTAATCAATGAACCTTTGCAGTTTGTAATACTAACTGCATAGGATTGTTGTTATCAATGCCACCCAAGGATTTTTAATTCTTCAGAGGTGCAAATAATATTATTCGTGCTTTGACAATTCTGCTTTATATACAAATGATATATTATATGTTCAGAATTCTTTACCATTGGGTAGTTGTTGAACAATGTCAATTGAGGGGGAGGGGATAATCTTTAAAGTTTTGACGTGTGTTAATTATTACACAGGATGAAGTAATGTATTGAGCTAATATAGCCTAGTGGTTAATTTTACAATGCATATTTTTTTAAATGGAGACAATATTTCTAGGAATGAATGAATGAGGATTGGAGAAAAAGCCCAAGAATGCAATATTTGCATTTAAAAATAATTGGAAATGTTTTTCTTTCTTCTCTTTTTGACAAATACATTATATAATAAATTATTCACTAGTCAATTCTACTCTTAGAGAAGCTTTCTTTTTTGAAGGGACCATTGGGGGCTTTGTAAATTTGCCGGAAGCAATTTTCTATACTATTAGGCCCTGCCGAGAATAGGTGATATATTTAGTATATATTAAACAATTGCTAATTTCTGCCAATTCCTACTAGATAAATATCAGCCTAAGAGTTGGGCATGTCCCACAAACCTACTGGCATAATAGTTAGAAAAAAGAAAAGAAAAATAATGTATGTTAGTCAGTATATGTTTATATGACAAGGCAGTTCAAAGATTAGTCTCATGAGAAAAAGCTTTCTAACTGTACACACTTAGCAGCTTTCATGTTCATTATTCAGAATTCCATATTAATAAAATGCCATAATCATATTTACAACCATTACACTACAGTATACTAAAGTATACTGTAAAGTCTAGCAAGACTTTTTCTGTGAAAAGAGTATAAATAACAGATAACATATACCTTCTAAAGCTTTAAGAGCAAAGCTTGAATGATCAAAGTACTTATTGTTTCAAACTGTAATCGTTTTTAAACTATGACATAATGTACTTTGCCAGTGCACTGTATACTACAACTTGTTGAAGAGATTTGGTCCTTGCAATAAACTTCATCTGACACAACATGGTAGAAAAGATTCCTTATATATTCTGTGCTAAGATATTTTTATTTGAAATATCTGCCAATTGCGTTTAGTAGTCAAAGAAAAAGTTATGTTTCATAAAATTCTACATTAGTGAAGCAAATACCTACTTCAGATATTTTCTATATAAGAAAAATATTTTACATGTGATGTTTTAACTTAGACATTATACATGTAATATATTCATATTCATTCCTGTTCTTATGGATACATTGCTTTATTCACACCACAAGAGGTTGCTGCTGCACATTTTGGAGAACATCTCTCCCATTCACATAGAACCCAATTTAGTAAACACTTAATGTTTTTATTCGTTGCTGAACATGAGGGAATGTTAAGATTTTGCTTAGATCAAAATGATGTGCTCATTCATTCTCTCTCTCTCTCTCTTTCTCTCTTTAAAGAAATTACTTCTGTGGCAAATAGCAGATTTCTAAGCCTCCTCTCTCTCAAAAATACTTTTAAAAAAGTGAACCAGCATTAAAACGTATAGCTCAAGGATCAGCCAGCATGGTTTTTTGTATTGTATTATGGTTTAAATATAACGTTTTATTGTCAAAATACTACATAACATGCATTTTCTTATTCTTCCTCCTACTGTATTTCTTATGCTCTCAAGATCTGCTTTGGAGGTTCTTTAGAAACTGCAGTGTCCACTGAGTATATTGGAATTTATAGGAAGAATTTCATCCAATTATTAAACCGTTGAATGATGCTGTTTAATTTTTCTTTTGAGTTCTATTACAGGTTTTATTTAGAAATAGACTGTATTGTTCATTTACAAATGTAAAATTATTTTAGGCACAAACCTTCATAGAACTTTAGAAAGGCATATCCAACTCATGACTTCAGGGCCACATGCAACCCTGGACAGCTAGTAATGTGACCCCACAAGATTATAAACTTTTTAACAACATTGTGTATATTTATATACATTATCTATATTATATATTTTATATGCAGCCCAAGACGATTCTTTACTCCATGCAACCCAGGCAAGCCAAAAGGTGGGATATGCCTAATATAAGACTTGGAAGAGGACTTAACGTTGTTTAGTTTAATCTTATGCTCAGTGAAGAATCCATTAAATCATCCCCAATAGACAGCCATATAGCTTGCATGTAGATATTTCCAACAAGTAAAAACCCATCACTCTTCCACTGCTTATTAGTTCTTACTCTCAGGAAATGCTTCTATTATTTCAAACCATTTGATCCTTGTTCTATTGCACTTTTACAGAGTATAGATCTATCCCTTGAAGCCTTTTCATTATCTGTAGATTGCTCTCATATCTATTCTTAACTAGTTCTTTTGCAAGCTGTCCAGATCCATTAATCATTCCTCCTAAGCTTGGTTTTAAATACCTTATTCTGGTATTAATCCTCTGAACATTGTTCTCTACAATATTCTCTACAAGGTTGACTCAGCCTTCCATCCTTCCGAGGTGGATGAAATGGGGACACACATTGTTGGGGGCAATATGCTGACTCTGTAAACTGCTTAGAGGGGGCTATAAAGTGGTATATAAGTCTAAGTGCTATTGCTATTGCTACTTCCCTGTCAAAGTGTTATATCTGGAATCCACCACATATTCATAAATCCAAAATCCACCACATTATCATAAGTCTTAACCAGCACAGGATAATTATTTTCCATGATTTAGATTGATTCATGTTAGTGTTTAGGCAGCTGAAGACATATTAGTCATTTTAGTTGCTGTTTTACAGCCTATAACTTCAGCTTGGTCCACTAGTATTCCTCTGATGTGCATTGCCATTAAACCAGTTCTCAACATCTCTGCACCAATATATTTGACCTGTGATTGTTAATATCACTTGTTGGAAATGGCCCAACTTACAAACCATTTGAACTATGTATATATGTCTGGGTTGTTAGCCAATTTCTGTAGTTTAATATCTTCTGTGGATTTGGTACCTTCCTCTCCAGTATCTATAAAAATATTGAATAACGCTTATTGAAAAATATTGAATAACACATGCTTGGTATGGTTGTTCAAGCAATAGCATCACCGTACAGCCCACATCTATGCATTTTTTCCACAACAGTATTAGAATAGAATGGGGTGGGGTGGAGTGGAGTGGAGTGGAGTGGAGTGGGGTAGGGTAGGGTAGGGTAGGGTAGAGTAGAGTAGAGTAGAGTAGAGTAGAGTAGAGTAGAGTAGAATAACAGAGTTGGAAGGGACCTTGGAGGCCTCTAGTCCCTATTCAGGCAGAAACCCTATATCATTTCAGACAAATGGTTGTCCAATCTTTTCTTAAAAACATGTGAGTAGCCTGCCAAATTCTTTATTGAGATCAATGTGTATTATATTCATAGCATTACTTTAGTCTACCAAATCAGTCAATTCTGTCATGAAAAGAAATTAAGCTAATTTGGCATAATGTGTTTTTGACAAACCAAAGCTAATTCCTAGAATGATAGCATTCTTTTCAAAATTGTTGTAGACTCATCTTAAATGTGACATTAAAACAAACACATTGATAGAGAATAGGATTGTGCAACACATTCAGAGAAGACAGTTCTTAAAGCATGTTAGCACACACACAAAAATTCTTCAAAGCATTAAATGAGCTGTATTCTTGGAAAGCTGCTTAAAATGAGCTTTGAACATGTAGTAAATATGGAAGAAACAAAAATTAAATTAAGTTAAGGAAACTGGTAAAAAGTTAGTGTAGAAATTAATTTGAGAGATGAGTTTTTCATGACAGACAGGTGATAATCAACTTCAGGGGAAAAATAAAATGTGAGAAAGATGAGATAAAGAAGTGCCAAAATTAAACTGTAGTGGGTATTAGTAAAGTATTGGAACTTCATGATAAAAATATATATCTACTGCATAAGCGGCGTATTTCTAGAGTTTGTAAAGATTTGCATCTAGTCACACTGTTGTGTGTTGGAGAGCCTTAAACTGACTACAAGCCTAGAGCCTAGCCAACCCATGCCATACCAAGCATCTAGAAAATTTTGCTGAGAACTTGCCAAAAAGTTTGGCAGTTATTCTCCTTCATTTTCTACTTGCTGGTTATATGCTTGATCAGGAATTAAATATTTCTAGTTTTAAAGTGAATAAAATAAATGTCCTTTATCTTTACTATACATTTACTATATTGGTAAATGAACTACTAGTTAATGTAAAAGCATATCATAAATGAAATACTGGTTAATGTAAAAGCATTGGTGGGGCAGTCAAAAGAAATCGCTTTGTAAACTAAAGGTTACAACAGCAAAAACCTGTAAAATGAAATAGTTGCATCTCAGAAGTTCATAATGCTTCTTAAATTGTTGGGTAAATTTAGGTTTTGCTCAGGGCAGCAACATAATATTTGGTTCCATATCTATAGAGAGGAGCCTTCGTTTATCACATTCACACAATATATCCTGAGCCTGAGTGGTGTAGGAGGTTAATGCCTCCTAAGGCAGCATTTAACATCCAGCTGCCTGCAATTACTGCGAGTTCAATTCTCACCAGGCTCAAGGTCGACTCAGCCTTCCATCCTTTCTAAGGTGGGTGAATTGAGGACCCAGTTTGTGGGGGCAATAAGCTGACTTTGTATAAATATACAAAAGTATGAAGGCTATTGCTTAACGCATTGTAAGCCGCCCTGAGTCTCCGGAGAAGGGCGGCATATAAATCAAATTTATAGATAGATAGATAGATAGATAGATAGATAGATAGATAGATAGATAGATGATAGATAGATAGATAGATAGAGAGATAGAACTATTTCATTTAATTAGCCTGATATATACTGTTTATTTATTGACAAATGAAGGTAGAGCTATAGCCAACTGGGCCTTTGTTCTGCTTTGACTGTTGCCTATTACGGGTCTTTGAGGATCAGGAATAATTCATGTCCTTTCCAACTCACAGACAGACTTTGAAGACAATTCCATAAAAACCATAAAAAGATAAGAGCCTACATAACTTGGTATCAAAATTATGATCATGGAATAAAACTATTGACATTTCCTCACTGGCAGTTTAACACAAATTAATATGAATTCAGTAACTTTGTAAATGATGACATATCTATTTATTTTAATAAAATTTATCACAACAAATTGAAGAACAAAGTTTAATTAGTTAATCTTCAGGGTTCTCTTTTTAAAAGAATCCTCTTGGTTTCTATGACATTAATATATGTAAAATAAAAATACCAACTATCCAGAAATTGCGTAGTTATTCACTTATAATAATAATCTGTTTTTATTTTAGAATGCTTTACTACCCTGCATTTCTCACATTTTGTAATTACTTTATGAAGACAATATGGGTTTTAATCCTGTGAGAGCACTTAAACCAAAGATGGCTTATCATATTGGAAATAAATAGAAACCTGCCACTCAGTTTCCTATTTCTCTGTTCTCTGTCAAACTTAGAAATCTGTGGCTTCATTTTTGACTAACTTGCAGATATTTACATCTTTATACTTGCTTAGAGGCCTTTTCTTGGCTCTAAATTACATTGCTTTTTAAGTGTACAAAGAATAATACTCCATCAAACCATGAAATCTCTTAGGAAAACTTTTAATCCTCTTTTTCCTCTTTTCATTTAAATTGATCACTTAAATAGTTGTTCACAGTGACTGCATTACTTTAGTTGACCCTTATCATATAGCTTTTTTACATAAGCGATAATGAAATTTGTTTTCATTTAAAACAATCTAGTTGAGATTCATCTTGTTATATTTCCCCCAGGATTACTGAAAGAACACAAGTTATAGCAGTTAAATTTAGATCTGTGGAGGCAGACATCTATCAATGGATACGGATCCATTGGCTATTGCAAAATAATCTTCTTCTACCCGATAATACCTAAATGTACAGAAGTACAATTCCTACAATCCCCAACCTAAAATTATTTGCAAAAGCCATGTTTCACTCTAAATTGCCGTTCAGGACACCAGGTTCTTAAAGAATGAAAAAATTCTGATATTATTTATTCACCAACAGAAATCCTGAATAAATAAGCCTATTTATTTACAGTTTTGTGTTAATAAATAATTCTGTTACCTTCACATTTATTCAATGTTTTCTGTATAATTTATATGTATGTCTTTGGGATTTAAATACTGTAACAAATGGCCTAGATTTCTTCAGATTTAAAAAATAGTCTCTTTTGAAAATGCTGAACTGTTTTTTGACTTTATTATGCATTTGTGCCTACAAGGGAGTTTCCCTGTTTAGTTTTACTGAAATTCATTTCAGAACTGTGGAAATATATAATCCATTACACTTCCCCAATAGATGGCACTGGTGGAATAAAATTACACCATAACTCAATTAAGGTTCTATCTTAAACACATTCAGAATATGTAGTAAAATATATTTTTTCATGTGCAAAATATTTTTAATATTTTTTGTTTTAATATTATTTTTCATGTTTTAAATATTGAAAGTAAACTAATCAAAAAGTGTGGTCTATATTTAGAATGTGTGTGTAGTGATATAATATACAACCATTGGAATAGTGATAATTTAATAACAGGAAATGGAGAATTTGCTTTATTGGAGGAGGATGTTTGAGCTATAATATATCATTACTAGTTCAATTTAGAATGGCAAAAATGCCCCCTACTTAGCAGGATCTTATACTGAAGTTTAACAAATTACTGTACCAATTAAATAAAAGATATAAAACTACCCCAAGTTTTAAGATTTGTATTAAATGACAACTGTTAAGTTGATATATATCTACGTGTTTCACAATTTTTTTAAATTTACAATGGTCTTTGTAAGGGAGTGTCTATCATCTCTTTCTGCTACTAACTCTTGAGGTTAATAAATACAGAGAATTGTACATCTCTGCTTGATCTTTGTTTTCCAGAATAACAGAGTTGGAAGGGACTTTGGAGGTCTTTTAGTCTAACCCGCTGCTCAGGCAAAAACCCTATACCATTTCAAACAAATAGTTGTCTGATCTCGTCTTAAAAACCTCCAGTGTTGGAGTACCCACAACTTCTGGATTCAAGTTGTTCCACTGATTAATTGTTCTAACTTCAGAAAATTCCTCCTTAGTTTTAGGTTGGATGTCTTCTTGAATAGTTTCCATCCATTGTTTGTTATCCTGCCTTCAGATGCTTTGAATAATAGATTGACCCATTCTTCTTTGTGGCAGGCCCTTAGGTATTGGAACACTGCTATCATGTCACCTCTAGTCCTTTTTTTTTTCATTAAACTAGACATGCCCAATTCCTGCAACGATCTTTAGGCACAAAATTGCTTATATTTGCCTTTACGTTTTTCTTACATTTTTCCTCAATTTTTATCTTCTTTGAGGATGGGGGCTTGAGTTTATTTATAACAGGGGTGTCAAACTCAAAGCCTGTGGGCCAAATTCGGCTCATGGTGTGGCCCACAGAGCTGTCCTGGAGACACACCCCTGGTGCCTCAGCCCTGGCCCAGGACAGCCAGGCACTAATCTATAACTTGATAGTGGCCAGAATGCGATGAGCCTTAGATCCGTGGGGCAGTCCTGGAGCTGGCAAGGAACTGCCCAACCACTTCAGCCCCACCCCTTGGCCATTTGCCGCCTCCTGTGTGCATGCCAAGCTGGCTCCAGGACTGCCTTGTGGATCTAAGGCTCACCATTTTCCAAGCCAAATGGCCGCCTTCAAATTATAGATCAGTGCTGCGACCACCACTAGCACCTCCATGGCTTGCTCGCCAGCCGGCCTTGCAGCCCGTGCAGCTTTCCTTTCACTGGAACTGCCCTCCACCCCATCCTGCGTAGGATAGCCACAGCTGTGGTAAGGATGGCCACCAGCAGCACTGCCAATCTCTCCCCCTAACCCTCATCCTTTCCTGAGTGCAGATGAAGGAATAAGATGGGAATGAGAAGGAGGAAGGCAGGGAAGGAAAAAGGAAGGAGTGGGCCATGCCCACCCGGCCCCCGGAGGTCAACCACAACCCTGATATGGCCCTCAAAGAAATCGAGCTTGACACCCTTGATTTATAACCTAGCTATCTTATCAAATTAACAAATTATCAAATTAACAAATTTGATTGCTAGTTTGATTTTCAACCAATTGTTACTCAATGGTAGGACTTCATTTCTCATGGTTTGGGATGTATTCCAGAATATTTTCATGACAAATTTTACTGCATTTAGCTGGAATTTGAGAAACATACAGTAGGTTTTGAAGTTATATAGAAACAGTTTACCAAAAGCAGATATTTATGAAGCGTCTCATGGTGCCCAAGAAGGAAAGTCGATATGACAATCCTGATAGTCATGAACTTTGGTGTTTTTGTTTTTGGGGGGCGGGGGGGTTGGCAACTTGTTAAGCAAAGTGGTTGCTAAATGAAAACACTACTGTACTTATGATCTTACTTCAGTTTATGAAGTCCATGGTTTTATAACTTACTAGTCCCGTGATGGCGAATTTATGGCACGCGTGCCACAGGTAGCTTGCAGAGCCATATCGGTGGGCACACGAGCCAGCTGATTTTTGGGCCTTCTGGGCCCACCGGAAGTCAGCAAATGGGCCATTTCCGGCCTCTGAAGGGCCTCCAGGGGGTGATGGGGAAGGCCGTTTTCGCCTCCCCAGTGTCTTAGAAAGCCTCTGGAGCCTGGGGAGGGCAAAAAAATGGGCCTACCAGGCTCACTGTGCCATCACATGCCAAAAACGGGGGAGCTGGGGGGAGCTGTGCACACATGTGCCGGGGGCGGGCACGCATGTGCGCAATCCCCCGTGCGACCCGCACTTTTGGCATGTGATAGCAAAAAGGTTAGCCTCACTGTACTAGTCTGTATATATATTGCATGATATTTGATAGAAAGCCAATTTGTTTATGAAAAATATATCTGTACACTGAAGAGCCTGCCGCTGTGCTGTTAAAGAACAATGTGGGACATGATAGGAATTGATTGAGATTGTAGATATATTTCATAACTGTAAATTCTTGTAGATTATTAGAAAGTTGAACTCAGATAATTTTGAACACTATCACAATGTAACAGTCATTTAAGTAGCAATACAGTTTGCAAATCCCCCCGAAAAATTACAAAAAAATAATAATAAAATAAAATACTAATCAACAGAATTACTTGATTAGTTGACTAATATATTAAAATTGTTTTTAATGACGGACTACATGATGCCATTAAGCATACGAAAGCTGTCTTTTTCCTTATGTTCACATTGAGCACTTTGGACCGGATACCAGGAAATAGGTTCTAATGTGTTCAACCAAGAGGTATAAAAATAAGGCTTGTAGACAGTTGTGTTTTGTAACATTATTGAAATTGACTCTCCTTATGCCACTCATACACACTGTTTCTAGACACAGCCTAGGGAGAAATGTGACTGATATTATGTTCAGAAAAATTTATTATAACAAGAAAGTGTGCTGGTGCAGCCACTCTTTAACCTTAATATGAATGACCACCATCAAAACACAACAGTTTCATCTATGCTGACAAAGGAATTTATCCAGAATAACAAGTTACTACCAGTAGCATAAGAAAACTTGACCACCTATTATGCTGTCAAATAATTTATAGCAAATGCAAATAAGAGTGAGGTCAACCTTTTCCACTTGTGCAGTCAAGATGCAAACCAGTAACTGAATATTAACTGGAAGGGAATATGATTATAGAATGAAAATCTGGCACATTTAAAAAGATCCTGTATTATATACTTTTTTAGATCTACATTTAGAGAAATTGAGAAACACCTATGCTCACAACACAGCTAATTCTCAAAGTTTGCAAATTTGCATAAGATTGTTTATTAAGCTACCATTAGTAGTTTTGCCTTTGCTGTGTCTTGTTCATAATATGAATACAGGTAGTCCTCAATTGACGACCATAGTGAAATCTGCCTTTTATAGTCATAAATCATAACAGTCATAAAGTGGGTCACCCACATGACCAACCTGACTTTACAACCTCTTTTTTTGCAGTGGTCATCAAATGAATGCTGCCATCGTAAAGTGAACCCTTTGTTCACTATGGGCCATTTTTTCCAAAAACCAGAAGTAAATGTCAGTTTTCAGCAAAAATGTTGTAAAACACAATCACATGACTGCAGAACATTGCAAACAGACATAAATGTGGGCTGGTTGTCAAGTAGCCAACATGTTATTTGACCATAGGGGGTGGCCATCAGAACTTTGGAACTGGGTTGTAAGTACCCGTGGGGGTTCTGTCATAATTTCAAGCAATCACTAAGCAATCAATCATAAGTCTAGGATTACCTGTATCTAGTTTGAGAATTCTGTTCATATAAGAAAAACTGATCAGTATTGAACAACAGCTATTCCAGAAAATTGCCCAATTAGAATGAGAGAAATGACAATTGAAAAATGCTAGAAATTCTCCATAGAAATTTTTCTTTTGGCAATTAAAAGACTAAATCAACTTCTAAATCAAAAGAGGAACTATGTCATACATGACAGAGGAATATTTCAGAGAATAATATGGGCAGTAGGATGAAAAATGTTTTAGATAGAACAAAATGGCAACCATCAACAGTTTTGTTAAGGGTCCTATTATCCTGTAGTGTCCAAATGATCCCACCATAATTGCCATGTAGTAATAGGTTTGAGCCTATAGGTTGAAATGTTAGAGATCTCAAATTTCCTGATCTATAAATTGTCTGGATCTACACTATCTTCACTATCACCATCTACGCTATCTTCACCTCCTGTCTAGGTATTTTGGCTTGCTGCCACTCATGTCTTTCATGGACATATCTTTACCTGAGACCTTTTCTCCCTAACTTTAGGAACTGAGAGAGATAAAGCCTATTCGAACTGTGCTTGTTACTGGACAAATACAAAGGAAAAAAGAATAAAATTGAAATAAATTTTATAATACCATCTTCAGTACTTGAAGCATTGAGGTATAAGATCAGAGAAATCAATCCATCTCTCTCTTTGAAAGGCAATGGGAATAAGATTAGGCCCAGGATATTTGGCGGACCATCTGCAGCCAGCAACAACATCCCATCGCCCGGTTTGCTCCCATAGGGAGGGTTTGCTCAGGGTGCCGTCAGCGAGACAATGTCGGCTGGCGGCCCCCAGGGGTAGAGCCTTCTCTGTAAACGCGCCCACCCTCTGGAATCAACTTCCCTTGGAGCTTCGGCTGGCCCTGGCCTTCGCACCTTTCGCCGCAAATTAAAAACTTGGCTATTCGAGTTCCCCGGCCTGGACTGATGGGGTTTTTTTATGGGTTTTAACTGTATTTGTTTAATTAGGCATTTTAACTTGCATTGGATTGTGGTTTTATTGTTGTGAGCCGCCCTGAGTCCGTTGGAGATAGGACGGCATATAAGCCTAATAAAATAAATAAATAAATAAATTTATAAAATCAGATCTAATTTTTTGAAAAGTAGAAGAGAAAGTTAAAGTAGCCACCTAAAGCATTCACCGGCAAAGGTATAAAATTTAGAACTGCTAAATTTACAAACAACAGTTTAAAGGAATCTTCCTGAAAAACCTATAGAGCACAAGATAAACATTCTAAACAGATTCAAGATGAAAAATGTGCTCTAATATAGGAGTCATTCTGATGTAGAAGAGCCAAATTCCATAAAGGCGTGCACAGTATATTGAATATGAATAGAGAATGTACTGGTAAGTATCAGAAACCAGTTAAATAGTAACTAGCAGAATTGGAAAAGAAATTGTACCTAATGTACACCGTAGCTTCCCTCTGTGCCAGTTTTGTAATCTGGATATTCCTGCTTTCTACAAGTTCTATTCTAAATCTGAGATTGACAGGAGAGAGCAGTTTTCCCTTGTTTCAGCCTCTGGTCTAGCAACTTTTGGTTTTAGACAGAAAAAAAGTTACCCCCTAGCTAGCAGAAACGGAACTGTTTGAAGGAATCTAGTTCTGTTTGAAACCAAAGATGTTGATTCTCTATTGAGAAATAGGTGTCAATCTTGTGAATGTCAAGAAATTGACATTGACAATGTATGCTGCACTTGCATACATAGGCCTTATTGAGGATGGAGAAAATGCTTCATCAAATAATCCCATCTCTTTGATTTCTGCAAAGCCAGCAAAACAATACAAATTGATGATCTTTTTCCAAGCAAACCTACTGACAAGGAAACAGGAAACAAAGGGATAAAATAAATTAACCTGTCCAATATTAAGGTAAATCTCCTTTGTTCTTCAAGGAGAGTTGCATTTGTGATAGATCTCTCAGTCTAACATTGTGCAACTCAGTGTAGTACACCCATATGGTGGGCTGGTACTTTAAAAGAAGATCATATCCAGATTTGATGTGTCTTCTATGTGTCTTCTAGATTGTCTTCTATGTAAGGAAACTTGGTGAACCTTAGGTATGGAATTTAATGACTTTGCTTCATATGACTAAATGCTTCAGCTAATACTAAGGACGACACTGCCAAATATTATTTCCCATTGTTTATTACTACGGAGTACAAATTGATGTGGTTGAACTTTTCCAAAACTATGATGGTTCAAAATTACAGGTGATAAATAGTTACAGAGTATTGCTGTATCAATGTGTACTTACTTCCAGAGAAACTACAAGTTCCTGCATAATAACTCAATCTCACTAAGGAAAAAAAATATTATTTATTTTTTTAATTATATTCTCAGAGTCTGAGCATATATTGTGTACAAGAAATTTAATGCTAGAATGGAATTGAATGATTCTGCCTTATTTGGAACCTTCTTTCACTATCCATCTGATCCAGCCTGCCAAACTCATTACATCCCTGCCAAATGCATTATATGTGACTGTGCTGGCTTGTCTTTAGTCCAGTCGGTGAGTCAGTTGGATATTTTTGTCCTTCATAGTAATTAATTACTTTAATGTGTCATTCATTATGGGTGGGCTAAAGAGCCACTGCTATGGACTATATAATTTTCTCTCAAAGCCTACTTAATCTGATTGGTGGGTGACTAATCCCACTGTGACCACATTTTAATGGTGTTATCACTGAAATCTTTTGCCAGAAATTTAAGACAAGCTATGTTTCACCAGATTTCTCAGCAGCAAAGAGGCTGATTAATACAAAATCATCACCTGGAATGAGCAAGCAGATTTTGGATCCTCTGGCTTCAAAAAATATTCTATATCTGTTGTGGCTTTGTATTGTGATACTGTCTGCTAAACCCAGCCACTCTGGTTATGGAACAAATCAAAAGCTAGTGTAATTATTGTAGATATTTTTTGCTAAAACTAATTTAGGTAGAATTCAGTGGGATTTGCTATAATGTAGATAGGATCTCTCTTTTCATTAAATTTTGGTTTTATGCACAATGGTACCAACAAGCTTTTCTTCTATACACATCAAAAATCCAATTAAATTAATTTCATATTTTGCTATGAGTCCTAAAGCAGGAATCACTCCAGGCCAGGGATAGCCATTTTGTAAACATACAACTTCTGTATTCAGCTTTAGTACCATGAAGTATTATGCCAAGTATCTACTAATTTGGAAGTAGAGAGTTTAAACTAGGACTATAAAAGTCATTTACATTTTCTAACTGCTATGAGTCAGCAATTGGCTATTGTGACTTCATTCTCGTTCACAATCTAAAGAAGTTGAGCCATGCCAAATTTTGCTAAAGAATCAAGCTAAGTCATGAAAAGTCAAGAGTTTATGATTTAGCCTGGCATTGAGTCTGGCAGTTGTACAATGCAAGATTCAATCTATGATTGCAAGGGAATACATATTTAGAAGAAGACACCATCTGAGATTATTTAATGCCTTAAAATTATATGTATTAGTAGATCAGTTCATCAAAAAAATTGCAAAGGGAAGATACAATTCTGCATGTTTTTGTCAGAGATTTTCCTCAGATAAGTCTATAATTAGAGGTTTTCAATTTTTTTCTGATTGTGGAAACTTACTTTTTTTAAAAAAAAAATACTGGAACCCCCAATCAAGAGGCAAAGTACAAGTGATAAAAAAATGGTAATAAAATGATGAAACATTACAAAAAATTAATTTGTATAATGAAATGATATTTCTATCCTATTTGAATTTCACAAAAAATGGATGAAAATGGATCTCCCAATTAGCATGTTGGCATTTTCATTTTTTCTGTTTTCACTTGGTGTTATGCGGTCTGCAACTTTACATATTTGTAGCCAAAGGACTATATCTGAAATCACATTGCAGTTGTGTCAAGAGCACCCAAGGCACTTCCAGGTTGAAAGAATTAGCCAGTGACATCACTTGCCTGGGGTGGGGCACCCAGTTTGGAGATGCTTTCATGTCCGTAGCAGGAGCAGGAGCAAATTATGGGAACCCATTTATCCCACGGTAGCATTCAGGTCTTGAATGCAGGCTTGCTGCTTGTCAACCCAGTGTTCTAACCACACAAGTCACCATGTTCCTATATCTGGAATGTTCACATTACATAAACATTTATTAGGCCTAATCAAAACACAAAATAAGCAAAATATGCCTATACTGAAAAGTCTATATCTCAGATGGGTATGACAGTTAAATATTGTGGAAATGAAAAACTGCAGGAATATTACAATTTGGGATGTCACTTAAAATTAATACCTTATTTAGAACTGTGGATGTCCTGGATTATATAAACAAGATATGCAGTATAATCATATAGTCACAAATAATGGATTAACATAGTGAAATTAGATTGGGTTTTTTCCATGCTTGGCTGAAGCCTCTTAAGAATCCATCTTCTGCTGCCTTCCTGCCTTCCCAGACAAATATAGTTTTCATGTACGTTTACTCCAGAGAAAATCCTACTCGGAAGTGCAAATTTGCACTGTAGCCGAACAGTGCAATCCTATATGTTTTCATTAAATGCCATACAGCTGAATGGAGTTTATTCTCATTTTACCCTTACCCTTTCTTTATTTATATTTCTAGTTGTTAGGAGTCATCCTGAATCTTTGAGAGTCAGGTGACATATAAATTTATTCAATCAATAAATCTGCCAATAATAATCCTCACAGGGTCCCCCCCACCTTTGATTATTAAGCAGACTTCTTGGGGGATACATATGCATACATGTGCACTGTCTGCAGTGTGGTAGGTGAGGAGGAAGAGAAGAGCTCAGCACAATTGCTCTTGTAGAGTTAAAATTGTTAGAATTTGTGGCAGGCAAGGAGTTGGGTTTTGTGTATGCACATGGCAAGGGAAAGGCAGCCAGTCACCTCCTATGTGGACTCTCACAGATACTGGTGACAATACAGCAAGTGAGGGTAAGAGCAGCACTGAGGCAGAAGACAATGGTTTAGTTCAATGGTTTAGTTAGAGCAGTGGTTCTCAACCTTCCTAATGTTGCGACCCTTTAATACAATTCCTCATGTTGTGGTGACCCCCAACCAGGGGTGGGTTCTAAATTTTTTTTACTACCGGTTCTGTGGGCGTGGCTTATTTTGTAGGTGTGGCTTGGAGTTCATGTGACTGGGTGGGCATGGCTAGCTGGTCATGTGACCGGGTGGCCATGGCTATGTGTATACTATAGGGACTACTCAGAGGGCTGAAAAAAGTCATTTCTGACAGGTCCTCGCACTTTTGACTGGTCCTCACACTTATGACAATCCTCACATTTATGCCCGTGCAGCATTCTTAACAACCATGTCACTCATTTCACAACTGCTTCTTTTCACCATGGTGATAAGATAGGGCAAAAAACATAAAATGTGAGGACAGTGGTAAATTTGAGGACTGGTCAAAAGTGCAAGGACCAGTCAAAAATAACTTTTTCAGCTGTCTGAGTAGTCCATGTGCACAAAAGGACTACCCAGAGGGCTGAAAAAAGTGATTTCTGACAGGTCCTCGCACTTTTGACCGGTCCTCGTACATATGACTGGTCATCATTTATGCCCATTGTAGCATTCCATATGCATAAAAGGATACAGCAATAGAGAGGGATGAAGGAAGGGAAGGAAATTAGAGTAGGAGTCAGGGTAAGAGAGGGAGGAAGAGAGGAGGAGAAGGAGAAAGGAAGAGGAAGTAGGGAGAAGAAGAGTGGGGTGGAAGAGAAAGAAGGAAAGAAAAGAGAGAGGTGGTAGGTTTGAGGAGAAAGATTGCTGTACAATAAAAAAGATGAAAGGGAAGAAAACCAACCCCAAACAAATATAAAGATATTAAGATAAAGAATGAATTGTTAAACTTTAAAGAATAAAAGAGAACAAATATGAATAAATAGCAATAATTAGAAACACACATACAAACATACAATGTATTTTCTTTGAACAGAGTATTTGGCCGGTTCACAAATTTAAACAGTGTTTAGTCATTTCAATTAAATTTACAATTTCTATATTTCCTTTTTGCCATATTTATTCCTCATCTATTTTTTTAAAAAACCAATATTACCCTTCATCCTCATCTCTAATCTTAATCAAATTCAATTTTTCCCTTCTATTCTATATTATACCCCTTCACATTGTCATCTATTTTTATATCCATCCTCACATTGGGTAATTATGTAATTATGTAATACAGTTGTTTAATACAAATTTAACATTTTAATATAAATCAATTAGTTATATAACTATCTTTTTTGTACATTAATCAATATGAACATGAATATTCCAATTATTTCCATGCAATCCAATTTCTTACAAATCAATTAATTATATTTACCAATAATAATAAACCAAATAATTTCCCCCATATATTCCTCCAAACCACAACTTAACCATTTCTGCTTTCAACACAATATACAATTAATAGTATCTCAATTATTACAATTCCCTAGTTAAATAGAGCTTTTTTTCTTTTGTGTTTTAAAATCCTGAACCTCCTCTTTTGCCCTAAATTTCCCATTGTTTGCAGTTTTGCACCTACCTTTTTTGGTGAGGAAAAAGAAAAAAATCTCTCTCTGCCTCATTTGTCATGTTGCAGCAAAGACCTTGCTTTACTTTCAGTTTCGCTTTTTCAGCATAGCTAGGGGGAAAAAAATCTGCTCCAGCAATTTACCTCTTTGCAGCTAGCTAGCAACAGAGCCCTCTGCAAAACAGCTGAGAGCAAATCAGCTGAGAGTCAGGAGGCTGATCAAATCAACTTATGGTAATTAACCTATGCTGAAGCTGAAAGGGGCTGTTTTTTCTATTTTTGTAGGCACCAGTTTACTCATTTGTTTTCTTTTAATACTGATCAGCTATAGGGCGGCCCTTTGAAACCCCGCGGCAAGAATTTAAACAGTTTTTTTCCCTCTAGCCATCAGCAATAGATTGGGAGTGGGCGGGGTAAGCGACTGGCGATCCAACAGAGGGTGAGGGTGAGGGTGAGTGAAGGCGTGGGGGGGCGAGAGAGGGCTTTGGCGACCTTTGTGAAATGGCCGTTCGACCCCCAAAGGGTTCGCAACCCCCAGGTTGAGAACTGCTGAGTTAGAGGGTTTTTTCTTAGTGCCTTGCAAAAGGTTTTTTTCTCCCTTAGTCCTGCAGAACCCATTCAAAACCTCAAAAAATCCCTTCCCCCTTTAATACTTTCCTTTCCTTTTCTTTATTCATTACATTTGCGATATATGGTTGCCTACTTGCAAGCAACTCTGAATGGCTTTCAATTCTAAAAGTTTCTTATTTTCTCCTCTAAAAGGATTTCTTCTAAATTCTGTGATGAGAGCATTTCTCTTTGGAAAGTGTAAAAAGCTGAAATGTGTAAAAGTTATCATTACAGGGTGTGTAAATAATCTACTGGTTTTAGGTTGTTTATCAATATAATGTTTGGCAACTTCAGTAAATATTCTCTAAAACAGAGATGGGATTATTTGATAGAACCATGTAACCTTTCTCATTTATGTTAGCTGCCATTGGCTGGCTTTGACAGAAGTATGTAGTATCCATGTTTAATGAATAAATACACTGATGAATAAAAATACATTGTTTTAACAAAAATTCCCCACAATATGGGACAGAGGTTGCTGCGAATAGCATTTTTGTACCACAGCAACATTTTTGAGATTTTCATTTAAAATTCGGAAGAATAGGTAGCATTTAATTTTAAGTAGGGAAAAGATTAATCACTCATCCTTTGTGTGCTTATTCTGATCCTTTTCTGTAGTTATCGTTCTTCTAAAAATCAGGACAGTGTGTTCTTTGACCTTGTAATGTATACACATTTAAATAGAAGATAAATGATAGAGCTATGATACAATTTTGTGGATCAGGTAATCACAGTGGCTGAATGCATTTTTTATATTATAGTTTTCACTTTTACAGTGTATAATAAATAAATTTCTTACCTATTCTTGGAGCATTTTGCTATAGTATCTCTGGAATTCCTTTCCAGCTGTTCTTTAATATATAATCCAGTTCCAATAATGGCTTCCCCTCCACGTATGGTTGCCTGTGTTAGAGGATTTGCTCCCAATCTTCCAGTTAGGTCAACCAAAAAAATTAAGATATGATAGGGGGTCAGTAGAAGAAATTCATATCAAAACAACTACTCACCATGTCATTATGACAACTGGCTGTAGCAAATGTGTTTCTGTTTTAACTTACGACAATTATTTGCTTAAAGTAATTTAATCTGACAGTAGCAGGATCTTGAAAGACTTTTGAAGATGTCATAAAAGCGACCTTTCTGCCCATGTGCAGTGAAAAGCCATTTTTAACAAGAAATCTCAGAAACAGTACAACTTCTTTTGTACTTTGTTAATTAGTTATTGATTTGAAACA
Source organism: Arizona elegans (assembly GCA_022577455.1). Classification (NCBI taxonomy): domain Eukaryota; kingdom Metazoa; phylum Chordata; class Lepidosauria; order Squamata; family Colubridae; genus Arizona; species Arizona elegans. The sequence goes on from JAKOOJ010000008.1 coordinate 55,427,308, forward strand.
ATGCACTAAAAAAAAAAGTTAGATTAGCCAGACACCAACAAGGTCACAGTGTGACATTGTAATCATGATAATCTTAGAGTAGGTGCCTTTTTTAATATATGAACTCTTTTGGTTTTGTATTATCAGGATATATTGATGTGAGGTATACCTTAATACTGGCATATTATGCAATCTCCCCATAAATAACAAGTTTATAATTTACAAAATATCATTTCACCTTAAAGGTATATCTAGATTTCATTCATGATGTTACAGTTCTTGTGCTATTCTTTTCTATTTACTGTATTATGTCTGCAAGTAATAATGACATTACGGTAAATTATGGAGCTATATTAATTACAAATTAAATTATTACCAAAAGATTTTATAGCTAGATGTCTATGGAGATTCTCAGTCACCCAGATCATAGTTGTCCCAAAGGTACTTTTTCAAGAGGCAACTTTCTTGTTTTCCTTTTGAAGACGTTTCATTTCTCATACAAGAAGCTTCTTCAGCTGTCATTTTATAGCTAATTTTTAAGGACTTTGTACTGTAATTCCATTTACTGTTATAGGAGAGTAAAAGTTATATCTGTACCACTGTTAGAATTCTAAATCCAGTTCCATTTTTAGTAGTATATAATAAACAGAAGCAAAAATAATAAAGTAGCATTCTCCAATTTTCTGCTCCCCAGTTAGGCTGTGGTAAGGTTTAGCAACCAGTGTGGCTATTGACCAGGCTGGCTGGAATTTCTCGGAGTTTACATCCCAATACATTTAGTGGAAGTACTATTGATCTTTCTTTCCATTATGTTTAATAATAAGCATTCAAAGGTAGAGATAAAATATATCATTATCAGTTCAAGACTATACATTCACTGTTGTACTATATTTCTGCTGTAGAAGAATACTCTTTTTTACCAAACCTTATGCAAAATGGATCTAGAGTTTTTCATTTATAATTTTTAATATGCAATGTTGACTTTTTGAATCTGAATGAAATAGTACAATTTACGTGGGGCTGTCTTCAAAGAGCATCTGTCGGCTACAGTCGTACAGAATGCAGTACCCAAGCAATCATGTGTGCTTTTCAGTCAGCACGTTACATCTTTGATTTGCAAGCTGTACTTATCAGTATGCTTCTAGATTCAGTTCAAGGTGCTTTTTGTAATTTAAAAAGTCCTTCATGGTAGGGGCCCTAGTTATTTGAGAGCTGCTTCTCTACAGTTATGTCTACCCTTCCCATTTGGTCTGGCAGAAGAGGATCTGGGTCCCATCTATTAGGCATTGCCATCTGGTAGGACTCAGGATGAGAGCCTTTTCTGTTATGGAACCTGTTCTTTAGAATAACATTCCTCAGATTAGACTGGGCCCAAGCATGTTGGCCTTTTACAAGACATAAATAGATGGTTTTGTAACTAGGCCTGGAGGTTAGGAGGTTTGGCTAACAATCAGTTTGGTTTTTTACCTTGACTGTGGTTTATATGCATGTTGGTATTTCCTGGTTTTATTTTTTGTGCTGTTTTTAAACTATTGTCCATTATCCAGTTATGAACTTGAAGTAGGTGTTCATATTAATTGCATGAATGAATAATATTCCTCCCAAAGTCATATTAATCTATTTATTTGGGGGGGACTGAATGAGAGTCCCTTGGGAGTTGGGCAGCATAGAAATGTGACAAAATAAATAAATAAATAAATAAAAGTAATGCCTCTGGTTATAATTCACCAACCACTAACTGCTATGATGTATTCTTTAGTATCTGTTCTTTCAGTTTAGTAGGCAGCAACTTGCTGTGAGAAGTGCTGTTGTTTGTGCTGTAGTGCTATTGTTTGTGAAATGAAAACCTGCTGTGAGGTTTCATCAGTGTATATAAGCAATTCCCTATGATTGGGTTTTGACTGCTGAAGGAATCTCTCCAATTAAAATTCACCACTAAATGCAAGTGATTTCTAGTGATGATTGTTTTGATGTGAGCACTGTGTGTTTCTGGACCAAAAAACATAAAATTTGTGAACTTGGAAATGCTGATTTATGTAATCAAGAGTAGTAAAGAGTAAGGGAGATCATACTGAAAAAAATATGCAAGAAGTGTTACCAAGGCAAAGGGGAGGGCTGAAACATTTTTAAGTCCTGGAGAACAAGAAAATATTTGGAAACAGCTCAGGCAAATACCTCCCTGATTCACTGACACGTAAGAAACAGGCAAGGAATATAGTACAATCAGAATTGCAATTGTCTAAAGTAACAGAGACAATCTCAATAAAGGTAATTCTAGCCTTCCTCTGGTGTTGATTTCCTGCTCTGGTCTACATATTGAAACTAACAACAGCAAAATGGATGACTTGGGACAACAACCCATGAGTTTCACATGAGAAAGGTTGTTGGCAGATCACTGAAATAGCTGTCAATCTTCGCATTTTACAGGTATGTATGGGTCACATTATTGACATTCTTCAATATTGGATGGGCTTCTCGCATACTAACATTAACTGAAGTTGGATCTCACTATCTTATCCCATCTAACATACATACTTGATACAATGCAACATCCACCTTTATTCAAAATTGAAGGACTATCTTTCTGGCATCTGTCTGACTCGAAGAAAGAAATGGAAAGGCGTGTTCAATCTGACTAAAGAAACAAAGTGTATTCTTTTGTGGCAGCTTTAAGAAGTTTGTTCATTGTTGGCAAAAGTGTATAAGCAATGGCAGTGATTATATGGAGAAGTAAATACAGCTGTTCATTTATTAAAATATCCCTATATAAACTAGAGTTATGGGGTTGAAAGCATTACTATTCATCTAATGTCTATTAAACCAAAGTGGGATGATAATGGGATAAGATCATAGCATTATAAATGCTATGCTTTATCTTCCAACATAATGAGTTTGACAGCCAAACATTCTTCAGCATTCTCTGGGATATCTAATAATCATGAATTTTTCTTGAAGTAAACTTACTGTATGATAAGAAACATACATGATGAAGTAAACTTACTGTATGATAAGAAACACACTCAATATTCTTTGAGATTCTTAACTACTAATTTGTTAATCTGGGGTATTCCTACTCTTTATTCCACAAAAATCTTTTTAATAATCTTTTAATCTGGAACTACCTTAAAAGTATTAACTGGAATCTAAGTACTTATATCAATTTTGAAATGATATTAATTTTTACAATACTTTCTTAGTAAGCTCATTTTATCCCAAGATTTTATTGGGATCATTACTCAAAGATCACCAAATGAGGTGCCAATTCTAAACGTACAGAAATTATGTGAGATTGCTACAATAAAATGAGTACTCTATTAGCTTTCAAACTGTTGTACAACTTCAATACATATTTATATAGAACATTCCTATTATCACTGACATAATATATATTCAGCATAAAGTAGAACAATTTCTGTTTAACTCCAATCACATTTATGCCCAGATTGGCTGACAAGAGAGGCCAATAGCTCAATGTCAAATTAAAGGAAATACGACAGTCATTTTAATGAGGCCTATAAACATGTTTTGATAAATGAGGAAATGATTCTATTTCGTATTTAACTTTGGTTAGAGAAGTTTATTTATTGAAATTAATTTTTAGAAATCCATATTTGGCCAAAACATGCTCCAAAAATTTGAACTGTACTCATATAAAAGACTCTTTGTGAATCCAAAGAAATCATTACAGTCCAAACTGAAAAAATCATTATTCCTTTCACATTTTATCTAAAAAAAACTACTTCCAAGATAAATGCAGAATACTGTATGATCTCATTTGTAGATCTTAAATATGTAATCATGATAAGACTTGGTTTCTCTTCTAAATGGAATGAAAGCCTTATATACAGTTTCAAATTCCAACTTGTTTTCTTCCTGCACTGACTTATGTTTTCTCCAGGAGAACTGATCTTGCTCAGCACTGTAAGTAATTTTTAGAAAGAGTAAATTATTTCTATGAAGCAGAAATAAGTAGGTTACTTCATTATCTACTGTACACTCTATCAACATCTATGGTACATTTATACTAAAGTTTTAAAGTGGGTAATTCTATTTTCATGTGAATCAATCACCAACATATTTAAAGTTTTCATTTTCTGATCTAGAGAATCAGTCCTCCATAACAGTTTTTGATGTGTTCATTTATCTATTATAAAAGATTGTATCACAAGTGAGATCTTTTAAATAATAATCAACTTTATATTACTTTAATCCTGTGTGACTATTTTTTCTTATAGATAAGGAATAACTTTAGATTTAGGCCATTCTTCTGCTTAGGTCTAGGTCTAAGAAACTAATTATTCCTTGAAGAAAAGGGAGATAATTCTACTTTCTCTGTTTTATGAAATGTTGACCAATTTTTTTCAATTCAGAGTAATACTTTAAACAATGACAAAAGAAGTTATCTCTTATCAATTAAGCAATTTTAAAAAATCAAAAGATTAGTAGATAGCTTTTTAAACTTGCACAGAACCAATATTATAAATCAGAATGTTGCCATCCCATATTATAAGTCTTACATTACTATTTTTTCCTCAATTAAAAATTTAATTGGATTTTTTAAGCTTTTATGAATGGGTTATTACATATAATTGTATTTACTTCTCTTAGTATAATTATGTTGTTGAATTTAGGATTACTGTTAAGTGTCTTGAACTGTCAGGAATGTGGGATATAATTTGTTAAATAGTTAATAAACCTATTTGGCTTGTGATCAACCTGCTGTCATGTTAATCAGCACATGAATTTAAGTAATTTGGGAAGGCATTTTGTGAGTCCTCAAGCCAACTGAAGCTTAAGCAGGATTTGATTGAAGACCAAGTGTTCTGAATAGTGGGTACTCCAAGTTTAAAATATTCTCTCCAGGGCTGCATGTGACCTTAAGGTATCAGAAGAAAACTGTTCCATTCATTCATAAATTGTAATTTTGGAAACTTTGTTTTAATCTGCCTAACACTACATTTGTATGTATATATGTTATTTTTGTGTAGCAAAAAAAAAAAGATTATTGTAGCATAATTTGTAGAGAAAAACAAAAAAATTAGTAGAACAAAATAATAAATTCTATCCCAACTTCCTACTTTAATAATTTATTAAGTTATATAATATAAATTATATAAAATATAAGTTATTCTTACTTAATAAGAATATATTAAACAATGTGTGCAAATATATAGATTATTACTGAATTATCAGAGAAAATATGTTATTTAAACATCCTTTATGGAAAAAATCTATGTGATCTCTAGGAGTCAAAAATGATTCGATAAAACACAGACATCCTTTACACTTCTGAAAATTAGTGTGAAGTAAATTAATTGTTATAAAGAATTATAAAGTTTGCATTTCTATATTCATCACTTTGGGTCTGCTTATTTATCTCCCAATCATTTTCTCTCTTACTTGTTCTTAGAGGAATGCAGAATTTATGTATTACTGATTTAAATGAGTGCACAAATCATAATGTACCCTAACAGCTGACAATGATTAGGATTGTGCAACTTTTTTGTGGATATTTATTTTTGTTTTTCCTTCTGTTACATCAGCAAATCCCATCTGGACCTTACTACCTGAACAACTGCATAGAATCCATAGTACGATTAAGAAAAATAGTCTAAAAATTGTTGCTTAAGTTAAAAAGCAAACACATTTCTGAGTAGTTGTAAATTTTATTAACATTTATCCACAGAACAATAACTGTTTAATAATGTACATTTTAAAAACTTGAAGAATCAGCAGCCGCTAACTTAGAGTAATTTCAAATAACTGATTTTTGTTTCTTTGTTGAGGATATTTGTAATGTATTGTTTTGTTTTCTTGTATGATTATGTAGAATGTGTTTAATGTTACTTTAAACATTTAATAAAGGATCTGTTTAAGAAACCTAGTGTATTATATAATACACTTTTAATATTATAAATGATTCATTATATTTCATTTAATAAAGCCCTAGTAGCAATTCATTTTTAAATGCTAGTCAGTTTACATGTAATAAGGAGCAAAATGGACCCAACATGTAATGGACCCAAACTTCAGTTCTGATTCAAGAAGAAACACCCATGCCATCTATGTCACTCTGCACCACCACCGCCTTTTGTTCTTCTGCCCCTTACATCCACAGCTTACCTTTATTGTCTTCTTCCTTCTGCTGCTGACCTTACCCTTCATGAGACCTGCATGTGGCCAGCCACTGCCTTATGAAGGACTAGGTTAGGCATGCTACATCAGCGGGAGTTAGAAGACAGCAAAGGATGGCAGAAATGGTAGCATGCAATGTAGTGGGGTTGGCAGAGCATAGAATAACTTGCACAGCAGAGGGTGGGTCAGTAGACTGCAGGATCACCAAAAGGCCAGAAATGGAAGAGAGATAGGTAGAGGATTTATGGGTAGTTCATCACTGGAGGTTTTTAAGAAGAGCCTGGACAGTCGCTTTTCTGAAATGGTATAGGATCTGCTGCTTAAGCAGAGGGCTGGACTAGAAGACCTCCAAGAACCCTTCCAGCTCTATTCTGATTGAAATTGAGTTGGTGCACTTAGTGGTTGTAAATGTGGGCAGGCTGCCCAGTGCCCAAATTTTGATCATACGAATATAGGAGCACTGCAACTACTGTAACTTTAAGAAACAGGTATCATTGTTCTGCTTCAGATATCAATCACCACACATGATTGGTATGGAGATTAGCAATTTTACTTTGAGGCTGAAGAGGTAAATAACGTAAACAAAACAAAACAGAAGCTTACTTGAGGTTTTTTTTTTAATAGGAGTGCACAGAAGAACATTCCATATCTAATCCAGAATTCTGAGAGCCAGGTCAGGGTTGTCAGCCAGTTCAGAGGCAGAGGGTTATCATATCTTTTCATTTTTGTAATTAATTTTTTTAATAAAAAAATATATTCCAAAACTAAGAGTTTAGAGATGGAGCAAGGAGTATTTTTCTTTAAATTCTTGATTTTTTTTCTTTTTACCCTATCATATGTATTGACTTTGAGCTTTTCCCTTTTGCATTTATCTAACTGTAATCTAGCACTCTTTTTTTATTTCTTTTAATCATCATGTTCCATATCTGGAATGAGCTCCCCCCCCCCCCCCGGAGATACGGAGGATCCCGGATCTGCGTACTTTCCTCCGTGCTCTTAAGACCCTCCTATTCCAGCAAGCCGGCCTGGCCTAATTTTCTCCCCTTTCTTTTAAATTTTTAAATTGGAATTTTAATTTGTTTTAAATTATTGGGATTTTTAATTGTCTTGGGCTAAATTATTTAATTTGGTTTTAATTATGTTTCTAACTTTTGTATTTATGTATTTTATTCTGTGCCCGTTCACCGCCCTGAGTCCTTCGGGAGTAGGGCGGTATATAAATTTAATAAAACATAAACAAACAAACAAACATCTGATCTCATACCTGAGCTAAAACTGGTGTTAAAGAATTTTTTTTCTTTCTTAGCCTGGAATAGATACCATCTGCTGAACTTCACTGACAATTCTTTTAGTGTGCAATCAGATGAGTTTTTCTATTGAAAGCTACAATTAGATCTACCAACCATTTATTTTTACTCCAAGCATTTTACTTAACATCTCTTACTAGTTCATCTCTTGCGGTGGATGCCTTTATTTACATATCTAAACCTGGATTTTACTCATCTCTATTTATTTATTTATTTATTTATTTATTTATTTAATTTGTATACCGCCCTTCTCCCAGAAGGGACTCAGGGCGGTGAACAGCCAAAATTAAAAAACATACAAATACAAAAGTTAAGATAATTAAAAAAATTAAATAATTGGCTACCCAATTTAAAACCCCAAATCCATAAAATTTAAAATCCCAGTTAAAAACCATTTAGGCTAGGCCGACTTGATGAAATAAAAACGTCTTCAGGGCTTTACGGAAGGTCCGGAGGTCCGGGATCAATCGTATTCCGGGAGGCAGCTCATTCCACAGGGCGGGTGCCCCCACAGAGAAGGCTCGCCCCCTGGGGGCCGCCAGCCGACATTGCCTGACCGACGGCACCCCGAGGAGGCCCTCTCTGTGAGAGCGTATTGGCCGGTGGGAGGTTATCGGTAGCAGCAGGCGGTCTCGCAAATACCCTGGCCCTAAGCCATGGAGCGCTTTAAAGATGAGAACCAACACCTTAAAGCGCACCCGGAAGACCACCGGGAGCCAATGCAGCTCGCGCAGGAGAGGTGTTACGTGGGAGCGCCACTTCGCTCCCATAATCACCCGCGCGGCCACATTCTGCACCAGCTAGAGCCTCCGGGTGCTCCTCCGGGGGAGCCCCATGTAGAGAGCGTTACAGTAGTCCAGGCGTGACGTAACCAAGGCATGAGTGACTGTGCACAAGGAGTCCCGATCCAGAAAGGGGCGCAACTGGCGTATCAGGCGAACCTGATAAAAAGCCCCCCTGGCCACGGCCGTCATATGCTCTTCTAAAGACAGCCGTGTGTCCAGGAGGACGCCCAAGTTGCGAGCCCCCTCTGTGGGGGTCAGTGACTCGCCCCCAATAGCCAGCGATGGCATCAGCTGGCTATACCGGGACGCCGGCATCCACAGCCACTCGGTCTTGGAAGGGTTGAGCCGAAGCCTGTTCCTCCCCATCCAGACCCGCACGGCCTCCAGACACTGGGACATCACTTCGAGGGCATCATTGGGGTGGTCTGGGGTGGAAATGTACAGCTGAGTGTCATCAGCGTACAGATGGCATCGCACCCCAAAACCACGGATGATCTCACCCAGCGGCTTCACATAAATGTTGAACAGGAGTGGCGAGAGGACCGACCCTTGCGGCACCCCGCAAGCAAGGTGCCTCGAGGTCGACCTCTGCCCCCCTGCCAACACAGACTGCGACCGGTCAGAGAGATAGGAGGAGAACCACCGCAGCACGGTGCCTCCCACCCCCAGTCCCTCCAGCCGGCGCAGCATGATACCCTGGTCGATGGTATCAAAAGCCGCTGAGAGGTCTAATAGGACCAGAACAGAGGAGCAACCCCTGTCCCGAGCCCTCCAGAGATCATCCACCAATGCGACCAATGCCGTGTCCGTGCTGTACCCAGGCCTGAAGCCGGACTGGCACGGATCTAGATAGACGGTTTCATCCAGGAACTGTGGGAGCTGTCGCGCAACCACACTCTCCACAACCTTCGCAACAAAGCGAAGGTTGGAGACCGGACGATAGTTTGCCAAAACGGCCGGGTCCAGAGAAGGCTTCTTGAGGAGGGGCCTCACCACCGCCTCTTTCAAGGCGGGAGGCAAGAAACCCTCTCTCAAAGAAGCATTTATGATCCTCTGGAGCCAGCCTCGTGTTACCTCCCGGGTGGCCAGTACCAGCCAGGAGGGGCACGGGTCCAATAAACATGTGGTTGCGTTTAGCCTCCCCAGGATCCTGTCCACGTCCTCAGGAGTCACAGGGTCGAACTCATCCCAGATAACATTCTCAAGACCAGCCTCAGTCACCCCGCCGGGATCTACCCAGTCAGAGTCCAAGCCTTCCCGAATCTGAGCGATTTTATCGTGCAGATACTGTGCAAAATCCTCAGCCTGCCCTTGCAAGGGGTCTTCCCGCGCTCCCTGATGTAGGAGGGAGCGAGTCACCCTAAACAAGGCGGCTGGGCGGTTATCTGCCGATGCAGTAAGAGCGGAAAAGTGGTTACGCTTTGCCGCTTTTATCGCCACTAGATAGGTCTTAATATGAGACCTAACTAGTGTTCGGTCGGATTCGGAGCAACTGGCCTTCCAACCACTCTCTAGGCGTCTTTTCCGGCGCTTCATCCCCCTCAGCTCCTCGGAAAACCAAGGGGCCGGGCAGGTTCGGCGTCGGGTCAGAGGCCGCAAAGGCACGACTCGGTCCAGAGCACCGGCGGCTGTCCTATCCCAGGCAGCCACCAGATCTTCAGCCGAGTCGTGAGCCAGAGTTTCAGGAACTGGCCCAAGCTCCCTCTGGAACCTATCAGGATCCATCAGGCGCCTGGGGCGGAACCACCTGGTCGGTTCCGCCTCCCTGCAGTGGGGTGCAGCGGTCGAAAGGTCCAGTCTCAGGAGAGAATGGTCCAACCATGACAGGGTTTCAATAACTATATCCCCTATATCCAGACCACTCCGCCACTGACCAGAGATAAAAACCAAGTCCAGAGTGTGTCCTCCCACGTGAGTGGGGCCATGAATTAATTGTGTCGGGTCCATGGCTGTCATGGAAGCCATAAACTCCCGAGCCATCCCAGACGCCTCACCGGTAGATGGCAGGTTGAAATCCCCCATGACCAAAAGTCTGGGGGTATCAACCGCCACCCCAGCAATAACGTTGAGAAGCTCGGGCAGGGCCGCTGTCATGTGGCAGGGAGCCAGGTACGCGATCTACCACTTACTTATCAAGCCATTCTTGTGTTCCTTTTGTTCTGCATTGCCTTCTGAACTAGCCTATACTTGTTCCAACTTCCCAGGCTTTCTCCACAATTGTGGCCGCATGCCCTATCTGAACTGGCACTGTAACCTTCTATTATGTTTATTCTATTCTGATTCTGTGTCAAATAGGAATGAAAAACACAGCTTAATAACTTAATTACAATGAAAGCAGACTAGAGTAATTATGATTAACACATTCATCACATATCTAAATTTAAGAGACAATCCACAGTTTAAGATTTTCAGTAAATGTAATACAACAATTATTATAATAGTAAATTACATGAATAAAACAAAACTTAGTTAAATGTTCAGTGTAGTTAGATGTTGATTGCAAAGATTTAAGGAATGAATTTATTTCTGCACTCATACAATGTTAAGGTATTAAATACGTATGTTAGGCATGGTTATGAATGACCAAATGTGGCTGCTAATATATGAAAGTTCTAGCTATTACTAAGTGAAATTTCTACAGGCAAAGATACATGTTCTTAAACTGAAATTCCTTCATGATCAAGTCAAAAAGGAAAACAGTTTTCACAAGTCCAACATGGAATTTATTGTGTTGATGTGGTGGAATAGTTTATTATAGAGTCTATGAAGTGAACTTTCTGCAAAAATTCCCATAGCCCAGTGTTTTTTCTGGTAATTTATTAAATACAAGTGTTCCAAATATCAGTGTCGAAATGCAGGTAGTCCACGACTTACAATAGTTTATTTAGTGACTGTTCAAAGTTACAATGGCACTGAAAAAAGTGACTTACGACCATTTTTCACAACCTTTGTAGCATCCCCATGATCATGTGATCAAAATTCAGATGCTTGGCAACTGGTTCATACTTATGACCATTGCTGTGTCCCAATGTCATGTAATCACCTTTTGACAAGCAAAGTCAATGGGAGAGCCAGATTCACTTAACAACTGGATTACTAATTTATCAACTGCAGTGATTCACTTAACAACTGTGGCAAGAAAGGTTGTAAAATGGGGCAAAACTCACTTAACAAATGTCTCACCTAACAATAGAAATTTTGAGCTCAATTGTGGTAGTAGGTTGAGGACTACCTGTAGTACACTTTGAGTCCTCAGCTTTAGATGCAAATATATTCATTTCATACTTTTCTATATTTAAAATATCTTGAGTTTTAGAGCCAAATATCAGCATCTTAAATTATGTAGGATGACCATAATGATGATGCTATTTCCTTAAATTCATTCATATGCATGACAATACTTTTGATAATGCTTTATATATGAACATGCGGTAATGTATATTTACTATTTTCATCAATGATGACTATAAAGAGGCATGTCTACTCATGCTCGGTAGAAATTTAGGAATATAAAAGCTACCTAACACTCTTGGTTAATGTATTATTTGTATTTATTTATTACAATTCATTCTTTAAAAAAAACTTTTCGATATGTTAATCCACCTACATTTCTTCTTTACTTCAAAGTAATTTTTAAAACATTACCAAAATGCAGGACTGCCAGTTTTCATTTCATTACCAAAATGCAGTGCTGCCAGTTTTTCATCCTAAAATATTGTACACTAAATGTAAAGGTTCCCCTTGCACATATGTGCTAGTTGTTCCCAACTCTAGGGGGCGGAGCTCATCTCCGTTTCAAAGTTGAAGAGCTAGCACTGTCCGAAGATGTCTCAGTTGTCATGTGGCTGGCATGACTAAATGCCAAAGGCGCACAGAACACTGTTACCTTCCCACCAAAGGAGATTCCTATTTTTCTACTTGCATTTTTTACACGCTTTCGAACTGCTAGGTTGGCAGAACTTGGGACAAGTAACGGGAACTCACCCCGTTACACGGCACTAGGGATTCGCACCGCTGAACTGGTGACCTTTCGATCGACAAGCTCAGCATCTTAGCCACTGAGCCACCGCGTCCCCACATTGTACACTAAGCACAAGAAATAGTTAGTTTTAAATATGGAGCAGCAAAACTTATATGACTAAAAAATTAAAGAAGTTCCAAAGCTTTTTTCTTTTTCTCTGCTATAAGCAGAACCGCATATATTGATATTATTTTTTCTGTCATTATGACTCGTCATTGTCAGCCATTCAGTTGTGTCCAACTTCAGCCACTCTATGAATCAGCACTCAATGCCCCTTTGTCTCTCACTGCCTCTTTCAGATCTGCTATGCTCATCCCAGTTTATAGTGTCCAGCCAGTAGGTACAAGGGCAACCCCTTATCCTTTTTCTGTTGAGCAATCCCAGCATGATTGACTTTTCAAGTAAGTCAGTTCACATGACACGGCCAAAGTTCCAAGTATGGACTACCTGTTCAGATTTGTAGTATGAAAGTCTAAACTTTCAAACAGTGCAGGTTTGTAACTTGCTAGCAACAGGTTAGCTGAGAAAAAAAAAACCACCCCTCTGTATAATTTGGCATCAAAACAGGAAATATGTGAACCTGTCACGGTAAGCAGTCTCAAAGGGCAAACTGCTTTGCTGGAGCTAATTAACCTTAGGAAATAATTACACAAATATGCAAATGTTGTTTAGATAATTCCATGTGTTATCAGCTCAGGTAGTCCATCATAACTGCAGACCTTGCAATGTCTAGGTATTAGTATCTGGTGTAGTTGATAAGGCTTTAGTTTCTGCTTGCCTTCAGCTTGGTATTTAAGAATTAATGATGGCAATATTCCATTCATGATTTTAACCTGCATTTTGAAAGCTCCAGAAAAGAGAGTATATACTATATGCAAACTGCTTATCTATGGACACTGATGGCTTTGGCAGTAATAGCTTACTGTCAAAGGATACTGTATTTGTTTTTTAAAAAAACAGAGTAAGTTAACTGCTTAATTTGTTACATTCCAAACAGGCTTACTAAAAACATCTCTAGAATACTTATTTGTTACACAAAGAATTTTAGTTCATTCATCTAAGGTCCAACTGATTTTTTTTCCTAATAAAATTTGTTTTAACTTTAATATAATTCTTCAATTCAATGTGTATTTCGCATTGCTCTAAATAAAAACAGTCATCCATACTGCATTGGAATCAACTGTGGAAGAAATCTCAAACAGCTCAGTGCATCAGGTATAGAAAAGTTGTTCTTCAAATCTTACCCTACGAACATGAATGAACAGTTGTCCCATTTTAAAAGTCAATCTAATCAGTTTCACAAAACTTTATTGCATGAATAAATGTTGACTTTTCCTCTTCGCAGGACAATAGCCTGAAATTCTCAATCTATACTATGAAACAGGTTAGTTTGATGTTTTGTGATCCAAGGTATTTTTTCTACTTAGTCCCCAAAATAATGAAGCTTCCTGAAGGCTAATATATATTACGTCTTGCATTACAAACTATTTTACATCTTCCTCATTTTTGAGACTAGGTTTTGGAATCTAGCTGGGCTTCCTAATTAAAATATTAAATAGTGCTTTGAATGAGCAGATCAGCTTTCTTTCTAATACTTCTGCTTCATTTCAGTATACATTATATTCGGATCCTTTCCTTAGCACATGATGCAGTTAAGAGATTTTATACTTGAAACAAAGCATGGAACTTCTATCATTTTAATTATTTTTAAAATGTATCACTTTTCAAATGAATTTAGATTAGCGCTCTGATCTTACCATATTAGAAGCTACAGAAACTGATTGAATACCCACTGGTATTCAGTGGGTATGGCAAGCAACACGAACAAGAATCAGTAAAAGTTCTAACCAAGCTATGTTAGCAGATCGGAAAATATGGCCAAACACAGTGGCCAACAGATTGGAAGGGGTTAATCTACCTTCCAAAAAGAGTCTGTGCAAAGTATCGTATAATATTCTTATTTTCACATGCTAGCAAAATAATGTGTAGGATAATCTAATGCAAATTAGTGTTCCATATGGAAAAAGAGATGACACATGTTCAAGCTAGTTTTAGAAAATGCCAAAAAACCCAAAGTATTATTGCTGACACACACTGGTGAAATGATATGTGAAAATGACCTTCAGGACAGGAGACATGCCAAGTGGACAACTGACATGTCAAAGATGCCTTGGCCACAAAATGGGAGATGGCATAGGAAATGTTTCAGAAGGGACCCTCCCAAGATTTCTGGAGAGTAAAAGGAAGAAGGGAGAAATATTCAGTTTTGCAAAATTAAGTTAATGTAATCTAACAATTAAGATAGAGCTAATACTCCTGGTTGTGCTTCTTTTCTGCACTATCTTAAAAAATTGAGAATAATTGAGAATACCAAAGAATATCAAAAAAAATTACTACCGTATATGCTTCGTGGTTATAAAAAGGCCCTTCTATTGGTCATATTAAGCTGTGCAATATCCACAGGAAATGGGAATATTATTATTATTATTATTATTATTATTATTATTATTATTATTATTATTATTATTATTTATTTATTTATTTAATTTCTATACCGCCCTTCTCCAAATAGGACTCAGGGCGGTGCACAGCCAAGGTAAAAACAGAGCATACAAAATTTAAAAACAGTATTAAAATAATTACATATTTGGCCGTAAATTAAAACAACCCAATTTAAAATCAATTTAAAATTTAAAATTTAAAATTTGGCTCAAGCCAGCCCAGCTAGTTGGAATAAATGGGTTTTCAGGGCCCGGCGAAAAATCCGGAGGTCTGTTATTGTACGCAACTCTGGGGGAAGGTTGTTCCATAGGGTGGGCGCCGTCACAGAGAAGGCTCTCCCCCTGGGGGTCGCCAGCCGACATTGTCTGGCGGACGGCACCCTGAGGAGGCCCACTCTGTGAGAGCATACTGGCCGGTGGGAGGCTATTGGTGGCAGAAGGCGGTCTCGTAAGTACCCCGGCCCTAAGCCATGGAGCGCTTTAAAGGTGGTCACCAACATCTTGAAGCGCACCCGGAAGACCACCGGAAGCCAATGCAGCTCACGCAGGAGAGGTGTCACATGGGAGCGCCTCGTCGCCCCCATAATCCCCCGCGTGGCCGCGTTCTGGACCAGCTGGAGTCTCCGGGTGCACCCCAGGGGGAGCCCCATGTAGAGAGCGTTGCAGTAGTCCAGGCGGGAAGTGACTAGTGCCTGAGTGACTGTGCGTAAAGAGTCCCGATCTAGAAAGGGACGCAACTGGTGTATCAGGCGAACCTGATAAAAAGCCCCCCTGGCCACGGCCGTCAAATGATCTTCTAAAGACAGCCGTGCGTCCAGGAGGACGCCCAAGTTACGAGCCCTCTCCGTGGGGGCGAGTGATTCGCCCCCAATAGCCAGCGATGGCGTCAGCTGGCTATATCGGGACGCTGGAAGCCACAGCCACTCGGTCTTGGAGGGGTTGAGTCGGAGCCTGTTTCTCCCCATCCAGGCCCGCACGGCCTCCAGGCACTGGGACATCACTTCAAGGGCATCGTTGGGGTGGCCTGGGGTGGAGATGTACAGCTGGGTGTCATCAGCGTACTGATGGAACTCCACCCCGAAGCCACGGATGATCTCACCCAGCGGCTTTACATAAATGTTGAACAGCAGGGGCGAGAGGACCGACCCTTGTGGCACCCCACAAGCAAGGTGCCTCGGGGTCGACCGCTGCCCCCCCCCCGTCAACACAGATTGCGACCGGTCAGAGAGGTAGGAGGAGAACCACCGCAAAACGGTGTCCCCCACCCCCAACCCCGCCAACCGGCGCAACATGATACCATGGTCGATGGTATCAAAAGCCGCTGAGAGGTCTAACAGGACCAGGATAGAGGAGCAACCCCTATCCCGAGCCCTCCAGAGATCATCCACCAACGTGACCAATGCCGTTTCCGTGCTGTGCCCAGGCCGGAAGCTGGACTGGAGCGGGTCTAGATAGACAGCTTCATCCAGGTACCGGGGAAGCTGTTGCGCTACCACACTCTCAACAACCTTCGCAACGAAGCGAAGGTTGGAGACTGGACGATAGTTAGCCAAAACAGCCGGATCCAGATATCAGAACATGTCACTGTCATCATGAGAAATGTATGTACATATCAGGAAGCCACAGAACACAATGAAAGAGACTAACTCCAAGTTGACAAAGGAGCCCAACAACTCTATATTCCCCTTATTTATACAGTCTATATGTGAATATATGTTGAAAGTTTCTTTATAGCCAAAAGTGCAAAAGGTATGCAAGCGCTAATAATAAAAGTCAAGGAGCACAGTGAAAAAAATGGGACTAAAACAAAATATCAGGAATGCCAAAATTAATGACAATAGATATAAGAACCAGCCTTAGATTTGAAAATAAATATATTTATTTTTATGTTGCCTTTATTATTTTTATAAATAACTCAAGGTGACAAACACAGATAATATTCCTTCTTCCTCCTATTTTCCCCACAACTACAACCCTGTTAAGTGGGTTGGGCTGAGAGAGAGTGCTAATCAAGATATCAAAATGGTAGATAGCTTCTGCCTTTTAGAATCAACCATCAACAGTAAATGAACTAGTAGTCAAGAAATACACCACAGACTGGCACTTTGTAGACTAATATGAAGGGCTGGGAAAAGATAAATAAATGACATGACGTCTCTATACTTGCAAAAGTCAGAATTATGAAAGGCATGGTCTACCCAGTGACAGTCTGTGTAAACAAAAATTGGATTTTTAAGAAACAAGATAGGATGAGTTTGATTAAAAAGATGAAAATTAAATGAGGGGTTGAAAGGATTTTTGGAATAGTTAAGACGGAGAGGAGACAATGGGCTTGTTAAAATCTGTTGAAGAGAAAGTCATTTTATTTTGTAACTTCAGTTTAATTTCTTTTTTCTTGCACTTTTTCTCTTTTTTGTAGGAAATTCTGGTCCCAATTGCCATTGTAACTCAAGGGCTAGCTGCACTATATAACCATCCTACTATAACCTGCTGCTATAGGTTTTGACTGCAATATTGATAAACAAAAGTACATTTAATCAGTATCCAGGCATGTCAGATACAGACAAAACAATTATAAACATTTTACACTGCTTCTGGACTGGATTAAAAAGAAGTAGAACTAGCAAGAAATTGAGTGATTAGAAGGGGAATTTCACTCCCTTCAGTTATACCTATGAACTTTGAATTCAAAGTTCATTAGAAAGTGATCATTAGGTATTTTCTTCTTTTTATCAATGAAACAGATCATTTCTGTATAAACTTTGTTATTTCAAACAGATAATTAAAACCTATTTTGTTAATTCACAATATTTACTAATGCAATGGAGTGTGGCTTATGAATATTTGGTTTTTATGTTTTTTTAAAAGAGCTTAGGAGTTTATCATATTAAGTATGTGTATTTTCTGTCAATTATATGTAAAGAAGAAACCTTTGGAAGAATACTGTAATTTTCAGTTTATAAATTTGTGTTATAGATAAAAAAATCTCTTATATTTCTTACTACAAAATTATTTTATCTTCAGAGTATTCTTTCATTTAATTTCCAGCTCAGTGGAATGACAAATGTTTTAATAATTACTGACTTATAATAAGATATATGATTCTTTCTTTTTCAGTAATATAAGAACTAAAATATCAAAATTAAGAACAGCACTTATTAATTTTTCATTGTGTTAAATAGTATATTGAATTCTATTAATAAAATATTTCATTTTTAAAAAGTGGCTTAATTTGTCAGATTGTGCATGAATTTTATGTTAAAAGCAGTTGGTTAGATAATGGGCAAGGAGGAATAGAATAGAATAGAATAGAATAGAATAGAATAGAATAGAATAGAATAGAATAGAATAGAATAGAATATTCTTTATTGGCCAAGTGTGATTGGACACACAAGTAATTTGTCTCCAATGCATAAACTCTCAGTGCACATACAAACAGCAAAGTTATATCATCGAAAGATACCAATAATAGGAAGGAATGATAAAGTAATAAGAAAGATGAGAATGATAATAGTAATAGCCCTACTACATCAGTAAAAATCCTTAGGCATAAAACAGTGCTGTGGGGAATTAGGTGTTCAGTAGAGTGATGGCATGGGGGTCTGTGTCCAGTTTTGGCATGCAATGCCCTATAGCCGTGATGGCAAGCCTATGGCACGCGTGCCACCTGTGGCACATGTAGCCATATCAGAGGGCACGCCAGCTCCAGCGCGCTGGCTAGCTAATTTGCAGGCCTTCTGGGCCCACCAGAAGTAGGGAAACAGGCCTGGGGATGAGGTGGTGAAGACCGTTTTTCATTTTCACCTGGGTCCAGATCCTCTCTATGCATCTGGGGAGGGCGAAAACAGTTTTCCCCACTCCCTTGGAGGCCCTCCAGAGGCCCAAAATTGCCCATTTCCCAACTTCTGGTTGGACAGGAAGTGACATTTTTTGCTGTCTCCAGTCTCCAGAGACTCCTAGAAAGGCTCTGGAGGCTGGGGACAGCAAAAAGTCACTTTCTGTCCAACTGGAAGTTGGGAAACGGGCTGTTTAAGGCCTCCGAGGGGGTGGGGAAGGCTATTTTCCCCCTCCCCAGATGCATAGAGAGGATCTGGAGCCAGGTGAGAAAGAAAAACAGGCCTAGTGGGCCATCCCGTGCCAGGAGTGGGGGGCGGGAAGGGGGGTCACATGCGCGGGGCGGGGTGCATAGAATTATGGATGTGGGCATGTGCGCGTGTGAATCTCCCCCACCCTCCCCTCCTGGCACGCAATGGCAAAAAGGTTAGCCATCACTGCCCTATAGCAACGTCCTGAGGGGAGGAGTTGAAATAGTTTATGTTGAGTTTATTTATATTTATTAAACAATTTATTTAGAAATCAACTATTGTTGATAACTTATATTTAACCATAAAATTAACATTACCAGCAGTTAGTCATTTTTGTCACCAAGTCGTAATGAAAGTGAAATATATTGTTACTCAGCTTTCCATAGTTTGTCCTTTTAACTCCTTTACCGCAAAGAATTTTGATGCAGTTAGAACTCTGCTTCTCAAATTTTCCATAAAAATATATCTGATTTCCTTCATTTTTCCTTTAAAGCTTTGGAATATGTGTTGTAGTTTCTTTGCCTCTACTGGAAGTAACTAGTTTTATAAAACAAGTTTGCCAAAGTGCTTAAGATGGTATTTAAGAGGTTTGATGTTTTTAACCTCATTGATTAAAGTGTATAATACTTATGTGAGAATAAAATTTATGTGAGAATAAGCTGAATTCTTAGTGAATTATCCAACATTGAACACATAGTAAGACAAGGATCTGTAATTTCCCTGTAATTGTTTAATATTTATGGATAACTGTATAAGGAATGCTTCAAATGACATTAATTTTTTTTATTATAGATGTAAATGCAAATATTCCTCTGTATAAAGAAAATGTCTTGCGGGTATCTGAAAACTGATATAAAGTCAGCCTGGAAAGAAAACCAATTGATTTAAAATTAAAATATTTGCATAACTCTGGGATAATAACCTTTCCCATTGGACTTTGGGCAAGTTGCCAAATATCTAACTCCTCAAGAAGTTAGATACTGTAGGTGGGGCAGTTTTTTTACTTTGGTATGTGTTAAATTTATACAATATCCTGGCTTTCATCCAGGAGTTCATGTTGATGTATAGAGCGCCTCCTTCTCCAGTTTTCCTGCACAAATCCCTGTGAGATAGATTGAACAGTAATAACTGTCTCAAAATCATCAAGTGAACTTTTATGACCAAAGAAGACTATATCATATGGCAATGAAATGATATAGCCAAGAAATTAATGGACCAAGATTATTTTTGAGA
The DNA here is from genome assembly GCA_022577455.1 of Arizona elegans. Lineage (NCBI taxonomy): Eukaryota > Metazoa > Chordata > Lepidosauria > Squamata > Colubridae > Arizona > Arizona elegans. The sequence goes on from JAKOOJ010000008.1 coordinate 55,447,354, forward strand.
AGTTACCTGCTTGTACACTTGGTAATTCCCTTGACTTCTGAAAATGAAAATAACTGAAGAGCATTACATATTCTGAAGCAGCCTCTATTCCCAGTACAGTTTTTAGAGCCCATGGTTTACCATAGGTATGTGAACCATAAGATGGGAAGAATGGTACAAGTCTATGTTGGGGGGGGGAGTGTTCCCCCCCCTTTTTTTGTTATAAAGGACAAAACTAGTCTGAAAAATGGTTTTAAAATATTGAAATTGAGGCACCTCAGGAATATGGGTGGAGGGAGAGTTATTGAAATTGTGACACAATTGTGATACAAGCATTGTGTAGCTACAATAATTACTGCTATCTACATAGTAGCTATTTTGAACACTACAGAGCTCCCTCTTACCACTTTGATTGACTACTTGGCTTATTTAATTGTATATTTCTCAGTTTATTATTGTATGGGTGAAGAGCTATGAGAATGAAGTAGTTGCTGGATGAGAGATAATTTTTTTCTCTGTGTATATACTGTAGCACAGGGATTTTCTTATTTTTTTGCATTCAGACTTTTTTATTATATAGTGCCGCAACAGTTTGTATTATCTATTAGAACTGAATATGATCTCTGAAAGCAATGTTTCTTAAGAGTGGTCCAAGAACATCTTGAGAATCTCCTAGATGAGATCTGTAAAATCAAAATTATTTACCAGTTATTGAAGTCATTTGCATATTTTGGAAGCAACATTTACTTGTTGTTGTAAATGTAGTGTTACTTTTACGTAAGTCAGTAAAAGAATATTCTACAAAAGTTTCAATTTTAATTGTTAATACGGTAAATACTGATAAATGTAATCTATACAATCAAACCAGTGGTGGGTTTCAAAACTTTTTACTACCGGTTCTGTGGGTGTGGCTTGGTGGGCATGGCAGGGGAAGGATACTGTAAAATCTCCATTCCCACCCCACTCCAGGGGAAGGTTACTGCAAAATCCCCATTTCCTCCCGATCAGCTGGGACTTGGTAGGCAGAGAATACATGCAGGCGGGGCCAGTCAGAATTTTTACTACCGGTTCTCCGAACTACTCAAAATTTTCGCTACCAGTTCTGGAGAACTGGTCAGAACCTGCTGAAACCCACCTCTGAATCAAACACTCTTTTGGCATTCTTCATAATTTTTAAAAGTGGGAAGGGTTTCTGAGAGGAAAAACTTTAAGAAACACCGGTTTAAAGTACAATAGAATAAAAATAAGGAAGAATGTAATTACTGGTGAAAATGTTGATTTTAGCATAGCAAAAAACAAAAAAAAAAACAAAAAAAACCCCACAACATACTCTCTAAATCGAATATTTTTAAATGGAGTCACTGTAGAACAAAATCCTAGAAGAAGACTGAATAGTCACCCTCAAAGATTGAATTGTGGTCTTTTTTTTAATGTAGATCAAGAAAGGGCAAATCATTTTATGCTTGTAATATTGATATGCTAAATAGTTATGCTTGTTGCATTTTATGCTTGTAGTATTGATATCCTAAATGGTAATTAATATTGATAATATAAATATTGATAATCTTTCTTTCCCTATTTTCAATACTATAAGCCATCTAAATAATAGTATGTTTATCTTTAATCATACATACAACATCACTGTATACCATTTTTTAACAATATACATTTTTTATAACTTATAAACTTTATAAAGTAAAAGTATTGGCAATCAGTAACTCCTAAACTAGATTTTAGTGGGGTGTCTAGTTACCTCAGGCTTCAGCACAGGACAAACAACATTTCCCAATAATTTATTCCTGTCCTTCTTTACCAAAGACCCCTCTATAATATACCCAGAGCTCCCAATGTGTTCTATCAAAGAAGCTATTTTTTCTAGTAGGATACTGAAATGTAAATTAAAGAAGGGGAAGAACAGCATTAGTACCCCATCATCTGATCCCAACAACTGTACTTTAGTTAATTTAATTTAATTTAATTTCAGTTTATTACAATGTTGTATTAATAAGATAGCCCAAAGTTAGGATCATAAAAGGCTTTCGAGAATCATTATCCAGTATTTTTTGTTTTGTTTTGTTTTGTTTTGTTCTGTTTTGTTTTGTTCTGAGAAAATAAGGGTAATCATAACCTGTTGTAAGCCCCTAAAAATGTTTGTATCTTGAAAACAGGCATTAGAATTTAATATATACTATATTATATTATACTCAGAGATAAACTGGTCTTTAAATTAGATTTGTTGTTCTCCTCCACTGAAAAAAGGACTATCTATTTAATTTTCACAGATGTTTACATTTTTAAATTTTACATGTTATTACATAATCCTTGCTGCCTTGTATGTGATATCTTCCTTCTTGTAAGCTTACATTATTTAAGTTCATTTTATGGAATGTTTTAATTGCTGGTTTTATTATACACCTCCCAGAGTCACTTAGTATGGGATGGGCAGTCATATAAATTTGACAAACAAACAAACAAATGTACAACAAATTAAATGTTATTTTCCACCTTCTCTTTTTAGGAAAATGGCTCTCCTGAAGAACATGCAATTTATGTATGGGACCACTTTATCTCTCAGTCGTTAGCTGAAAATGTATTTGTTGTTGCTCATAGTTATGGTGGACTGGCATTTGTGGAATTGGTAAGTTATATCATTTTGCAATTCCATATATTGCTTTGAGCATATATTTGCAATAATTAGGCTTTTCTTTTTTCTTTTTCAATATATATGCTTGCATCTGATTCTTTTCCATGTAGAGAATATATTCAGTTTTGTTCCTTTGCTAACTAGGAAAGTGCAAGTAACTGCATAAACTGAAGATGTGAATCTTAATACTCTGCTGTGGACCTGATTTCTAAAAATACTTGTCTGGTTTATTTACTTAAGAAAAGTACGTGGTCACCATCTTCAGCAAATAACTCTGGGTGGCTTACCATAAAATACAACAAAATAACATAAATACAAATAAAATACAATAAATGAAAACATAAATGAAAACAATAAAAGTAACATAAATGCAAATAAAATATAATAAGCATATGTGGAATGCAAAATACCAACGGCATAATCCTTAATCAACATATTTATCACTGTTGGGGTCTACTGAGAACCTGGCTGTTACGTTTGTGAGAAAAATAAGATTTTTACAGACTTTTGGAAACCCAACAAGATTAGGCCAATGAGATCTCCAGGGAGAGGATATTTGACAGGCTAGGTGCCACAATAGAAGCCTCTTTTCCTAGGTCCAGGAAGATGGAACTGTTTCATTGAGTAGACCCAGAACAAATCCACTCTGCTCAGTAGATAAAAACTTATATGTAAAATGTATAAATGTCTGTTCTCTTTTCTGTTTCACTTTTGTAATGTTTCATTGATTGCACTAGTTGTGTAATTTGATTTTTTTCTATGCAAAAAATGAAATAAATTCTTCCACATACGATATACATAATCATTTTTATATAAAACATTATAAGTGAAATATTACATAATCAGTAGCAAAGCTTTCTAAAATAATCAAGATGTTTAGTTTAAACAGCTTTAATAAGTATGTGCTATTTAATTTAATTTAAATTTAAGCTCCACTTGTAATATAGAGAAAGTATTGCCATAGTTACTAATATATCAGTTATACAGATAGAAATTAAAATACAGCTTTAAAACTCATTTCTGTTAGGATATTGGTATAAGATGCAGTTCTTTTTTTATATATGTAGAGATAACCGAGTTAAAACATTTACGTGAAAACATTTTTTTCAATTATTCTTTGATTACATAATAAATGAGATGAAATGAAATGGGAGAACACAGAAGATTTTGCTATACTTGTTTGCTGGAATTTACTAAAGTATATGTCTGGAACTACTATCAAGACATAGTTAAAGTTTCATTTTACAATTTTAGTTATTCAATACCTATATCATCCAATAACTGTAGTTTTTTGTGCAATGATCAAATCACTTAATATACTAAAACATATAAAAGTGTATATAAATACTTTGAAAGCCAACAATAAAAACTGCAGGACTAAGTTTGCTTTGGCTTCCAGTATTTGACAAAATTATCCTTTTCAAAATGTTACATGCTGTTCATATTATGAATTGTGGATAGAAAAATATTAATTATTGGATTAGTGACATAAAGATTTGGCTGACATGACTAGCTGTTTTTATGTTTACATTTCTAATAACCAGGAAACGATGCCTAATCAGTAAGCAAACCTTTTTATTTAAATTTTGAATAGCATTTTAAATGATCCATATGATTTTCAAATTTTTGTTGCAATCTTTGATTTTAGTTTAATTATTTAATCTCTTTAAAATAATATAAAAATCTGTAAGGAAAACATATAAAATACAGAATATGATTCTTTATGGACTCAAGTATAAGAAATGTTTTGAATTTGTATTGCTTCTTCCATTACCATCCCTCTATCCATTTGCAGCTCTTGGCTTGAGATGGCATGGCTAACAGATGACCAACGTGTCATTCCCATTTTGCTTGTTTCTCTTGTCATGCTGGTGGATATCTCTTCACTTTTGTTCTTCTTTAATATAACGCTTACAGATGTTTCAGAACACAATTTGACTTCTGACCTTGGGGCTTCTAAGGTCAGGGTACTCAGGGCCTGTGAAATTATCACAAGCAGAGCTAAAAAAAAAATTCCCCATTGCAGAAAATAAGCAATAAGTAAGAAGTTAAAAAGGAGCTTTGTCAGATAGACAAGATGGTCTCAGTAAGGGTCAGCTTCTATAGTCTGCTGTCTCTGCAGGAGGCATGTGCATGGGAAGAAGAATTTAATATACAACTCTAGCACATCACGAATCTATCACAATGCAAAACTAGATCTAAAGAATAAATTTGAAAGAAGAGTAGGTTTAAAGTCTAAATATGCTATGAAAGAGGATCAATACACTTAATAGGGATTGGCAAACATTAAGCAGCAAGCATATCTGGGTTTTTTTCTTTGACTTAAAAAAAACTATAGATGCTTACTGAATAAAACATATACTTAACAATGAAACTACAGTGACTATATTTTTTAAAAAAATCATCTAAAGACAATCAATATGAAATGAACTTTTTTCTCTACATAAAACCTAAGTTTTACAAAATATGATTCTTGGATGTCAGAAATATTCCAATGCCCCTTACCAAATCATAATACTAAAACAAAAAGTTTTAAAGAAGATATGAATTTTTTAAAAAGCCAGAAGGGAAAGTGAAATCAGGCATTGAAAAAGAGTTTGTATGGATAGCCCGGAATTTGAGATAGTGTCAGGACATTTGAGTTTCAGCAAGATGCTTCTTCATATATCTCCCAAGAAAGAGAAAACAATCTGATTCTTAATGATTACAGGCATCAGAGCAAAAGCAAAGCTACTTGATTTCAGTTTTGATAATAGCTTTGTACAATAAGAGGTTATGTTCTTTACCAGAAAATTGTGAAGAGCATATGAAGGGGCTGGATGAAAGATTCAGATAGAATATCATTTTACATTGAGTTTAAATCTCCACCATCACATGAATTACATTTTAGGACACTGAAGGAATTTTTTGATAAACCAGTCAAATCCCAGATACTATCTTTAAGAAATATTATCCCTGTGTTTTACAAGAAAAAAAAATGGGTCCATAGAAGAGATCATAAATAGAGCTGTAATTATCAAGTTAATTAGCAGAGGTCAGCCTGGATTTGTCAAGAACAACCTGCCAGACAAATGTTAATATAGTACATCCTTAGAAGAATATGGGAATACTTTAAATTTTTGTTTTGTTGTGTTTCAGCAAAGCATTTTGGCAGAGTAGCCTATGCTACTCTGATTAGCAAGCTAACTAGAATAGAATAGAATAGAATAGAATAGAATAGAATAGAATAGAATAGAATAGAATAGAATAGAATAGAATTCTTTATTGGCCAAGTGTGATTGGACACACAAGGAATTGGTCTTAGATAGCATGGCAGTTGTGTGGCTTTCTGGCTGCTTGGAAATTGTGCTCAAATAACGTTCATTAAATTTTTCAATTAAATTGATCTGACACATTAAGAGGAGTGCCACAAAATTAAGTCCTCAGCTCACTCCACTTTAATGTTTTTATAAATAACTTGGTTGATGAATAGAAGATGCAAATAATACAAAATTGGAATGAATTAATACTCTGGAAGAAGGAAATAAAATTCAAAATGAACCTTTTAAGTTAGAGAAAGGAGACAAAAGTAATAGAATAAAATCTAATAATTGAAATACACATGGAACAGATTAGGATTAGCTGTGTTATTAATAAATTATGAGTCTGGGACAACCTCCCCAACTAACAAATGTTATTAAAAGGCATAGGCTTTTGTTTCATTAGATGCATAAAGTAGTTGAATGATGCAGGATTTAAATTGGGGTGAGGTGGAGGAAATGTTTGTGGGGAGGGAGATGCAGATAGGTTCATTATGATTTCAGGTAAAGGAGAAATTTCAGGGGTAATAGTTATGAAAGTGTTGCTTTAGGAGAGCCATCTATTTATCCATTGCTGTGTCACTGATTTGCAGGTATAGGTTATTGCCAAAGATAAAATAGTTATGTATGACTACAAAATCGCATCGATTGATGATAAGGTGTGCTATGTTTGTTTATATGATTATTCATTTGTTTTAATTGATTTGGTGCTGCCCGCCTTTAAAACAACTCTGAAGTTGAGATTATCTTCCTAGATTAAAGTCCATGTTTAATTTAATTTATTTGATTAGGTGCTGCTCAACTCCAAACAATCTGTTTCTGGTGTGCGTTTGGGAAAGATACTGCTATGTAATGGTTAGACATCCATGATAGTTACAAGGATATTTGTTGGGATGGGAGTTGCCAATGGATTTCCATTTTCTTAGGAAATAAACTGGTGTCTCCTACATAGCTGGGACTGTTGGTAGCATAAGGTTTGAATAGAGTCCTTGAAATGTGATATTCCAGCTGTGATGATTTTCATCCTTGAAACAATGGGGATGGCCTTGGTGTCCTGGTTTGCGTATTTTGGGATGAAGATAGAAAATACCAGATTGTTGCTGTAGAATGTTTTCATTTTATATGAAGGAAATTCTTAAGAAATTCTTTTATGAAATTGTGTAGTTTTTTTGTATGTTGCACTGAAATCTGAGGATTAAATTTGGTCAAACATGGTGTTAGAAAGTGGTCTCTTAGCATAATGTACCTTATTTCTAATGACAGCTTCTTTGACTATAATGTGATAATCATTCTTGTATATCATCTCCTTCTGCCCTGCTGAGATTGTTGCATAAGGGGAGTATTTATTGATGACTGTAGTTTGAACTTGGTGCAAGTATTCAATATAGAAATGCAATTTATTGTTAACATCTGTCTGGAAGTGTTCACACAACATTTAGTTTTTTATGCTTTTGAAATCTATAGTTGTATGTTATCTCAGGATTGACAATGGTTGTATATTTGCCTTCTGTCTTTTCTTGAAAGTATTCCTTAACTCTTAAGGGGTAAAATCTGTTTCAAAATCCTCATACAGTTGTATATTTTTTGGTGGGGAGGAATTTATTGGATTAAAAGGATAAGCTTATGCAAGAATTGTCTCTTCACAGTGGCTGAATGTGTGGCTGATAGATTCACAATATTAAGGGTCTGTGGATGGAAACTTTAAGAGATCATGCTCTGCTCACTGCAGGATCCATTAAACATTCAGACTCCAATGAAGGAAATCTTACCATTTTTGTCACAACCTATTTCACTGACTGACATCTCATACCGAGAGGAAGACCCTGCTAACATGTAGACTATATCTACGTCCTTATCGTTTTATCCTGTTGGTTCTAGTTCTACCCTGCATGACAACAAAGCATAACAAATACTTACATACCACTGTTATAGGTATTCCTTGTTTACCATTTACTCACTTTTTTTATAATCTGTTCTCCAGTATTGAAGACAGAACTAATCTCTAATTCTCTGATCTTCCATTTTTACAAATAATATTCTGCATTATTCTTGGACTTGAGTTTCACCTTTGTGTATACTTAAGGTTAATATTATTAATTATTAAAATAATATTATAAAAGATGGTAATACCAAAATAATCCTGTGCAAATGTATGTGTGAGAGAGCTTCTTAATTCTGAACCATCACACATCAGCCATGATCTAATGCAGCTTAGGTTATCACTTATACTTGCAAATAAGTAAGCAGTGTTGGAGATGCCATCGAGAAAGAGGACTGGACCTTGGTGCAGTCTGTTAACTTCTGAACAAGGCTAATTATAGTCTTCTATATGTCATCGTTAAAACAAAAACCAGCATACAGAAATAAGCAAAAATAATATTTAGGCTAAATAGGCTTTCTCATATTTTCTCCAGCAATATGAGTGAATTACTGTAAGCTGTAGTTTTACATTGATCCATTTGGACAAATCATAATTAAAGTTAATCATAATTTCACCCAGTTTGCATATAAAGAGAAGTCAGAGTTAATTCAAAACAGGGAACAAATGCTTCTGATTTCCTTACAATCAGATGGGATCATTCCTGAATAATAAAACAAGGCCTAACACCATAACCAAACGAGGCCATAATTCTGCAATTTCATATATTACATATGTGGGGTTCTTTCTTGTTAGATTCCAATGATAGCATCACTGAACAATCCATTTTCACTTTTTTGAAGACTCAGGAAGCCCATACAGTTGTGACCAACATTGCTAAGTTGTTAAGTGAAACATCATGATACTGTGCTAGAAGTGTTGACATCAGTTCCGCTGCAGTCATTAAGCACTATAACCGCAACCTGTGATTTTACCACTGGCTTCTCTGTTGATTTTGTTTGTTTGTCAGAAGCCACATTTGAAGTGTGCAACTGGTAATTGTGTCTCCATGGGATGCTACAACTGTCATAAATGCCTGCCACTTGAAAAGTGCCCACATTTCAATCACATGATGCAGGAATGATGTGATGGTCATGCATGTGAGGACTGGTCATAAAATTACTTTTTTCAGCTTTGTTGTAATTTTGAAAGGTCGCTAAACATTGCAATTAAGCAAGGACTATCTGCCATTGAGAGGATAGCAGGTAAACATAATGAAGTGAATAAGGCTGCAAAAGTAATGAGAATATCAGAGAGGCGATCCAGAATTGTCACTGATTGTGCAGATAAGAAATTATGAATGTACACATAGACCTAGACTCCAGATGCTTATTAAAGAACATGGGTAATTAACTTTTTATGAAAAAGAATATATAATTTTAAGAAATCACTACACTAAGTGTTCCATACTGGCCCACATATAAAATATATTGGGGGTTTTTATGCCTTCCAGTCAGTGTTGATTCCTGGTGATTGTCTAGACAAGTCCCTGTAGTTTTCTAGGCAAGATTACAGAAGTGGTTTGCCATGGCCGCCTTCCTAAGGTTGAGAGAGACTGACAGGCCCAAGGTCACCCAGCTGGCTTTGTGTCTAAGTGGGACTAATACTCAAAATCTCCCAGCTTCTAACTTGATGCCTTAATCATTTACACAAAACTGGCTCATAAAATATATTCAGAGATTAACATTTTTTGCTAACCGGAGTTTTTAACTGAAATAATTAAAAAAGGTTGCTAAACTTAGTGATAGTGCAAATTCTACTTGTTATCTATCATTCAACATATAAATACATTTTTTAAAATCCTAAATGCTGGCTTGGTAAAAATGCTATATAAGATGCCAGATGAACATATCAAACAAACAAAAATATTGTTATGATGTGTGCTTCTCTAATTTTCTTCTGAAATGTTTTTTATGTCACAGACATGGTAGAAATTAAAATAACTTTGGCAAAAGAAGGTTGTATTTGGTTAAAATTAAACAAAATGGAATGCCACGTGCTTAATATTATACAATAATACATCAAAGAAAAACAGGGAACAGGAAGCTTTTAGGCAGGTTTGACTTCTCTTCAAAAACCGGTATTCAGTCACATGCTTGGACCTTTTTATCAATAGGAATATAAAGCAAATCACAATAACTAGTGTTGTTTATGTTAGTCTATGTGTTGTTTCTTTAGACTTGCAGAATTTATTGAAAATAGGTGCAAAACAAACCATGACTTCTAACCAACAATAGTCCCTGGTTTGTATATTGTTTCAGATATAAACATAACATAAAAGGACTTTCTGCTGTTATTTAGACATTCTTAACTGGTAGAAGAAATTAGCTGGATTCACTAAAATATCATGCAGATGAGCAAGCATACTAACCATTCATAGTAACTTGTGGTGGCACACATGTGTTACATGTAGGTGCACCAGACATGGCATAGCACAGGCCTGGATCACTGTTGGAAGTGCTCATTTGCATTAACTGGTCCTCTCCTGAGCAGTGTGTTTGGAAACAGCAGCTGGACATTTGTTTTCAGTTTACTGTGTCAGCTGCAGAATATTTTCAGGCGTCACCAGCCAGGGAGCATCCTATAGTTATAGTTCCTGATAGAACAGTGATTTTCTGTGAAATCAGCAGTGATGAAGAGGATGGATGAGGAGAACGGGATGACAGACATTGGACGGACTTCCAATGTTTAAACGCAATGCAGATTCTAAAAATTGGTTTTTCATTATCTCCAGCATTTGAATGATCTTTTGAACCACACTGTTAGGCTAGTTGCTGCCTTCTTTGCTTGAGTATACTTGTGTTATGATATTATGTAATTTAACACCATGCTGTATAACAGCAATTCAATTCCTGTAAGTGTCCATTCTATGGAATGTATAAATGTTGATTCTGTGTTAAATTATTTCTCCTAGGGTTTTTATCCAAATTACAATTTGAAAGTCACTGTTCAGAAGTCTTCAAAACAGGTTTTCTTATATTAGTGTTTCCCCTATTCTTTTCAATGAATTCTACATTTGAATTTATATTTCTGCAGAAATGTATATACTTAGTTTCTAGAAATAGAAACTAATTTGCAGACATTGTTTAATAAATCATGCTGTATTTAAAAATTTAAGAAATAAACGATGTAATTTCTTGTATATATGATCTTAGTGAAAAAATCCTATATAATTGAAGTTATATATATAGTTACTGTCCAGAGTGTAAGGATGTACATTTCCAACAACAGAATTAAAGATTTAATTTATTTTAAATGTAGAATGTGTGTAAAAAAATCATACAATTTAAATCCTAATCATTTTTATTTTTTTAAAAAAGCATCTCAGCCTTGCTGAGGCCAAGAGCAATGAAAGTTCATCGTTATATTTCAAAGTTTGAATTGTACTTGCCAGATATAGATCTTTACAGTCGTTTTCACCTAGCTGGGGAAAGTAACTAGTTTAAAAGTTCAGCTAAAACTTGAAGGATTCATCATTATATATTTACTGTCTGAGGCTGGTATAGCTGTAAGGTTTTTCAGATTCCATTGATCTAGTGCGCATGTTCCCTCCCTAGGTGTAGGACGTGCTTCTATTTGCATAAGGCCCTGGGCAAGGTTCTTTCTTGCATTGATTGGCCTGTCCAAGAGAGCCTGATGTGTTCTTGCATTGATCACTTTGCCTTTTCTTGGAAGAGAGTGTTATACTGAGTTCATCTCAAATATTCTAGGGAGAAGGTAAAACTTTACTGCAGATGTCTCAATTTTATTCCAACATTCTTTTTGAGTACAAGTTTTTTTCCTGTTTATAGAACATCTGTCTCTCTTCTTTAGATAGCTTTCTTCAGTTTAGTGTACCATATTCTTATTTAGTTTGGAAAAAAATCTCTTTAGTTGTCAGGACATATACCACATTCTCATTTCTATTTTATTTTGAAGTAATGTATTTGCCTTCTAGGGGAAAAAAAGCCTGCATCCTTTTTAAACATTTAGAAACCTATACATACATCTTTTTATGTTTGGGTATGAACCTAAGCTTTTAAATCCCTTGGTAACATTATTCTTCAGTTTGAAATATTACTTTAAATTGGCTTCAGCATATAGTGATGATGTGTAAAATTCTATTGATGTCAGTAATATATGATTATAAAATAAATCAGAAAGTTAAACTTGCTAGAATAAGAAAACATTTTAAATGTTATTTTTCTATATTTAAGATTTATACTAAAATCCTACCCCAGAATTAATTGACATAAATTTTCTTGTATTCTTATTTAAATATTTACTCCAGAGTAATCCCACTATATCAGCAAAATATATTAAAGCAATTCCATGAATTACTTTGTACTGTAGTGTTTTGTAGAACAAGATTTAAGCAATGATTTATAAAAATAATATTTGTTCTAAAGAATCGGAACTGGAGTTTTATTCATTTTGGCACAGCAGATCCTAATACTGAAAAAAACAAGAAACTGATGTGTCATGAAATTTGCTATGATATTATAGATTACTACACCAATATAGCAGCCATTCCAGTATATAGTTCCCTCCTGATTATAAAATTATCATCTCATTTTCTAATCTTAAAATTATTGAAGACCAGATTCCAGGTTTGCCTTCAGATTTTCTTCCTAATTTTTTTTTCAGTGTATTTAAATGTTTTAGAATCACTTAAAAGTATGTAAAAACAAACAATATAATTAATCACAGGGTCTTTTGTTTTAATTCAATAGATAATATTCATGACAGAATCTAGAATCCTTTGGAAAACCATTGAATTGTAAATATGAATTAAAACCATGCCTTTTAATTTTTCTGTTTATGATGCATGATGTTTGAGATTTCTTTGATTGATATTTTTTAATACTATGATTAAAATATTGTTCATGTTATATCACATAAAAATCCTCATTCAAACAAAACTGAAGACTTTTCAAATGTATACATTGAAACATGAAGAAAAGTATGGATCTAATTTAGAAAATACCTTATGGTTGGCTGTTTCATGCTCACAAGAGGCATGAAAAGTAGGCTATAAATCTACATCAAAGAATTTATATGTCATCCATAGTCTAGTTTTGGCTCATCTTTTTGAAACAAGTAATGGATTTTATTTTAGAGGGTACCCTGTTTCAGGAATAGAAAGAATTCTCATTATTTGAATAAAAATTTGGGTAAGTGCAGTTCTGGCCTTATATGTACGATATCTTCATTATTATGCAAATACACCATGAGCATAACATTTCCCAAGATGTCATTTGGCTGTTAGGATCTTTAGAAAATGGCCTCTCAAAGTCACAATGCTCATATTCCTCAAGAAAGCAATATAATACCTAAAAAGTGCCTATCTTCTTTTCTATATGAATAATGAATGTAATAGGAAAAGCCATTATTAAAATAGGAGAATACATTGACCTGTGAGTTGTATTTGAAAACTGCATCTGCGTTTCTTATTTGTAGTAACTGCTGACAGTTCTCCTGCACTGGTAAATGAACATGCAAGAATATTTTGCAATATTTTGTAATGGAAGCTATAAGTAGTTTCAGGTGCCCATAAAAAGGAAAATAATTGACATATTAGAAGTATTGATCAACTATTTAGTAGTTATTATATGCCAAACATGAATAAGTAATTGGCACAATAGATTAATTTTTATTTCTCCTTATCTAATACAGTTATTCAGTATTTAATCAATGTCATGAATTAATTAAATTGGAGCATGTTTTTTTTCCAAAGAGAAATTTCTGTTTGAGAACAATGGTCAAGCATACTATTATAATACAAAAAATGCAACCATTTAGGTAAGAGTATTGCATTCTGTGACAAAGTAGGATCTCATAAATATATGGTAGGATATGTAGTCTGCTAGTCTGCTAAGTAAAGAACAAAACCTAAATAAAATACATTAAAATAAACATTCTGCCTTTGATGTCTGTTATCTAGACCATGCTTTGGTTTGAGAAATACTTCAAAATTATCTATTTGTTAAGAGAAGTTAGTATTAACATATAACTGCAATGTTTCATATGAATATGAACTTCATATTAATATATGAATTATGTTAATATTTCATTCATTGTTTCCTCAGAACTTTCAAATTAATAAAATGCAGGTTGCACATGATACATTCAAACTAATATATAGAGAGAGAGACTGAATTTTGAATGCATTAAAGTTTGTCACTTCCATATGCTACGGTAAACCTATTAATGGTGATGCTTACTACTTAACTATGGTTAAGAAGCTGGGAAAGAACTGTAGAGTCACATTCTGTCCTTTTCCATACAAATTGCTGTAAATCACCTCTTACTATACAATAAGTAAGAGGGTAAGAGAGATCCAATAAGTAGGGTCAAGCTTTAGTTATCATAAATATGCTAAATATAGTAGCTGTCATAATCTAGCTTGGCAACTACCTGGACATTTATTTAAGTGAATATATTCATGGTTAAATAGCAGCTACTAGATTACGGAAAGGAAATGTCAGGGAGAGCCTACAATCCTCTCCTCTGCTTAAAAAATAAATGAAATAAGATAAATAAAATAAAATAAACTATCCCTAGTATTATGTCTGCAGTCTCTGAAGGTCCCATTAACCTTAGAACTTAAAAAGAGTTTGTTCTTGAAGTTTTGTAACATGTAAAACATTGAAAGTTTTCTGTAGGGCACATCTTTCTACACATTGGCATAATGGAAAAAAAAGTCTGTTTGAGGTATTATTAATTTAGTAAAAAAGAGAGAATGTTCTGTGCCTTGCAGTCAGACAGTTGTGGCTGATTGTCTTATTGTCATAATTATGATGTTCGGTGTTTTGTATCCACTAGCAGCTGCATTGTCAATCACATTCAATGTTAAGTCTCTTGATTAATATAAAGAGAAATATAGGGAATAGGGTTGCATGCTGCTGGTATTTTAATAACATTACAGCAAGAGTTTCATCATATATTGGATATTTTTTTCTTGCTAAAGGGTACATTATACTTAGTTTACTTGAATTTTTATATAATTTTAGCTTAGCTTATATTTCTATCTTTTAATTCAAGTTGTTTTCATATCATTAATAAAGGTATTTTAACTCTTAATTTACAGTTAATTTAAAATTTATATTTAAGAGTTTCACTGCTATGGTAAAGTGTTACTTAATACTCTATTATATATTTATTTTAGTTAGCTATGGTTTTCACAGACTACCCATAGTAAGATACTGGATACATTATAAATGTTTAAGATGGAAAATGTTACACTAGTATTCCTTTACCCATTCTAGAAATAAATTAATAACTGGCTTATTCTGTGAGAATTAATTATTTCAAGTATATGTGCATTGTAAAGTAACAGAAGCAATAACAGTAATGCACAAAATTAGAAGTAGTAAGTAGCAGTCTCAATTTTATATTGCTGAAATGTTGAGTTACAAGTCAAGCTTGCTTGTTAATTATGAGCACAATATTTTGAATAAGGTAGAAACAGCTAGCTAATTGTTTTACTATATGATAGTTTGTATAAAATTAATAAACTGTAGTACATCCAATATATTTAAATTTTTAGTGTAAAGAATACATTTTATATAATAATTAAAAATTTATCTTATTCTAATTTTTTTACTAAATATATTACTTAGTAACTCTTAGTGCTTAGAATTATAAACTATGTAATGTTCATATTGCTTCAAATATCTGTTTATAATTATTAGTGACATTATTTCCCATTTGCTTCCATCATTAGTTTCATATCTTTTTGTATAGATTTATTTGTTTTCAACACATTATGGATTATATATCTAAAATAATTTGAATGTTTAACCATAAATCATACTGTCATTTTTATAACAGCAAAAGCTCATTGTTAACCTTAACACAGAAGTTGTCTTTGCCTTTACACAAAGCTGTGTTCTAATTTTAATGCATTCCAGCTGCATCCCCAGTGAAACTTTGTGTTCATAATTCTCAACAGCGCTAACTATATTTTTACAATGTAATATGAGCAAATTTCTCACCTCCTCCAAATCAAAATACAACACTCTTCTATATCAAATAAATAAACTTATTTAGCTCTAAAGGGACAGTTTTCTTTTGGGCTTTAACTAACCCACATGATATATAATTAATAATCTTTGCCTGCTGTTTCATATGTAATGTTTTATTCTTTATTAATTTCTTCTTATTATAGCTAACAAAAATAATTGCATGTATTTATCAACTTGACAATCAAGCAACTTCTTAAACAAAACTGTATCAAGCCCTTATTCCCAGAATGTCCTTTTCTGTTTGTGGTACTCCCGATACTTTAAGAAATTTAACATATGTAAATTTAGACTTATTTTGGTTTCTTAGAATTCCTCAAGCAATAGTGGATCACAAAGCAAAAGAATGATTATGTGAGACTCCATTCAATTTGATTAAAACTAGCATGCTGAAGAAATTAACAATCCATTATTCTTCTGAAGGTAGAAACAAGAGTGAGCATATATAGCTTAATTTTTCAGCACATCTAGCTTTCTAATCCTATTACATAAATATCCTTTAGCACTGTTTTTCAAGTCTGCTTTAGGATAGTACCTTCTTTACCTGGCGTTTTGTAAATGGGATATAAGCAGGTAGTTTGTAATCATGAGTTAGTAGATGAAACAGAAGCTGCTTTGTGGATCTCATCTTCACTTCAAACACATATGCAACGTTAAGTTAGTGATTCAAGAATTTAAGTGAAGGAATGGAATAACAAAGGTAAGTTACTACAATTTATCTTAAAAGATTAACAGAAAATATATTAGCCCTAGGTGTGGACTTTATGCAACAGAAAAAGAAACCATAGAATCAATTCTTCTAAAAACGTATTGATTTAAAACAGTAGTAGCTAAAAATAAAATCTTTTGAAATTTTTGAACAGCTTCATGAAATATGTAGTCATATGTTTGTACTTTTTATAAAGTGTACAGTCATTGTGGAGCTGGGGTCTTTCCAGTTCCCTGAGGACACTATTTGTACAGCACATGTTTCCAAACACCTGTTTGTTGCATTTTTGAATTTCATTTTGCCTGTCTAAAGAGCTATATTATAGGAAAAACTTAAAATGTGTAAAGAAATTTCCTGTATCTTAATTATTTTTCTGCATATATATTTTTTATTTAGTGGAGATTTACCGAATATCAGCCAAGTAAAATTTCCTCCAGCGTTTTATAATAACTGTAGAATCTTCATACATAGGTATTGTCAGTCTGATCCTTCATATCTGCTCTTTTAATTTCTTGCACTTAAAATGTTAAATTAAAATACACATGGAGCAAAAGATTTATCAACATTAAAATGCAGGGCTATGAATACATTAATTATTTACATGGAAAACAAGCTGCAAACCCATTTATAACACCTTTATTGCAGTTTTATTTGCCTTACAAATTAGAGTTGGGCAGACAATAAATTTAAATAAATAAATAATACAACAGAAGATGTATTTATTTGTGCTATACCTGAAACATAATGTATGCGAATTTTCATTCAGAATGTGTTTATATATATTTTTAATCTTGTCTTCTGAAATTTTCAATACATCAAAGCTTATTCCAAATTTACAGTAAAATTTGTTCATACTATTAGTTGCCTTGAGAAGATACAAAAAAGCAATATGAGTCCTCCCTTGTAGTACTTTTTAAAAGTGAGCTTAAAAAGATTACTGATGAACCACAATTATAAGAACGCTATCATCAGACCTAATAAATTAAAACTACCTTCCATTTAATAAAAGAAAAGGGAGAATCAGACATTCACCATAGATTTAATTACAATGTATGGACCTGGTTGATTCAAACCTTTCGTGCTACCTTCAGGTCGCTCCAATTTAGTCATTCAGTCCCTGCTGCCTATATTGTGTATTCAGCAATCCCTATTAGACATCTTCACAGTGAGTGATTCTGCTGGGTTTTCTGACACCCGCTTTCATGCATGGCCTGCTATTCTGTGTGGAAATGTTTTTTTTCTAAGCTGCCTGCAACATTAAAGACATCTTGGCCATGTCAGACTTTTTGAGAGAAAGTGTGTGGGTACAATGTTTACGGGTACTGGGTATACCTACTAGGCAGTGAATATAACATAGTATAATTTGATTATTAATGTTTGTGATTAATAATTATTTACAATGTGTCTGTTGGTATATAAACATCCTTGCAATGTATTTCTCATTAAAGAGCCTGAGATGATGCTTACTTTTATTCAGATTTGTATCTGCTGTAAATTACACTAGAGGGCACTGCTTATCCTCTATTGCGGTTTTCTTCTGGGATTGTGGGGGAAAACTCAGCTGATTCCTGTAATCTTACTTTAATTAACAGTGGTATTCTTATTTTAAAAATCTAGACAGTTTAATTCATTGCTTTTTTTTTGTTTCCGATGTACAATCTAATCTAGTGAAGACTAAATGCAGTGCTAATACAAAGGATGGCGCTATTTGCACTTAAAACAAATAGGGAATCAAATGTGCCACACAAGAAATTGAATTTCTTTATTTGAAATATCATTTCTGCCAAAGACAGAAGACTAACTTTTCCTTGCTAGCAAGTGTGATTGAGTAGGTTTATAAAACAAGTGAAAAAGTATTATAGAATGAAACTGTAGTTTCATTGAACAAAGGTCAAGGGAATAATATCCACATTATAAGTCTTGGTGGTTTAAAACTATATATTCTCTGCATACAAATATATTGACATGTTTTCTGAGCAATAGAACAATATAGCTAGAATTTAACTCTGAAAATTACTGATTGTAACCATTTTCAAATTATATTTGCCAGTAAATATGCAGATTGGAGTTATGAAAATAAAATGAATTAAAATATGTTCCTATTCTTCAGTATTAATAATATAATAGCATTTCTCCTACTTATAAAGGCCATGGCAGTTCAGTATTGACAAAATGTCAGGACGTGCCATAGCTAATGCTTTAAAGATATGTTAAGATTAAATTTGCATATCACCACTTACATTATATCTAGACCTTATTTGTTATTAGTTATTGATGAACTGTAATGCTAATTAAACTGCTATTCAAGATATTTCTATTTATCTTTCCAAAAAAGCCATCTATAGAGTTCTGAGCCATGTACCACTAACTTCTGCTGGCATTTATTTATTTATTATTTCAACTTGTATGACCATTTACTTTCTACATGACAGAACTCTACATTGTCCAGTAGAGAGTTTAGAAACACAGCAAACACACAAATCTTTGGCTTGCAAATGCCACTAAGTCAAATATGATAAAGCAGGACAATTTACTCCTTACCTGAAAATGCTAAAAGTGATAATAAATATATATATATTTTGCAATTATACAGTGGCTAATATATTTTGAATGTATTAATGCTTTGTCACTACAAAAGCTTCCTTGGAGAAGGTATAGAAAATTCCAAATGATTCATCAGTCTTATGTCAATAAATTCTGATTTTGACTTTTTATACTTATATTTTTATATCTTCAAAAATTAACTGTAATTATTTAAATTATCCATAATATTTTCATCCAATATAAGCAAACTGATAATACATTTTGATCAAATAATTTCTTTTAAAAAACAATTTTGTGTAGAACATATCTTGAGTCTAAATAATTTATAGAATATCTTGTCTGTAAATTACCTGGTTGTGTTAAAAAAGCCAATCTTTATTTTAATTTTCCTGTAAGTGGTCTAAAAACTCTACCATATAATTATTTAAGAGTTTATTTAAAACTTCTCTCTTTTTTTTGCAGATACTGTATAATGTAGTGTTTAGGGTAGTCATTTATCACTTAATAAAGTACAATATCTTTATTTTAGAATAAGGAACACACTGATTAATCAACAGCATAAAATTACTTTATGTTACTTATTCTTAAAATATTGCTCTTGTTGCTATTACAAAATATCAATATATATTCTTTCAAATCAGGCCATACTGTGTGGTCTGATTACAAAAATTAAAATAAGATCTAGAAATAATTAAGTCTGAGTTATTAGCTGCATGTATGCTTCTGGGAATCCAAGCTTTTGCTGTTTTTACTCTCTTACTTTCTTAACCTAAAGAGAGAAGTTATTTTTCTGCAGGCCAAAAAGTAGGGAAAGTTTTCAAGATTACTCCCTGAGACTCTTAAAAAGAATACCATTTCAGAAAAGAAAAAAAAAAGCATTCTCTTGTCATATAAAATCATTTTCAACACTTTGGAAATGCGTATTGCCACATTTGCACATTACAGTGCATAATAAAAAATCTCTGCTTTGGAATTAGAAAGCTACTCCAATATTACAAATCCTTTTTGTACCTTGGAAAACTTTATTGAATTATCTGTTCATTGTCAGTAAGTTTGTGGTTCAATTGTAATATGATTGTGCTGTCTGGAAATGCAGACAATTCAGTATTTGCTAATTTAGGTCTACATTTTCTTTTGGTTTGACAGTAAGTGCTCTGTTAATTCTACTTCTTTATAGCAGCTCTCTAATAATCAGCAAGAGCATCATCAAAAATCATTATAAAAACATTTCTGTATAATTTTATATCAATGCATTCTTTTTAAATTAATAGGAAAAAGTAGTACTGAGACAAAACTTGAAACAGGCTAATAAGTGTGCCATTAGTGTCCTTTTAGTGCACTAAATGAAAGCTTTTGCATTGCTAAATGACTACAAAAGTTGCTTAGGTAATAAGATTCTCTCTTATCAGTAAAAATGAAAGGGGGATGGACTGCATAGCTCAAAAGATGGGTAATCAGATTACAAAGTCTTTCACTTCTAGGTCACTGGTTCAGCTCTGCCCCCTCTTTAGTACTGATGAAGAACTGTTCCCAGCTGATGGTTTTTCAGTAGTCTTTGTTAACTACATCAGTGCCTCCTGAAGTTAGAATTAGCACACATGTTGGCATGCTCAGTTGAGTATTTTTCTGTAAATGAGATGAAATGACCTCTTTCTGTCTAGAAAGAATTCTTTCAGAAAATGATACAAAACATTGATAAGACAGTGTGAATGAAACCTGCTTTGTCATGATTAATTCTATATCTGGTTTTCAAGAGTAGAAAGATTTTTTTTTGTTATTTTTTTCTCAGAAACAAATTGGATATAATTCACTTATATTCCAAAATAATTCCTAATTTGGCATACTAAGTATATGAGATTACTCAGAAGAAAGTGCTATTAAGTGATATTTACTGCCATTCTTATTAGAATGACTCGGTTTTCTGTTTTGTATTGCGTTATAAATTAAACACATTAGTGTTTACACGTGAAGATTTCTATATGTATCCAGTATTGCATTCAAATACACCAATATTATCTGCTTCTTTCACCACAACAGATCGTTTCTAATTTATCTCCCCCAAACTTGCAAACAACTTTTTCATCCCTCTAATCTAACATCTTTGGTATCATTCAAAATTTGTGTCAAAAGTTAGAAGCGTTTTAGGAAAGGAAAAAGCCAGAAGAGAAGCTGCAAAAGTAATAGATTACCAGTACAGAAAATGAAAACTCTCATTTAGCACGGGACAAAGCATATTGCTTTATATGGTTGAGAAATGAAAGCAAGTATTCAGCAGGCCTGACTCAATTGCATATGGACATGTCAGTGGTGGGATTCAAATTTTTTTACTACCGGTCCTGTGGGTGTGGCATGACTTGGTGGGCGTGGCATGGTGGATGTGGCGGGGGAAGGATACAGTAAAATCTCCATTCCCACCCCACTTCAGGGGAAGGATACTGTAAAATCTGCATTCCCTCCCCACTCCAGGGGAAGGTTACTGCAAAATTCTCATTTCCTCCAGATCAGCTGGGACTCGGGAGGCAAAGAATAGATGGGGGGCGGGGCCAGACAGAGGTGGTATTTACCTGTTCTCTGAACTACTCAAAATTTCCGCTACCAGTTGTCTAGAACTGATCAGAACCTGCTGAATACCACCTCTGGGACATGTGATATTCTGTATTTGTATGGAAAATAAGAGCCGAGTTTAGAGGCCAGACACACAAGACATAGAGAATGAGTTAGACAGTGCAGAAGAATGTAATATTCGAATAACAGGTTGGTATCTTAGCCAAAGAAGACTGAAGCCAAAAGGTAAGCAGGTATCCTATGAACAGCTATCACATTTGCCTATAATTTTTAACAATGAACTAAGAAAAAGTAATAGTCGAGAGAAATCTCTCAGTGCGTTTATTAAGTCTGAAGTGTATTACTTGCAAGCATTTGTATACATAGAATAGATTTTATTGGTCTTAAATAAAGATGTATCCTTAGGTACTGTAAAGTAAATAGTACCAACTTCTTATTTGTACAAAAATGCTATTATATATTTTCTGTTACAACATGAGTGACTGATATAGGAAAGTACACCTGAGAGAACATCAGTGTAGTAAATGTAATTTAGTGCTTAAGCAGTAAAAACCAGGTAGCATGGATTGAATGACTAAATTGGAATAACCAAAGCATAGTGGTAAGATACTGTAATACGGTATTCACACTGCCAAATCAGCTTGAAATAGATGGTAATTGTTGTACAAGTAGTCCTCTGTTAATTGCGGCAATTGGGACTGGAATTTTTGTTGCTAAGCAATGAGGCTGTAAAGCATAATGTCACATGACTGAATCAACAGCAATCCCAGCACTTTCCATTGTCTTCATTAATCAAATCCCACTGGTCATTAGGTGAGGACCCCCCTGATCCAAGCCATTCCTGACTTGGTCCTTTCCAGCCCCAAACCTCAGTAAGTTAAGGGAATGGCTCCCACTCCACCCCATCTCTGCCTATATCTATCTATCTATCTATCTATCTATCTATCTATCTATCTATCTATCTATCTATCTATCATTTATTTATGTGCTTATTAATTTATCACACTTATTAACTGCCCATCTCTCTCAGAGAGGAGCTCTTTTGGCTTCCTTGCAATCTACACTTCTGCCAGCTCTGCCACAATGGGTTTCACTGACTTTGCTGCCCCCAGCTGACCTTCACAATTTTTTTTTCACCCACTGCTGATGAGGCATGCCCAGTCTGGTTCTTTGCATTACAGATACTATCTGTGCTAGACCTTCTTCCTGGGTTTACTTATGGCCTTAAACAAATTACATTTGGCCTTGCAAGGCTTTGAATCTTTCCAAATCCTTGCAAAAAGGCTGTATGTAATTTGGACAAAATGGCAGGGCCAACAGAGCCCAGGGTAACAAAGGTAGTGAAGTGCAGGGCAGTCAAAATGGCAGAGATGGGAGAGATGGCTGGGTGGAAGGACTTAAAGTGCCCCTATGGTCATTGGTGCTGGTGGGTTGACAAGCACCCAAATTTTGATCACATGACCGTGGGGACACCGCCACCATGATAATTTCAGGTACCAGGCATAACTACCCTTTTTTCAGCTCTGTTATAATTTCAAATACTTCTGAACAAATGTTGGTCAATTGAGAATAACAGAGTTGGAAATCTTCTAGTCTTCTAATCCAACCTCTTGTTCAAGCAGGATACCCTATACCATTTCTGACAAATGGCTGTCCAATCTCTTTTTCAAGAGTGAGGAAACACCCACAACTTCTGAAGGCAAACCGTTCCACTGGTTTATTGTTCTCACTATGAGGAAATTTCGCCTTAGATTGATTCTCTCCTTGATTAGTTTCCATCTATTGTTCCATCCATTCCATCCAGTGAGGACTACCTGTGCCTTAAAATTAAAATGCAATAAAATGTATCTTTCATTTACTTTAGGTTCAATCATATTGTGTTCCTGAACTGAATCTGCTTTATACAAACTCCACCTAATTAAAAAGAGTGTAATCATTATTGTCTCATACCTTTTTTATAATCTCAGGGCAAAGCTATTGTAATACATTCTATATGAAGCAGTTATTTTAACTGCTTTATGATACCAGAACCAATTCTTTATTATCTTCCAAGCACAAGGCAGGATGCTCACCAGGATTATGTATATCCTTTGCTTTCGGCCAAACCTGAACAATTGTTTGCACAGGTGGCTGTACCACAATGTTTTATTCATCCTTGGATGAAGTTATTGCGATTGGCTCCGTTGGTAGAATCAGGCCTACAATATCAGAAAGTTTTTGGACTCAACTGGCTAAGCTTTACCTTTGGTCCTTAAGTGTAGTTTTTCTGTTTTCTTCCTTTGCTATTCTTACTGCAACAAATTTACAGTATTTACTGTTTATTTACTGTATTATTGTTCTTCTATTTCTTTTAGCTAATTTACTTCCTTTGCCTGTTTATATATTTTTGTTTTCATTATTGCCTTGTTTCCATTATTGCTTTTGTCTCACCAGCAACTTCAAGCTTTCCTGTTAGAAATATCTACAGATACTTTACCTGCAATATTTCTTCCATTCAAAAGCAATGCCTTTCTTTTTCATCTTGTGATCTCAAGATTTTATTAGGATTCTGCTGTATGCTGCAAGTACCATTTAGAGCTCTTCATATGCTCATTACTTAAGCCTGTCAGGCTTTGAATTAGCGTGTTTAATCCAACTCAGGAGGATCAGTGATGAGTTCCTCTTCTAGTGATGTTGGTGATGTACGTGATTTGATATTCTAGGGATGGATAAGCTGCTTGCAGCAAGGAATCTAGTGTTATATGTAGTCATTTAATTCTATCAACCTTACAACTGCTCCCTCTATTTTCACCAAAAGTATAGTAATCATCTTCATCTTTATGGAATTCATACTTTATTATTGCCTTCTGTGAACCCATTTCAATCTCTTTATACTTCATTTTCTTAATACTTTTGGTCTTTGTGTCATTCACAGAAGTCCTGTATTTGACTATCTTTTAAGCATAGACTTAAAGTCTATCTTTTAAGCATAGAATGACTGGTCAAGGATCACCCAGCTGGCTTCATGCTTATAGCAGGAATTAGATTCACAATTTCCCAATTTCTAGCCTGACATCTTAACCGCTACACTAAACTGATATAACTGAAATCTAACTTCACTAAATCCTCATAAAATGTTGTAAATTTCTATTTGCCCAGCCTCCCATGTTCATTGTCAAACTTGTCTGTTTTCAAAGTCCATAGGCTATTGTCCAGTTATATGTTTGGAAGTGTGTCAACTTCAAATTACATATCTATAATATACTCTCAATTTTTCAGTTATGTCCAGCAGCTCAAAAATATTACCTACTTTTTCTTTAGTTCCACTGGTACATGATTTCATTTCCTCTGGTCATGAGAGTTAGAAAGCTACTTTAAAATTAGTGTAGAGCTGAGTTAATAAGCTGCAGGTTATAAAATAACATCTACAACTTTACTTAATAGCTTTATTTCCCCTTTTTATCCTCAGAAATGTACCAAATGTTCATTCCTACAAAGAAAAAGTAAGGAATAAGCAAATTTGGCTGTCAAATTAAGTCTTAAAAGCACTGGGCTGAAGGATTTCTAAATTATAGTGCATGTATGATTTCTCTGCACCAAAACCAGGTTTTAAACCATTACTGTTTAATTAATAAAAGTTTTGCCTTCTATCCTGCATAATTTGTGTGCCACATAATCTGCAACATAATCTCCAGTACAGGACTTTTCTGAGGTTACTAGGTTGATAAATATTTAAAACTGAGTGCTGGGTTAGAAAGACATTTTATCTAGTCTAGTTCTTAAAATATTGGTTTAAAATGTGGTTATATTCTTAATTGTGATGCTACTACATTCTGTCTCTTACTTTGACTGGATCAACAGCTAGTAATCATGTACAATTATTGCACAAAATTATTATATGACTCGTGTACTACTATATAGTGAGGAAGCCCAGTTAAAATAAAACCCACAGATGTCTGTTTTTAAATTTGGCAGTTACCACAAATATAAATTTGAATAATAAATAAATAAATATCAACTACATAAACTGATTGTATAAAATTAGTTTTTTGTAAGTACAGGAATTGTTGTCCGGGTAAATGGATACTTTAGTGTCATGTCTTAAAAGTAGTAGTTTAAAATTATATTTAAAATGTAGATATAGTCAGTAAAGGATAGTAATATTAAAGTGCTAAGTTAGCTGAAAAGAAAAATTCTGTGATTTCTAGTGGGAAAAAAATGAAAACTAAATATTTTTAGTGTCATACTGTCCACAATACCAGTTGTGATGCTTTGGGTTTTAATGTTATTTATTTTAACAATTCTTCATTCTCTTATTCTTTATCTTGCATTCTAATCTTGTATTCTGTAATGCACTGTTTGGGGGGGTTAATAATACATAAGCCACAGTTGAAAAGATATATAGAATTGCTGTGTTATAACCATACTCATCATACTTCCTTTAGTTTAATTATTCTTTTTCTATCTCATCATGAGGAAGTTCATTAACTATAATTTAAGGATAACACTCAATAATCATAGGCATGATTTGGATTGACATGTCACTCTTGGGAAGTACTCTTCCTGTTCTTTTTGTCTGTTTAAAAGGTCTATTAAAATATACATTGGCAAGTTAAAATACAAGTTCAAGAAGTTCAATTACACTTTTTTATTTAAAAAAATTCTGCAGTTGCTGCTACTGTATTCAATTACATTATGCAATAGTCTCTCACTCTTTTATTACTTATAGATTGAATTTATTATTACAAATATCTATATTTGCATTTAAATTCCCTAGTCAACTTTTGTAATCAATGCATAGGAAAAGACCCAATTATACAGTGATTGAAAAACAAAACACTTGCATATATCTTCAGGAGTGAAATGAAGCAGGGGTGATATGGAAAGAAAAATAAATAAAATTAACTGCACTTGTTAGGAATATCTGTGACTTGCACACTCAAAATGCTGTGTCTAAAGTAAACTGGTTTAGTGCTAGATGCAAGCCAAGTTACAATATCTTATAAACGTAACTAATAGCCGAATAAAATGCATATAATATTGTTTCCATCTTGTACACCTCTATGTGTTTTCCAACATCAGAAGCAGTGAAAAGATATTTTAATTAATGTTTGAGCAGTAAATAATTCCAGAGAGATTCTGAGAATCTAAGAAAGTTATGTTGACCAGAAAGTGATGTGAATAAATGAAAATGAAGGCTCAGTAAGATTGTAGGATATAAATAGTGTTTTCTGCAAGGCAGAAATGAAACTTGGAAAAGGTTGTTATTGAATATTTTCCACTTTCATTAGTGAACCTCTAGATCAATGGAAGCATTTCACTGACTATTTACATTAGATGTTTTTTCATGTTTTAATTATTTTTTGTACTTATATTTTCCACAGATGATTCAGCGAGAAATAGAAGTAAAAAATAAAGTTACTGCAGTGGCATTAACAGATTCAGTTCATAATGTGTGGCATCAAGAAGCTGATAAAATTGTTCGAGAATGGCTGCGAGAGGTGAGGCTGTGTTCTGATAACCAAGTGCACAAACTAGCCAATTATCATTCTCATTATTAGGAGCAGCACATCCTTCTTCCTGCTTTTACAATTTTCCCTTATGAGGACATTAATGCCCTTGTACATAAAGACTGTTATAAAGAGACTATGAACTTTATTCAATTCATCCAGCAGGCATAAATTTTCCATACAAACTCCAGATCATTGTTAAAATCCAATTCTGATCCTCAAAGAGTTTCACTAAACATTATGTCTAAGGTATATATGCATACATACTTACCATAATGCTGTTTTGCTTTGGGTTAGTTGTATTTGGAGTGCAGAAAAAATGATATAATTAAGAAAAGAAATGCAGAAGAGAAGAGGAAATCTAACTTAAATCTGGTTTACATTATCTATTCATTCCTTTCTAACATTGCAAATTTAAATTTTTCAATGTTTCTGAGGATGTCAATTCCATCCAATCATAACTTTTATCGTCTTCACCTTCTTCTTAACCTACTATTCCATCATGTGCATGTTTCCTGGGTTCTCATTCATTCTCCTCATAACCAAACCACTTCAATGTATTTCTTTCATATAGATCACTAACTTTATTGTTTTGCTACTATTAGTTCACTTGTTTGGCGTATTGTTTAATTTTAATATTGCTGGATAAAAATAAATATAAGCCACTAAGAGTCTTTTGTGATTGGATTGACACTTTCTAGTAAATAAATAAGCATATATTCATTTGGGAATTGGTTGATATAAATATTTCTTTAAAATGTCTTCCTAACTCTTAAATATGGAAATGCTACTCTGAAAATGCAACTCATTAGAAATCTCACATTTACTTCATTTTACAAGTTTTTTTTCTTTATATTTCTAGTAAATACCAATAACAAAGTTTTCTGTGTTTATCTTTTTTTTGGCAGTTGAATAAAATACTCAAGTTGAAAAACTTGCTGAGAAAAAGAAATATTATATTATGAAAATTCAGAACATTGAATATATACCATCAGGAGCAAAGCATTAAAATTTACATCTCCCATTTTAACCTAATAACTAATTGTTACTGAAATACATTTAAATAAGACAATCCATTACCTGTGCTTTTATTTTCAGAAACTAGTGAATTAAAATATGGATGGGATACTCAAAGAATCTCATCTAAACAGTGTTATATTACATGAATTTTAGATGTGTTTCTAAACTACATCATGCCATCGGGGTATATTATTACTATATTGGGTTTAGATTGAGAGATTGAATAATAATTCATTTTTTTCTCCGTTGCTTTGTACATGCAGTGGTAATTGCTGTTACTGAAAGAATGAATAGTGAACAATAGCAATTTTTCATTGCACCTATCTACCTTTATCACAGCATACATATTTTAATGCCAGGAGAAGTCCTATTTTCAAAATTTTGTTAGACATTGTGATGACTGATAAAACAAATTTTCCATTTTCGTATCTTCAGTCTGCATACTTAATTCTTATAGCCAATGGCTCATTGTATATAGGATAAGTAAGTTAATTTTGTTGAAATCTTTGGTGTTCTCTTAAATTCTCTGATGTAATGTTATATCAGTAGAAATATTAATTTTATCTATGTCAAACGTATAATAGCTCATAAAAATTCCAATTCCACTTTCAGGTGTTAATTAAAAACTGGTCTGCAAATGTGCATTTTAAAGTCTTTATGAAATACAGAAATATTACCGTCACACAATTAGGTAAAAAGATAACAAATACACTAGCCAGTTATATTTTTAAATGCTTTCCTGGCTTTTTTTTTTTTTTTTTTTTTGCACAGTTCAATCGTTTTACTGATCTAGTATTTCTTACAAAATATGCAATGCCTGTGAACAGTTTCTAATCTCATACAGCACCTCTTCTTTATGTTCTTCCTCCTCTGTCTGGTCCCAGAACAGTTAGATTGCCTTGACAAATCTTTTCAAACTCATGGCTGTGACTTTATTGGTGGAGACTACTTTAGAAATTATCTCCTCACCTAAACACAGCTGACATTTTGTTCCAGACAGAATGACTTAAGAAGCTATACTAAGACACTTGATCTACCAATCAAGAATCTTTCCAGGATGGATTCCTTAATGCACAACTGTGGCAGTAATCATTTAAAAATATACAATACATGTTTTTTTAGTATTAGGCCAATCAGCCATTACTTAGCTGGGATGCATGTATTTAGTTCTTTCTTATTCCTCATGTTTTATTATAAGTATTTAATTGTAGAAAAATGAAATCAAATGTCTTCATATTTTAACAAAAAATTGGTGGATTATTTTGTTTGACCATCATTATTTATGAAAAGTAAATTGTAATAGCTTTGAAGAAAACACTATGATATTTAAATTCCGAAGTTGAAAAGTAAAAGAGGATTTAATTAGGAAATAAGCAATTAATAGATTAGTAAAATTAAGATATTTCATGCTGATTTATTATCCATAATATCATTCATATTTTATTTTCCACAATCTATTTCACCTTTCTCTCTTATATTTTATCTAAGACTTGAGTCAGTTCTAGCCCGATTAACCATATTAATTTTACATTAGTACAGAAAAAGATAGATATCCAATTAGGATGGATTATTTGAACTAATGCATCTGTTAAGATATCTGAAGCATGGTAGACTCCCCTCAGTATTTATTTTCAAGGACAAAGTATTTCCAATTCTTTCCATCTCTTTTGACACCACTTAACTTCCAAGGCATCCTTCCAATTTCGTCTTCCAAGGCATCCTTCCAAGTTCATCCTCTTTCTACCTCTTCCATTTTGTATACCATTCCCTTAATAGTGTGATGTCCCAAGCTGGACACAGTATTTGAGAGATCTATCCAATGGAGAATAACATGAAATAATTATTCTCCATCGTTTAGATGTTACTCACCTAAGTTGTGTCTCATATTAATTCCATGTACAATATATTAAATCCTTGTGGAGGTGTCATTTATTTATTTTTTATTAATCAACAATATATAGCTGCCCATATTGGCCATTCACCTGAGGCAGCTGATCTGGGGATTTATGAAAGGGAAAAAAGTTGTCAGATAGTTCTTATACCTGTTAATGCTACTGCCATGGTAATTTCATTGCCAGGTAAGAGGAAATATTTGTGGATGTAATTGCCTCAGATGTTAATATAATTACAAATACAAAAGCTCTTAATTTGGTCCTGAAGTTTTATACATAGATATAATAATATTTGTAGATATATAGCTACTTCTCCTCTTATATGAGCTCAAGCCTCAGTATACAAGTCCAGTTTATTTTTTGGTCCTGATATTACAATCTCTATGATTAAGCTTCTACAATATGGTAAAAAAAACCTAAGGTATTTTATTATTCAAAGTTCTCTTTAATTTCAGAATTGCTGTAATTGGGTATCAAGTTCAGAACCTCTGGATACATCAGTAGAGTCCATGCTACCTGATTGCCCACGTGTTTCTGCAGGTATGCAATCTCTGTTCCTGAAATAAGCTGGTTGCTTGCCACCAGGATATTACTAGTTTATTGAATAGCATTTTGATGTTTTAGTATTTTAATGGGTCACCAATTCAAATCAGTGTCCTGATATCTAAGGTAAAGATAAAGGTAAAGGTTTCCCCCGTCCAGTCATGCCTGACTCTAGGGGGCAATGTTCATCTCCGTTTCTTAGCCAAGGGAGTCAGTGTTGTCCAAAGGCACTTCCATGGTCATATTGTCAGCATGACTATACGTGGAGACACATGGAACACTGTTACCTTCCCACCAAAGTGGTACCTATTTATCTACTTGCATTTGAATGCTTTTGAATTGTAAGGTTGGCAGGAACTGGGGCAAGAAACAGAGCTGGAGATTTAAGGTACAGAAAAACAGTGAATGAGAGGGTACATGATTGAAGTATGTACAGTAAATGCTTGCATTGATTTGACTGACTGATTTATGTGCTATAAAGTTGATGTTGACGATTAGTAACCCCATACATTGACTTCCCCAGGATGATCTATCTCTAACCTGGCCCTTCATGTTTTCCAGCAGTGCACTGGAAAATTGAGTCCATACACTTTTCTGCTGGTCATCTGCTTCTCTTTCACAACATTGTAGACTTCTCAAAATAACTGGGCATTTGCATAAAATGTCCAAAATATCATAATTCGAGCCTGATCATTTGTACTTCAGCTGACAACTGAAGTTAATTTGTCTATGATCCATGCAGACAATTTGTTTTCTTTCTTTCTAATTGGAATATCACAAGGAAAGCCATTGCCTGCACATTTCTCACCTCTGTAGACATAGACACATCATAATATCTGAACATTTTTTTTCCAAAGCCTTCATTGTTCCTTAAACAAGTGCTAGTTGTGGGGCATTTCTTAACTGCTGCTTTGATAGTTGATAATAAAAATCATAAACATAGTTTATTGGTATTCTTTAACTTTCTCAGTTAATTATTTATACCCCATCTTTTCATAATAAGTAACTCAAGGGAACAAACAACCAATATTCCTCTTCTCCTAATTTCCAACAACCCTGTGAGGTGAGTTCGAGTAAGAGAGAGTGACTGACACAAAGACTTTTAGAGTAAACCAAAGAAAGACATATTCAAATAGCGCATAATTAATCTGATGTGATAATTACTACAAACCTGGATAACATTAAAAAGGAGATTAATTTAATGGAAGTCAGGTTCATTAGTTTTGACAACCTAGTAGCTAACTCAGTTGGGTATCACTGAACTGCATCATCCTGCTTCTAAATCCTTTGGAGGCTTTTGATTGTCCACTACAAGAAATAAATTGAGATTTAATCTGATTCATAAGGCTATTCATAAGTAAAGAAAATATATAAGTAAAATTTAATTGAAATTGCATAAAGCAGGAATTTGTATAAAAAATCCTGATAAATATAATATATTTGATATAATGCAGGAGCAGCGGTGAGTTTCAGAAATGATTACCACTGGTTCGCCCCACACGTGCACGCTCACTTCACGCACATGTGTGCCTTCCGCACATACACCCAGCCTTCTGCACATCCGCTTTGCTCATGTGTGTGCCTTCCACGCATGCTCCCAGCCTCAAAACATGGCTAAGTAGAACATCTTTACGCCTGGGTAGGTGGGCGGGAGCGGGCCACCCACAGTCGCCGCTACCGGTTCGCCCAAATCCGTCTGAACCAGCTTAATATCACCTTTGTGCAGGAGGATACAATGCAGGAGGAAAATTAATAGAAAATCTTAAATGTTAAAGATAGAATATTTTGTTGCTAGAATTTGACTAATATGTGACATATTTGTCATTCAGAAAGCAGACCATATTTAAGCAGTTTAGATGGCAACAAAGATATATAGAAAAATATAATTTTTTGCTGTCTAATGGAATAGATGTTTGAAATTTTTTTCTAGCCAAAATCAGAAAGTCTTAAGAACATTCTGCTCTCCTATACTTAGGCAAATAGGGAAGATGTATTTTTTATAAGTACAATTGTACTTAAGCTCAAAAAAGCTCAAAATAATGAAAAAAATAATTACAAATTGGCTGGTCATTCATATTGTTTTCTAAAAACAATTTCACCCTTTTGTAAATAGTGTATATTAGTGTACAGTACAGTAAATCAGAATGTAACAATAAAAACAAGAATAATATAACATCAATAAAGCCTATTGAAGTAGTTGCATATGACAATAATTGTGGTCTCCGTCAAAATATTGGTAAAAGCTCATTTACTTATTGATTAGAAAGTTCCTTGTTTACTTCAGTGCTTTGCTTATCTTAAACTCACTGAATTTGGTCCCTGTACCTATACTGTTCTTGAATATATGACTATATGAATGGAGCAGTCAGATACTAGCACTTCTTTTCATTTGTTAATGGAGTATTATCTCACCATCAGTTCCTTGGAGAGAAATGAGCATATTTAACACATTGTCAGGAAGTATATTGCTTATCCTTAATGACTAAATTTTTCTACTTTTTTCTATTTCTATATTCTGTATCAGTGCTATCCATTGCTGTGAGATACCTAGAACATTGTGAGTCAAATATGTTCTCTACAATGCATGTTGTCTTTCACAAAGAAAGTGTATAACAACAAAGGCTAAAATTATCCTGTTAGATCCACCTCTATTATTTGGGATGGAGGCATCAGAACTGGAGCAACCCCTTCATGCAATTCATCAGGATAGTAGTAAGGATTAATTCTCACTTCATTAATGAAGTGCAAATTGCTAAGGATTAGGGGACAATTATTCCTGAGCAGCTGAGTTCACACTTCATCTGATTGTGGATTAGTGGACTTGTAAACTGCAAGTGTGAATTAGCTTTGTGTCTCTTCAGCTGCAAGAAATCATTTTTTATTGTGAGTTGGGGAAACTTTCTTAGAAAGCCCAAGTGGACTTTCTGAAATTCCACATTTTAAGAATATTAAACAAAATTCTGTGAAAATAAACGCATATTATACATCAGAATTTGAAGTGAAATAAGAAGCTTGATGTCTTTTGTGAAACAGATTACAAAACTGATTATTTTTCTAACCCTGTATTATCAGCTGTTCCAAGTATATTAATGTTTACCTAAATTACTTGGATTTATTTTTCTGTGGATGTACTTATGTATTACATTTATAATGAAAAAAACAACCTTTAATATCATTTTTCCCATAATTTATCTATGACTCCTCCATTACTGTCATTCACTGCTGTTTGAAAATATACTCGCAACACTCTTGATAACTTTATTTCATACTTTTTGACATACACGTTAACATTGTAATTTACAATTAAACTCGCATATATAATTCTGTACATGAAAATATATTCCTATACACCACAAAATCAAACCAGCTTCATTCATATCTATATATTACATTCTGCTCTTTTAAACAGCCCCTTCCCATGATTCTCTTGGCAAACTGGATTGGAAACATCTGAACAACATCCAAAGTTTATTATAGAAAATTAATTAATTATAGAAAAATTAATGAAACTAATATCAAAGGATTCTACAATTACAATTACTATTACTATTGTATTAAATGCACATGCTATTTATAACGAAATCAAGGTTCAACTTTTTGTATCTCTTCCACCAATGTGATGTAATGGCTAGAAGTCAATCTCCTTTGTCAGAAAAGTCAGCTTCTACCTGTGTTTTGTTGTTGTGGTACTGGACAAAATAGCTGTTTGCTTGTGATTTTGTGCATGCTCACATTAGATTATATGACCTAGATTGATTAAACTAAAGGCTATGTAATTGTCACATTCCACCAATTTAAATGGTATATGCAATGTGCTGATGCATATTCAGGATGCATTTTAAAAATGAGAAACTTAAAAAAAAATATTAAATTTACTTTATGGCAACCATACTTTTAATAAGTTGGTTTTGAAAAAATATATGAACTTTTCAGGTTCTAACACAAATATATTCATAGAATACATTGAATGTAAGGATTGGAAGGGATCTCAGAGGTCATGTGGCCCAACTTACTGCCTAGTGCAGGAACCCACTTCTAGTCCTTCCTTGACTCAGTGCAGGATAGAAAGGAATGTTTTCGCAAACTTTTTCACATTGTATTGCAAAAACATTAAATCCATCATAGACAATCAAGCCATATTAAATCTACTTTGTAATATTTCATTCCTCCTATAAATATGGTACCATATTTTCTAATGTGCAGGCCTAAGCCTTGACAAATGAATGGATTAATCTCTTGTACGGAAAAGGAGGCAATATATAAAGTAAGGTCAGGACTCTGGATGTCAGAGGGCAAATCTAAGAAAATAAACTCAAGAGTAAATATGAATGAGTTACTGCTATTTATGTCATTATAAAAATAGGCTTTTGAATTGCAACCATAATTATCATAGAAAGTATTCTTTTCCCTCTTCCAAAATCCACACATGTATTTAGTTCAGGTATCACTATTTAGAAAGGGTTTTTAATTGACAGAGAAGATATTTATAAATTTATCTGTTATTTAAATAACTTGATATTACAGACTATTATTTAATAATAAAATAAAGAAGATATATTAATGAATAAATGTGAATTTTAAAACTTGTAGAAAAATTTCCTATAAGATATTGATATTCAAGAAAAAGTTGAGTCACTTTTTATATTAGTTAAAGTAGAGAAAGGAATTTTGTTTTCATTTTCTAGAACAGTAGCAATCTAGTTCATAGTATAACATTTTTTAAAAATTATGATATCTGATTCTTCTCTTGTGACAAATAACGTTCATAACTGAAAAAATATGATACAACATATGTTGAATTGTGTGTTCTCTGTCCAATAACATAGGATATCTTCATTTTCATATACAGGTATGCTCAATTTTTGAGCATTTTTATCATGCACTTAGTAGCACTCCTACTCTGTGTATATGCCTAAGCCTTACGGGCTCTAATATTATAATATTATTGCAGGATATTAGAGTAAGGCCTCAGCATATTCTATTAAATAGTACATATTTAATAGAATATGAATTATTACAGTTTGCTGTATGGGAGGGGCAGAAGCCTCGGGTAGCCCAAAATGGCATGTTTATAGAGTGCTGAGATGGTAATATAATACAAACATATCTGAAGGCATTGCCTGTTTGACTACTACTATGGAAAGTGCTTGAAATGATGTACAAAACCTTATAGAACGCCTTATGGCCTGGTTATTTTGCAAAGCACCTGTTCTCTTAAGTATTTATCAACTGAGTTGTGCTGTAATGGAAGTCCACATCCATCAGTTATTACTTATGTAGTGTTCCCCAAGTACCTTCTCAGTTAAGTTATGTTTTATGTTGATCCATATAAGCTGCTACAATCCATTTTAAGGCATTTTGGTTCACTGGTGTCATTATATTGGTGGTTTTCTCTGTGTTCATAGGGTTTTAAGAGGTATATTATTTTAAATATGCTTTTAAAGGATTCCTTATTTAATTTATTTTCTAACTGTACATTTAAAAAATATTTTTATATTAAATTATATTAAAAGTAGAAAACCTGTGGGAGATGATTTGAGAGGCTTCAGTATGGGTAGTGCTCAACCTTTTCCACCAATTTTAAAGTGAGTTTTCTCTTCATTGCAGCCATCACACTGCAAAAGCTCACTAGGACTCTTTGATTTGTTGTTTTGGTTAGAAGTAGAAGGAAGTAGCAAAAAAACTCACAGAAGCATCCTTGTATAAATACAAAAATAGATACATCCAATATATCTTTATAATATGCGATAATATTATTTCCCATAATGATTATTGGCATGCACTTGTTCTGTATCTAAACTCGTACAGTTATGATGTTTAACATAAAAGAAGTTATTCTCAAAATTGGTGACAAATATTTAAAACATCTGCTTTTTTAAAAAAAGAAACAACAGATTCCTTTATAGTGCTATTCTGTATTTATTTATTTAAAGTTCCATTGAACTCAGACATATTTCTAAGCAGATATACAGTAATTGTATAAATTAACATCATTTTAAGAAAACAATCTATCTGACTATCTCAAATCTGAATTTTTACAGTAAGATCAGTTTGATCTGATTTAAAGATTATTTAAAGCACATATACATTTTAAAGCTTCACAGTGCTATTATTGAATTGTCTTTTTATATATAAAAAGTATAAGATCTGTTATAAACTGGGGAAAGAAGCTTGTAATGTGCCTCTTGCAATTTGGCTGGGGCAGTTACTGTTTTTCTCATATTCTTTCACTAGCTGGCTTTAGAAAAAAAAATGTCTGGCACCAGTATACTATTAGGCTGTAATTAGTGTAACTAACAACTAGTATGAAAGAGCAGCATAGAGGTCACTGTAAGACTTCAAAGGTCTTAACAGGTTAAGGTTGGAGGGCAATCTGTCTCTTTGCTTAATCTGTTGCCATATCTGGTGAGATTTGTTGAAATCTTCAGGGACCTCTAACCTTGAGGTGTTGCTCTCTCATAATTTACTGGTCACATGCCATATTCTTTATTCCTGTCTGTTTACATAAGCATAGGACTTGGTGAGTGGCAGCTTCATTTTAGAGTTCATGTACAATTGTGCACAGATTATCATCTCTTCACTGGAAAGAAAACGTTATGGGCTAACCGCTTTAACATTCTTGTCTGCCAAAACTGGACTAACAACTGTGCAGCTTGAGTTGCATGTGACAGTTAAAAATTTATGTAGAAGAAAATCTAATGAAGTACAGACTATGAAGGATATAAAGCTGTGTTACTTCAAACATGTTTACATATCTTCAGCAAATTTAGTTGTGTAGAGCTGAATTTGCCTACAATAAAAGTTAATGCTCCATTTGCTAATTCAAATAACTTTATATAAATTACAAAAACTACCAAGTTACAAATAGTCTCACAAGTAAATTGTAATTATTTTTATTACTTCTAAGACTTTTTGTCAGAACAAAAAGTTTAAGTAGAAAGTTAAATATCCCATTCATGTTTTATTTCACATCAGAGACATTTTCTTCTTATTTCTTTTAGAACACAGAATAAGGTACATCTGCAAAAAAAATCATTGTGCATCACCCCTTTTCATATTATTACTACTAATAATATGCTTTTGAATGTCTTTGAATATCATAGATCTAGCCCTACATTTATTCATAATTTATGTATTAGAGACTTCTTTTAAAATATCAGAATGGAGAAGGACAAATCTGTGTTGAAAAAAATATACAAGGACATTTCAAATAGTAACACTTAATACACTGTTTGGGAAGTCTTTTCTTTCAAGACTATCTAGTGATTAACTAAGGGAGTACTACATCAAAGCTATGTAGACTTCAAAGCTCAGAACCACTTACCACTTACAGCTATTATTAAAATCTACCACTTCACTCTGCCAACAATTCATCTTAGCAGCTTTGTTGAGTTATCCCCATCTATTACCTATCATAGAGGATAAAAATGTACTATTCAATATTATTTAAAATACTAATATAAGCTTCAAAAAAGACATGAAAGCAATAAGAGGAGAAAGAATTAGAATTAAGGCCATACTATTATGACATTTGCATATATAATTTCTTCTGCTTGTCTTAAGGAACCATCCAATGATAAGTATCAGTGCAACAATCTATTGCAAGTTAGACCTCAGAAGATATGAACTATTTGCTTTTGATAGTGTTTTATTAGATCTTTATAGAACACATATTTGCAGCACAATCTTTTACAATAATTCTTGAGACAGATGGATGGTTGAAACTATCGGTAGTTTGAAAAAGCAATTGAACACTATTGGGATTTAATGTTGTTCTTATCTGTACATTCTTAAATAGAATGATCTCAAATATATCATATCATAACTCCTAGCAATTTTCCATAACTTATTTTCAAAAGTCTATTCCAAAGAAGTATCATTTCTGCATGTACACGCATGCCCAGACAACTTCTGGAGGACTTTAAAGTATCTGTGATGAGCCTTTGCATAACTGCAGCTGCTCTATGGTTTTTCAGGGCAGAATCCAGAGAGCCCTGTTGAATGAATTCCACAGTCTTACTAATAACTTATACCCACTCTGTATGAGTCTTATAATATAATTACAGTAATCATTGTTGACTGGTTGCTACTTTTTAGAGGTGTGCATATTTCAAAAGGATTCAGAAGAACTGATTTGTACCTCACAGAAGCACAGTATCTATCCACTGTAATGAACAGCAGAGAGTTACAATGCTTGTATGACATCTGAAGTACTAAATTATTTTCAAGCATGTGTGTCCTTTTTCCCCCCCTTTGTTAACTGAAGCAGAATCTTGTGTTCTGGATAGAGTTATCAACAGATTACCTTAAGATTTGGTTTTTAAATAACTTGAATCGCTTTCATACATCTTTTCCAAAAATATATTTATTTACTGCTGTGACTTTTATGCCACTTCAATCTAACCAACTCTAAGTGGCTTACAAAAACCAGGGAATATAATCAACATTATCAAAAACATAATAATAATGAATAAAGCGTCACAATAACTACAACTTCATTATACTCATAGTGCTTTTACATTTAGGACTAGCATCATTTAATTCCTTCAAATTGGCAAAAGATTTTTGAAATAGTCAGGTCTTCACAACCTTCCTAAATATTATCAGAGAGAGGGCCAACCTGGCCTTTGAAGACAAGGCACTCTGTAGAAAGAGCCCCCTTAGCAGAAAACGGTTGTTTGAGATCTTATGCACCTGATTTCCTGATAATGTTGAATTTCCATATTCATTAGGCAGATTTTACCTACTTATTGCATTAGTTAAATTTAATACATTTATATTTCAAAACATTAATGAAAAAACTTTCAGTTGAAGAAAGAGTACTTTCTTGATGGCTATATATGGATATTTACGAGAAGCATTGCTTATTGTTAAGTTTGTCAAAGGAAGAATCAAGTATCTTTATGATCAGCATAGGACCAGGCAATTTAAGGGTTCTGGGTTTGAGTTGAGTTGAGGCCATCCTGACTAAAGTAGCTACACTAATAAAATATTTTTGACTTGATCTTTCATATTTATTATTGTAGTACATTTATTTATGTATATTAATGGACAAATGGCTTTATTCTTTTTATGCAACAGAAAAGTTAAAACGTACCAAAAATATTTTATTGTAGTGATATTCAGCATTTAATAGTAGTACATCTTTTTATGAGGTTTTTTTATGATTACGGTAGATGTGTTGAAATGGTATGCTACTCTTGATAGGAAATTTGTCTTGTAAAAGATACTTTAATAGAAAGTTAGGAACAAGTGAGCTTCTTTTGGTATGTTTTATAGAGCAGTTTATATAGTCGGAAGAGATCTGTGACATGCTTTCTGGAACTGTGCCATTAATCCATTTACAGCCGTTTGTTGCAATGAAGAGAAAATTACTAATGAAAGAAGTGATCATATGTTAAGTAAATGTCTTGCTTCACTTGTATTCTTTTTTTAGTTAGTAAATGCAGCTGGCACTCTAGCAAGTGTTTAAGCCAGGCCTTTTATTAAAATTGAAAGAATGTGGCAACAGTCAGCAATTTTGAGCCTCTTGGGCAGAGTCCAACTAAGCTCCTTGTTTGGCCACACTTAGTTCCCCATCACTGACTTTAGAAGGCAGAAGTAGGCCAATTCTGTGTTGACCTATTGGTCATGACCACTCCTACTTCATTTAGAGGATTTCACATCCTAATCTTGCACACAGAATGGAGGCCCGAAGCAATAAAGGAAATTTGAAGTACTGAATACTTGCTGTCTACTAGTTAACTGTTTCAAATGAGCAGTTGGGATGAATAAATATAATAAGTTCAGCTTAAAAAATATTTTTTTTTCCTTGTTCACAAATTAGAACGAAACAAAAAGCCTGAAAGGTTATTGTTAGATCTAAAAAGGTGTATGTCAGGTACGTATTCTTTTAAAAAAGATTTTCTTTCCTCCTTTTCAAAAGTAAGATTTTTTCCTCGGGCTGCCTGATTATAAAAGCAAAATGTTTATAATACAATTCTCTACAATAAATTGTATACACACTATGATAGCTGAATCAGTAAGGTTCAGGAAAGATTTTTTTTTAAAAAAGATGTTTTTTGTGTTTTAAACTGGGAATATTGCTGGGTTTTTTAATTAACATGGTATTATTTTTAATAAATATCACTACTGTATTAATCGATTTTTATAACTGCATAATTTTTTTAAAAATTGTTCCAAAAATGTTCAACACTGCTGTTGCAGAACTCATATTTAAATGCTGCTACTTCTTAACATTTGAAATGTAGATTCCTCAAGCTTCCGCTTTCACATACCTTTAAAGATCTATATTAAGTGAAATCATCTGGGAATTTCAAGTTAGTGGCAGAGGTATGCCCTATTTCTTAATGTTATCAGATTAAGATTCCTGAAATAAGTACCTAGGCTAATAAATTAGAGTTTCTGTTTTTATTTCTTTGTTTATTTGAATTTTTTTAACCTACAATACTTCATCCCCAAATTCCTGATAGTTCACAATAACCAAAACAAAAATGAAATATCCATGGAACAAATTAAAATAAATAACCATAAATCATTAAAAACACAGTTACAATTACATAATTCTTTGCATCATAAATCACTATAATTCCTTCATTTTTAATAGTTTCCTGAAGGTCACTATCCTTTCAAGCACAGGCTTTTCCAGTATTTAGGCAATTTCGCAGAAAAGCAGCAGTTATTAACTTCACAAGTATCTTGTGGAAAGAAATGTTGGGGGCAAAGAGACAAGTACTGATCCAGACAGACATACAATG
The DNA here is from genome assembly GCA_022577455.1 of Arizona elegans. Taxonomy (NCBI): domain Eukaryota; kingdom Metazoa; phylum Chordata; class Lepidosauria; order Squamata; family Colubridae; genus Arizona; species Arizona elegans. The sequence goes on from JAKOOJ010000008.1 coordinate 55,488,716, forward strand.
TTCTTCTTCCAATTAAAATGATGTTTATTGTTGCAATTCAAGTAAAGTAAATAATTTATGCTTATCCTTCCAATACATATAGTTATCTTTCTCTTAAAGTTATCTTGTTTTAAGTACAAACATAGCTTAACAGTCTAATATAAACTTATTTACAGAACTTCCTTGAAGTTCTTTAATTGTTTCAATTATTCTCCTGTTTATATAGTTGCTAAACTTAAAAAATGGATCTATGCCATATCCTTTTTCAGATAACTTTGCTTTTACTTTTGCTTCCTGCTCCTTTTTTTTAAGTTAAAGAGGAGGTAAGGAAGAAGGAAAAATCATTTTATCCAAAGGTTTTTGAAATGCCAGTTGCTGGATCATTCTTCTCTGATCTGCTACTCAGTTTGTCTTTCTTAAATTAGTTATTTTTCTCCATTATCTAACCCAGGAGTGTCAAACTCAAGGCGCTTAGATCTGGCCCACAAGGCCGCCCTGGAAACAATGAAGGTCTGGCCCGCTGTGCCTCTGCCAGTGAAAACAGAGCCTGGGCGAGCCACACGTGGCCTCCCCGAGCTCCATTTTTGCTGGCAGAGGGCTGCAGGAGGCTGGTGTGGCCGAAAACAGAGCCTCAACAAGTGATGTTGAGCTGGCTGCACCCGCCCTGGCCACGCCCACCTCAGCCACGTCCCCCAGCCCCCCGAGGTCAAACACAACCCTGATGTGGCCCTCAATTAAATCAAGTTTGACACCCCTGATCTAACCCTACCCCTTTAGGACCTACTCCTAGAACTCCTTCTGAGGTCATCCTTTGCACATCCTCCTTCCTCTAGGCCTCTCCTATTTCTCTCCTAGATTCTCTCCTATTTCCTTCAGTGCCTTTGGATACCTTAATATGTAAACATACAGAACCATATAGCATTAACAAACTTTTCTGCCTAACAAATCTGCCCCTTATAAATTTGGACTTGGACTGTGTGTTTTATCACAGGTGTTCCAATAAAACCAAGACCTTTCTTTGTCTTTGACAAGGAGATAAAATAGTTGTGAGATAAAACACAACCCAGTCTTAATAACAGCATTTCACCCTTCTCTAAGCGGTTTATTAGTAATTTCTACAAATAAAGATGGTGTTCCTACAAGAATTTCCGCATCAAACCATGTAGAGATTTAGAGGTAATAAGTAGCAGCTTGAATTGTATAATTTGAATAAAGGTGTAATGTTTTTGGTGATGAGTGTCAGCAAATAAACGAATCACCATATTTTGTAGTAACTGAATTTCTGGGTGTTCTTCAAGATCAGCTTCTTATGGAGTGTATTATACTAATACAGATATGCAATTATGAGGGCATGAGTTATATTTGTGAGGTCTTCCTATCCCAAGTAGACTAATATAACTAAATACTTTTCCAACCCTTTGGCAGTTCCCCAATGCTCCAGGAACATTTTTTGAAAAATACGGTGCAATGGTTCTGAGAGAACATCTGCCAGCTCCTTCAGAACTCTGGGGTGTAATCTGTCAGGTCCCAGTGATTTATATTCATCAAGATCAGACAGTGTTCTCTTACCATTTTCTTGCTTATTTTAATCTTTATTTCTAGTTTTTCTTTTACAATTGTAGTTTTGGTAGATTGGGCTACAGTTTCTTTTTGTGTGAAGAAGAAGAATGGGTTAAGCAGCTCTGGTTTCTCTGTACTGCCTGTTACTTCCTTGCCATCTTCTATCTTTAGTGGACCGACTGTTTCTTGACTTTTTTTTTTGTTATTTATATCTTGAAAGAAACTTTTTTATTATTATCTTTGACTTTTGTTGCAAGTTTTTGTTTATTCTGAGTCTTTGCTTTCCTGACTTCATTTTTGCAGATTTGGGCTAGCTGCTGATATTCTGCCTTAGTTATGTGTCCCTCTTTCCATTTTTTGTATTTATCCTTTCAGTCTATGTCTTTCAGTCCGTCAGAGAGCTCTTTGTGCAACTATGGTGGTTTCTTCTTGGATTTCTTATTTTTCTTTTTTTAGTAAATTGTGTTGGACTGGCTTTTATGATCATATTTTTCTGTTTTCCACACTTCTTGAGGTGTGAGTTTAAATGTGGGTTTTTTACAATAGACCATAGGACCGTGATGGCGAACCTATGGCATGTGGGCCACAAATGGCACACGGAGCCATATCAGTGGGCATGCCAGCTCAGCTCTGGGGCGCATGCGCGCACCAGCCAGCTGATTTTCAGGCCTTCTGGGCCCACCAGAAGTAGGGAAACAGGCTGTTTCCTGCCTCTGGAGGGCCTGAGGGGGTGGGGAAGGCCCGTTTTTCTTTCTTACCTGGCTCCAGATCCTCTCTATTTATCCGGGAAGAGCGAAAATAGCCTTTCCCACTCCCTCGGAGGCCTGAAAGGCCCCTTTTTGCAACTTCTGGTGGGACAGGAAGTGACTTTTTTTGATGTCCCCAGCCTCCAGAGACTCCTAGAGAGGCTCCTAGAGACTCTAGGCTCTGGAGGCTGGGGACAGCAAAAAAGTCACTTCCTGTCCCACCGGGAGTTGGGAAATGGGCCGTTTCAGGCCTTTGGAAGGCCTCTGAGGGAGTGAGAAAGGCTGTTTTCGCTCTTCCCAGATAAATAGAGAGGATCTGGAACCAGGTAAGAAAGAAAAACGGGCCTACCAGGCCATCAGGTGCCAGGAGCAGAGGGGGGGGTTTGCGCACGCATGCGCGTGGGCACATGCGCATGCAACCCTCCCCCGCCCCCCCCTCCTGGCACACGATGGCAAAAAGGTTAGCCATCACTGCCATAGGATATTGTTTTCACTACCTCTTTGTGTGCAGGTTATTTTTCATAGAACTTAATAAAAAAAATTAATGCTGTTATTTCATATAGGAGAATTACCTAACAGTCAGAGCAATGTATCAATCACTTAGTTGATAAAATTTTATTCACTATGATAATCAGCCATGGGACACCCCATACGCATTCCTGTTGTAACATTAAAATTTCATTGATCCCAAGAACACATGATAAGGTGAGTGGATGTTACGTTATGTCAAGTATTCCACAACCTAGGCTTGCTCCACTCCAATATGTCCCATGCATAGTGTCTATTCAGAATGCTTTGTTACATTTGTCAATTCCATGTAATAATAGAAATATATTTAGCTTTGTTTGGGATTCATTAATGTTATGCTTAGTAGGAACATAATTCCAGATCAGCCTAGCCAACCAGTATCTGAACATATCAGCCAATGAGAGCTATCCTACCTCAACCACCCCAATTTTACAATTCCTCCTTCTCACTTCTTGTTCTTTCTGAAGTCATGAACAGCATAATAATAGAAAGAGGGAGATAATCATAAAGCATTGCATTTAGGATTCTACTGCTTTAAAGCCAGAGGTGTGCAAGGAGAACCATGTCAAGCTGAAGAGATGAGATATCTCCTATAAGTAGTAGGCTTCAATGAGAAATCTATTTTTGCCCTCTCTGGTTGGAAGACATTTTTACAACAGACCCTATTATTTCAAGTATGAAATGGATGGCTTTATAAAATGTCTGGCAACAACCAAATTAGCAGACATCTCCTTTGCAGTCCAGTAATCAGTCGAGTGACTAGTGGTATTAACAGGTTTTTGAAGCTAAGTATGGATGAGTCCACAGTCCAAGCTAGTGATAAGCAAACCCTTGAGTTCAACTCTTCAGTGATACATTAGAAGTAATGATGATGTTTTCTGCTTTTTGATATTTCTTGTACTTAATGTTGTTTTTTATGTCTACAATTTCTTCATTGAGCGTTTAAAGAAATATTTTTTAAAAGAAAGACTTGTAAAAAGCTTTTTAAAAGCTATGGTGGGAAAAATATTTTTTCTCTATCAAATGAGCATAGGCAAGTCAAAACTTAACTTTTTTAAAGGACTTCCAAGCAGAATAATAACCATACTTAAATCTAAGTGGTTTTGGTATAAGCTGTTCAGGAAAAGCTAAACTAAAATTTTTTTCCAGACCTGCCACTTCTTATTTCTTTTCCCTATAAAACAGACAAGAAATAAAGGTTTAAAAATGCCAGGCAACTCTTACACACATAGTTCCATTGATGGCTGTCTTTCAAGCCAGTGAATAAAGAAAATTACAAACATGAGTTGAGGAAAATGTTTTATTTTGGGTATGACCTGCAGCTTCAAAGTTCAGAAGATAAATCCAGAAACAAATATACCTTCCCTACAAGCCTCGAAACAATTTTTAAAAAAATGTATTTACAGATATTTAGATCAAATATAATTTCATATTTATTAGTATTATTTTCCCAATAACTTTCTATATCTTTGTCATTCTGATATGGAGAAGTTAGAGATCCTCCCAATGGCATGTCATCCTAAAAAATAGGCTACTTTTCAAATCTGAAATCTTATACAGTATAAATGTTTTATTTTTAACAGTATACTTAGGTTGTTCCTTAATTATAAATCTCATTGGATTCAGTATGGTTGTTTCTTGGCATGTTCACATTTGCAATCAATCTCATATCATTCATATGGCAAGATTCATAATTTAGGCTCATTTTATACAATTGTTGTTCAGCAAATAACCATAAAGATTATTTGCATTGTGGGCCAACAATGCATTGTAACAATTATTTTTATTATTTGAAACAAAAATATTCAACAGAATTGCTCAGAAGCAATCTTCAACATTTTTAACCTTTCTTAAAGGTTAGATTCTCTAAACTCCTGCAAATTTTGACAGCAGGGATGCTTTAGAAAATGTGTGGTGATAGAACAGTCTGATTGAAGGTTTCATAAGTGCTGCTGTCCAAAATCACCAGCCATGCTTGAAAGTAGTAATTCTTGATAGAACTTAAACTCTCAATTGACTTGTAACTGCAGATGTCAGAGCCACCTGCTTTAATATCACAAAGCTTTGCTTTACACTGTGAGTAGTTTTTTTTAATTACCAGACATTTTATGCCTTTGATGTTGAGTTTACTCTGGAATTTACGCAACCAAATGTTACTTGGAAGCTGTTTTTATGTATAATAGCTAGATAATTCCACTTTTTAATGTACAATTAAATGTAACATGATTTCAACTATTATATTCACAGTATTTTGGTCCTGATTCAGATTCACATAGTTCTGCATGGAGGGAAGTATGCAGTGGAGTACTCCAAAGCTCTGTTTTAGGCCCAGTATTCTTCAACATCTTCATCAATAACTTGGACAAGAGGATAGATGGGGAACTCATCAAATTTGCAGATGTCACCAAGCTGGCAGGAATAGCCAATACTCTAGAACATAGGCTTAAGATATAAAAGGATCTTGACAGAGTTGAACATTGGGCGCTATCTAACAAAATGAAATTCAATGGTGAAAAAAGTAAGGTTCTACATTTAGGCAAGAAAAACAAAATGCACAGGTACAATATATGTGTTACCTTGCTTAATAGTAGTAACTGTGAGAGGGATCTTGGAGTCCTAATGGACAACCATTTAAATATGAGCCAGCAGTGTGCAGCAGCTGCCAAAAAACCCAACACAGTTCTAGGCTGCATAAACAGAGGAATAGAATCAAGATCACGTGAACTGTTAATACCACTTTATAATGCCTTGATAAGGCCACACTTGGAATACTGCATCCAGTTTTGGTTGCCACGATGTAAAAAAGATGTTGAGACTCTAGAAAGAGTGCAGAGATGAGCAACAAAAATGATTAGGGGACTGGAGGCCAAAACATATGAAGAACTGTTGCAGGAACTGTGTATGTCTAGTTTAATGAAAAGAAGGACAAGGGGAGACATGATAGCAGTGTTCCAATATCTCAGGGGCCATCACAAAGAAGAGGGAGTCAAGCTATTCTCCAAAGCACCTGAGGGTAGGGCAAGAAGTAATGGATGGAAACTAATCAAGAAGAGAAGCAACATAGAACTATGAAGAAATTTCCTGACAGACAGAACAATTAACCAGTGGAATAATTTGCCTCCAGAAGTTGTGAATTCTCCAACATTGGAAGTTTTTAAGAAGAGATTTGTCTGAAGTGGTGTAGGGTTTCCTGCCTAAGCAGGGAGTTGGACTCTGTTATTCTAAATCAGTGGTTCTCAACCTTCCTAATGCTGCGACCCTTTAATTCAGTTCCTCATGTTGTGGTGACCCCCAACCAGGGGTGGGTTCTAAATTTTTTTTACTACCGGTTCTGTGGGCGTGGCTTATTTTGTAAGCGTGGCTTGGAGGTCATATGACTGGGTGGGCGTGGCTAGCTGGTCATGTGACCGGATGGCCATGGCTATGTGTATAGGGACTACTCAGAGGGCTGACAGGTCCTCGCACTTTTGACTGATCCTCACACTTATGACCATCCTCACATTTATGCCTGTGCAGCATTCTTAACAACCATGTCACTCATTTCACAACTGCTTCTCTTCAACATGGTATAAGATAGGGCAAAAAACGTAAAATGTGAGGACAGTCGTAAATTCAAGGACTGGTCAAAAGTGCGAGGACCAGTCAAAAATAACTTTTTCAGCCCTCTGAGTAGTCCCTGTGCACAAAAGGACTACCCAGAGGGCTGAAAAAAGTGATTTCTGAAAGGTCCTCGCACTTTTGACCGGTCTTCGCAGTTATGACTGGTCATCATTTATGCCCATTGTACCATTCTTAACAACTGTGTCACTCATTTCACAACTGCTTCTCTTCACCATGGTGACAAGATAGGGCAAAAACATAAATTGTGAGGACAGTCGTAAGTTCAAAGACTGGTCAAAAGTGCGAGGAGCAGTCAAAAATAACTTTTTCAGCCCTCTGAGTAGTCCATATGCATAAAAGGATACAGCAATAGAGAGGGATGAAGGAAGGGAAGGGAAATTAGAGGAGGAGTGAAGGTAAGAGAGGGAGGAAGAGAGGAGGAGAAGGAGAAAGAAAGAGGAAGTAGGGAGAAGAAGAAGAGGGGGGAAAGAGAAAGTAAGAAAAGACAGAGGTGGTAGGTTTGAGGAGAAAGATTGCTGTACAATAAAAAAGATGAAAGGGAAGAAAGCCAACCCCAAACAAATATTAAGATATTAAGATAAAGAATGAATTGTTAAACTTTAAAGAATAAAAGAGAACAAATAGCAATAAATAGCAATAATTAGAAACACACATACAAACATACAACGTATTTTCTTTGAACAGAGTATTTGGCTGGTTCACAAATTTAAACAGTTGTAGGAGGTTAGCACCCACCCCTTTCCTAGAAGAATGAAATATTTTGGGAAATATTAAAAAGGCAGAATATTATATTTCCCTGGATGATAAATGGAGAAGCATATTTTACAGACAAAGCAGCTCCCACCTTCCTGCCCCCCACCCTTTGTTAATGGGCCAGAGGCAGAAAGTCAATCCTTTGTCAAAGGACATTTGCAGAACAATAGCAACAGAAACTAACACAATGGGCCCCATCAAGCCATGTGATCCTGTCCACCATTAAACCATCTTTCCAAGCAGTCTCCATGTTTCCAGTGTCTTTTTCCCCACTTGGAGCAGAACCCAGAAGGATATTTCTTCCAACACAGTATTTAGTCATTTCAATTAAATTTACAATTTCTATATTTCCTTCTTACCATATTTATTCCTCATCTATTTTTTCAAAAAACCAATATTACCCTTCATCCTCATCTCTAATCTTAATCAAATTCAATTTTTCCCTTCTATTCTATATTATACCCCTTCCCATTGTCATCTATTTTTATATCCATCCTCATGTTGGTTAATTATGTAATACAGTTGTTTAATACAAATTCAACATTTTAATATAAATCAATTAGTTATATAACTATCTTTTTTGTATATTAATCAATATGAACATGAATATTCCAATTATTTCCATGCAATCCAATTTCTTACAAATCAATTAATTATATTTACCAATACTAATAAACCAAATAATTTCCCCCATATATTCCTCCAAACCACAACCATTTCTGCTTTCAACATAATATCCAATTAATAGTATCTCAATTATTACAATTCCCTAAATAGAGCTTTTTTTCTTTTGTGTTTTAAAATCTTGCCCTAAAATCTTGCCCTAAATTTCCCATTGTTTGCAGTTTTGCACCTACCTTTTTTGGTGAGGAAAAAGAAAAAGAAATCTCTCTGCCTCATTTTGTCACATTAGTTTCAATTTCCCTTCTCAGCATAGCTAGGGGGAAAAAATTTGCTCCAGGAATTTACCTCTTTGCAGCTAGCTCTTTGAAGCCCGCGGCAAGAATTTAAAGTTTTTTTTTCCCTCAAGCCACCAGCTGGGACTCCGGAGACAGCAATAGATTGGGAGTGGGCGGGGTAAGCGAACGGCGACCGGGCGATCCAACAGAGGCAGAGGGGGAGGGGGAGTGAAGGCGTGGGGGGAGGGGGGCGAGAAGGGCTTTGGCGACCCCTGGGAAATGGCCGTTCGACCCCCAAAGGGGTCGTGACCCCCAGGTTGAGAACCGCTGTCCTAAATGATTCTAAATGCATGCCTCAAATCTAAAAGGCTTGAGAATCCTAAAATAAAATACTACTATTTATTCCTTGATACTGTAGCTTTTTATTATTTATATTAAATTAATATTGTTATTTTGTGTTTATAGACTGCTGAATCCCTAAGGATTCTCAGTGTTTACAGGTAAAAAACATAACAAAATTAAATCAACCAAACCAAAGGTGGAATAAAAGCCAAATGTCTTCCAAAGGGCTCTGTTGTCAGAAGACAGTTAGGTTCCATTAGGGGGCTGTCCCAAAGAACAGTGCAGTCATCAGGACTTGGGCCCTCATCTCCCTAAAATAGAGAATTACTAATAATTTATCTGAAGTAGATTGAATTGGCCAGGCCAGTTTCAATGAAAAAAAAAATGCAGTTTTGTTTTGCCGTCTCCTAGTAGGGTTGCAGCAGGTTTATTTATTTATTTATTTATTTATTTATTTATTTATTTATTCAATTTGTATCTGCCCCTCTCCGAAGACTCAGGGCAGCTCACAATGCATTTAAAATCATTATAAAAAATATTTAAACATTAAAAACATTAAAACTCATTCACACCATTCATGGCCAGATCTCGCCGGATCACAAGAGCGAGATCAACGGCCCCAGGCCTGCCGGAAATGCCAGGTCTTCACCACTTTTTGGAAGGCCAATAGGATGGGGATGGTCCGGACTTCAGAAGGTAACTGGTTCCAGAGAGCTGGGGCAGCCGCAGAGAAGGCCCTCCCCCGCGGGCCTGCCAGTCGGCATTGTTTAGCTGACAGGACCAACTCTGTGGGTTCTTACGAGTCGTTGGGAGTTATGCGGTAGAAATAATCCTGTGGTAGAAATTTATCCTGTGAAGTTGGTGAAAGCCCTCCCTCTTCCCAGCAGCCATACCTCTACCTGCAGTTTTAGTAGGAGCTGTGCACTTGCTCTTCAGGAGTAATGCCATCCCATCCCAATAAATCACTGTAACAAGGAAACCTAATAGACAAATAATTTCATTTTACCAGGATTCAATTTAAGCCTGTTCTCTTCCATACAGATTTTTACAACCTCTAAGCACTGACAGGATTACAACAGCATTACCAGTCTGGCTTGGGATAGTAATATACAGCTGAGTATGATATATCAATGTTAGTGAACTCCAAATGTCCCTGTGATTTCAGGTAAATGTCCAAATAGGTGAAGAGAAGTGATCCTTGTAGCACCCCATGCGGGATTAGCCATTGGAATGATCTCTTATCCCACCAGCACTGACTGGAACCACCAACCAAGGAAGGACAGAACCATTGCAACCCAGTGCGCTTACTCCCCAACTTCTGCAAGTATCCAGAAGGATACCAGAGTCAAAATATCAAAGACTGAACAGACCTTAAAAGGATTAGGATAAATGTACTGTCTGACATCTACTAAAATCTGTACTGTCTACATTCCATTTCTGAGTCTGAATCCTGATTGAAGACAGTTGAAATAATTAATTTGTGGCACTCTTTAGTTGACTGAGACTGAGCAATAGTTGTCCAATATCTTTGAATCCAAAGTGGACCTCAAGGAGAGTATGTACCACAGCCTCCTTCACAGCTACCAAAATTACCTCTTACTGAAATAAAACATTAACCATCATCTAGGTTCAGGGAATTATCTCCCCCTAGGGAGGACTGGAGGCATAGGGATGGTCAAGAATTGAGTTAGAAAAGACTCAATCCCAGACCAAAATTGACCCAGCATCTGTAAAATAGAGATTGAAGTCCCAAAAACCAAAAGACAAGGAATCTGCATCACCAATCCAGCAACCAAGTCCAGAAGCCCATGGAAGAGCCCTGCTGGACAGAAGGGTAACCAGTATACCTAGCTTTTTTCTGTGGTCCAACTTAATACCTAAGCACTCACAACCTGCCACTCAGGAACCCTGTCACAGATAAGGTTTCCCAATAAATTGATATTACAGCCCTTCCTAGTTCTGACCTTGAGGTATATACAGGACCAAAAAGCCTGCTAGATAGAATTCAAAGTAATATTGCTGACTTTGCTCAGCCACATCTCACTAATATATTTAGGTCTGCCCATTCATCCATCACCACCAAATCATCATGGACATAGTATTTACCAATAGCACTTTATAGCTCAATGCATCAGTAACCCAACAATCTCATCCCCAGGTTGGTCTTGCCAAGTCCAGAAGAGATCACCATAAGGATGATTAAAATGAATGGCTTTCAAAATGTTTATAAACAGTACAAGTGGTCCCCAGGTTATAGTGGCAATTGGGACTGGAATTATCATCACTAAGCAATCTGGTCGTAAAATACAATGTCAATTGATTGCATTCATTAGCAGTTATGGCTGTCCTGGCTGCTTTATTAAACAAGAATCATGCAAGATAATCTCACATGATCATTGACTTTGCTTCTGGGAAGCCAGCAGGAAACGTTGGAAATCACATGACTGTAGCTTGCTACAATGTCAACACAGTTACTTAACCATGGGCACACTGCAATAGCCAAAACCAAAAGGTCCTGTCATTAATAGCATTTTTCAGCGTCACCTTAACTTCGAACAGCTGCTGAATGAATGGTTATAACTCAGGTACTACCTGTGTAGTAGCCCTATACCATATTCTCAGTATTCTAAAGACTGAAGGAAATGGAACAACTGTGTTAATTACATGAGGGTAAGTAGTGGAAGACTTATAAGTAAGGATTAATGGATTAATCTGTTATCCTGTTATTTCTTATACTTGTTATTCTGTTATTTCTTGTTCCTTTTTGTGTGCGTCCACATATTATAACCCACTGGAGCTATTTCAAATTGTAAGACTCTACTTGAAACAGCATTTAGGTCTATTTGAAGGTGATCAATTTGCATTGTATTTTGGAGATAAAACAGGGGTGAAATGCTCCCGTTCGGACCGATCGCCCAATCCTGTAGTGATGGAGGCGGGTGGTTCGGAGAACCGGTAGCCAAAATCCCTGCCGCCCCGCCCCCCCCCATGCCCAGCTGAGCCGCACAATCATCAGAGGCTTTTTTTTTACTTTTAAAAGCATTTTTTCTACAACTTCAGCCGAAAAATGCTTTTAAAAGTAAAAAAAAAAAACCTTTGATGATCATGCGGCTCGTCAAAGGTATTTAAAAGAAAAAAATCCCTTTCTTTTAAATGCTCTTACGATCCCAGCTGAGTTCCCTGATCGGCAGAGGCTTTCACGGAACTCAGCTTGGATCGTCAGAGCATTTAAAAGAAAAAAAGGGTTTTTTTCTTTTAAATGCTCTGATGATCCCAGCTGAGTTCTGATCGGCAAAGGCTTTTTAAAAAAACCTCTGCCGATCAGAGAAGTCAGCTGGGATCGTCAGAGCCTTTTGAAAGCATTTTTTTACAACCTCTTAGCCAAAGAGGTTGTAGAAAAAATGGTTTTAAAAGTAAAAAAAAAAAATTGGCCACGCCCACCCAGTCACATTACTCCCCCCACCAAGCCACACCCACAGAACCGGTAACACAGTAACAAATTTTAGATTTCACCCCTGAGATAAAATGCCAACTTGCATACCATAGATATATATCAAACATTATCCAGTCTTCCAACATATATTTTGAAGTATATGCAGGCCTGTTGACTGCATTTCTAAGAAGCTGAGCAAGTTTTAAATAATGTATGGAGACTGATGGTGCAGAGAAGTCATGGCTTAAGCCAAACAGCAAAGAGATGCTGCAGGCAGAAACACTAAATAATCTGGATAGGCAGGTGCAGTCAGTTCTGAATGTAGTTACACTCTACAAAAAAGGTCACATTTGTACCTTGGACATTCTTTTATTTATTTTATTTATGTATTCATAATTAAATTTCTATACCGCCCTTCTCCAATATAGGACTCAGGGCGGTGAACAGCCAAAGTAAAAACAAGACATAGAAAAATCTAAAAACTGTTTAAAATAATTAAATAATTTGGCCGTAATTAAAAACAATTCCAATTTAAAATAGTTTAAAAATTTGACTCAAGCCAGCCCAGCTAGTTGAAATAAATGGGTTTTCAGGGCCCAACGAAAAATCCGGAGGTCTGTTATTGTACGTACCTCTGGGGGGAGGTTGTTCCAGAGGGTGGGCGCCGCCACAGAGAAGGCTCTCCCCCTGGGGGTCGCCAGCCAACATTGTCTGGCGGACGGCACCCTGAGGAGGCCCACTCTGTGCGAGCGTACTGGCCGGTGGGAGGCTATTGGTGGCAGAAGGCGGTCTCGTAAGTACCCCGGCCCTAAGCCATGGAGCGCTTTAAAGGTGGTCACCAACACCTTGAAGCGCACCCGGAAGACTCATTATTGCCTGTAAAAGGACAGGTGGGACATATTTTTCCACTTTAGTATATTCATTCAAGAAAAAAAATAGATTTGGGTGTTATCATAGTTATACTAGTTATATTTTGGAAGGTATTCTATATAGGTCTTTGAAGATACTTAAGGAATTTCAACTGTTAAAAAATACAGCGGTTTGCGTGCTTATTGGAGTAATAGCTTGCATGTACTAGTTGTATAAAGTGCCAGGACAGTTCCAGAACCCACTCAAAACATGAAACATGTAAAGTGATTAGTGATTTGAGGCCAAGCATTTTGAAGAATTATATGTATTCACAGAACTGCTTGTTTTTTAAGGTAAGTATCAGAGGCGTTGCTTCATCAGCTAAGTTGGTGAGTCTCAGTATTACCCCACAAGTCTTTTATACTCACATTCAAGGAATGCTTAGTTGGCTACTTTGGTTGGCTTGAAAAATAAACTTGCATCAAATTAGTGTATATTAGTATGCTGCTGTTTTATTGATATTTTTGGTGTTATATTGTACCGTATCCATGGAGTTTTATTTCTGAATTTATATTTATTATTATATTTTTGTCTATCTTTTTATTTTATTTATTACCTTAGATAGTCTTTGTTCCAAATGAAAGAAAGAATCTTAATTAGTGAAATAAATAAATCTGTTTTTTGGCAATGAAATCATTGAGGTTCTGTAATTTTTTTTAAAAGCAAAAAATATTCAAAAATTTATTTAGCTTATGGAATAGGTTGCAGAGATTACAATAGTAAAAATATATAAATGGAGCACATAATACTGTAGTACACAGATAATGGAAATATGTAGTCAATTTTGTAAGGTATGAGGAATTCAATAAGTTATATATAAGTTATAGGTTACATTTTGAGATACATTGGTCCATCAGATTGGAATAAGTATTCTATATATTAATATCTAGGCCATTTATCCAATTCAATGCAATGAATTCTGGAATTTATTAGTGCATATGCCATCCTCTTCTGCAATTTATAATAGTACTGTCTTAGGTATATGGCATGTGATTGTTTTTGTGAAAGATCTATTATTAAATTAACACTGTAAAGAGAAAACCTGAAAAACAAATTTAAATTTTATGATACTTCCAATTAACAATGTTAAACAAGCTTCTAATGAAAGAGTAATTTTCTATAAGATGGTAAATGAAGAGATTATTTGCAACTTGATTATTTTTTATTCCTTTTAATGTTCAGTTCAATAAATATAAATATTGTCAATTGTAGAAATTATTTGCTGATTTTGGCCTCTAAAACTTTGATGGAGTTATTGTTGTATTATTTATAAACAATTCAAATCTAATTTATTAATAATGCAATTGGAATATGTCTTCTGATTTAGTCTATTCATTATTTTACTGAAACTCATTTTCATAAATCACTTTTGAAACTAATTTTTAAAAAATATGCAAAATTTCTGATCTAATGGTATTTGTCAAGTTTATTTCAATAGTGGACATAGCAACGGTTATCAAAGATAGAGTAAAAAAGCAAAATGAAATTCAGGGAGAACAGATAGTTAACCATGCATATTAATAAAACATTTGATAATAACATAAATATTACTTTGGCATTAATAACCTGTAATGAAATACCCTTTCCCAGTGTAAGCCATGTGAGTATTAAAATGTTTAGGTGTTCAATGCAGTTCCTCTCTAAAATTCAAGAATATCTACTTTAGAGCTTCATTGGTTTTTGGAATCAACATTGATGATGTCACACTTACGTCTCTTTATTCATTTACAAAAAGCCTGGCTTGTTTGCTCCATTAGAGCAGGGGTGTCAAACTCGATTTCACTGAGGGCTGCATCAGGGTTGTGTTTGACCTCAGGGGGTCAGGATGGATGTAGCCAGGGTGGGCATGGCCAGTTCAACTGACTCGTGTCGGGGACGCCTGTGGTGGCCCAAGCGCTGTACCAGCAAAAATAGGCTCCCCAGTTCCGTTTTTGTTGCAACAACTTCCTGCAACTATCTGCCAGTGAAAAAGGAGCTCGGGAGGGCCGCCTGTGTCCCTCCTGAGCTCCGTTTTTGCTGGCAGAGGCACTGTGGGCTGGTCCTTCGCTGTTTCCAGGGCGCCCCGTGGACTGGATCTAAGCATCCTGTGGGCTGGATCTGGGCCCCGGGCCTTGAGTTTGACACCCCTGCATTAGAGTGTAGGAAAAAACGGCAAATGTGATGCATGTTGCACTGGACAAAGAATAAATAAATGAAAACTTACCAAACATACCAACAGTCAGTGTTTAGATTTGCTGCATGTCTAGTCTCCGGGTTTCTGTTATGTGATCTAGCTGTTGTAGGCTGGGTATAAGTGACTATTTGTAATTCACCACTAAAGGCTAATAGATGAAGTATCATTGCCCAAGATATTAGGCAAATCATTAAGGCACATGAAATCGGTTTCGTTAGAAGTGGTGGTTTATCATTTTATTTTGGGCAATAAGCCTGTCTTTGCTTACAAAAATAATCATGAATCTAATGAAAGAGACTGCAATTCAAAAGAAGCTCAAGCCCTTGAGCTTTAAACAATTCATTAGGCTATTCATAATTCTTCAGTAAGAGGCTATCAAGGCGATCCTTCTAGAAAGAATTCTAAATTTATCGTTCTAAGAATATTTAAAGGGTCTTTTTGGCTTCAGTGAAGGTTTAAATCTTTGGCTATAAATCTATACTAAGGACTGTTGAAGTAGATCAGTTTTTAGACCTTTATGCTATTATTTTCAATGTAAGAAGAAAATAAAAATAATTATTTTTTTAAAAAAAATTATTCACTGTAAATACCAGTCTATTGCACAAAAAGTTCCCTTGCATGCCATTTTTGTTGGGTTTATAATTTTACAAAGAATAGACATGAAACAGAACATATAAAATTCCTTAAAATATGTGGGATTACTTGGAAAATATAAACAAATTTTCTTGAGTTGAGTTTTAGGCCTAGTGATGGGATCAAATCATTTACATTTCTGAAATGAAAGTCAAAGACGCATAACAAACAAGCAAGACAAAAATGAAATTTTGACTTCATTAGAACTCGTAAAGAAATGTTATAATATTGAAAGTTGATTATATATAATGCAATGGATTGAGATATTTGTAAGATATGTACTTACTACTGCTCTGTGACAGACCATGTATCTAATGTACTTTAAATAGTAATAGTAAACCAGTCAATTTTTTAAAAGATCTATAATTTTAATCAAAACTTTGTTTCACTCATTGAAATTCTGTTATTGCTACTTACAAACATTAAAGTCAATCAAAACTTCAGTAGCTTGTGAAATCAATATTTTTAATATGTCTGCACTACAGTGCTTCAAATTTTAGGTTAATAGATCACACCCATATTGATTTCTATGAGAAATGTTAGTCTGTTTCTAAAATATTTTTTTAAAAAACAGCAGAGATTGTTAGTTTGGAATTTTGAAGGAAATATATAAAAATTGGTTATTGACTAAATTGCTTGGGGTGAATGAACCTTAGGCATATACAATAAACATGAATCACAGAGCTATTATTCAATACTACCTTAGTCCCTTAAACCTGGTATAAGTCAATAACTTATTATAACAATGCAAAATATGATATAAAATATATGGACACATTGGTATACATTTCTCTCCAGTCTAGGGACTATTCATAATATTTATAAATATTGAACTGTTGCTAATAATTTTCTGATTAAATGTAGAGAATTAAGTTTTCAAGCAGGGTGAAACTTAAGCAAAATACCTTGCTTTTTAGAAGTTCATTTAATTGCTTGTAACTGCTTTAATTTTTTGTGGGAGAGAAGTGAATTGAAAATGTGGGTACGGAATGAGGGTATAAAAATTGTCCTCAAAGATGAAATAATGGGAGAGTGGGAATAAACCAATTCCTTCTTTGTAATATGGATCCAGATGTAGAACATGATCCATGGATCCTTTTTATTAAAAAAAAAATGTTTTTTTCAATTCTAAGGATATTGTTTAAAAATAGATGACCATGACGTCTAGTTTGACTCTTACTTAAATATTAAAACAATTTCAGGCAGATGTTTTTAACTTAAAAATTTAAAAACTGCGGGTAAGTTATTAAAGCAGAATGAAAGTATAAGATAGCTAGATACATTAGACAAAAGTCGCATCAGGATGAGAACTTTCATTTCATTGGTGGCTTATATATAATGATCAGTTGCAGTTAATCTTATTTTGTGAATACTAAAGCCACTATTCATTTCTGTGGACTGCTGATGGGTAATTGTATTAACAAATACTTTCTCAACACTAAAAGCTCCTCCTATTTTTTTTAAAAGGTCAATATTTTTTTTCTTTCAAATTATTATTTTCCATTTGTACAGCCTTGGGGTACTTCAAAATTAATTTTCCTGCTAATACTTCACAGTGTTTTGGTAATATGTATATTAGTGACAATCATAGAAGCAAAATTGTTCTGAATCTTATTCTGTTCTGTTATTCTATCTATGATAAAATGTTTCGATCACATCGAGACCAAAAGAAGTCCAGAATCATATGGAATCATCTGTCATGGGCAAGGATTTGGATTAGAAGACCTCCAGGGTCCCTCCAACCCTGTTATTCTATGTCAGGGGTGTCAAACTCGATTTCATTGAGGGCTGCATCAGGGTTGTGTTTGACCTTGGGGGGGCAGGGTTGGTGTGGCCAGCTCGACCTCATGTCAGGGGCACCTGTGGTGGCCCGGGCGCTCTACCAGCAAAAATAGGCTCCCCTGCTCCATTTTTGGCTGCAACAGCTTCCTGCAACCCTCTGCCAGTGAAAATGGAGCTCCGTTTTTGCTGGTAGAGGCAACCACGGGCTAGTCCTTTGCTGTTTCCAGGGCGGTCCTGTGGGCCAGATCTAAGCATCCCGTGAGCCAGATCCAGCCCCTGGGCCTTGAATTTGACATCCCTGTTCTATGTTCTAATTCTTATGATTAGGTAGTAATGAGTCAAGGAACTCCCTTCAGGATATATCTATTTCTACTGAAATTCAGAAATGCAACAAATAATTTTGTTTTGATTTTATAGAATAGAATAGAATAGAATTCTTTATTGGCCAAGTGTGAGTGGATACACAAGGAATTTGTCTTTGGTGCATATGCTCTCAGTGTACATAAAAAGACAAGATACACTCATTAAGAACCACAAGGCACAATACCAGTGACAGTCATACGGTACAATCAGCAACCAAATCATAGTAGGAAACAATATCAATTTAAATTATAAGGATGCAAGCAGCAAAGTTACAGTCATGCAGACACAAGTGGAAGGAGATGGGTGACAGGAACGATGAGAAGACCAATAGCAATAGTAATGCAGTCAAATGTGACTTTTGTTTAGCAGAGTGATGGCGTTTGGGAAAAAACTGTTCTTGTATCTTGTTGTCTTGGTGTGCAGTGCTCTATAGTGTCATTTTGAGGGTAGGAGTTGAAACAATTTATGTCCAGGATGCGAGAGGTCTGTAAATATTTTCACAGCCCTCTTTTTGGTTTGGTTTGGTTTGGTTTGGTTTGGTTTGGTTTGGTTTGGTTTGGTTTGGTCTGGTCTGGTCTGGTCTGGTCTGGTCTGGTCTGGTCTGGTTTTTTAAAATAATTTTTATTGAGTATTTTACATTTTAAAACCAAACATATAATAGCAAAAGAAGTCAAGAGACAAACACACACACACACACACACACACACACACATACCTCAGACATTAAAATACAATACTAACAACAAATATATACAATTTTACAACTTTCTGCATCAACTTTTGTCTTTACTCTTAGCTTTTATCCTCCCGCTCCTTCTCTTTATTTTTAAATATTCATTATTAACTGTTTTGTTAGCAGGATCATTATTTACATTTATATCCAGTATGTTAATATCAAATTCACTTTATATTCTTATTTCTTAATTTGATTTCTGTTTTCCAACCATGTATAAAACCTATTCCACACTTTATAATAATCCGAGTCTTCTCTTTCTTTGATCTCCATCGTTAATTTATCCATTTTGGCGCATTCGAGGATTTTCTTTATTATTGTTTCTTCTGATGGTGTATTGGTCGACTTCCACATTTGCGCTAGAGCCGTGATGGCGAACCTATGGCACACGTGCCACAGATGGCACACGGAGCCATATCTGTGGGCATGCGAGCGTTGCTGTAGCTCAGTTCCAGCGCGCATGCACATGCTGGCCAGCTGATTTTTGGGCCTTCCAGGCCCACTGGAAGTCGGGAAACTGGCTTTTTCTGGCCTCCAGAGGGCCTCCAGGGGGGTGGGGAAGGCCGTTTTCGCCCTCCCCAGACTCCTAGAAAGCCACTGGAGCCTGGGGAAGGCGAAAAATGGGCCTATCAGGCCCACCATGCCACTACTAAGTGTTTTCCTGTTTAAATAGTAGATGCTTGAATACAAGTACAAAGGGCATGATTTTCATAGAAAGAGTGAGCTTTTGCAGGATATTTTGAAAGGGCTCAAATATTAATTAATTAATTAATTAATTAATTTAATTTATATACCGCCCTTCTCCCAAAGGGACTTAGGGCGCTGTACAGCCAACATAAAACACACAAATATAAAATTTAAAAACAATTTAAAAAATATTAAATAGTTTGGCCCATATCTAATTAAAATAAAGCTACCTGATTTGGACATTTAAAAATTAAGAATTAACAATTAAAAAATTTAAAAAATTAGACCAGCCTGGTTTGTTGAAATAAAAGCATCTTGAGGGCCCGGTGGAAGGTGCGTAAGTCAGGAATCCTCCGCATCTCAGGGGGCAATTCGTTCCAGAGGGCAGGAGCCCCCACAGAGAAGGCTCTCCCCCTGGAGGTCGCCAGCCGACATTGCTTGGCCGACGGCACCCGGAAAAGCCCCTCTCTGTGGGAGCGAATTGGCCGGTGGGAGGTTATTGGTAGCAGCAGGTGGTCTTGTAAATACCCAGGTCCTAAGCCAAGGAGCACTCTGAAGATGGTAACCAATACCTTGAATCGCACCTGAAGGACCACCGGAAGCCAGTGAAGCTCACGCAGGAGAGGTGTTACATGGGAGCGCCATGATGCTCCCATAACCACCTGCGCGGCCACATTCTGGACCAGTTGGAGCCTCCGAGTGCTCTTCTAGGGGAGCCCATATCCCAAAAGTGATTCAATTGCCCATATCCCAAAAGTGATTCAATTGCAAAATATCTTCCTACAGAAAATTAAATTAGCTTCATTTCTGATCATTTTCAGTAACCCGTGAAAACATTTTTAATCTATTTGGGTTTTACTGCTTTTTACTATAAAAAATATTTAACTCCACTTTATTTTGATCTCTTGTTAAATTTAAAAGATAATTTAGATATGTTTCTATTAAACACATACATATATACGTACAGTTAGGCTAGTTTTCTTTCAGTGAGTTGGAAATGGATGATTTTGTATATTCAAATGATGGACAACTAATGTGATGGAAAGAACAGTTGGAATTGGGAAGAGATGGTTTATTAAGAGGGAAGTTACAGAAAAGATCAGAAAAGTTTCTTTTGTTTGGTATAAAATGTAATAGAGAAAAATTCTGACAGGCTTTTAGGATTCTGTTATTATACCCCACAACAATAAAAACCATTCCTGAAACTCCTCCTGCTCCTTTTGTTTGTCCTTGCATACTATAAATGGCTGGTTTGGAAGTGTATAAATTGTGATCCAGCTAGTGTCCATAGTTAGAATTCTACTCCAACAAAGTAGAATCACTCAAGACAAGCAAAATAATAGAGCAAGCTCAGACAAGGCAAGGTCAAATACGCTGATAATAGATCATACACTTGCTAGAGCTTTTCCTGCCTGGCACTAGTGGAAAGGTCTAGCTAAAATCTGTGTACTGAAAGAAGAAGTTAGCTTGCTTAACAGCTATTGATTCTAGTGGCACAGGAGAAGAGATATGATTGTACCAGGAACTTCGGCAAAAAAATAAATAAATAAGGAGAGTACATTATCCCTTTCACTTTTCAAGTTATTGACAAGTTGGATTTTTCTGGTGCTAATTCTTTTGAAGAATTTTGTCTAAAAGCACTCTCCCATTGTGATATCTTGAAATATTCCCTAAATCTCAAAACTGGGAAATTAGATATTCACACATGCAGTCATAGAAGCTGGGATATCTGATTGGTTGATTGATGATGTGCCCTCAAACTGATGTTGACCATTAGCAACCACATAAATTTTCTCCATGGTGTTCTGTTCTAACCTGGTCTATCAGGTACAGTCATTCTTTTTCCAGTTTTAAAATCATACTCACTTTCTTCCAATAAAATTTCCTCTAATATATGATCACTATGTAAGTTGAATAAATAAGGGGAGAATACAGCCTTGTTTCACTTCTTTACCAAGTGGAGCCAGTCTGTTTAGCCTTATTCTGCCTGTACTGTGGCTTCCTGGCCTGTGTGTAGGTTGAATGAGGACAACAAGATGCTCTGGGGTTTCCCATTTTTCTAAGGATATTCCACAGCTTAACATGATCAACACGATAAAAGGCCTTTCTATAATCAATGAAGCACATACTGACTTCCTTTTTGTATTTGTTGGCTTTCTCAATTATTCAGAGTGCATCCGAAGAAATGTTTTGTGTTCGCTGGTCTTTTCTAAATCCAGCTTAAACATATGGCATCTCTTTTTTTATGTAGGGCTGTAATTGGGCATTGGATGATTCTAAGCATTATTTTGCTGGCATGTGATGACATAATTGAAGCAGTATTTTAAAAGATACATTCTTTGGCATCGAAAGAACAAGTTTCTTGCTTGGTCCAATCATTTCAGCATTTGGTGCATATGGACAATAACACTACTTTCAGATATCGTATGTTTACTGCAAAAAGGTCTCAGCAAAACTTAGAGGCCTGGCTAATGCAAGTAACTGCCTTAAACAGTAATCATGATGGTGACCTTACTGTGTATAGTATCCTTAAAAAATAGCTTTCATTATTTCCTCTGTAGTGAAATATAGACAGTCTGCAAAAGCTGTATTGAGTATTTTTCAAGGTAGACATTTTACTTTTTTGGTCAAAGTTAGTATTCCATTCTAGCTTTTAAGGTGTCCAGCATGCTTTTAGTACTGCCTGGAATCCATATTGAAGGCCATTTTCAGCTCCCACTGGCAGGAAAAGCATTAGAAAGGATGAGAGGAAAACACATTAGATACTATTAGATACTTGCTTGAGATTGTAGGAAGGGAGACATCAGAATAATAAGAAATATATTTCATTTTTTTTTTCAATTTTCATGTTAGCAACAAAGATGATTAGGGGACTAAAGGCTAAAATGTATAAAGAATGGTTGCCACAAAGAAGAGGGAGTCAAGCTATTCTCCAAAGCACCTGAGGGCAGGACAAGAAGCAATGGATGGAAACTAATCAAGGAGAGAAGCAACTTAGAACTATGAAGAGATTTCCTGACAAATAGAACAATTAACCAATGGAACAATTTGCTTCCAGAAGTTGTGAATTCTCCAACACTGGAAGTTTTTAAGAAGAGATTAGACAACCATTTTTTCTGAAATGGTATAGGGTTTCCTGCCTGACCAGGGGGTTGAACTAGAAGACCTCCAAGGTCCCTTCCAACTCTGCTGTTCTGTTCTGTTCTGTTCTGTTCTGTTCTGTTCTGTTCTATTCTATTCTATTTTATTCTATTCTATTCTCAGTTGCTGACACCTATGAATTTCTATTTTTCATAGTTTTGCAGTGATGCTAGATCTCTGAGGAATATTTTTTCGTGTGATACTCACATCTAAATTAACCAATCCTTAACTAACACTCATGTACCACATTAAAAGAGAAGAAACACCACATGGAAATATTAGATGCTTGAAATCTGTGCGTCTAGTGGATGAAAGGAAAAGCAGAAAGGCCTTCAAGAAATAAATTGATAGGGCAGGAAAAAGTCATAAGGACAAAAATGGTAATTGTGACACCCCCCCCAAAGACTGTCCATTATAGCTATGGACTATTATTATATAGTCTATATTATATATATATATATATATATATATATATATATATATATATATATATATATATATATATATATATATATAAGCTATATATTATATATATACATATATATATTATATATTAGCTATATATTATAGCTAAGATATAGCTGACAGGTGACAACCTATTAGCAGATTACCCTAAGTGTCCATCTAACAAAACCTGCCTTGCCAACAGTGGTTTAGCATAACTCTCATATAGAATGAGGAGAGTCTTTGCTTGAGATTCTAGGAAGGGAGACATCAGAATAATAAGAAATATATTTCATTTTTTTTCCCATTTTCATGTTAGCAATATTTACTTGAATGCAAATTTTCCTTATATTCTTACAGGATCCAGTTATACCATCGTAATAGATTCTTTATCTCAATAATGCCTCTAATTCCCTAAAACCTCTCAATAAAATTACATAGATGCATAATGCAGTACATCTAAAATCTGTTAGACTTACTTGTACATGTCCTTAAAATAACATTACTAAAAGTATACATATTGGGGAGTGTCACGTGATTGTTTTTGTGATATTTATTTTCTTGTATAATGGGAAGAAATTGATTCCAAATGTGTTGTCTTGACCTCCTACTCCATACATGTTAGTGCCTAACCTTAAATGATGTTTCTCCAGTCTCGGCTGTATTTACAGTAATTATATGCATAATGTAGCATATTATTGTCTGGATTTCCTGTTTAATCAGTACAGAGCTTTTTACAAGTGCAGCTGAAAAGGGCAAACAAAATTAAAGCTTTATATACCAAAACAAGTTTGATTTGCTAAGCTCCCAGCATTCCAAAGTACACAAATTTGTTCCACTAAGTTTTCCGATGGCTTGCAGATGGGCAATGATTAATCAGAGAGCTAACTGAAGTAGTTTGCAATTAAACTGGAAAGCTCTGAAGCATGCTAATTGAATCAGAAAATTAGAGGCACTGAACAGTAATTGGCTATTTCTCATGCAGCAGGTGCCAGGCCACTCATCTGTGGAACAAGGTATTTAAGGCACATTAGCACTAGTAAAAATACTTCTTGATATGGAACAGCTAGATTTTCTGCTCATTTTCACCATGGATGCCAAAACATACAGCTGGGGTGTCTAGTGTTTCAATTCATGTTAGTTTTTGTAGTGTAAGCACATATAAAGCTTCTGTCATGCAACCTGTACAGAAACCATGAGCATTTTATAAATGACTCTAATGTACAGAAACACAATAAGTAAGATATCTTTATTGGGCCAGATTCTATTAGAAATCAAAGAATACTATAGAAATTATACAGATGCTTCACTGAATATTGTTGCAACAGCAGTTGATCTAATAAAAAAGCACAATTATTAGAATGGCCTAGTTGGAAAAGCAAGCACATATACACACCTTGAAATGACATCAAGCTACAATATCATTTTTCAGCTCTAGGGTAGTGATTATAGGATATATATGTCTGCTTTACTCTACTGTATAGTATTAAACAATTACGTCTCATAGCATGTCGGTAATGTTACATCCAGTTTTTTTCTGTTACACTGCAACTTCTAGAAGGATCTTCCAGTATGCATGCATGCACACACATACCACAACTTCTATGCAATGCTAAAGATCCAGAAGAAATAAGAATATTATGGGGGGAAAGTTATGATCGATCATATAAAAATATGATGCAGTGCACAAGTTCTGTATAATATTGCAGTTCTAAAAAGAGTAGAGTTTACTTCCTTGGATTCAATTTATCAAAATTGAAGAATTAAATTTGGTGACTTTATGCAGATCATTTGCTCTTCCATCTATAGATCAATCTATACTAGTATGTTTGTTGTTTGTTTATTTACAGAGATTTAAAAACATTCAACTCCAAATGATTCTAAGTATTTTACATAATAAAAATCAGAACAATAGAAAAGACTAATTCAAACATAATTTATGCTCATCTCTTTAACATAAACTGTCTTCTACTTTAAGGGCCAAAATATTTTAAAATGGCTGTATATACAACCCATAGTGCACTGGTGTTTAATTTAATTTAATTTAATTTCCAATTTATATACCGCCCTTCTCCCTGAGGACTCAGGGCGGTGTACAGCCAAGATAAAAAACATAGAATCCAAATATTAAAACATTTTAAAATATATATAAATTTTGGCCCAAAAGTTAAAAATCACAGACTAATTAAAAGAATTTAAAAATTTCTTCTTAAGCCAACCCGACTTGCTGAAAAAGATGGGTTTTCAGGGAACAACGGAAGGCATTGAGGTCATGGATTCTCCTTATCTCCGGGGGCAACTGATTCCAGAGGGTGGGAGCCCCCACAGAGAAGGCCCTCCCCCTGGGGGCCACCAGCCTACATTGTTTGGCTGATGGCACCCTCAGGAGGCCCTCTCTGTGGGAGCGCACGGGTCGATGGGAGGTCGTCGGTAGCAGCAGGCGGTCTCGCAGATAGCTAGGCCCGATGCCATGGAGCACTTTAAAGGTGATAACCAGCACCTTGAAGCGCACCCGGAAGACCACCGGGAGCCAGTGCAGCTCGCGCAGGAGCGGTTTTACATGGGAGCGCCATGTTGCTCCCATCACTACCCGCGCTGCTGCATTCTGGACCAGCTGGAGCCTCCGAGTGCTCTTCAAGGGGAGCCCCATGTAGAGAGCGTTGCAGTAGTCAAGGCAAGAGGTGATGAGGGCGTGAGTGACTGTGCACAAGGAATCCCGATCGAGAAAGGGCCGCAACTGGCGAATCAGGCAAACCTGATAAAAGGTCCCCCTGGTAACAGCCATCAGATGTTCCTCCAAAGACAGCTGCCTATCCAGGAGGACTCCCAGATTGCGAGCCCTTTCAGTGGGGGCCAAAGACTTGCCCCCAATAGTCAGTGATGGAGTCAACTGACTATATCGGGATGCTGGGAGCCACAGCCACTCAGTCTTGGAAGGGTTGAGCTTGAGCCTGTTCCTCCCCATCCAGATCCGCACAGCCTCCAGGCACTGGGACATCACTTCAAGGGCATCGTTGGGATGGCCTGGGGTGGAGATGTACAGCTGGGTATCATCAGCGTACTGGTGGTATCTCACCCCAAAGCCACAAATGATCTCGCCCAGGACAAGGGCCACTGATTGCCAGAAGTATGTAGAAATAGGATGAAGATTACAGTAATGTAGACATACAGTATGTATTACTATACAGATTCAATGTGCAGTCTATCTGAACTTTATGAAATATCACAGTATATAAGCTATGTTGAAGGCCTTAGTTTAGGGCTTTGAAATTTAACTCAGTTTGCATACATCCAACAATCTTCCCTTGAAATCAGCATAACCTTCCTTTTCAAATGCCACATCTTTAGCATTATCTTGTGACATACTCCATACAATCCTGTACAAGTATAGCCAGAAGTAAGCTTCAAGATGTTCACTGGAATTTATTCCCTTGTACCTATTTAGGAATGTAACCTTATCATAATTGTAATAATACATTTCATTTTATCTGATTTTTGAACACTAAAGTCTCATATATGTGTCCATGTGCTAAATGAAGATGATAGTTCAGAATCTAAAGTGTACTATATCTAACAAAAGCTTGTGCCATATGAAATTTCATAATCTTGATTCTCTAGTGTTTTTGTTGCAACAGCCTAAATATAGTCCCCTTCTTGAAAAAGCTGATAAAGTTTCTCATGCATACACTGATCCAGTGAAAGTGAATCCTTCCTGTTTTGTTGATGCAATTCTTCTCATCAGCACTATTGTGTTATTAGTTACCTAGAGACTGGAATGTGATATCACTCTTTGAGGACCCAGATTGTTGAGGGCAATATGCTGACTCTGTAACCACTTAGAGAGTACTGTAAAGCACTATGAAGCGGTATATAAATCTAAGTGGTATTGCTATTGCTATCAGTATGAGATTGATAAAGCTATTTTCCATGGAAATAATGGTGTAATGCATGTGAAGCAAACAGCTCCACAAGAAGCAATGGCCCTAAGTTTTATGGATCTGATATTCAATATGTTTAGTTGTGCAGTTCTATTATTGCACTGAAATGCTAAATATTTGCAAAAAATGTGGAAGAAAAAGTCATTCTGAATTTTAAAAAAATTAGTGAAAATATAGATTACTAAAGCATGTATTGTGAAGTTATTAAGCAATAAGATCAATTTTACTGTAGTTCAGGATAATTCTGAAATACTGAGTGGCATGGAGAGAATTAGTTGAAAATGTTAGCAATAAAAATCTCGTACTGCTGTGAGTTTTGGAGATGCAAAATATAATTCATATGCTATCTCAGCATGAGTTTATGTCTTCTAATTAGTAGAACCATTTTATGGAAAGCACATGCTATGAAAGTTTATCATGTCAACAAAGACCAAAGGGCATATAGTAGATGATAGAATAAGAGTTATGTTTTGAAGAAACATAGGCTTGTAACCTAAGTGGTAAGTAATCAGGATAGAATGAAATAGAAATATGTGTAATTGTGGAGATATTTATAAGTTATATCCATTATGTATTGAATATGGATAGTTTTCGGGGTTTTCCCCCCCACACACAATTAATTAGATATAAGTGAAGCACTCTTCTTTAAAAGTGAATTACAACATTAAAAGCTCTAAAAGCTTCTATTCTGGTTTTTGTAAAGTAGAATATTATGATATTCAAATGCTAATCATATCACTTAGCAGATGACTGGAAAGCAGGCTATTTCAAATAGAGACATAAATTATGAATTGTAAACAGTGCATAGGGGATAGGTTATACCTCTGCCTCATTTATAGGGAACTTTCTCCAAAGTAAATTACGTGATTTCATTAAGTTTTAAAACTCCTTCAAAATGTTTTATTAAGATCTTTTGGCAACCGTCTACAAAAATTCAGAAAATACATAGTTGAATAAAAACTTCAGCTGCAACATAGGAGCACATTCACATTTTCCCAAGTTATACTGTTCAGTTATCTTGTAATAAAGGCACTTCTCTAATATTTCTCCCCTAATGTATAAATACATTGGTTTTGCTTTTTAAAACTAAAAAAAGAGAGAAGAAAACAAAACGGCTCAAACATTTACATGATCAATGTTTCTTGCTTAAGGGATAAAGTTTGCTCTTCCATGGACAAGTGAGAACATATTGATCATTTTATTCTATTTGCTATTTCTAAATTCAATATACCTCTTGAGTCGATAAACGAGATCGAGAGCATATTCTTTTTTGTGTGTGCCTGCTTGTAGCTTGTTCTCAAGATTCAAGATACATTTTTGATTAATCACAAATGCTCTGAGGTCATGGAGAGCAAATGTGTTTGTGGAGTGTCAGCTGATGCTGTCAGATAAATGTCTTAAGCTTAGCCAGGGTTCATGCCCCAGCTTTAGGCTGTGCCAAATGTCTCCCCTTGTTGAGGAAGATAACAGCTACACTGGAGGCGACTGAGCTGTTTGTTCACTGAAAGGACTGACCTTGCCATATGGGGCTACAATCAGGTGAAAGAAATAGTATATATGCTTTAATTGAAACTTTTAAGACAAACTTTAGCCACTATAATTAAATTAATTCTTAATGCAGATGGATTCATTATTTCCCATTATTAATATTAACTCACTATTTTAACTTCATTTTGCAGTTTCAATATTTTAAAATCTATTTTATAAACTCACTTTTGTTCCCCTCTATATCAATGTTATTTTAATGTTGTCATTATGGTGAAAACATACACAGAATATTTAAGAGATATTGGAGAATGTTTTTATTATTTTCATGATCAGAGATTAGTGAAATATTGCTTCAAACATGAATGAACTCTCAATAGTGTATCCCTCGCTTTTTCTAACTTTTGAAAAGCTGCTTAATGAGTTTTGCCTCATCTATGACAATTTAGTTTCTATTCCTAGACAGGACATAAGAAATAGGAAGGCCCAGTTTGTCTGTTAACTCCTGGAGAACTTTTGTGTCAAGCCTGTTTGTTTTGTAATGCTACAGGCAAATTTCTGTATCATATGGTGATGCATAAATAAGTGGAAGCTCATTGGGCTACTTGAGGACTTTGATGTAAAAACACTTAACATCAGTGGCTTCATCTTACTATGTTTTGTTCTCTGTTTCAAATACAATGATCTACCTTTTTGTCTCTTAAAATGCTCAAATTATCATGGGTAAATATTATTTAAATATTTTATGCCAAACAGGAAAGCCTTTGAAGAAACTGTTGTATATTCTCTAACCCCAAACCAATCTCTGAGTGAGATAAATCTTTCTTGAACAATCATTTAAAAACTGTTTTTAAAAGCTTCATCAATTGTTCAAGACCTGCATAGTTATATATCTATATAACTTTATATATCTGAAATATAAAATGTTCTACCACAGATCAGGTATTTACAGGTATTCTTTAGTATTTTGTCCACATAATGCCGATGCATAGGGAAAACATAATTTTGTATCATAAGAAAGTCTGTCTCAAAGGTGCTTTTTTCAAGAGGCAACTGGACTTTCTTGTTTTTCTTTGAAGATGTTTTGCTTCTCATTCAAGAAGCTTCTTCAGCTCTGACTGGATGGTGGGGAATGGAACCCGTCATCCAGTCAGAGTTGCTGAAGCTTCTTGAATGAGAAGCAAAACATCTCCAAAGAAGCACCAGAAAGTCCAGTTGCCTCTTGAAAAAAGCACCTTTGGGACAACCACGACCTGGATGACTGAGAATCTACAGAAACATAAGAAAGTCTGCTAACAGGGAGAAAATATTCTTCCCAAAGAATATTCTTCCCTAATTTATTTTCAGTCAACATCTAAATCAAACTGAATGCAAATATTTTACACCGTAAATTAATTTGAATTGGGTCTCCAGTAGTTTTTACTGCAAGATACAGTTTTACTTTACAAAAAGCACAATTTAGTACATCTGCATTGAGAATTTTCTACAATGTGTGGTGATTTTCCTGTTTTAAAGTTTCATAATGGCTTAGTCTGCTTAGAAGTAGTATGAGGTTTAGATATTTGAATTTGTACTTAACCAATTCTAACTGTTAATACAAGCAGACCCCAAAAGACTGAAAACAAGTATATGCTACAAGCTAGAATTATGCAAATTCCTGAAACAGGAGTTTATTAATTTCCAAGTTACCATATATCTTTAGAACATATTATCATGGACCTGTTCTTTACTGCATCTTTTAATCCTTACTAAAATGAGAAATATTCTCTAACTGGCACCTCTCTCCATCAGGATCATTCTGTCCAATCCATGCAACCATATATTTCATCTTCAACAAGTCTTGTGGTGTTAATGTTACTCATAGTCATGCATGACTTCTGATTGTTTTATTATTTTTTCCCCTAGGACAGCTGCCAACTGCAGTTGACCCTGCTGTCTTTTTCAGTTCCAGTACATCTTATAAAATAAAATAGTATTGTCATGCTGGAAATATATTTGAGGCAATAATTATGACCACAACTCACCAATCTGTGAGGGAAATTATGTGCAGGATAAATAATACCTTTTTAGTCTGATTGGGTGGTGATAGTACCCCAAATATTTCATAAGGGCCAATTCTTTAATCCCTTGTGTAATGTTATTTTGTCATTATAATCACATTCAAATGAGCTCTTGATACGATTATTCCAAAATTGGATATTTCAGTGTTCAAATTACAGTTACATTATGATCTTTTTCTCATTCAGTTTTGCTTTTGTTTTCCTTCGTTTTGCTGTACATTATACATTTCGCAGATAAAAGGCA
The DNA here is from genome assembly GCA_022577455.1 of Arizona elegans. Classification (NCBI taxonomy): domain Eukaryota; kingdom Metazoa; phylum Chordata; class Lepidosauria; order Squamata; family Colubridae; genus Arizona; species Arizona elegans. The sequence continues at coordinate 55,519,169 of JAKOOJ010000008.1, forward strand.
GGATAAACCAATGATATTACAACTGAAGAATGATTCTTAAATTGAAATAGAGAGCACTACTCATCAGCAATATAGTCAACTTGGAGAGAAGTAACAAAATATTGGTGTTTACAAATATAATTTTAAAGAATATGGGAAGGTAAAACTAGAATTTTTCACTTAAATATCCATCAAAATAAGTTACAAGAGACATCTGGTTGACTCAGCAGAAGCACAAAGGAACTATATGAGCTTTTCACCTGAGACTTTAGTTCACGCACAGCATTTTTTCTGTGAAACAAGAAAAGAAAAACATTTCTTTACTCAAAAGCAAGAACAAAAATAAAAAGATACATTTATATAATAAGTGAATTTTAATGTATTTAATGCATATTATACAGATATTTCTTTCTAAAGTGAATTAAAAATAATAAATTATTCCTAATTATTAGGTCTTGGGGTGCTTAAAAGTATTAAAAAGGCTGGTGTCAACTATTGAATAACCTAAATCCACCAAACATATCAGAGAGAAAGTCTTTAGATTATTTCAACAGCCATGATATTTCTTTGTCACTGAAACACCATTGTACTATCCTGATTATTTAAAACCCCTTAAGTGGGTAATTAATTGAAATAAATATGATTATGTTCTTGTAATTATGAATCATAGTAATTTATTTATGAGTGAACAATTAAAAAACAAACATAATACCGTAGAAAGGTAAAACCTTTATTTTTGTACTTTTTCTTCCTTTCTAGGTTATTAAAACTGAAGAAGAATTGTCATAATTTAACAATAAAATACAACATTCGGTGGTCCTGGGATGTCAAATCTGCTAGGGAAAGCTAACAAAATGTTAGCATATTAGCATCCATAGTGTGACTTTGAACCCAGCTTTTGCTTGAATAAGTACAGAATAACCTACTTTTCTATTTTTCTTTTAACCTTGTGTACAAACTGCTAACTTTCCACTAAATTCAGTAATGCAGGTAATCCTTTTTTGTTTTTTTGGTTTATTTTTCCAAAACTCATAAGATCAATCAGTTCATTTATTCTGAGATAAGGCAATAGGATCTGATTTAGTCTGAGATTCCAGATAAGGGAGTTTTGTTTCCTGCTATGGTCCTGCCCTATATCCAATCCCTCATTCAATTATATTTTCAAAAAGGATTCACTGATTTCTCAGACTGACCATTTAAAATTGCAGGTGCTAGCAGTTTGATCGAGCCTGGAACTATGCCAGGAAGTGGACTAGTCATTAGGATTCTGATCCAGAGTGACTTTCTTAGGTTAACATTAGAGTTGAAATGCTTGTCTATTACTCATAGCTTAAAAATAATGTGTAGTCTGGTCTACGAATAAATTTTACTTTGTTATCATTATTTAAACCTAGACAGCTATCTAGAACAGTTTTTCAATGATACATTAAAACAAAGTTTGTTAGTGTGCCCTTGAAGCTACCTTTTAAATAGCCTTTGGATCAGAGACTAATGCAGATGAAAGCAAAAAAGAGTGGGGAGGAAGGAGCTTCCAAGGTGTGATTGATTTTGACAATGAAGCCACAGCTTTGATCCAATTCTAAACAGTGATATAGGATTCCTTCCTATCACATACACAGATACACAAACTCATTATGCCACAGGGTAAAATACAGATTATTGAAACAATGGTTGAAATAAGAGGGTAGTTTAATATTTTTACTGTAAAGCCATGAACTATGAGATTCAAGCCAGTTCTGGCTGGCGTTTTAGAAAGGAACTGCAAAGTTTTGTTTTTTCATACTGTTATTTTACATAGCCAAAATCACATCACTAATTAACAAGTAAGGATGTCTTCATACTTGGATAAATTCAGATACAATAATGTATGCATGTCATACATGTCAGATTTTTCTCGCTTGCTTTCTGTCATTATCTTTTCAGATGAGGAGGGATGACAGGAGCAAGAAGGTAAATGAGATATATGACAAAAGGGTGAAACAGGTAGAGGAAGGAATCAGGATAAATAGAGGATGGGCATAAATACAGCAAAGAATTATAAACGGACAAGAGGAGGTGGAAGAAGAAGTGACATTTGAAAAGAGATAGAGGAAAAAACAACAGAAGAAAGACCAAGAATGAGCCATGTAGGATGCTACAGAAGATCTAGAGAAGCAGAGGGCAGCAAGCAGCAGGGGTATGAGATATGGCAAGGTGAACAAATAAAGGAGGGAATGAAATGGAATTAAAGTACAGTGTAAGAAAAATAGCCAGAAATGCAATAACAGGAAAAGAGCAGCAAGATGTTTATTAATTAATTCAAATTGTATTCTTGTGAATGTTTTTTTAAATCCAAAGTTCATCTTCAAACATACCAATAATCTCTGAATGTTAAGAATTTCCCCACATAATATTAAAGATCAGATTGCCTTGCTGATATGACCCATTTATTCATATTATATAATATAAGATATTAGAATAGAAACCATCTAACCAAACTGCTCAGTGCAGAACTATTACTGACCAACTAGCTTCTGCATACTGTATATTTTTGAGATATGCCACAACAGCAGTGGTCTTTCTATGTAGCTTGAATAATTAGCTGTCCACTGAAGATAATAGACAGCACAAAGATAAGCTTTGTTTATGCTACAGGATAAGAAAACTTTCAAAAGCAAAACCTTTTAGACATGTGGAATCCATAAAGAACACTCAGTTTGGTGTTATTATTTTGTCCTGCATAAGTGTCACACAATATATATAAGGCCTAGAGTTATTGGACATCCTAAAAGATATAGGATTGAGAAAGATAATTAAACTTTGACTTTAAACTTTGAACTATTTAAGTGCAATTACACAAATTATGAAATATTTATGCTGGTTTGTTGGCATTTTTATTAATAATACAATAGCCAATTCAGTGTAATATTTAAGGCACCAGGTTAGAAAGCAGGAGATTATGTGTCTAGTCCTGCCTTAGGCATGAAAGCCAAATGGGTGTTGTGGCCCATCAGTGGCCTGTGCAGCTAGTAGCTGATTCTGACAGCGAGGAGGCTGATGTGGTGCTGCGCCAGCAGCCTGTGCAGCTGGCACTCGAGTCAGACAATGAGGAGGCTGGAGAAGATGTGGTGCCAGAGGCGGGGATTCAGCCAGGGCCTTCAGAACCTCCAGAAGCTCCCATAAGTGAAGAAGAAGAAGAGGAGGAGCCTCTTCTCGATGCACGGGCGCGCAGAGCTGCCAAAAGGCAGGAGTGGCTCCTCAAGAGGAGTTCTCCTCGAGAGTAAGGCTTGGGGCTAATTGGCCACTCCCTCAGCCTATTTAAGGAAGGACGATGACTGAGGCAATTTACAGGGAACAACTGCGTTCATTCTCCTTCACTCCTTGATCTTAGTTCTCTGCAAATTGTTTCTGGGCTGTCTGCCAACCATAGTAAGATTACGATTATTTATTCTTTGGATTCTTGTAAGGCTGTTAAGAAAGTTAATTAACAGCCTTTGTTTGAAAAAGACTGATTTAATTTAGTAAACTAAGGTTTCTACAGAATTTGTGCATGCTGCGTTCTTTGGGGTCCGTAGCTGGGGCAGAACAATGGGTGACTTTCAGCCAGTCACTCTCTCAGTCCAACTCACTTCAACAGTGTTATTGTTGTACAGAAAATAGGAAAAGGAAAGAATATTAGATATGTTGGCCTCCTTGAATTATTTGTAAAAATAATAAAAGGTGGGATTTTTAAAAATCTAAATAAATAATATAACTTTACATAACTGAAACAAAAGTATCCATACACATTTTTAAAAGCCCAGAATCACCTTCTATCCCTGGAAGATCAAAAGCTCATTCACCCCTGAAAGATATTAGCATAGTCATCTGCAATCCTTTTAGAAATTAAAGTGTTTATTAGTTGTACAGGGACTTTAAATAATCTAGTATGCATTTCTTAGTGTAGTGATACACATTCTGGATTCCATCTATAACTTTCTACTGTAGATGTTGAATTAATTGAACTGCAGTAATTGAATTGATGTTCACATAGATACTATTTTTGGGAGATGTTCATTTTAACAGAAGAAAAGTTAAGCGACAATAAAACCAAAATACCATAATCTTTATTGTATTGTCACATAAAAGTATTTAAGGGATGGCCCCACTGCTTGTCATTGTTCTTGGGACTTATCCCTTTTTGAATGTATATTACAAAACTCAGCCTCTGCTTTGTTACTTTTGTTTACTTTGCCACTTAGAAAATACTTAAATGATAATCCGCCATCCCCCCTATTTATATATGGGAGCAGAATAAAAATAAATTAAGGTTAGAGTTAGGGTAGGGGTTTTTTAGACCAAGGCTGGGCAACCTTTTGATGAATGGAAAGCAGATGAAACTGTATTAGTCCTGTCTGTAATTCTTTGACATATAAGTAGGGGATTTTTAAGATTCTGAAAGACTAATTGGGGCAATATTTATTTATAAATTGATTTGATTTCTGTAGCTGCTCATCTGAACAAGTGACTCTGTATTCAATGACAGTGTTATTTATTTATTTATCCATCCATCCATCCAGGTAAATAGCAACACATGGAGAAACTCAGACCACTGAAACTGCTCTTGAGATTTTATTGATCAGATTTACTGCTTTGAATATAAAGAATATATAATTCTAATTTTTTTAAAACATCGGACCATAATTTAGATGTGGCATCGCCTCTGTATTATCTTTATAAATAAATAAGTCAAGCCAGTAAACATACCTAATATTTCTTCCTCCAAATGGGATAATAAATAAATAAATAACAAATAAAACAGTTGCCCCATTGCTTTGTCCTAAAACAGGGGTGTCAAACTCCCGTTGTCAAGGCATCATCATATGACGTATCGTGACTTTGACCCTTCGCTAAACCGGGTCGTGGACCGTGAGTTTGACACCCCTGTCCTAAAACAATAAATTTGCAGACAATAATTTCTCTCTGCCACACACACACACAAATATGAACTTATAAGTATAACCATTTGTAGTGGTTTGTTGCTAGTAGAGGACTGTAACGTACTGTCTGACCATCTATATCCTATAGTAAAAATGCTGTTTCTTATCGACTACTAGCTAGTTAGTGGACACGATTGAATTTATTCAAAAAACTCATAAATCAAACAGTATGTAACAAATGTTTGCAGATTTTGTACCATATCTGCATCGAGGAGGAGAGGACTCAATTGCATACATAGGATTCCTGATTCAATGCTTGTCAATTCCCATATAAGGCTGAAAAAAGTCTGAAGAATCAATCTCAGTCAAAACTTAACTACTGATATAATTTAGTGTAAAGTAGATTCCTGTGTTCTTACAGCTTCAATATTTATAATAAATAGAATCAGGAATATAATATAAACAATCATAAACCAATCAGAGGCTTATGTAATAATTCAAGAACAGCAGTAGTAAGACCAAAACAATAAAAGCTTCATATATTATTAATATAAATCTTCAAAAGTATTTTATTATAGAAAATAACATTTAATATGTTCCACCATATAATGAGCTTCTTTGTGAAAGAATAGCATTGGTCTATACACCCAAAAGCAATAATAGCATCTTTAAGTTTATCTCTATGTCTTAATTTCTGATTAATTACTCAAAGCCTTAGTTCAGATATTATGTTGAGACTTTAATAGAAACTCTGAGGGCCTTTCTAAATGTATTGGTGGAACACATAATCAAGAACCTTTCTTCTCTGAAGGTTACAGTTTAATCCAGTACTTTTATTTTAAAAAAAATCTTAGGCTCTGCAAACATTTCTGATATGATATCCAATAATCTATAGCTATTAGAAACATTTTATCCTACCTCAGCTTAATTTTTATTTCCCAAGTCAATTCTTTCAACTGAAATCCTTTCTGAATGGCAGAAAAATTCTTAGAAAGGTTAAAAATCTACAGAAACTTAATATATATATTTAAAAGTAAATTATTTTTATGATGCAAAATATATTATATAAATGTAGGTTTCCATTTAACTTGATGTATGAGTCAAATTATTTTCAGAACCCATTATGAAGCTGCTTTCTCTAGATATGGAAAAGGTGGGAAAGCAGGTTATGTCCCAGTACCAGGGGTGAAATGCTCCCAGTTTGGACCGGATTGCCTGATCCAGTAGCGATGGCGGGTGGTTCGGAGAACCGGTAGCCAAAATCCCTGCGCGGCCCTCCCCATGCCCAGCTGAGCCGCATGATCATCAGAGGCTTTTTTTTTTACTTTTAAAAGCATTTTTTCTACAACCTCTTCCGAAGAAAAAATGCTTTTAAAAGTTTTTTTTAAAAAAGCCTGTGATGATCACGCGGCTCAGCTGGGATCATCAGAGGCTTTTCAAAGCATTTTTTTCTGCAATCTCTTGGCCGAAGAGATAAAAATGGTAAAAAAAAATGCTTTGAAAAGTCTCTGGCAACTCCCAGCTGAGTTGCCTGATCGTCAGAGAGGTATTTTTTAAAATGCCTCTCTGATGATCCCAGCTGAGTTGCCTGATCGGCAGAGGCTTTTCAAAGCATTAGAAAAAAATGCTTTGAAAAGTTTTTTTAAAAAAGTTGGCCACGCCCACCCAGTCACATTAACTCCCACACCAAGCCACGCCCACAGAATCGGTAGTAACAAATTTTACATTTCACCCCTGCCCTGTACTCCTCTGTTTTAATGAATTAAATCACTCGTTGTTTTTCTAACGCAAACTTTGGAAACAGTTTAAGAATTGGGAGATCAGTTGTTTATATAGGAAAAAAAAGTTTAATGTAACATTTGGTCCAATTGAGGTGACTTAACCATAGACATGCTTCAAAGTATGAATTTCAGCTCAGAAGTAATGCCTTCAGTACCACTGTACCAACAATTCAACTGTAAGTGGAATTACAGTGGCATTAATCAAAGGGTTGACTGTCAATGTACCTTGGATCAATCTGGAAACTGATACGTAAATCATTAATCTGATACGTAAATCATTAATAGTCTCAATACAAATTAAGTCAGAACTTACTAAAATGTACATTAATATTTACTAAAATGTACATCAATAATTTTCTTTGAGTCAGTGTTAACTCCTGGTGAACACCTGCTTTTTCTTGACAAGGTTTTTCAGAAGTAATTTGCTATTGTCTCTTTCCTAGTGCTAAGATAGAGTTACTGGGACTGCCCATTCAATTGGTTTTATTCCTAACTCATGGACTCCCAGTTTTTTCTCTGATGCCTTAACCACCGTACTCAAGAGTCCATCCAGCATTCTGTCTCTGATCTGGGTCAGTTTCATGAATATTCACTAATAATCTGTATGAAATTACTGTACACTCTTTTTCTTACAATATAAGTCTAAATCTAATAGCATTCATATATGCATTTACTATATTGCTAGCTGAAATATTGATCATAACATAAGAAAGTATAAAATCTTAGCAGCAGCTTAATTCCAGAACAATTCCATAATAGGAAAGAATAGTTTTACATGTATCATCTAGATGTAATTTCTCACAATTAAATCTGTTGACTGCAGTGTAACAGATTCTCTTATTTCTTGTCCAGTGTTGTGGCTCCGTTGCCTGAGCCTGGGCTATCGACAGATGCAGACTCTGAGAGTGAGGGGGAGGAGTTGGCAAGGCCTCCCTCTCCAGGACCCTCCTCTCTGGCAATGCCTCCGGAGGACACCAAAGGCCAAACAATAGGCTCAGAGCCAAGCACGTCCCCGTAGCCACAGGTGGACAGCGACGAGGAAAATAAGTGCTGGCTGGACCCTCGCCAGAGGCGCAGGAGAAGCGTGCAGCAGAGGGGAAGGCATGCCAGAGATTAGCTGAGTCACTGGACCACACCCCACAGGCTATAAAAGGGAGTGTGGTGGCCATTCGGACTCTGTGATGGACAAAGCTAATCTCTGGCGAGGCACTTTGCACCTTCGGACACAATACCTATTTGCTGTGGATTTAATTACAAACTGGACCATTCAAACTGTGTGTGTTTTTGTCTGTGTTATCAGAGTAAAAGTTTTTGGCAGGCAGCCACGGAGTTGCTGCCAAGTTCCTTATCACTGACGTTGAGTGTTTGAAGAGTTTATTTAACCCTCGGCTGGCTGGTTGGGTGTGTGCGTGGTACGGGGACAGAACATCCTATCCCCATTGACTTTGGAGAGTTGAGGGCTCTAGAGCAGGTGTGTCAAACTGGCAGCCCACAGGCTGGATGCATCACAGGCAGGCCACGTCCACCCCAGCTCCACAAAGGGAAAAGACATCGCGATATGTCATGTGACGGCAATGTGACACGCCGAGTTTGACACCCGTGCTCTAGAGTCTAGAGCATTTGCAAAGGAGGAATTGTAAGTCGCCATCTACAAACAACATTTATTCATAAATGTATACATACATAAGATATTTTTCTTCTTAGTTTTCTTGTTTCATTTTAATAACAATAGCCAGTTTTAACTGTGAACTTTAAGTAATAAACTAATATTCCAAATAACCAGCCAAAAAAGGCAAAACCATGTGGGTTTTTTTTTTTTTTTGAGTTTTTATTTTCTGCTGGAGACCACCTGGAGAAATCCCTGCCATTTTCTTTACAAAGTTTTTCAGAAGTGGTTTGCCATTGCCTCCTTTCTAGGCCTGAGAGAAATTGAGTTGTCTAAGGTCACCCAGCTGGCCTTGTGCCAAAGCCAGGATTAGAATTTAGTGTCTTCTAGTTTCTAGTTTGACGCCTTAACCAGTACATTAACAGGTTCAAAGTAATCACTTCCCAGGTAAATTGGAAATGCTGATAATAATTGATAGTTATCCAGGGTTGTATAGTTAACATATTCTTTAAAGATACCCATTCAGGTATCTTGTGTAATCTTCTGACAGGACTATATCTTCATTTTGATTTGTAAGATATTACCTATTTGGAATAAGATAAAGACCTATTGTTACCCTCAGTCCTATTTCAAGGTAAATATTCTCGCGGTCCTTTGTGGCTGCCATTTTTATCAGGCGTTCAGAACACTCTCACTTTGCTGATCAGCCTTTTTCGAACATATCAATGTTTCACTTGTATGATTTCTGGTGAGACAAGCTTAGACTTGGCTGCTTTTCTTTCAGCAACAGAGAAAAGAAATGTCTCTGGTGCCTAGTCTGTAAAGAAAGTTCATTCATGTGTAAATTATCAGTTGGCCTTTATTTGCTTGGCCTGTGGAGAGTACACATGCAGATAAAAGATGTGGTGGGTCAGGGTTAGTACGTGCAGTTTTCTCCAGTTGTCAGAGATTATCAGACAGACTGGGATGTTTTATTACCATTAATTTGCAGCTTACAGAGTTAAATAAAACTTAGCAAGTAGAATGCCTTTAAAACATATGAACATAATAATCCACATCATGTCTCTGTTTCTCTCTCTCTCTCTCTCTATATATATATATATATATATGTGTGTGTGTGTGTGTGTGTGTGTTATCAATAATGTCTTTTCTTATGAGCAAGATTTATAAAAATTATACATATAAGTTTGATCCTTGTTGCTAAATTAGAATATATTTTTCATTCATAAGCTGTAATATGAAATCATATTTGTAATATGAAATCAATCATAAGCAAATATCTCGTATAACAGTTTTCATTGAAATATTTTTAAAGAGTTCTTTATGTACGGTTATCAGTTGAATTGTTGAAATGTTGAGCTGATTTAAAAATACAGAGCTGTTTTTCTATCAGTTCAGGTATTTATTTTATAATAACCTTTTTAGCGATAGTTGTACAGACATAAGAGCTAGGTGGCAGCTGCAATCTATACAGAAGGAGTAGAAAAGGTTGTTTGATCTATAAGATCTTTGGTCTAAGTAATAGATTTGGTTGCCTTTTATTGAAACATAATCAAGAATCATTAAAGCCTATTAGCAGCTGTGTTGTAAGTACACATTATAACACAATTTTCATAGTCTCAGTTATCCTCACTAAAGTAAAGTTATTAAGCTACAACTGTCTCTTAGTTACAGAAGGTTGATCATAAATGAGATAGGATGCTAAGCCAGTGAAATGGAAATTTCAACTCCCTGTAGGATTTGATCCATCAGGTCAGCCGCAGTTTAGACTTTTGGGACCACTTCTGCCATTGAGATGCTGATACTCAGGGTCATAGCTGAAAAGAATATTATTTACAGATCTGCATATATTTGTAATATAAGCGTGAAACTTTTTTTTCTTACCCAGACCAATACAATTAAATCTATACACAGTGTTCCTTTTGCTTTTCCTAACATGTTTGTTCTTATTCTTACCAGTAATAGAATGACTATTACTGATATGCAAATACATAGCTACTTTTTGGCTTACTTTAAAAAAAAAACTTGAATTTATATTAGTTTTAAACGTGTTTTATTCTCTTGACATTTTATTGGATTATTTTAGGAATCTGTTTCTTTTGGGAAAATCACAAAATACTTATTGCATCGATAAATTTCTGTTTTTCCTCATTATTAATGTTGTCACAAAATAGCTTAGTGAAGAGCTGAAGACAAAAAAAGTGCACATAAAAGAGATGAACAAGGGAAAGCATGCAGTGCATGCCCTCTGGAATTATCTTCCATTGGGACCTGGAAGGAAGAGCCAGGTGGGACTGTTTTAATAATACCCAATATTCAGAAGAAGAATAACAGCTTCCCAGATAGCAAATTGTTTCAATCAGGATCTTTTTGCAGAGGAATGTTAATTTTAGCACATATAAAAAGAAAAGATTCCCTATAACCTCTCCAAGTGGAAGGGTTTTTGTTCATTTGAAAAATGCAGACAGATCTCCAAGAGAAACCAGAAGGAAAACCTGACTGTCGTGAGAAAGGAATAGTGTGCTGCGAAAAGATTACATTCTACAAGAAATTACAAAAGGTCTATGGGAAAGAGAAAGTGCTTTCAGCTTTATATATCAAGTAATCCTGGGAAACTGGTATAAATTTAACTAAAAATGTTCCGTTCAGTTAACTTTATTTTGGCTGCGGATGTCTTTTTAGCCAAATTTATTTTCTGCAGTGTTTACAGACTCTGAAAGCTAAATAATTTTATCTTTTTATGCAACTTGGAATCTCTGCATTTTCATTTCTCCTATATATATATATATAGTACAAAAATTCTCATGTATAACCTTTAACTGGGCAAAACAGGGCATCATAGGACAAAACCTTTTCGACAAAGGTACCTGAAATGGGCTAACTTACAAAATGCATAAAAAATCTGGGACCCATGACTCCTGTGGAGTTGAAATTTGGCAAATTTTATTTAAAAGATTATGAATAGGAATTGCGATAAAGCATTTTATGACATAATTCAAAATGTTATAAAACATTTTCTGTTGTTAGCTGCTGATGTTTGAATGTGCTCTACAGATCAACATGAGCTACTTGCAAGGCAGATATATCTCTAAATATCTCCCTGAATTTTAAAGAATTTTTCCAGTGAAGGCAGTATGTTACAGGCTCTACTATTGTTGTGAAGGCATTGAGGAATCTTAGTAAGGAAATATCTCTGATAAAAATTACCAAATGGATCACGGGTTCTTTCATTTTTAATAAAGCTTTATTTAGTTTCTGACTTATGAGATAGGTCTCTTCCACAAAACAGGGGATGGATGGATGGACTGATTTATTAGCCACATGCCTCAGTGTTACAGGAGTGGGAAGTGACTATAGCATTTATTTTTTTCTTCTTTTTTACCTTTACTTGCCAATCATTCATGCAGTTTGGAGAGACCCCATCTCTCTGACACTGGGAACTTACTAAGAACAATGCCAGATGAGGCATCCTCTTGAAAAATCATGGTGACAAGAATTATTACCAAGTCATTATACCAAGATGAAGGGCTTCTGGCAGAAGAGGTTTGACATTGTGATGGAGAAAATAAATGAAAGCTGCATACCTTTTCCTTCTTGTCTTTTGGACATGACCAGCTTGTCTTGCCTAATACTATCAAACCCAAATTGACCCTCTCAGCTTCCAGACCAAGTACCATGCAATCCTATCTAAATAAAAAAAAAAATAGAAGCCTCACTCACCAGCTCACAGTACAGGCGAAAGGCAGCCCTAATAGGTGAATTAGAACATAAATAACAAGGTAAGAAAACCCAACATTCCACCCACAAGCAGGAATGTTCTCCTGATTACCTTTTGTAATATCAGAGTTCAGCAAGGCAATTCCCTCAAAACTGAATGGGTCAAACTTGGCAGAATAGAAGCGGCTCACAAAAGAAACAAGGAATTTGAAAATGGGTTAGATCCATCTGAGAATCATGGGAAAAAAATCCAAGAAAAAAAGTCTGCAGTACATCCATATGGATAGGTATAGTAGCTGGGTAGTGGCTTAAAATGTTATTTCTATCCTAAGCCCCAGTGGTTGGAAAGAATAAAAGCTAGCAGTTTTCAAGAAAAGGTAGTCTAAAATTATTGGATCAATAAAGCTAAAGCTCAGAATGAGCTAAGCTTGGTAAAGGTTGTTAAAAAGTTATTCAAAGAAGAAGAAAATAATACCAGCTACTCAACAATGCTGGCAAAATTCTAAATGGATAACAAAAAATATTGGTCCATATTGATTCAGTGTTCTCCAACATGAAGGTAAATGTTCTAGGTAAACCAGGAAATCTGGAAGAAAGGAACAAAGAGATGGGATTTAAACGTGAGCTTGATATATTATAATCAAGAAATCCTTATTTACTTAAAATGTTTAGGCTTTCTAGGTTGAATGAATTATATTTAGAGCACTGAAGTAACTAGCTAATGGCCTTGCTAAACTTTTATACATAATATGTGAAAAATCTTAATAATTGATACTGTGCTAACAAACTGCCTAAAGGAGAGCCATTTTTTTCTTAACTTCTTATTTGACCCACCATAACTCAGCAATTTACATATCTCTATAAAAATTACAATAAAGTACATATGCTATCAATACAGAAAACAATCAAACATAAATCAACCAATCAGTAATTGATAATGTCAATTACCACTTCTAAAGGCTTTCTAAAATAATTTAGTTTTTTAAAACTTACATAAAATCATCAGCATGGAAGGTAATCAAATAGAAATAGGCTATTCCAAATTAGAAGCATACCAACATTTAAAAAGTACCTAAAAACTTCCATCCTCCTTATCTCATGAAAGCATGAGACCACAAGCAGATTCTTCCAAAACATTTGAGTTGGAGAGTTAATTAAATGTGAACGGTTTTATTCTCAGTTGGAGTAAGGTATTGAGTGGATTTCCATAACATTCAGCTCCTCTCTAATATTTTAGTTAATTGGATGAAGAGATGGAAGCAATGTTTATCAAATTTACCAATAACACAAAATTAGATGGAATAGCTAATGCTTCAGAACAGGGGTCTCCAGCCTTGGCAACTTTAAGACTTGTGGACTTCAACTCCCAGGGAGTTGAAGTCTTATTGGAGACCCCTGCTTTAGAAAACAGAAATAAAATGCAAAATATTTTCAGTAAGTTAGAGCAGTGTTTCCCAAAGTGTGGTACATGTACCCCCAGGGGTACGGGAAGAGTTTGGTTGGGGTACGCGTTGCACCGGAGTTTGGTGGGGATCACGTGGGAATATCCACTGCACCGTGCTTAGCTGCGCCCACAGAACAAGGAAAGAAATAGGCGCGTATCGCAGTTTTTACACGGGAACTGGGGCCATCGTACATCGTATCGCAACTCATTATGGCGGGAACTTCTGCGCATCCTTCGCGCAGCTCAGGTTCGGCCATTTTTAAACTGCGGGAACATTAACAGTTGACATTGAGCCGCGGAGCTGTTTAAACGCTGGAGAATTGCAGTGTTATAAGTGTTTCCCAAAGTGGTACCATATGTTTTTTATGAGGGGTACTCAGCGTTACAAAAATTATAGAAGGGGTACACATATGTCAAAAGTTTGGGAAACACTGAGTTAGAGAAATAGGCTGAAAAGTCCTTTTAAAAGATAAAGATAAAATGTATTTGGTTATATAATAGTGCTTACAAGAAAAGATAGTAGATTTATTGCAAAATGACTTTCTTGGTAGAGTAATATAAATAAAATAAATCCATTTCATGTAATACTGGGATTAATATTTCTTTTTTGTGTGCATTTGTCCGATCCTACTTCCTTGTTTGCACATCACATCATTAGACAGATTCAGGCAAAGTGGAACAGGCTTAAGAAGGACAGCAAGGATCATTAGAGTTCTGAAAACTGAATCCTATGAAGAGAGATTGAAATATCTATATATATTTAACCTTGTGGGGAAAAACACTAAGGTGTATATGGTAGTACAATTCAAAGATACAAAAGGTTGTCAAAAGACTATCAAAACTAGTTTTCTTTTGTTCCAAAATATACAGTACTGGAATACTGGGCATAAATTAGAAGAAGGAAGAATCTAATTGAATTTTTTAAAATATATATATCTCGAGGCAGATAAATAGTAGATCCAAATGTCCAGATAAATGGTAGGTCCCTTTCATTGTATATGTTCAAGCAGAGATTAGCCAGCCATCTGCTGAAGATGCTTTGTTTTGGATGAGGAAGTAAATGGCCCCTTCCAACTCTGTGAATCTGATTTTTCAAAGTTTCTGTTAAAGAGGTTAGTTGTGAAGATTCCTATTGAAGGAAGTTCATTACCACTTTTGTTAAGTCTGTGTAGAAAGCAAAGAGAGCAAAATTTTCTAGCACAGAAAGGATGCTAACCAACCTTTTAAAAATATTATTTGAGGGTTCCAAAAAACCATTTAAAGTAAAATCCTCCCTGTAGAATACAATAGCAATAGCACTTAGACTTATATACCACTTTACCGCTTACAGCTCTCTCTAAGCATTTTACAGAATCAGTATATTTCCCCCAACAATTTGGGTCCTCATTTTACCCACCTCGGAAGGATGGAAGGCTGAGTCAACCTTGAGCCTGGTGAGATTTCAACCGCCAAATTGCAGTCAGCCAGCAGTCATCAGAAGTAGCCTGCAGTACTGCTCTCTAACCACTGCGCCACCATGACTCATGCACCGTGGCTCATACAGAGATACTTATATTATTATGTACAATATAGATGCTAAAGTTAGCCCAAAGTTCTAAATAAATGAAAGCATGAAAATTATTTCTGAATAACAATGTAATCGATATTACTATACTGCATATATTGGTAATGTGGATTATTTTACAACCACCTACAATCTTGTTTTAAACTGGCTGTGACCAGTTTAATATCATTTACATTAGCATACATTAAATTAGGAATATCTTATAAGGTATTCTGTTTGTAGCTGCTTCAGTGTGATATTTCACACCCTCGTACCTCTTGCCTCATCATGTAAATCCATATTTTGCAAACCTCTAAATTAAAAAAAATGCAATGTAATTATGTATTTAAAAAGAGTATAAATCAATAAATATACAGGAAGGTCATCTTGATTCTGGGTCAACCTTAGAATGCCAATAAAGAAGAAGATATAATATATAATATACCAATTTGTTAAGCTGACAAAAATTCCCAGGTTCTGAATATTAGTATGTCAGAGAAAAGCAACTAGAGGATTTGGAAAAGAAACAAATTTGCACTCACAACCATTATTTTTCCCATTCTTGTTTTTTGTTCTTTTGTTTCTATTTCTGGTATATGTTCCTATATTCGGGTTGTTCTGAATTTTGGATATTGTATTCAATAAAAAAAAAATTATAGCTTCATGGACAAGGTCAAGGTTATTATGTTTTTTTTAATTCTGGGCCAAAAGCAAGGTCCTACTGATTGAAAACATATTAATAATGGTTTTGTCCATCTGAATTAGAATAGAATAGAATAGAATAGAATAGAATAGAATAGAATAGAATAGAATAGAATAGAATAGAATAGAATAGAATAACAGAGTTGGAAGGGACTTTGGAGGTCTTCTAGTCCAACCCCCTGCCCAGGCAGGAAACCCTACACCACTTCAGACAAACGGTTATCCAACATCATCTTAAAAATTTCCAGTGTTGGGGCATTCACAACTTTTGCAGGCAAGTTGTTCCACTTATTAATTGTTCTAACTGTCGGGAAACTTCTCCTTAGTTCTAAATTGCTTCTCTCCTTGATTAGTTTCCACCCATTGCTTCTTGTCCTACCCTCAGGTGCCCTGAAGAATAGTTTGACTCCTTCTTTGTAGCAACCCCTGAGATATTGGAACACTGCTCTCATGTCTCCCCTAGTCCTTCTCTTCATCAAACTAGACATACCCAGTTCCTGCAACCGTTCTTCATATGTTTTAGCCTCCAGTCCCCTAATCATCTTTGTTGCTCTTCTCTGCACTCTTTCTAGAGTCTCAACATCTTTTTTACATTGTGGCGATCAAAACTGAATGCAATATTCCAAGTGTGGCTTTACACTTAATCCAGTTCTGCTAAAAATAACTGACGCAGAAATAGAATATTAAAGCTATACCAGAGGTGGGTTTCAGCAGGTTCTGACCAGTTCTGGAGAACCGGTAGCGGAAATTTTGAGTAGTTCGGAGAACCAGTAGTATAAATTCTGACTGGCCCCACCCCCATCTATTCTCTGCCTCCCAAATCTCAGCTGATTGGGAAGAAATGGGGATTTTGCAGTAACCTTCTCCTGGATTGGGGAGGGAATGGAGATTTTACAGTATCCTTCCCATGCCACGCCCTCCAAACTATGCCCACCAATCCATGCCACACCCACCAAGCCACACCCACAGAACCAGTAGTAAAAAATTTTGAAACTCACTACTGAGCTATACCTTTTTTTGGCAGTACTAGTTGCTAGAGACTGTCTCAGAATAAACATGATCAATTTAATTATTCTAATTAATAATAATAATCTTCCATCAATTTGCTTAATGTTCTTAATAACTATTTAAACCTAGAATTACACTTTTTAATTCAATTAATATTCTGTGAAAAAAATCTGCTTCATTATTTCTTGAATTGTCTACCTATTGGTTTAATGAATATGGTATATATATGTGTGAAAAAGAATTCATTTCTAACAAGCTCATCATTACCAATGGCATGTTTATAACTCTTTAGCTGTACTTTTTAAAATCTCAAGTGGCACAGACTTTTATTCGAGAAAAGGTGTTAGGAAATAGACTTCATACTCAGTGTTTCTTTTTCTGTATCATGTCCTGTATATTATTCCAAAACTGTACTTATGTGGCTGCAACACTGATATTGATAGAAAATTGATTGTGATACTTACAATTTTCAGTTCTTTTTCTAATATTTATTTCTTTTTCTACCTCTCCTCCCTTAATTAGTACACCTACCAAGCCAATATTTCATTTTTGTTTTTGACTATGTCTAGGATCTCTTTCCTGGAATCAAATGAGCTCCTTCAGCATATACATAAAATACAGGATACATACGTATATATGTGTAGTATACAAGATATACTAAAAGTAACAAGATAAAAGAATATCAGGTCCACAGAACAAGGAAGGAATACTTAAAGGCCTATTATCTTTCTTACTCAGTTTTTCAGTGTATACAAATACTAGTTTTAGAGAGGGCTGTAAAGCATTGTGAAGTGGTATATGAGTCTTAAGTGCTATTGCTATTTATTATTTATTTATTATTTATTTATTATTATTATTCAAATTTCTATACCGCCCTTCTCCTTTCGGACTCAGGGCGGTGAACAGCCAAGATAAAAACATCTATACAAACATCAGTTAAAAAATAAAGTTAAAATAATTTATAAATTTGGCCCATAATTTAAAACTTGTCAATTAAAATCAATATTAAACTATTAAAACTAACCCTAAAATCAAGACAGACCGGCTAACTGAAAAAAATAAGTTTTTAGGGCCCGTCGAAAAATCCGAAGGTCGGAGATCACTCGTATCTCTGGGGGTAGATTGTTCCATAGGGTAGGTGCCACCACAGAGAAGGCTCTCCTCCTGGGGGTCGTCAGCCGGCATTGTCTGGCCGACGGCACCCTGAGGAGGCCCTCTCTGTGGGAGCGAACCGGCCGGTGGGAGGCTATTGGTGGCAGAAGGCGGTCCCATAAGTACCCTGGCCCTAAGCCATGGAGCGCTTTAAAGGTGATCACCCAACACCTTGAAGCGCACCCGGAAGTCCACCGGAAGCCAATGCAGCTCGCGCAGGAGAGGAGTCACATGGGAGCGCCCCGTCGCTCCCATAATCCCCTGCGCAGCCACATTCTGCACCAGTTGGAGCCTCCGGGTGTACCCCAAGGGGAGCCCCATGTAGAGAGCGTTACAATAGTCCAGACGAGAAGTGACGAGTGCTTGAGTGACCGTGCGTAGGGAGTCCCGGTCCAGAAAGGGGCGCAACTGGCGTATCAGGCGAACCTGACAAAAAGCCCCCCTGGCCACAGCTGTCATATGCTCTTCTAAGGACAGCCGCGCATTCAGGAGGACACCCAAGTTGCGGGCCCTCTCCGTGGGGGCCAATGATTCGCCCCCAATAACCAGTGATGGCGTCAACTGGCTATACCGGGACGCCGGTAGCCACAGCCACTCGGTCTTGGAAGGGTTGAGTCGAAGCCTGTTTCTCCCCATCCAGACACGCACGGCCTCCAGGCACTGGGACATCACTTCCAAGGCATCATTGGGATGGTCTGGGGTGGAAATGTACAGCTGAGTATCATCAGCGTACTGATGGAACTCCACCCCAAAACCACGGATGATCTCACCCAGCGGCTTCACATAAATGTTGAACAGGAGGGGCGAGAGGACTGACCCTTGCGGCACCCCACAAACAAGGCGCCTTGGGGTCGACCGCTGCCCCCCTGTCAACACGGATTGCGACCGGTCAGAGAGATAGGAGGAGAACCACCGCAAAACGGTGCCCCCCACTCCCAGTCCCTCCAGCCGGCGCAACATGATACCATGGTCGATGGTATCAAAAGCCGCTGAGAGGTCTAATAGGACCAGGATAGAGGAATAACCCCTATCCCGGGCCCTCCAGAGATCATCCACCAACGCGACCAATGCCGTTTCCGTGCTGTACCCAGGTCTGAAGCTGGACTGGAGCGGATCCAGATAGACAGCTTCATCCAGGTACTGGGGAAGCTGTCGCGCCACCACACTCTCAATAACCTTCGCAATAAAGCGAAGGTTGGAGACTGGACGGTAGTTAGCCAAAACAGCCGGATCCAGGGATGGCTTCTTGAGGAGAGGCCTCACCACCGCCTCTTTCAAGGCGGCCGGCAGGACACCCTCGCTCAAAGAAGCGTTAATAATTCCCTGGAGCCAGCCTCGTGTAACCTCCCGGGAAGCCAGCACCAACCAGGAGGGACACGGGTCCAATAAACATGTGGTTGCGTTCAGCCGCCCCAAGATCCTGTCCACGTCCTCGGGAGCCACAGGATCGAACTCCTCCCAGATAACACTCTCAAGACCTGCCTCAGTCATCTCGTCTGAACTAACCCAGTCGGCAGCCAAGTCTTCCCGAATCTGAGTTATTTTATCATCCAGATACTGTACAAAATCCTCAGCTCGGCCCTGCAAGGGGTCCTCCTGCGCTCCAAGATGGAGGAGGGAGCGGGTCACCCTAAACAGGGCGGCTGGGCGGTTATCTGATGACGCGATAAGAGCGGCAAAATAGCTAGATTTCGCCACTTTTATCGCCACTAGGTAGGTCTTAATATGAGACCTTACCAGTGTCAAGTCAGACTCGGAACGACTGGCCCTCCAACCGCTCTCTAGGCGTCTTTTCCGGCGCTTCATCTCCCTCAGCTCCTCGGAAAACCAAGGAGCTAAGTGAGTTCGGTGCCGGGTCAGAGGCCGCAAAGGCACGACCCGGTCCAAAGCCCCAGCAGCCGCCCCATCCCAGGCGGCCACCAGGTCATCAGCCGAGTCGTGAGCTAGAGTCTCAGGAAATGGCCCAAGCTCCATCTGGAACCTATCAGGGTCCATCAGGCGCCTGGGGTGGAACCACCTGGTCGGTTCCGCCTCCCTGCGACGGGGTACGGCGGTCAGAAAGTCAAGTCGAAGGAGCGAATGGTCAGACCATGACAAGGGTTCAATATCTACATCCCCTATATCAAGGCCATTCAACCACTGACCAGAGATAAAAACTAAGTCCAGAGCGTGTCCCCCCATGTGAGTAGGGCCGTGAATTACTTGGGTCAGGTCCATGGCCATCATGGAAGCCATGAACTCCCGAGCTACCTCAGATGTTTCACCGATGGATGGCAGGTTGAAATCCCCCATGACCACAAGTCTGGGGGTATCAGCCGCCACCTCGGCTATAACATTGAGGAGTTCAGGCAGGGTCATTGCCACATGGCAGGGAGCCAGGTACGTGATCAACAGACCCATCTGCACCCCACGACCCCACTTCACAAAAAGGGACTCACAGCCGGCTATCTGAGATACAGTGGTCTCCCTCGGATCAAGACCTTCTTTTAGAATGACCGCCACCCCCCCGCCCCTGCCCTGTGTATGATTGTACCTGTGCATATGTTTTGTGGGGAACTGAGAAATATTTTCTTTAGTTAATGTAACTATAAATACCATAATTGGTCAAAACTCTCATTGAACACAATGTGACTTTACTTCTCATAAACACAACATAAGATAATGCTATTACTGGAATGCTAATTCCAATTACTCCTTTCAATTCTAATATTAAATTGAAATAATAGCAGCAGGAACATTATTTTATTACAGCCATTGACCAATCAAAATTCTAATATACCTTTATGTCTGCTTCATATTTTTGGCAATTAGAGTTTTAAAAGGTTTGTGTTGGATTGGTGTCAGTCAGAAACTATGCAAATGATACATTACTTCTGAATATGCATTGATTTAATTCAGTGTGAAAAAGCTACAAGGTCTCTAGTTATGGATATATTAACACTGAAGCTTTAATAAATTTCTGATTCATTAAAAATTGTACATATAGTGTTTTAAACTTCTCAGAAATGTATTTGAAAGGATGAACATTGGTTTTTCCTTTGTGGAAGAAGTAAAAATTTAAAATGGACCTGTGAATTTCTGAAATAATATTTTGACGTACATTAGTAAGTATACGGATAAATCTTTAAATGTTAGAGTTGTTAATGTAATGTTGAATTATATTCCAAAGCTTTGGAATCTCTGTGTGAAAATCGTGGTTTACTGTGCGATTGGATAAGCTAAAAAAAAAACAATACTGAGACATTGGAAATGTGATATTATTTTAGATATTAAGGGCTGGTGTTTGGAAAAGTATAATTTATCCATCTGGAAAAGGCAGTATATTTACTAATCAAAAAATTAAACAATATATTTTTCTTTGGCATAGATTTTGGTATTTTACAATAATATTATGTATCTAATTATATATTTGTTACCTTTTTTCCTTTTTTTGTTTTTTATCCTTTTTACTTTCATGGGTTGCTTTGCTTTTGATTGTGTGTGTCTATTTCTGTCTATGTGCATTTTGCTTATATTTTGTATGCCTTAAAATGTTAATACCTATTTCATTAGAGAGGTGTTACTACAGTTCAGGGGTAAAATGCTACCGGTTTGGACTGGTTCTTCCAAACCAGTAGTAACAAATGCTACCGGTTCAGGCGAACCGGTATTTCCAACAATCAGCTGGGCAACGATCAGCTGTGATGCACAATTTATATTAGCTAGAATCATTGGATTTCCTGCTTTCTAGCTAATCTAAATCGCGTGGCACAGCGGATTCCCCCCCCTCACTGTTCTACTTAACTTTGCAGATTCAGAAGGCTTCAAAATGTTCCTTTTTTAGCGCTGCATGGGCGCACCTCATGCACACACACTCGGTAGCAGATTCACAGAACCGGTAGCAGACTTCAGAGGATTTCACCGCTGCTAAAATTCCTAAACTGTAACCAGACTCGAAAGAAATTAGTTTTATATATATCTTATACAGAAGACTTATATTTCTTATATTTTTGTTTGTTTGTTTGCTTGCTTGCTTAAATTTCCTACAGCTGCCAAACTTTAATGGTCTCTGGGCAGTGTACAAAAACAAAACAAAAATCAATAAAAAACAAAAAATAAAACGATACAGAAAGTTCAGACTAAAACAAAATACAATATAACATTAACTCTGATTATTTTATATTGTCCTGGTAAATGGAAGCAAATATATTTTTAAAACTTCTTGTAATATGGCAAATTACAGGAAAAATATGTAAAATTGTATTGGGATATGAAAAGGCTATTTTATATTGCTATCTGAAGTAATTTTTAGGATCCTGACTCTTTTGATATTAAAATAAAAGATATCTTACTTCTATAATATCGACTGTTTGTACAGTAACAAGTTGATATTTGATATTTGCTACTGTGAATACAAATATGTTTTATATCTATTATTATGGTATTTAGTGTAGAAATATATATCTTTTAGCATATTAAAAACACTTTGTGGCAAATTTCTTGCAAATATCTTTTATACATCTGTGAAAAGAGATACATGAAATAATTATATGACAAAGTAAAAATACCATAGATAACTAGCAGATTTGTTTATATACAAAACTTTATTCACCGTGATAATTGCACTCAAATGTATGTGATTATTTATAGGCTACACTTCTCTCTTTTAGCTCTAAATTTCAGAATCTTAAGAGTATAATCCCTTGTAAATACTGATCCAATAGTAAGTTCTATTGAATTAAATAAGAATTATTTGAAGATATAGTGGATAGGTACGTTAAAGTATCTTGATTTCTAAAACAAAAAGAGCAACAATGCTAGACTGAATATATTATCACCATAATACTTCATAGTGATCATAATAGCTAAAAAGCATTTTGAAATTTGTAAACTTCATAAGCCATGGAACACAGATCTATTTTTCCAAGTAATATTTCCAAATCCTTTGTGTCTCTGACATGCTATTGGGGCTATGTGTGAATACCATTAGTACAAGATAGAATAGCCAGTACGGATTTTACAAACATAAGCTGATCTGAAAGCAAATGTCTGGTTTAAACTGCAATCTTATACTTACTTATTAGTGAGTAAGCCCTATTGAACACAGTGAGACTGTTGAGGAAGCATGCATAATCTCCCTACTTTGACTTTAAAATATATTAATTAAATTAAATATCTTGAAATGTATCTTAAAGTATTTTTCTTTAAGGTCTCCGTTTAAGCATACACTTTTACATTGAAGTACTTCTCCTGATCATTTTCTTTCAAGAAAAAATAATCCTGGAATGATCTGTAGTCAGGGAAAAGCATCCTCACCCAACAGTATTGGCAGCTGCCAGAGCCACAGCATGGATGCTACAATTTGGTCCCCTTTTAAAACAAGTTATTATTTCAAAACTGGAGCAGCATTTTCCCTAATGCCTCCTTTCAGCATATCAAACTATATTATTTAGGACATTGTATCAATTCAAAATGATGCTATTTCAACAGTTGGCACCAAGTAAGCATGCTATGACCCAAGTAAGTATGCTATTACGCCAATTATGCCATCATCTAACAGTACTGAAAGGAGATTTTCCTAAAGCACATTCAAACCATCTTCAAGCTACCTAAATGTTTGCTAGAACTGCAAGAGCCAGACAATTGTATTCTTTTTCTGTTCTTGGCACAGAAGAAAAAGTACTACATGTAGTCCTCACTTAACAACCATCCATTCATTGACTGTTAAAAGTTATGATGGTGCTGAATGAATGCTAGTTATGGCCAATCTTCAAAGTTATGGCTGTGATCAAATTTCAGGCATTTGGCAATCTGCCATATTTATAATTGCAATGCGAGCTTCAATTTCCCTGCCATTCCCCTCCCCCACAATACCTTTTTGGCTCCCTTGCACACTGCATTGTTGGCCAAATGACCGTTGGCATCTTCTTCCCCCCATTGCTGATGCAGCATACCTGGCTATGGCAGCAGCTGATCTTGTGCAAAGCTATGTGAGACCTATGTAAAGGCCTCCATAATACCATGCAAGGCTCCCCAAGGACCCACATGGCCATGGGGAGGCTGTACAAAGGCCTTACAAAGAGCCAGCAACTGCCTTGGCTAGGTACACCTTATTGGCAGCGGAAAAAAGATTATAGCAGTGGAGAGCGGCCAAATGGAAACAGATGGGAGAAGAATTAAACCAAAGGCAAGCACGGCAGGACAGGAGAAGTGTGAGATCCACATCTAACAATAGCAGTCCTTGTCTAATGACCATAACTGGGACTTCCATGACCGTGTCACTAAGCAGTGCAGTCATATGATATTTCGCCTTAACAAACATTTCACTTAGCAATGGAAATTCTGGTCCCAGTTAGGGTAAATTAAGCAAGAACTACATATAAGTGGAGAAGCCTTAGTCACCAATTCATTGTCCTCATTAGTCATAACATAACATATACCATAACATAATTCAGCTCTGATAGAATAGAAAAGTAATTTACTTTAAAATAATACGAGGTGGCAATTCTAGCCAGCTATTTTAGTGCAGCATCATTTCTGTTATGGCATACCACATGATCCAAATCAAGCAATGCTGCTGTTCAGGTCCAATAACAATCTGTTTTTATGTCTCATTAAAATCAAATTTAATTTTCAGATTTTTATGATATGTAGCTAGAATAAAAAGTAAATCACAACATATGGTATGTAATATTTAATGTTCATGTAGCATATAATCAATGAGCAATCAAAAATAAGAACTATCATATCTCACTGTAAAGTATCTTAATCATTTTAACCAAAAAAAATCAAGTATTGTTATTCAGAAACATGAAGATAAATGGGAACTCTTTGATCCTTCTCTTAGTCATTAGCTTTTTTTTCCAGACTTGAAAGTGATAATTGGAAAACCAAATGTTCCAAATCTAACACATTATGATTATAGCATTTAACTAAGACATAGTGCATGTTTCTGTTGAAGATTTTAACTGTTTATACTTATACAGATATAAAAGAAATATGAATAAATATAAATTGTTTACGTTTTTCTCCCTCATTCCATTATTACATGCTGGAAATGGGATGATAAAATGATTATTTTTCACAAAGGAATTACATTGATAGATACTATTACTTTCAATTTCCTTGTGTTACTGTTGTGTTTTGTTTGATAGACTAGTATTGGTTTCCATTATTTCTCATTTGCACAGCACTATTTTTTTTTTAAAAAAAAGATAACTAAGAAAAAAACATTAAGTAGTGTACATTGTGAATATGGAGATAAATGTAAATTTGTCATATTAGAATATGCTAAATAACTTGTTATCCATTGGATGACCCACCCAAAGATATTTCCTTGCCTAAATAGAGAAACAAAATGACCATCAGTGGATTGATATTTTTTTGGTTTTAAAATTAAAGGAGAAAATATCATTTTAGTAAAGAAGAAAGATTTGTAGCAAGACAAATATAGATGCTTTTTGTTTAATAAAGTTTTGTTTTTGATGGCAACAGTTGCAGTTGATCCATGTAGCATTGACTATCAATGCAATGAATATTTTCCCTCACGTCTTAATTTTCATATTAGTTGTATTTGAAACAACTTCTATTTGAAATTTATTTTTGAAATAGGAAATATTTTTAGTTACATTTTAAATTGAAACAAAAAAGGTAGACTGCAATCTATGAAAAAAACCACCATGTTGTGAGATTAATTTATGTTATATGAAACTGCTGTAATTTTAGATAATAATTTCTCTGCCTTTTTGCACATAAAATGTATGCTACTTGTTCATTTGTTGAACTACAATTTCTACCCAGAATTTGCTCTTGACATGCTGAATTATAATAGACAGAGGTTTATTGATTAAGTTATATGGGAAATCCCTCTTTATATTACCTACAAATTATAAATAATATATTTCAAAAGGCTCTAAATTAGGAGAAGCAATATTCTTATGAGAAACACTCATGTAAATTTCTTAAAATAAAGGTTATTAGCTTTTTGATTACACTATTGGTGTTCTTGACCCATAGGAATGATCACTATTCATAAAATAATAGACTAGATAATTATTACTTACCTTTTCTAGTAATGTTGATTAGCCAGATCACCAAAGATCTTTCTGATAGAGGATCTATATTCTCAATAGTCACTGTATTGATATAAATCATCTGATATACAATAAAGTTATCCTCTTCTATAACTAAAAGCAAAAGGCCAACCTAGCAGTTTGAAAGCATGTAAATGCGAGTAGATAAATAAGTACCACTTTGGTGGAAATGTAACAATGCTTCATGATGTCATGCTGGCCACATGACTGTAGAAATGTCTTTGGAAAGCGCTGGCTCAATGAAACAGAGCTGAGCATCGCCCCTTACAGTCAGCAATGACCAGCAAAGTAAAATCTGCAGGGACTCCTTTACTTTTTATTTTGTTAGAATAATTAGTTTAATTTTATTTCTGAAAGTGTGACAGCTTTCAATAAAATAAAATAGAATTTACATATTATACATGTATATGTATATGTATGTACTGTATGCTTCCTAGAAACTCACGTTATATTATCTGTAATTTTAGCTTTATTCATAAATATCTGACTTTATTATTTATTTATCTATCAAATTTCTAGGCCACCTGACTTCAGAATGACTCGGAATTGAAAACAAATAGAAAACAATAACATATAAGAAAAGGACAGCAGTTGCTCATAGGGGCAAATAAAAAATATCACTTACACTTATATATTCCTCTTTTAAAGGAGCCCAATGACACTCAGCCCAAGACTGAGGAAAGATCCAGGTTTTGAAGGCTTGTTTAAAGTGAATAGGGTGGAGAGGATGTTCTATAGGGCAGGTACAGTAACAGAGAAGACTTGCTTCCTGGATTTTGCTAGATGACATTGTTTAATGAAGTTTACTTTGTCAGATCATGCAAAAAGGGCAGATACTATTGGAGTCAGATAGTTTCTGAGATAAGTAAACTCTATACCATTTAGGACAGGGGTGTCAAACTCATGGCCCGTGGGCCGGATGCATCAGGTGTTGGCCACGCCCAGCCCCAGTTTACCAAAGGGGAGAAATGTTGCAATATGTCACGTGATGATCTGTCGTCACAGTTTGACACCCCTCATTTAGGGCTTTGGAAGTAATAAGCAACAATTTTAATTCCACACAGAAGCTTATTGGTAACCAATGTTGCTCATGGAATAATGATATCACATGGGCATAATAAGGCATCACATCACTATTTGTGCCATTACATTCTGGACCAGCTGCACCTTTTCAGTGGTTTTCAAAGCAGCCTCAGGTAGAGCACATTGCAGGAGTCCACCTTTAATCTAGACTGCTGTTTTCCCCTTTTTTTTCTTCTCCGCTTGACCTGACCGGCCTTTCTGACCTGACTTGGGACAATGGTTAGAACTGCTCCTTTTTCATATCATTAACTGCTTGTTTATAGGCCTACATTTATAAAACAGTAAATAGCATTTTCCCACAGGAGAATTTTTTTTATTCTCTATCTAGCAGTCCAATTTATACTGATGGAGAATATATTTCCTTCCTTGATAACAATTGTAATAGCTTTACTGACACTTGGCCGGTTTGTAATGTTTAGTCTCAAATATAAAATACATATTTAGATCAGTTAAAAGTTTATCACCTTTAACTATTGATAGTCAAAGTTACATTGCATTGAATTTTTCATAACTTTTATTCTAAATGTACTTTCTTCACAGTGTACAGTATGTAGGTTTGGTACAGAATGACTTTCTTAAATCTAAAACTGAACTGTAGTCACCTAGGTCAGATAGGTAGCATAGAAATTTAATAATAAATAGATAAATAAACTATAGTGCTATAGAGACAAAGTTCAGTCTTGATCAACATCCCCTGAAAGCTTTTCAAGGTAGGCCTAGTCAGGAATCAGAACTGAAGGATTATAAGAACCCTATTTTATTGTTGTAGGGCTAAAAATAATATAGACGGAATATAAAATTTAAAAAATCTGAGTCTTGAATACCTATCAAAGTGCCTCCTCTCCTTAATGCCAAACAGAATCAAAGCATAATTACCTTATTGACATTTTTTTGCATTCCATCTTTGACTTATTTCTTTATACCTCTACATCTCTACCCTCTATTCTAATTTCATTATGACTTTGAGAAGATAAACATTTTTGCTTCTGTTTTTAACTGAATAAGTTCAGTATGTATCTGAAACTAGGATTTATATAATAATTTATATTAACAGTAGTTTAAATTCAGGTGTTACACAAAATATTGATTAATTTACAACAAAAGTACATGCTGAATCACTGTATTTATAAGCCCTCAGAAGAATTTATTCGATAGTTTTACATAGTGTTTCCTACTACATTCATAGAAGTCCCATTGATTTCTTGACAAGATTTCAGAAGTGGTTTTGCCTTCCTTCCTTTCTATTGCTGAGACAAAGTGACCGGCCCAAGGTCACCCAGCTGGCTTTGTGTCTAAGACAAGACTAGAATTCAACTGTCTCCCAGTTTCTAGCCTAATACCTTGGCACTACACCAAACTATCTCTGCCTCTGTCTATCTATGTATGTGGTTAGTCAACTAATGACAGAAAACATATTTAATACTCCTGACTCCCATTTTCCCTACAATAATCACCTTATAAGGTGAATTGGGCTGAGAAGGAATGACTAGCCCAAAGTCACACAGCTGGCTTTCATTCTTAAGGAAAGCCTAGAACTCACAACCTCCTGTTTTCTAGGCCAGCAATTTAACAGTTACTTCAAATTGGATGTTTAGTAGCATCATCTATGGCACTCTGGTAATCTTAAGAGAAAGTATAACAAAGGAACATGAAATTAAAAACATATTTTGTTATGTATGATGTTCACATCAAGAAAGAAAACAATAAAGGAAAATGAAAAAATAGTGTGCTTTAAAACTTTACATAAGCCTCTGCAGAAAACTAGTGTTTCATCATAATCTAACAAGGAATATACTTTTAAAAACTATACATGAATGAACTGTTTACTTCTCACACACTTCTCAAATATACAGTCTATGCACTGATTCTTTGTAATTCCACAAAAGGCAATATATCCTGAGTATCCTTGTCATTCATACTGGCATTGTTAAAGAGAATTCTGTTCTCAAATTCAAATATTGGCATGGAGGAAAAGAAAAAAACCCTGTTTCCAATTGTACATAATGTTTACTGTGCCTCAGATCTGTCCTTGATCTGTAAATTGCTTATGACCTTAATATTTATCACTATATTTATCTTTCAAATGATCCTCTGTGACAGGCAACATTGTGTGATGTCAAACATTCTCATTTCTGATTTATTTTATTCAGTGGTTACAATTCTGATGCTGCCTTTGATGCTATCAATTTTTATTCTGAATGGCCCCCAAGGTATCAATAGTTAATACTAGGGCGGTGGCTTTATCTATATCTCTGATACACATTCCATAATTCCATTTTATTGGTGAACTTTCCAAGTAAGATAACATCTTGTCTATCTAATGTAAAAGGAACTTGAGGCACTAATTGCTGTGTAATTCAGTTCTAACTATAACTATATGGACATATGAAACCATAAAATGTTTTACCAAAAATTAGACATAATGTTTGAAGACTGAATAGCTTTAGAACCAGCTGCTGCAGCTAAGCATGTCAGCTTAAAAAAAATCATTGGGTTAATTGTATCTTTTAACATTTTCACAGAAGAGGAAAGTATGTTAGTTACTATTCTCAATTAAAGAATTAGTGTAATATTATCCAAAAAGGTGCTGAATTTTCCCTACTTTACGAGAAATAGATATCTGTTCAGAAGACTCACTATGCTTAAATCTGTACCATTGTTAATATTCTGGTTAACTATAACATTTAGATTCAGAAATAGATAAAATCCTTATACAAACGTGATTCAACTAAGGCAGATTAGATTATAATATTCCTATCTCACTTGATAGCCTGCTGGTATTACAAGTATTTTAAGGATCCAAGCTATATCAGTAGTAAATACAAGTCTATGAGGTATTAAAATATAAATCCTTCTCCAGTTATAATCTAATTCTTTATAGTGGCAACACTTGTCAATTTGCATTATACAATGCATGCATTCAATCTCATGTCATAGATTACAGAAGGCATAACTGTACAGTATAATATAAGAAATAGCCGTAAGACTTTGCTGCTATGTAAAGTCCACACAGGCATTTAGTTGAACAAGTAAACTTGATATTTCAAGAAACTATCTCGGTAATAATTGTGGAATCTAGTTTATTCGTTATTTTAAAATTAGGGAGAGAATGATATAGACATGTTTTTATTAAATGTGCAGCTAATATTGAGCTAGGAAGCATTGTCAGTGCAGGGATGGATCAGAAATTTATACAGAATGAAACAGATGAGCTTGTGAACTGAAATAATAAAAGTAAAAGAAAATTCAATGTGTGTTAGGTCGTCATACATTTGGAACTGAGGGCTAATCAGGCAGAAACTGAAGGGGAAAAAGTGATACCTAGATACTAGTTAGTCATCAAATGAATATAAGTTACCAATGTGATGCAAGTACAAAGAAGGAAAAGTCAATTCTATACACTGAGGAGGCAAAGTCAGTTTTTGGATTTATTAAGCAAGATATTTATAGTTGGAATTGGGGACATGTCAATAACTTTATAACAGTCACTGAAGAACTCATCTAGAAGGATGTCTAATGTTGGCTCCATATCAAAAGGATAAATTTAAAGTAGAGTAAACATAAGAGCAAATATATTAATTGTTGAAATGAATTTATGAAGAGATGTATTGAAAGCTTTATTTTTTTAGTTGGAGCAGTCTGAGAGCGACAGTAATAGCACTCTATGGATATTATTAAAGGGAATAATATAAAAAAAGGTTGCATTTTTAAATTGGTAAATAAATAAATAATCCTAAACCATTAGATCTGAAATATGAGACAATGCCTGCCTAGTATGGGAATAATTATGATATATGAAATGCTAAATAGATCTACAGTTGACATAACTAATACTTACCTATGCACACACTACCAGCATCTTAATTTTATGCCTTACTCACCTTTTCTCTGAAAAGGCTAACATTCCTTAAATTGCCACATACAATATATATTATTATTTTCACCAAGCAACTATGCCAGCACTGTTTTTCATGCTATTTTATCTACTTAACAGTAGTCTTAAAATTGGGTGCACATTGTCAGTTGCCACAAAATTGTAATGATGAGATCTTGAAAAAAATAATTAAGTTTCTAAATGTTGAGTGGTGGGGATCCCTTCATCAAATCTGCTTTGCAATTCATCAGGCAATCGTAGCTTTCGTATAACTTCTGCAGTCATCAAATGAATACCATAATATTTTAAAGACAGGGCTTAAAAATAAAAGGTTTCAGGAAGGAAAAGGATAGGAACATTACAGGATACAACACAATCTACCTCTCTGCAAATTGCCAATATCTTTACCTCTGTAACACTCTCCAAATCTTCTTCAGCAATTTATCAGCTTCTTCACATCCAAGCTGTGGGTGCTTTAAAATTTGCAAATAGTCCTTCTACAAGCTCTGACATCAAGTAATAATTTGTTTTTCTCTTGATGATTATTACTCATCAAGTAATAATAATGTTTATCTTGCAACATTTTCTGCATCTATATCAAATATAATATTTATTGGTAACAAGTATCTTAAAATTGAAATGAATTTCATTGACCTGGCAGAGCCTGACATTACTGAGAATTTGTATCTACAATTATCTGTAGATTCCTATTCTCTATTGATAATGCTTACTATTTGCAAATAGCAAAACTGATATGTATCAGTCTAAAAATGTTTTTGTGTATTTGAATTTCTATAGAAAAGTGAGGTTTTCGTACATTTTGTAATCTGAAACAAGGGTTCAATGATTACTATTATTTGTTATACTTGTATGCTGCCTGCTTCCTAACAACTCTGGGTGGCTCACAACAATCAAACAAAAAAATTACAATAAAATCAGTAAAAGATAATTTATGAAAAGAGATCTTAGGCAAAGTAGATAAAGTTCTTTAGAAAGAATCTTTTCTGCAGAGTGTCTGCAATTATAGGGGCCTTATTCCTACTCCTCACAGTAAAAGATATTTTAGTACTAAAAGAAATACTGAGAATACTATTGGAGAAAGAAAGGGAGATTTTGTAGAACAAATTATCTTTTAAGTTTATTAAAGAATAATCTTTAAAATATATGGAATTTATATAATATTAAATATAAAAATCATATATAATTTTACCTTGATACAATAATTACTTGGCAGTTTCATACAAGACTGTTTCTACAGCTACATAGGACAAACTCTATTCGTCAGTATCACTTTTCTTTATGTTAAACATAGTAGATCCATTTGTTATGTATTCCTTTTTGATAAAAAATTAATTTCTTTAATTTAAATGAAATCCATTTTGAATCAATTTAGAATAAAAGCCAGTGATCCAGTGCTGCACATGGTCAGCGTGGGATTTTCCTCAGGAGAAACAGGAGTCATATTCTTTTTCCCATATCACTTCTTTGCTTAATAGTAAAACATTTCCCTTGAATTAGTTTAATTAATAAGAAGCCATTTTCTTTTCACTTAATTTTTTCTACAGACTTTAACTATTTTTACCATTATATTTTGCTTGTAATACTGCTTTATAAATCAGTATCAGCTTTTGCATTAATAGCCAGTGTCGATAGCATTGCAGGTTGGTTTGGCATTCTCCTGTACATTCATTTAAAGTACCCCTCATTGCAGCACATTTCACAGAACATTTATATTGGTTTTGCACCACTATCCCATGGACTGCTCAGTGTGCAGTGAAATATTTTTATCCATTTGATAGCAATATTTCATATTACCTTTTTTCTCTAAACAATTGCTTCTAGTAAAACTCATATTAATGTATGCTTTTTCTGAAGAATACATTTTAAGCCATTTCGGAATGCAATAATTTTTGTCAAAATAGTTAAAATAGCACAATGATAAATAAGGCCTCAGTAATGAAGGGCTTCTAAATGTATGCCCAAAACTGTACAGTTCACATCTAATGAGTTGGATGCTGAAACTTAAACAGGAAGGAATTCATACTACATGAATCTTCTTTTTTATAGGATAAAAAGAGAAAGAAAACACAGTAGAATATTGTACTCTATGTTCCACTTCCACCTTCTTTCCTCCGAGAAAGTTTTTTTGCATTCTCCATACAAAGTCTGGTATCATCAAACAAAAATAGCAAAGCAGGATTCTTGCATAAAATCGCAAAGTTACTTTATGGATTTATGTTTTCTGGACAAATATCTAATTTAATACACTAGCATATTATTCCATTTTTAATATTTATTATAACAATTTCTAATTTCATTGAAATGAAATTATGGAATCCTACTGCTGCTTAGAGTTAGACTTTTGCCTGCAACATAGTTCATTTGAATTCTTATCACATTTTTTTTAAAAAAATCAGAATAATGGTATATTATATAGCTATTGAGTTCCACGGAGTTGTGAAGACTTATGCTTTGAGCCAGAATTTGAACCCACTGTATGAAGAAGACAGTGATGGTTATTCCTAGCTTTGGCTGTGTATAGATGCTGTTTGGGTTATTATGTTGGATTAATTTTTATACTGAATACAATAATAATTCAGAATAAATTATTATTCCAAATATTATTTCCCAGAACAATAATGTATGAGTCAAGCAGTCTTATAAAACCAGTAATTGAATTAATAAACAGACAGATACCATGTGCTTTGTAATGTAGTCTTATGAATATATGAGTCCTTTATTTCGTGAGAGTTTTCTGTGTACATCTTTGAGCAAAATACCATACCAAAATAATGTAAAGGACTAGCACTTATACTTGACGAGAGGACTAAAATTTTACAGCAATCCTAGTCAAGTAACAGAGCATTATAATTATAGAAACTAAAAAAACCATTGTAGTGATTTTTCCACAAGGGAAATTGTTCATCCATCAGTAAGATTCTTACAAGATAAGAGACAATGAGGAGAGAGTTAAAATTGCTTTAGCCTATTGAATCATTGGTTCCCTCTAGATTCAAAAGCCTGAATTGGTTTTGGAGAGATAGCGTAAGAAGTTCCTAGTAAAAACCTTAATGGGTTGATCATAGTTTCAGTCACACTAGCAAGCATAAGTAATGTATGATATTTTCTGAGGAAAGGCGTAGCTTATATATTAAGAGGAAGGAATGGGCCCACTATTAGTACAAAGATTTTTCCCATTATTTTCCTGTCATACATGCATTTGCAAAGGAAGATGGGTGCAACAAATATAATATCCAAATACACCTGCAAGTAATTTCATGTAAATAAAAGCTTGTATTTACAAATGAATGTACAGAAAGATAAGAGAAAAATTAAGAGAGCTATAGCTCTCTTGTGGAGAAGGGTGGTGTGTATTATTGAAGGATAGAAAAAGTGTTGAAAATGTTTTCCATAACCAAGAACTCCCTTCAATGCTAACATATATAATGGAAGAGATCTTTGATTGGAAGCATTGATTGGCTATGTGTTCTGTTTAAATAATTAGAATGGAGCATAAAATGGAGTGGGGAGGACAGGATGCTGATAGGACAACCTGCTTTAAAAGGAGTCGAAGTGGTTACTTCTCTTTATACTGACAGTATCTGTTTACTGAAATCAGAAGATATAATTGTGGCTGATGGACTAGTGACGTTATCTTTACACAAGCATTATCTATATTTTATTTGGGTGACAAATAATTGTCTGGGTTCTTAAATAAGATCTCCAAGGTTGCTATGTGACACTAGTTCTTTGTCTAAAAAAAAAAACCTGTCTGCAATTGTGCCTTTTATAAAAGATATCTGTGAAGGAATTATCCTCATTTGAAGTGACCTCAGTCTTAACTGTTAAAAGGATGTAGCGGAAAAGCAGACCTTTGCTGGGGTTGGTCGGGAGTACCTGCATTATTGAAGGGTCTTTGTAGTGATGCCTCTAGAGAGGATTTGCCTTTATAATTATATGCAAGTATCACACCAGTGGTGTGATCCAGGTAGGGACTCAAGATCTATTTTTATGTATCACATCTATTCCAGAGACTCCAAGCTCTTCTCTCCCCCGCCCCTCCCGCTAGCTCTCCTTCAGGGTAGGCCAGGGTGATCATGTCCTTTATTGTTGTAACTCCCAGATTGTGATACTCTCACAAAACTGTTGCTAGGCAACAAATGTGGTTACCAGGTCTCAGCGAATAGCTGAAGGGAAAGCAAAGTGTTGCACCATTGTAGAGTAACCATAGCAATGACCTACTATTACAGAGTGGAGAATTATCATTAACAATGTTAAAGTATCATACAGAAGCCTGGGATCCTGAGACTTCCCAGCAGCATCTCTGCATAATTGCGTTATCCAGGAAGGACTCTCAACTCTTGCAGGGCACCTAGTGACTGGAGTGTTTTGCAGGAGGGATTATGATTAGATGCTGATCTACCAAATCTCACCATTTCGCTCTGAAAGCCATTTCAGAGTAGGCTTCTTGCCCTACTATGTTAGTTTTATCTAGGACAGAGCAACAGTGCACAAGTATTATACATACAAGGGCAAGCAAAGAGGCACAGTAGAAAGCCCCTTCCATTCAAGACAGAAAAATAACAACGCCACTGGGAAAGATTTGGATGTTTTTGTAGAGTAACAAGCAGCCAGCCAGTATATGTATCCTCACTAAAGAGGAAAATTTCTGTTCATAACCTGTGGTGCTGAATTTTTGTCTCCATTCTCTGCCTTGGCACAACCTAGGAGCGAGAGGACACAGCTTTGGAAACTGGTTTGAGATGAAGTCATGAATTTGACGGGGGGAGGGGGGATTAACTTGCCATACTCTTTCCTGCCCTCTCTGCTCGTAATTAACCCAACTGCCTAGGGAAGACTATGACGTCTTCCTTCCCCGCCGCCGCGAAGGCACTTGGCTGGCAAAGACCGCGTGTCTTCTGCACGTGTGTACGCGGGCGGGTGCGCGCTCTGAGGCTTGGTGGTGCTGCTGGCGCCCGCGCGTAGCTCCCGCTTCCCAGTTTGACCCTTTTCCAGTTTGCTGCGGAGGGCGGGGGATGCTTCTTCTCCACCCCAAGCCCCGCCGGTCTCCCGGGTTTCCCCGCAGGTAGTGACGCGGTGCTCTTTTTTCTGTGTTGCAGGGACGGAGCGGCACGAGCTGACCTCCTGGAAGAGCTACCCGTCGATCTTTCGGTTCTTCCACGAGGCGACGGAGGCGAAAACCAGCTCGGGCAAAGCGGCTCCCACGCGACGGTCTCAGCGGATCCGCTACGAGGAGCTGTAAAAAGCGGGCGGAAGCGGCTCCCGCTTGTCTCTGTGCAGGCGGCGCGCTGCGTTCCCAGCCCCTCATTAGATTGTTTTCTTCCTAGAGCACAGGGTCGCCGTCTATACATCTAAGTAGTGTTTTGCATTATTTCTAGATGAGTGCAACTGTCAAAGCAATATGGGTTCACTGCTTATGCTTCCTGTGGGCTGCGCCTTGGATTTCGGGCTGCCCATCAGTGCGCAGATTAAGGCTGACAGCAGCGCTGCACGGCGCAGTCTGGCGCAGCTCTAATTGCCCCGGACGCAGCCCTGCCCTGAGTTGATGGCGGGCTGCTGCCGTCGCCGTCGCCGCCGCGGCTCTTTCCTGGTCCTAACGCCCGCCCTTTGCCGGGGCCGCTTTCTGGCTTCCCGCCCGCCTGCCCGTCTTTCTCCCTCACCCCCAGCCGTCAGTCCTCGTTTTAGAGACACGTTTTAAACAAAGAATTTGTTTCTGTTTCGGAATGTAGGCCTGTACGTGCTAGACGTTTTAAAGTAATTTCCCGCAACGTTATTTGAAGATTTTTGTTTTTCAAGGTCCCGCGTTTTTTTTATTTTTATTTTTTTATTTTTTTTAAAATCCACATGAGGGGATAAACCGCAGTGTCCCTGTGCTAGTGATCTCCAGTGATGCTTTTCTCTGTGATTGGAGTATAAATGCTTAGACTCTCACGCAGCCACGACATATTTTTGTTTTCTTTTATGCTGAAGAAAGGTCTGCGCTGGACTTGAAAATGCATTTAATCAATACATATATATATAGGGAAGATTTAAACGATTCCAAGTGGGATTGCTGTAAATCTCAATTGTGGGACCAACTCAAATGCACCCAGTTTTAGTGCTTGAGGAATGCACTTTCCAACTGTTTTCTTGTTTTGGAATACTTAGGGTTTTCAGGGAAAATTGCTGGATCCTTTTAAAAAAGTAGAACTAGCAGCAGTAGTATTTTAAGGTGTTTCTTCTGATGCTTGGTTGGCATCTTTATTTTTTATTCAAATAGATTATCTATTTTATGACAGATCAAATAGCTAATAACTTTTTTAAAATGCTGGATGGTACCAGAATTCCACAAATCTAGCCTTTTCTGAGTGCAAGGCAAAGGGAGAAGCAGCAACATTTTCAGTTTGGCAAAACAGGGTCAGCATTGGAAAGGAGCAGTCCTCTCTTGTTGCTGAAGGACATCACCCATCAGTGCCCTCTCACATGGTTGAACTCCTCAAGTGGAGATTCATTTTTCCTTAGTCATTTGGCTATCACTGTGAAATATTGATGGACAAAAAAAAGTCATTTAATGACTACTTGTTCAATGACTTTGAATTTATGACAGCACTGAGCAAATGATACAACCAGTCCTCATACTTATGGCTGGAGCATTATCCCCACAGTCACACGATCACCTTTGGGACTTTCCCTGCCAGCTTCCCACAAGCAAAGACATTGGGAAAAATGGCAGGAAGTCAGAAGTCACAATCACATGAGGTCCTCACTTAATGACCTGCACAGTCCTCACTTAATAACTGGAGACTGCAAGACCTGCCATCACTAAGTAGCACAGCCACATGACATCATGTTTTATGACAGCGTTGCTTAGTGATGGTAGTTCCAGTCCCAATTACTGTTGTTGGACTAGTTTTACTGATGCTACTATAACTAGCATTATTATCAAAATGGTCCTAATCACTTTTAATGACTTGGGCTTAAACAGAAGTCCATGCAGGCATGAATCCACATTTTGTCAACAGATCTATGATGTGTCATAGCCTCATCTTTGGGCTATGATACTGCCTGCTCTAAATATCCATAGGTGTGGCCTATATCAAAATTATATGGGACGCAGTGGCTCAATGCCTAAGACACTGAGCTTGTCAATCAAAAGATTGGCAGTTCAGCGGTTCGAATCCCTAGTGCCACGTAACGGGGTGAGCTCCCGTTATTTGTCCCACCTTCTGCCAACCTAGCAGTTCGAAAGCACGTAAAAAATGCAAGTAGAAAAATAGGGACCATCTTTAGTGGGAAGGTAACAGCGCTATGTGCGCCTTTGGCATTTAGTAATACAGGCCACATGAGCATGGAGACGTCTTCAGACAGTGCTGGCTCTTCGGATTTGAAACAGAGATGAGCACCATCCCCTAGAGTCAGGAATGATTAGCACATATATGCGAGGGGAACCTTTACCTTTACCTTATATCAAAATTGAGAAGCCAGACATTTTTGCTTCTTCGGGAATTTTCTGCTAACAGCTGCCGCCTGATGCAAGAATTCAACACACTTAGCAATTGATCTAAAACTGTCAGAAAGTGGACAGTGCCAAGCAACCAAATTGCTCTGGTTGTCTTGAATAAGCCGGGTGTGAGAACTGTGACTTTAAGCCTCTTTGGAAGCACTAATTGTCATGGGCTGTAGGATGGGTGCCAAGCATATAGCAGTTGAACAGCACACAATGCAGTCATTTTATTCTCTCGTATGGCTTCACTTCTGATGACACTAAAACAGAATATTGATCGCCTTTCTTTCATTGTATTTATTTGACAGTTTTGAAATTGGAACCACTCTTCTTCCTACAAACACGCATTTATAGTGAAGCTTTATGATTTCAGAAGTCTCCAGGAAGAATCTGAAGGGCTTTTTTTTTTTGCCCTTATGTACGCTTATGATTAAATGGCTGTCTTACTTATCTGAAAATGTATTCTCTGATATATGCCTCCCACTCAGGGCAAAAACTAGATCACTGGATTGTTCCCTTTGCTGGAAATCCACCAAAGTGATGCCCCAGGTAAAGGCCAGGACCAAGTGGCTCCCAAGGCTATCTACTTCTATTAACTAGGGTCTCCATGGGTGTAGATGCCTTTGTGCAGCTGTCTACATGCTGTTGCTTCCTCACCTGCATTTTTAAAAAGATTCTCTCACATATCAATGGATATCCTTTGAGTCCTGGAAGCCATAAAAATGTGGAACTGGGATTTATTTATTTTTTTAATTTATTTATTTTTTTGCAGCAGAAGGTTGATTGTCCCTCAGTTGTACCAACATCTAATCCAGTGGGCTGCTTATGGTTGGTTTATTTAATTATTTAATTTAGCTTATCATTTCTTTGCCTGGTCATTTCAGTTTTTATCTCTTTGTCACATCAATGGTGGCTAGAAATCTTTTTTTTTCCTGCCCTCTCCCCATTTATGTAAATCCTGGTTAAATCCTGGGTGTTTCTCCTCTTGTGTGCTGATTTGTTTGCTGTTTTGTATTCCTTATGAATTGTACTGTTAGGGTATTTTTGCCCATAATCATAGGAAAATAAAACACCATAACCTGCAATCTCTCAGTCAGGAAGTCTTTTGAGGCTATCAAAGTGCCAAATCTGATCAAGCAATCTATCCCCACCTGTTTTTATTTTTTTAAAATATCAATCATCAATTTCTACTCCACAGTGCAGACCCACAAGCCCTAAATAATGGGGCAAAATATCGTTGCCCAGTTAGCACTCTTGCTCTTTGTGGACCAAACTGTAAGCACAGGGAAATATTAAAGATTGTCTCTTTCTATTTACACTGAACCTAGGAACAATAATAAAAATAAAGATGGTTTTCTCTTCTAATATTCCGGGTGTGTTTTACTTGTGTTGAGCCTTATTGACTAATCTGGGGAAATGCAATAATCAAGATTGATTGTTTACTATCTGGGACCAATTAGAAGGCAGGATAAAGGAAATAAACACTTTTTCTAAGGATCATTTGAACCATTTGATCAGAAGCAATTGTAGAAAATAATCCAAACATTTTTGTGTTGGCATAGTAGTACTGTAATAAGGATATGCTTTATATTGCCATAATGTATGAACAAGCAATAATCAAAAAACCTCTCCTCTACCTGAAGGAAATCCAGATCGTCCAATCACATGTATATTATTTTGCACTGCACTGCAAGTTTTCAAATTCTGTATTAGCCATTCAGATCCACTGATATGAAATGCGCAACAAAGGGATGGATAGATGGACATTTTTAATAACTAAGTCCTTGTTTAAAAAGACCATACCAGGCCTTATTCTTTTCAAAAGGGGTTGAAGGAATAGATTTACATTAACAAATTAAATAGTAACATTATACTGAATTAATGGATTTAACTAGAAGGCACACGGCTTTTATAAAGAAAAAGAAAGCAATTGCTTTGTCTTGATGCTTATATCTCAAAGCTTGGTGAATTTAACAGGAATCCCAGAGCTCATTTTCATGTCCCCCTAGCCATGGCACACACATGCCCTTAACTGTTTTTATATCACATACCTCATAATATTGCTTCAGACTAATTCCCAGCCTGCAGCTGAAGCTGTTCTTCCAGTTTCAGAGCTCTGTTTCTCTATCTTCTCTCCACACAATTTGTGTCATGGACACAATTTAGCTCTCCAAATGCTCCACTGAGTCATCACCCTGCATAATGCCTGGCCATTGCTTTTATGAGAAGCTTATCAGGTCTTCAAATTAATTCCTTATAGAAGCAGGAAGAGCCGCCTTTCGAAAGAACACTAGACCTGTGTTTAAAGCACAGTACTAGCACTGCACTTCGCAGCAGGCTGAGTTTAACCGGGAGAGACAGATTTTCCCAGTTTTAGGTCTAGTTAGTAATCAGAAATAATAACACCATGAGATTTGCAGGCTTTCCATTTTTTATGACAAGGGATTTCGCTTGGGACAGCAGAATATAGTTGGTTCAAGGACTGATTGCACTTTAATCTGGACATCTGGCTTTGCCCCCGGAAAATACATAGAACAGCTTTACTCTGTAGTGGTAAAAATGAAAAAGTTCTATGGAACCAGAGTTGATTGAAAGCTGGGTGATATAAAAAAACTATGGCTTCCAGGACAATAGTTTTTAACCAAAGGGATATTATACCAAAGCTATGACATTTATGCCTAGACCCAACACCAGCTTTGCCTCTGGTCATCCAAGCTCTGACTTATACACTCTATTGTATATTGTATGTGGCCGTGTGGCAGAAATAAAAACACAAAATTCCCAATGTAGTCCTCTAACGTTTTGCCCAGTAAAATTTGATTTTCAAATAAGAATGGAAAGCAATAGGTGCTTTCATCATGGTGCTCAGCTGGCTTTGGGAGGGCAGATGATTGAGGAAGAATTGCAAGTGGGAGGTGCAACAGGTGGGAGTGATTCACTGCCAATATGATGCTTTCCCCCTTGGTGATTAGGATGAATCTCATAATCATGCAATTCTATACATGCAAGTCCCTTGAACTGCAAGGCAAGCAAACCAGTCAGTCCTGGAGGAGATCAACCCTGACTGCTCTTTAAAAGGGCAGATCCTGAAGATGGAACTCAAATACTTTGGCCATCTAATGAGAAGGAAGGATTCACTGGAGAAGAGCCTAATGCTGGGAACAATTGAGGGCAAAAGAAGAAGGGGACGACAGAGAACGAGGTGGCTGGATGGAGTCACTGAAGCAGGGGATAGTAGAGGATATGAAGGCCTGGAAGAACGTTGTCCATGGGGTTGTGATTCACGACTAACAACAACATACATGCTTACTCAGAAATGGCTCTGTTATAGTTTTCGTGTGATGTATTCCCAAATGTATATAAGCTTGCACTCTACCTCCTTAAAGTTCATGTACCGCAGCCACAAATTCCTAGCAGTATTCTTACTTTCATCCAATTTCATTGCAAAGGAAGGGGAAAGGATGAAGGGACCCTGCTTTCAATTTGCAAAATATCTTCAAATAACATTGGAACTGGAGAGTAGCAACAGGGAAAAGTGGGCTTTGTTAGGTACCCCTCCCTTCTGCTTCTATCTAATCAAGCCGAGCTTCCAACATTTTCAGCAGGGAAAAGGGAGATTCTTTCATGAGGTCAGGAACTGGGAGGCTGCTTCCTGGCTGAAGATTCCTTCCTTGAACTGCCACAGTGAATTTGAACCTGCCCATGACTCTGCTAAATTGGTCCAAAGCCTATAGATCTTTTGATCCACTCCTAGAAAAAGACTCAAAGAAAAGGCCACCTACTCCCTAGCCAAGCCCTAGAGTGAAAGAGAGAGAACGGCAGCTGTTAGCTGTGATGAGAAAGAGGTGCCTCGTTTTGGTTACTTCCCCTCATCTTTTGCTGATACACACCAAGGAGGTTGTGCCAGGTCCAATCTTCATCACCAAGGCCAGTGTTAATTCCACACTCTTCCCCCCACAAACTGCAAAGCTTAAAAGGGGAACTGAATTGTACCCTACTCCAGTTCAATCCAGTTTGCTTTATTCCTCTCCATGAATTCAACTAATTAGGATTCTGTTTCTGAGCAGAATCCTTTTGCAACATCCTTGGTATCTTCTGCTATTGTGTTCCTGGAAGTACCCTGGCAGCCCCATCCCTTCCAGCCTGCCATCAGTGCAGGAGGATGGGAGATGTGCAACTTTAGACCCTAGCAGTTTTCACAAACTCTGGAAAGTGATTCCGATGCTCCTTCCATCCTTTAGTTGTAATTGAGGACTATAAGATTCCCATCAAAGAGTTCCCGCTTTTATCTTCTTTGATTGCAAGATGTACAAAAGGCTTGAAGGGGGAGGGACAGGGGCATGGAAGAGAAAGAATTTTAAAGCACACTTGGAGGGAAAATGTTGGATTAATTATGTCACTTGGATCAGTAGTTTTAGTTTCACATTGCTGGCCTGCTTGGATCATGATATCTTCAAAAGTAGCTAAAAAATCTGGCACCTTCAGCTGAAAGAGTGCAAGAATCCCAAGGCTGCTGAAAACTCCTGTAGAAGGGGAGCAAATAGTGGCTGGGAGAGGGTAGGAGTTTGAGTAAGCAGTTTTTGCCACTCTCTGGTACTTTTTAGTCGGATGTAGAAATCAGTAATCAAGAACAGAAAGCATGTGCCCAATATCAATAGATCTTTCTGGGGCAAGAAGGGAGCTATTTTTAACTAGATCTTCCATTTGTCCTATATTTATTTTTTTTACATCAGGTTCTTTATTGTCCAAACAGTAAGGAGATGGAAATGGAGACCTATCATCAATTTACCACCATTTCTGCCAGTCAGTAGGTAAAATAAGAAGCAAATTTTACACTTATCCTAAACTTCAACCGACAAACATTTGAGAGAATGAAGTCAACCAAGTGGGCCCTAATTTACATTTTATTAAGTCCTCAGAACTGGTATCAGAATGTCTTGCTTTGTTTCTAACCGGCATAAACCATTTTTTTTACCAGGTAACTATTCCGGGTAACCCTAAAACTTAACCCACTATTGTCTGTTCTCCCTTACTCCCTTATTTTTGTTAGCAACTTGTGTGTGGGGCACAGAGAAGAGTAAAATGGCCTTGCTATTAATTAACTCAGTTATTTCTTAACTATTCCCATTTTTCAGGCAAACAGGAGAGATTCTGGCAGAAGCCACTTAGTCTCAATTTGCTCTGGTACAGAAAATTTTTGGTTCTGCAAAACTCAATTTTCTTTCTTTCTTTCTTTTTTGTTTATATTGTTCTCTATCATCATCTCATAAATATGTTGGAGTTGATTCCTAATCGACTACTTTAGGGTGTTTAAGCATTTTAATGTTTTATCGGAAGGACAGTATTCTCCTGCTGTTCTCTTTTTAGCAGTCAGGCTGTCATATAATTGAAAGCTGTCATAAAACAACCGGGGTTACCCCATATACCTACAGTGAAGGTTATATCGCAACTGAAATGAAAGAAACTGTTAATATGGGATATCGCTCTATAGGTCCCTTACAGACAGATCACACGTTAATTGTTGATTTATTTGTCCAAAGGGAAGAGGGAGGGAGGGAGGGAGATCTCACCCAAACTTTCCAAACGCTGTCATTCCTCGTAATCCCTCGCATTTCCCACTTTTTTTTCCAGTTTCAGATTGCATGTATTTGTGAGCATTTCACCAGATCAGTGACAGCTCTTTATTTGCATAATTATATGCTCTGGTCTGAAGAGAAAACTAACCCCCAAATTTCATGGGTCACCAAACTACAACAATCAATGTTTTATCACGTATGCTAAGAAAAAGCGTGGGGGGGGGGGTGGGGAGGCCAAGACGTATAAAGTTTCTTGGGGAGTTTTTACTCCTCAGAAAATTAAAGATGCGACGCCCTTGAATGGGTGGACATCTTTGCAAATTCTTTGTAACTGAATTCTGTTTTTTTTTTTAAAAGGAAAGTAGAGATTAGTAAAGTAGCTCGAAGAGAAAGGGGAGCGCAGACCCTCAAGCGTTATTTCAAAGGACATTTCCCAAATAAGCTCCGCTGTATTTCAACGGGTTTTCCGATTCCACTGTTGTAAAACAGCGCCATCCTAGGAGCCCTATTGAGATCAGTAGGACTTGGCTCCCAGGCAGGTGGGGGGAAAGAACGCCGTTCATTTAGTTCCGAGTAAGTCCCAGTAAACTCAAAGCCCTTGCTTCCGGGGAGACCGGGCCGCCCGGTGGCACCGCCGCCGAGTTTGTAGCATCGGTGCGGAAGAAGCAAAACTTCGCTGAGACGAAGCGCTTAGTCGCTTTTCCCTGCTGGTCTCTTCTTCTAGATGCGCGCACAGACCTGAGCGCCTGTGATTTGGTCTTTCCTTCTCCGGGAGGTTTTG
Organism: Arizona elegans; assembly: GCA_022577455.1. NCBI lineage: Eukaryota > Metazoa > Chordata > Lepidosauria > Squamata > Colubridae > Arizona > Arizona elegans. Next base: position 55,563,889 of record JAKOOJ010000008.1, read on the forward strand.
GTTTACGAAGTCAATTCGGCTTAGGGCAAAACTGTCCTTTCTTCTTCAACTGCAGGTCTACAGTCTCAAAATACAAAGTGCCACTTGCTTCCCTTCCTGTCTCAGGATCTGGTTGTCCACCAAATGCCCGGGGATCCCTCCCTCTTCCAAGCCACCGAATGTGGGGTTGAAACATTCCGGAGGGTGATTTTTTTTTCCCCCTAGCCTGGTAACCGTGGCTTGATGTCAGGCTTCTCAAGGGTCTTCTTCAGACGGTCTTTTGCGGTTAGCCTTTCCCTCCCGCCTTCTGGGGTCACTGCTGCTTGGACTCCAGCTGCCAGCAGGGTTGGGTTGAAATCTTCTGCGCCCCCTTTGCCCTTCTCTTCTGCGGGGGATCCTAAAAGAAGAGGCCGAACCATTTCCGGGGCTTGGGCAGCACAGGGCTTGCGAGAGGATGTCAGACATGGGAAGCCACCGCCACCGCCCGGAGCTCAAAAACGCCGAGCCCAGAAGGCTAAGAGCTTCCCGGCTGGGCCTTGAATATCAGCCTTACAATCTCAGGAAACCGAGCTGGTTCCTCCAAATTCTTTGTAAGTCAAGAGAAGGCAGGCAGTGCCTCTCACTCCTCTCCGAAGCCTTCCACCCGGGGAGGTCTGGAGGAGACACTGACTTTCTGGACCCAACCTGTAGCCCCTCAGTCATGCTTGGAGCAGCCTCGCTTTGAGGCAGGGAGTCATTTCTCCCAGGTACACACCGGTTTGGTTCTTCTAATTTTTTCAGCCCACCCATTCCTGTCCTGAAAACTTCAGTTGAGGCTTTCAAATGAATGCTTGGGGCCACCGTGGCATAATACCTCTGAATCACGAAAGGTAACTGAGCAGCTTGCCTAGATCTCCAAACTGCTGCAGAACTTTTACGAACTCTCCAGCAAATTTTCTAGCGATCCCAAAAGAGATCGCTACTTTTTGCTCCAGTTCCGCTGCAACGTAGAGAACAAGAATATCAAATGATAAGAGCATGTCCCCACTTCTGGATATCTCCCTTTGCACAAATCCACTTTCGGATGATCCGTTTTGTTCCTTTGGGGGGGGGGAATGCATTTTTGTAATTAAGTTTCTCTGCTTTTAATTAGTTTCAGAAAGTGGTAGTACCTGGCTGATTTTGGGCTCAAAAGCTAGAGGGTCAGGTCTGGCTAGTAGTTATGGGGAAACATCTGGGCTATATCTAAGTTTTAGGCAAGACTAAGAAGAAAAGCATCCTTTAAAAGGCAGTGAGACTACTTCCACATTGCTGCCCACAACATTTCCATGGATGAGTCTACAAAATCAGCAAGAGCTGAGTTCAGTTTACTTGTACATTCCTTCAAGTTCATTACCTGAAAAAAATGTATGCACTTATTTTATTTTAATTAATCTAAAGAGAGGAAATTTGACGGTTTAAAACTGGATAGTTAATAATAGAGAGAGTTCTATTCATAGTTCATATTTTCCTCCAGGGATCAACAGTTGCATGCTATCTCTCCCTCCCTCTTTAAATATTTATTAGTTATAACATTTGGCATCCTTGCATCTTAACTCATCCTTTTCTCCAATTTCTTTTTTCTTAAACCTCAAGTTCCTAACAATGTACCATTCTTCAATGTTAGTTTTTTATAATAGCATTGTATCTATATGTCATATTCCTATGAGGTTAATTCAGTAAATGTGGAAAAAACCCAACTAATTTAACCCTTCCCCTTTTGTCTCCAAAACAGAATGAATATTTATTATTTGGATATTTTTGGAGTATTAACAGTTGGAAATATTTTTACAGCAAATATCCAAATAATAAATGTTCATTCTATTTTGGAGACAAAAGGGGAAGGGTTAAATTAGTTGGGTTTTTTTCACATTTACTGAAACATCCAATCAACATGTGAATGATTATCAGCTTTTATCATGGCTGGGGTGATGTTGTGTGCATGGGGAAGAAATACATGATATGTCCAAAAAAAAAAAAAAAAAAAAAGAGTAGAGGAAATTCAGTGGGGTGAAGTGAGGAGAGGAAAAACTTATTTCTTCAGCTATCCCCTAGCACCATGGACAGCGCCTCGTCTGTTGCTTCCTGTTCTCCCACACCGCTTTCCTTCCCTCCAACTGCCCTCCAAGGAGTCCCTTCTGAAAGAAAATGTAGGAGATCACTTCCCAGGCTTCCTTTCTTACCATCCAAATACTTCTGCAGTGGAAGAGTAACACGTTAATTTAACTCTCCCCCACCCCCCACCCCCCACCCCCGCTCAATTGTTCATATTGTTCACACTGGTATGATTCAAATAATATTTTCCAGACCCGCTTTGCCTGGTTTTACCCTTCACTATTTGATCTGTTCACTGTCTTTCTCAAACACTTTCCCTGAAAAAAGAACCTAAGGCATCTTCCCACCCCAACCCCCAAAGCTCGGCCTTTACTGCCTGCCCCTCTCCTGGCCTCTGCGTGTCTCTCTCTCTCTCTCTCTCTCTCTCTCAGGCCCTCATGGGTTGCACTGTGTCCTTGCCCTTCGCAAGTCTGTCTTAGCCATAAGCTCTACTGGGGAGCCAGGCTTCTCTTGAGGGGTCATAACGTAGTTTCTCTCTTCTTTGATGCCCACCTACTCTGAGCACTCCAACTCCCAGACAGCTGGTTAATTACAGCCTCTGAAAGGCACCCCAGTGTTGCAACCCAAACGAAGAGCTGAAAAATTGACAGCAACTCACTTGACAGACTTCCCTTTATCTCCATACCCTTTCCCTCATCTCCCCTTCGCTAATGTCACCCACCCTCTGTTTCAGACCCCTAAGTTAACCTCCCTGCAACTCTTCCTTCCCAGACCCACCCACCCATCCGCTGCGATCCTCAGATCCAGCAACGTCCCCGCCCCTGATCCTCTGCCCAACCTTTCATTCCTTTCGGCTTAGGGGAAAGAGGGAAGGGCAAAGAACCTCTTCTTTTCTTTTGCTTTGATCACATCCTTGCCACTCCAGCAAACAACCTAGAGCCTGCAATAATAGTCAACCATACTATTTACGTGCTCACTGCTCTAAATCCAACAAGACGTTCATTGCTCATTAAAACCTTTCGCTCAGCCTTTCATTTTTTTTTTTTTTTAGTGATGGGGTTCTTGCTATTTTGCCTCTCCGATCAAGTCAAATTTTAGAAATAGTGAACAGTTTGGGGAGTTGCAAGTTTCTGGATTTCTGTTGAATGTCCCAGTTACCACATGAGCAACAAAGACACAAAGTTAAGAAGTCCTGAGGTAGGAAAAGAATTCCAAAGCAAGTCAGGAGTTTTCTTTTTAGAAATATAACCCTGAATTCTGCTACTTTGCTGTTTGGGGAATATGCTTTGAGAAATGGTTACTGAGTTCTGTGTATCATGCCCAGATTATTGTTGTTGTCATTAGGCTTTTACCGGGGAATAGAACTACTTTATAGAGGGTATTTTGTATTTTGCTTATGGAAATAATACTAACTGGGGGGAAAAAATCCAGGTAGTTTTCTTTCTTTTTTTAGCAGCAGCTTTCTGGACACAATGGCAGGGGGGGGGGAAATCTAACTTCTTTTTCACTCATCATCTGCCCACCTTTTAATGAATTAAATGGCTTGCCTTATTTTTTCCCCATTCATCTTTGGTGGGAGCAGACATAATACACACTTTCTCTGTTACATGAGGCAGCTTCCCAATGGAAGGTTTCCTCGTAACTTTCTCCTGTCCTTATAAAATGTTTGATAGAGCAGATTTGTTTTAAAAAAATTCAACAAGCAGGTTGATACAGAAGAAAGAGGATACCTCCCTTTTTGCAAAACGAACTCCTGCTCTATGACACGATGGACAATCTAAACCTGTTGCAATTTCTCCAAAGTTCTTAAAGACAGAGTCAATTTAGGAAACTTATTTTCAATGAATAGTCTAACTGATTTTCTTCTTACGATTGGGCCGTTCTGATAGACAATTGCTTGCTTGCTAGCTTGCTTTAAATAGAAAATGAATTGGCAGCATTATAAACCTTATACTCTGAAAATTAGGAAGCTGAAAACGTGTCTTAAAGAACTTCCAGCTTTCAAATGAAATATTTTGTTCATTCCTAGATCTGTCTTGGCTTTTTACATTTTTCCATAGCACTTGCCCATTACCTAAAAAAATAATTGCCTTTCTCCGTTTTACCCTACGACATAGCATGGTTGTTTTACTTTATGCCACTATTATCTAGGATGTTTCTCAGCATCTCCTAATTAACTAGTGAATCTCAAATTTGGTAATCTTAAAAATAACATTTAAGGGAAGGTGAGGGGGGGGGGTATGATGGACAAAGATGGTGGGGTATGTCGGACAAAATAGTTGTGACTGTGTTCAACATCATGGCACTTTCTATTTTTTTTCTCCTCAATTACTATAACCAATTACGTTTTTTCTCCTGATTATTTTATTTTCCTCTTATTTGTGATATGTCTGTGTGTGGGGGGGAGGGATCACCATTCGCTCCCTCTCTTACTCCCTGCAAACCTTCAAAGTCGCTTGAAGTTACTTTTTTTTTTTGTCTTCAGGGCATTTGTCAATGTCAAAAATACCTGAGCTATTTAAAGAAACCAAGTGGTGTAGTGTACCTGACTATATACAAATATTCACACTTCAGGGAGTTTTCTGAAAATCATTAGGCACCGATTAATATTTGAAAATGCCTATTGGATATTTCTGCAAAAACAAACAAACAATAATAACCAAATCCAGATGTAATATTTTAGGATTAAGTTGCTAGTTAAGTATTATTTTCCTTCAAGGATAGCAGAATTTCTAACGAACATTTAAAAAGAGCAATTAATTCTAGAAAATATTCAGCAACCACCAGCACCTTCCACATCAATTTTTCAATAGAAACTCCGTAACATTTTTTTTTTTTGGTCATTTCTCTCTCGCTTCGTGTTGGAATGAATAGGATTCTCTGAAGAAGCCACGAAACTTACAGATTTTATAACATACACATAATTTACTTAGCATGGGCGAGACTTATTCCTCTTCTAAGAAAAAAACACCTCTCCTTCCCTCTCAGCTTGGGCCAACCGTGGATGAGAAGGTAAACTCAGGAAGCAGATCACATTACAATCTGGATTCGTCTTATTTATTATTCTAATTTTGACTAATGCCGTTTGCAGGTCATTTGGGTATGTGACTTGCTAAAAGGGAGCTCCTTGAAACGCCCTGCTCCTGATATGCAGAGCTTGAGCGAATATATTATATTGCTTAGTTTCGGTGGCGAACATTTAAGTGTTAATAGTGGCACGTGCGACAATCCATTTATTCGTGGAATATTTTCCGCCTGCCCAGGGAGGGTGGAAGAGAGTTGCCAGCTTCAGTCTCTGCTCCTCAACTAGCAGCTACCCAGGCTACTGAAGTCACTACCTGTGCACTTTGAACTGCTTAAGGCGGTGGGAGGGAGAGAATCCCAGCGAAAGGTCTGTCGGTGCTCCAGCCACAACTAGCGCAGCTAAAGGGGGAAAAAAAAACCAGATGGAACTGGCAGAACGGAAAGGAATTTGCCGCAATGGGAGCCAGGAAACTGCAGCAAGAGCTACATGCTTTAACATTTCAGCTTTCATTATCCGTTTCATTTTTAACATTGGGACACCTAAGCTTGATCCAGAGCGTATGTTTGCAATAGTAGCAACGTGTTCATCTTTGGTGGTTTAGAGCTGATCAGGTTGTAAAATGTCCGCGATCCCCCCCCACCCCCAAATTACAGCCTGAACACCTGAGATTGTACAAAGGTCCTCGTTAAAAGGGGGAGAAAAAGAAATGGCAGCGCCATTTGTCAAATACTACCAATCATGCCAGACAGGGATCTTTTACCTTTGTAATATTAATCTTTTTAAAAAGCATACATTTCTGAAAAAGTGAACCTCTTTCCTTTGGGGGAGGTGGTGTATGTGAGGGGTGTGGAGGCTGTATTTCAGTTATTTTAAGAATGGTAAATAAACTTCTATGTTTGTAAATCCAAAGGAAAACAACATTTTAATAATTTTGCTGAAACTAATGCTTAGAAATAATTTACTGTGCATTATATATACATGTTGGTACTATAATTTGAGATTACTTTTTCTATGAATATTTCCATAATATGAATTGCTAATTACATAAGCAATATAAACAGGCTTTCTGCTTAACAACACCCCCCCCTCTTAATAAATGAATTCATTTAGGATACAACACATAGCCCTTTAAGGATAAATTTTAGCGTTGACACGGATCATGTTTTCTCTATTCCAAAGGCAGCATAAACCAAGAAATATATACATTTATATAAATATATAGTTGACTTGGGGGTATTTTCACTTTAAAATCCTCGTAATTATTTTTGACTGTTCACAAAAGAGTAAAAGACTAAAGTTAACACGACCATCACCTGTTTATATTGAGCTACACCTCTATGTCTCAATGGATATGATGCAACCCTGCAGCCAATAAATGATTTTACATTTTATTTTTCTTTCTTTCTTTTTTTAGTGGGATCTTTTAAGAATAAAGCAGCCTTTAAAGGGGAAACAATTCATGACGAATTCCCAAGCGGAAAAATGCCAGAGCTCATATTTCGGTCAGAGGATGCTTTCTATTTTAATCTGGATTATTAATAGAGTTTGTCCATTGTTTTATGTTATTGAATAGCGTGTTTTCATTTATTTATTTTTATTGTGATAACTGAGATGAAAAATGTCCTTCTCAGAATGACGACTGGAAACTTTTCGGGGAACGTTATTGCAAGAGGCTCCCTTAGCGGTGAATCGGAACTAACGTCCTGAAAGTCACAGCGCCATCTAGCAAACGAAACGGGAATCAAAGGCGAGGAATGTACGATGCTTCGCGAGCAAACCCAACGGGGGGCGGGGGGAGAGAGGGGGAAGAGAGAAAGAGGGGCGATGAAACTCCTACCTCAGTTTCACCTGGACAGAACCCGCCCCCAGCCCCAAAGAGCACCAGAGACTCGGCCTTTGCCTCCTGCTTTCATGAAAGCAGCTCACCCCCTCAGCCGTGCCTAACTCACATCTGCTTTCCTTAGTGGCAACAACCAGTTCCCAGCATTTATTGACAGGGGGGAAAAATCCACCTGGCTGGCTCTTAATTACCTTTCCTGCTCGTTATCTTCTCTCACCGAGGTTTAAAAAAGAGAAGAGAGTCACCTTGGTCCCGTTAGAGGATAAATACCAGAAATCCGTTTGCCTAGATAACATTGCATTTCTTTCTGTTGGGTAGCTAAACTAATTCGATGGATCTGAGGCAGGAGTTTAAACATTCTCGAAAATATGAATCTAGCCTTCCCTGACCCCTTACTTTTCAGATGAAACTTAATTTCAGGTAGATGGATTTTTTTTTAAGGTCCCAGGGAAATATTCCTTCTTTCTTAAATTGACTGTCTTTCAAAAGGCAGCAAAAAAACCCTAAAACTATTCTTTATTTTTCTTTGTTGTTCTATTGGGTACCGCTTTGGCCAAGATAATGTTCGAATTTATTGGGCTACGGGACAGGACCCATCGTCCACACCCTGAGGGCCATGAAAGTTTCAACTTCGCTGGTCTGGAAGGTGCCGAGTTCGGAAAGCTTACATTAGAGCCTCCTGCCCTCGTAATGAACATTAGTAATCACGTTGGCCAGTATTATTAGTCCCCAAATACAGCGTTTTTATTAGGCCAAGAGAAGTTTGCAAACTGGAAGGTTTGGTGTGTGAGGAAGCAGAAGGAAAACAACACACACACCCGTACAGAAAAAGAGGGAGAGAGAAAGAAAGGAAGGAAGGAAGGAAGGAAGGAAGGAAGGAAGGAGCAAAGAGAAAATCCAATATTAACGGTGTTTGCAAGTCATGTTTCTATTAGCTCCGTGCAATTAAACGAAGGCAGCAAATCCGTTTTCTCCAGAGAAATTATAGCGCTTCTCACAAACAAGGCCGACCTTGGACTTCCTGGCTGCCACCTGCCTGGCAATCGGGCCACCCCATGCCCGGCAGCCTTGCAGAGGAGGCCCAGGGCTGACCGGCCAACGGGCCTGCCTGGGCTCAGAGCGGCGTCTTCCGCGGCCCCTTCTTGGGCCGAGGTCATCTGGCAGCCGAACCGCGATTGCAAACGTCGGAGCTTCTTTTACGCAGCCAAGTTTTCGGGCCGGTCATCAGCCGCCCATATTGAAGTCCAATCCAGGGACTGAAACGCTCGCCTAAACCGCTGCCTGCCGAAGAGTTGAAAGAGCAGCTCAAAGTCATCTCTCTGCAGGCTGGGCAGCATCTCTAGTGAAATCTGGAAAGATAAGCCGGGGCTAACGGAGGATTCTTGGCTGAGGCATCGGTTTAAAATGTTGCTGAACTTCGGTGGAAAACTAGGGCATCTCTGGGGGAGAAGGGGGGGGGCAAGAGACGCTCTTTGGAGAGTCCTTTGATGTTGCCTCTCCTCCTCCTCCTCCTCTTTCCTATTCCATTTTTTTTTTCACCCAGGTAACCTGCTCCACCGTGGGGTTTCCAGCTGCTTAAATGAACATTGATTTATTGCGTTTAAAAGTAAATTTACACACACGCCAACGCCATTCTGTTTTGTTTCCCCCAGACCCGAAGATTTATTTTCTGCTTAGCGCCGGGCTGACAACACAAGGTCTTTAACTTTATTACCCACCGATGAAGAAATCCGTTTTATTCCTCCTGACCCCCCCTTCTCTCTCCCCCCCTCCTTCCTTTGGAATTTCCTCGCTCTCGTTACCTGCTTTGCTGGGACTGGAAGGAGTGTGGGGTGGGGGGTGGGCGGATAGGGAGAAGGCTAAGTGGGGAGGGGAGCATAGAAAAAAAAACTGCAATGGGAGGAAAAGAAATTGAAATTATTGCTTGGAAAACAACTTCATCCGTCCTGGACTTTTTGAAACGGGGATCAGGGGGACAAAGAGAAAAGACAGCCAAAGAGAAGGGAAAGGAAAGGAGAAGGCTGGAGTAATTAATTTGTTTTATGAAGGGGAGGGTCTGTCTTCACTTGAGAGAACATCTGATGTCCTTTGCAAAGCCTCTCTGGAAACGGGTCGATGACTGAGAAGCAATCATAAAGCAACACAGTTTTTTTTTAAAAAAAGGGGGAAAAAATCCGGTGTGCTCCCTACGACGCTGCCTTACCTCTGCGCAGTCACCCAGTCTAGGAGGTGGCTGATCTCAGGGGACTGCTGAAGCCGCCTTTACGGTACACTTCATCTACGTTTTTTGGTTGCCTTTGGTTCTCATTAAAAGGGCCTTTTCTTCTTTTCTTCTTTTTTTTTCCCACTTAGTAGACTGTCACGGGGTCTTCATTTCACACTCCTGAAAACGCTCTTACATCTTATCGAAGAAGGCGCTGAATCACTTTGGGTGGGTGGGGAGGTGGGGGAGGCGAAGCGGGGTGGGGGGTGCGGGGAGAGGTGGGGTGGGGTGGGAAGAGAGGGGAGGAAGAAACGGCGACCACCAGGCATTTTTGAACTAATACGTGACAAGGGGGGGGGGGACGGCGGGCGTGTGGGCGCCAGCGAGAGGTTTCCCCGGAGAGTCCTCGAGGAGGTGTGCGCTCTTTCGAGGGTCTTAGAGAAGCCTTGGAACGGGGCCACCCGAGGAGCGGGGTGCGGGTGTGAATGTGGCTTTTCTCCTTCCTCCCCCCCCCAATCCGGTTCTCATGGAGGAGCCTAGGAATCCCTGAGGGTGAAGACGCTCTCTTGGCCAGGCAGGAGGGGAAATACGACGGAGGGTAGGGGGGGGGAGAGGGAGCCCACCACCCTCAACCTCCTTGTTCGGAGGGGACCCTGCCTGAAACGCTGGAGTTCTCAAGAAAGGCTCTCCCCTCCCACCGCTGCCCCCTCCAATGCGGCTCCACCGCTGCTCACCCAGCTTAGGCCTTGACACTTGTTGTCCAGACTGACCAAAACGAGGCTAAGTTTAGCATCCCTCTGGAGGATCCTGCCTAGATCCTTTCCTTTGGACTCTCCTCTAAAGGGAGATTACTTTCCAGGCGGGCCTGTCCGCGGATGCACGGACACACCGCCCCAAACGATCCCCAGGATCCTGTCTAAAATGAAGCAGGGGAAAAAAAAAAGGGTGGGGGATTCTCTGAATAGTCCCCTATTTAAATTAGCAGAATTTCTTTCTGGCTGCCCTTTGACTGGGGCCTGTCACTCCAAGAGACGCCAGGGCCATTCCTTTCACCTCCTCCCTTCCCACGAGGGCCTTCAACCAACGGGGCTTCGAGGCTTTAGAGAGACCGCCAGAGATCAGAGCCAGAGCCGGAGCCTACGCGACCCTGGTCTCTAGGAGCCCCTCTCTGGCAGCAGGCAGACACGCCCCGAGATGAGCAAGGTTTCCTTCCCTCCACGGTCCTGCCCTCCCTGGAACTGCTGCAGCCTGAGTCCCGAGGCAACAGGGGAATTGGGCTCTCTAGGTCCCCCCCCCGCCCCCCCAGGCATGCCCTGCACAGGACTTGATGCTGAGTGGAGATCCAGGAAGGAGACTGTGAAACAGCAACTATACTTTGGGGGCAGATTTGACGTTCAAATCAAGATCGGCTAGAAATCTGCTGTAACTTTTAGGGATGAATCCCGTGGGGAACAACCAACCCGATTCCAAAGGTTTGGATTTAGAGCAGGTACCGCTTCTTTGCGACTAGCTTTGTTCCGGTTTTAACGGACTCTTCCAGCAACCAGCAGAGCTAGGAAGGGAAGCTCAAAGGCCGAGCAGGCTAAACCATGGACGTAGTAGGCCCACAAGGGCAGCCTTTGGCCTTGTTTTGTGGTGTGTTTCCAAAGCCAGCAGCGCTCTGCATGTTCAATCCTTTACTCGCGAGGAAGTAACTTCCCAGTGTCCCCTGCGAGGCTCCCTCTCAAGGCCTTGAGTTCAGGATTGACAAAGGCAACCCAGCTCTACTCTCTGATTGATGCCCCACGCAGCCCTGTCACGCGCGCAACCGCCCCCTCCCCAGACCAGGCATTCCCACGTTTTCTCGGGGTGGAGTAGGGGGAAGAGCGAGCTGGGCCCAGTCCTGGTCCTCGCTTCCTTTACTTCCCCCGAGCTCGATCCAGAACGCTTTTTACAAAATCTTTGCCGAGCAAGATTCTCTCTGCTACGAAGTGACAGACCCTGCGCCACCCTCGCTCTTTGCCCGCCTTCGATTACAACCCTTGGAAGCCGAGTCCCACTCTCGATCGGCTTCGCTTTAACGGGAGGGTTGTTGCAGAGAGCTTGAGTAACGGGAGCTGGTTCGAGGCGCTGAACTTGGAGAGCGTCAGCAAGAGCCTTGGTAGTACAGGGGTTTAAGGCACCCTGTTATTAAGCTGGTTATTAAGACCAGCTGCCTGCAATTTCTGCTGGTTCGAATCTCGCCAAGGCTCAAGGTTGACTCAGCCTTCCATCCTTTCTAAGGTAGGTGAAATGAGGACCCAGTTGTGGGGGCAATAAGCTGACTTTGTATAAATATACAAAAGGATGAAGGCTATTGCTGAGCACATTGCTGAGCACATTGTAAGCCGCCCTGAGTCTTCGGAGAAGGGCGGCATATAAATCAAATTAAAAAAAAAAAAAAAAAGTTCAGCTGAAGAGTCCCCCGGAATCGGAGCTGGTGTTGGGCAGGTTGGAGAGGCTGACGGCCCTTGATATCCTGGGAGCAACAACAGCTTCCAATGGTCTTCTTGTACCCCGATGAGCGGTGGTGGCCAGCGCAAACCCGGCTCCTCACTCCAAACGGGGGGCAGACCCCTGTCGAGCCCTCGACTCAAGCTCCGCGCCGGATGGCTCTTCCCGAAGAGAAACCGAACCGGTTGAAAAAAAGTGGCTGAATAAAATACCCGTTAAAATGCTATTAAGCCCAGCAGAAGAGCAAGACTCGCCCCTCGTTCCGCCTTAATATGCAATTAAATTAAAGCCGATTCCTCGTCAATAATATCGCCCAGAATCCTCCCGCTAAGTTTCAGGGATGTCTGCAGTTAAGTAGCTTTCAACCACCGGTTCTAAATGGCTTAGGGGCTACCTTGAAATCCTGCCCTTCCGTTTATAGAAATATGCTGTATGTGTGAGTGCCAGTTTACCGTGACATATTTCTTTTCCAACTGAGGAAAGCCTTCGCCACCATCGTGATAAAAATGCTCACTGACATGTTTGAGTTTACGAAAGCAGTTAATTTCACTCGGCTCTCCCCGCCCCATATCTTATTTTGCGACCAACTTTGTTGTAAAAAGAGCCAACGGAATTCCTGTTCTTTGTGCAGGAAGGCTGGTTATGGCTGGTTACGGCCTTGGCAGCATAGTTATAGGTAAGGTTCCTTGAGCCATAAAATAAACTCTCTCTCTCTCTCTGTGTGTGTGTAAGAACAACAGGTTTCGCCATAAAAACGGAGCAGGGATTTTTTTGCAAGGAACTTGTAGTAAAGGAAGGATCCACCCGTACAGCGAAGGAGAAAACCGCCCACAGAAGGTTTTCAAGGGTGGCATGGGGTGGCAGAGGAGTTTGACCAAATTTGTTTTTATTAGCGATTATATGCCGGTCTATGACAGATAATAAGCATTTGATTAATGGATTATTTATTTGGAAAGGGAAAAAGAGACCATACAGGTGCCAAACTTTATTGGCCGACCATTGGCCCACAATTTTGAGCATCCTCTCTTGGGGAATCCTTTCTTTTGCTTCAGAAAAGCAAAATAAAACAAAAAAACGCACTGGATCAGAAATGTTTTATTCCAGACTCAGAGCAACGTCTTCAGCAGTTCTGAATGGATGCATTCACCACGCTTAACTTTCCCTCTGTGTGATCAAAGGTAAACGTTCCCACCGTTTTCTCTCCTTCCCCCTCCCTTCCTCGCTCTCTCTCCCCCCTCCCTCTCTTTTCGCCCCATTAACTAATATGTTTGAGAAAGGTTCGTGTTTGCACTGAGTTACAAGGGGACCAGAATACATGGGAGGGCTTAAAACACTAAGCAGAGCGTTCCCTGATATAACAATTAACTGTATGCAAGATTTATAGTTCTACAATGTTTGCAATCAGGAGAAACCAAACATAAAAACGGTAGAAGGGGAGAAACAGACATCCAGAGCCTGATCAAATAGAATGAATAAACATGCCTGATTCAGGCGAGCACCGGCGCTCCTGTGGCTCTTGGGTGGGAAGAATCGGCTCCTTCCTCGGGAGGCGCCTTTCTAACAAGGCTGCTTCCCTCTAACTCATCTTCATCCTCCCCCCTCCTTTTTTTAAAAAAAATGCAAGGTCTCCCTGGCTGGCGTCACCAGGAGCCAACCTGAGGAGGCTTATAAGCAGTGTCCGTGTGGTGAAAAAGTACTTGCTTCTACCTTCCACCCTCATCCCTCTTTTCTTTCTTTCTTTCTTTCTTTCTTTCTTTCTTTCTTTCTTTCTTTCTTTCTTTCTTTCTTTCTTTCTTTCTTTCTTTCGTGCTTTTCTTAATGAAAAATTAAATAGCTCAAGTCCAAGCCACCTGGTCTCCTGGAGCAAGGAGGCCCGACCCGACTTCTTCGAAGTGCTTCGGGGGCCTCGTCAGCTCCCCGCAGTTCGGGGGCCCAGAGATCGGGGGGAGGGGGGGCAAGGCAGGGCTCGGGGTCGTCCGGAGGAGCCGCGGGCAAAGCTCAGCTCGGCATCCCTTTGGCCCGAGAAAGTGCCGGGCGAAAAGGAGCGAAAGCCCCGCCTCTTCGTCGGGATAGGCTGGCCTACGGGTTGCATCACCGCGCCGGGGGAGGCCCGGGGTCTGGGGCTTGTGGTGGGGGGAGAGGGAGGCAGGGGGGGGGGAAAGCTTGTTTGTTTCAACAGTTAGGAAGTTTCGTTTGGAGCCGCCGCCGCGGGAACCCCAGCCCCCTAATCCTCACTACGTCTTTTGTGCTTCATTTTCCCCGGTTTTTTTACTGGGGTGGGGGGGATGTTCACTGCCCTCTTGAAGACCTCCTTCTCTTCTCCGCCGGCTTCTCTCCGTGCTTCTGCGGGGAAGGCTCCGCGGCCAAGGAAAAGGCGCAGAAAATGACCCAGGCGGAGGCCGTGACCCATCGCCCCAGGTCTCCTTGGGAGAAAAGCTGACCCGGATCTACCTAACCCCGATATGGACCGTGGTGTCAATTCTCTTCCCTCTTTCCCGGCCCCTCTTCCCTCCCTTGTGAATGTGTGCGGTGTTAAGGGTGGGGGTAGTCCGGTTGCAAGTCAGGACCCCCGCCCCTGGCCTGAATAGCAGCCACTTGCTCCCCTCCCTCTCCCCAAGGAGCTCAGGTAAGCGCAGGCCTGGGAGCGGTCTGTCCCCAAATCGCTCCTCCATCTCTCCCTGCCCCCACCTGGCTTCTCTCTCTTCACCAGTGGCCAGGAGGGTCTATTCAGGCTCTGAAGAGCCCAGGCGGTGGGGGAGGGGGGGACGGGGTTCCTCTTTGGTCGGTCGGAGCTGCGGCGGGGCCAGAAAGGAGCCTTTGAGCGAGGCGCAGATTGAGACATATCAGGATCCGTATAAAAGGGTCGTTTCAGGAAGGGGGGGGGTGGCTGGACACAAAGTTTAGACTCGTGACTGGCATTCCGGAGAGGCTCGCATAGTTTAAAAGCAACAAAGCCAGCCCCAAAGAAAGGCTTAGGGAGGAGGGAAGGGGGAATTGGGGAGAAGCTAGTAAATTGACAAGCATCTGTCAACGGGGACTAATTTGCTCCCTTCCTGCAAGAAACTAATGTACGTGTGTGTGTGTGTGTGTGTGTTCGCGCGCGCCTACTGTATTAGGATCTTTAACCTCTACCCTCTGGAGTGAACGCCTGGGTTTAATCCTAGTACGATTATAAATCGGGACCGAGAACCATCCAAGTAAGAAAGTTTGAATTCAAAGGTCTTTCTGGATTTCGGATTAGAGTCAAATCTTCTCTCTCCCCTCCCCCCACCTCCTTATCTCCCCTCCTCTTTGTAAAACCGTTTCAAAGGGAGGGGGCGAGACGAAGCGTTTTCCAACAGCAAAAGAAGAGAAGAGAAAAGAGGGGGGGGGGAGAAAAGCCAAAGGGAAGGCAAGGGCGACCAAGAGCCAGCCTTCCCTCTCAGAGGTCTTTTGCTTTTTTCTTTCCTCCTCGAATGAAATCCCCTTAAAGCGCAGAGGAGGAAGGCAGCCCCCACTGCGCGCGTCCTTCGGAGCTGTAAGCTCAGAAACGCAACAGAGAAAGCAAGTGAACTTTTTCCAGGGGATCTGAGAAGCCCACTCGGGGGAAAGGCCTGTAAAGGATGGAGAGAGGAGGAGGAAGAGGTTGGGGGGGGGGGCGTCCGATGGGTAGGACGGGGCTAAGGCCTGGCGGAGGAGTTGCGGAGGGATGGGGCAGCGGGGGCGTTCGCGGTGCAGAACCCGCGAAGAATCCCGATTCTCCCCTTAGACAGCCGCAGACAAAAGCAGAAGAGGCCTGGCGGTGGACTGGATATCTCTGTTAGTTGTCAGCTCAGGTCTGGGGCGGGCGAGGAATGCTAATCAGCCTCAGCCGAGCCGGGAGAAGCTGCAGATCACACAGTCACGTCATCCCTCCCCCTCGCAACTCCCCTCCCCTCCCCTCCCCTCCCCTCCCCGGCGGTCTCTCCTTGGTCTGTGAT
Organism: Arizona elegans; assembly: GCA_022577455.1. Taxonomy (NCBI): domain Eukaryota; kingdom Metazoa; phylum Chordata; class Lepidosauria; order Squamata; family Colubridae; genus Arizona; species Arizona elegans. The sequence continues at coordinate 55,579,440 of JAKOOJ010000008.1, forward strand.
CCCAGCCAGGTTTCTCATGGGCACGCTCGGGTTTGCCTGCCCGCAGCCAGCCGCCCAACTGCAGGTCCCTTTTCTTCCTGCCTTTCATCTAATCTACAAGTTCCTTACTCACCGACGGAAGACGCGCCCCAATACAACAAGCCCGCCTTTCCTTCTCCCCGCTTCCGACTTAGAGACCGTTGATCTCCAAAAGGTTCCGATTGGAGTTTTTGTTTTTTGTTTTAATTTGATTTATATGCCGCCCTTCTCCGGAGACTCAGGGCGGCTTGCAATGCGTTAAGCAATAGCCTTCATACTTTTGTTTATTTATACAAAGTCAGCTTATTGCCCCCACAAACTGGGTCCTCATTTTACCTACCTTAGAAAGGATGGAAGGCTGAGTCAACCTTGAGTTTCTTCCCTTCGCTCTCCGACTAAAGGACATTTACTAGGCTTCCAAGTTTCAGGGGCGCCCCAGCCTCATTTAATGCACCCCACCTTATATACACCGCCCGCTCATGCACGCCCTTCCACTAAGCCCAGAGAGAGAGAGAGATCGATGGCTGACCTCAAGGTTTAGCCACTGCTTTAGTTCTCTGTCCAATATAAAGGTCATAGGAGGCAAACGCCTCCCTAAACCTTTAGCAGCAGGGCTCCTTCGCCCCGAGAATCTCTCTCCCTTGCGCCTCTCCTTTGAAGGCAACAGCCGCGCATTCGCGGGTGGAAGCAGGGCAGTGACCCAGGGCGGCCGCTGGCCTTGCAGACGGAGCCTTCCCTGCTTCCAGACCCGGTCAGCCTGGACTCCAGGGGGCTGTCCGTGGTTTCCCGAGAAGGAGATCCAGCTTCGGCCCTCTTCTCCCTGTCGGTGAATTTCGTTCTTCTCCTACCAATCGTATCTATAAACCGGTTTTGCTCTTTTCCGCCTTCATCAGGCAGGTGGGCGGCCTGAGGAAGAGCAGATCGAAAGATCTTCCCCTAACCTTCAACCCCTTGCCTTTTCCTTTTCCTTTCCCAGCCACGTGGAGGTACCGTCTGATCTCCTACGCGCCTCGGTGGATCGCTGAGCTTAAACCAGCTGCCTTTGAATTCAGCAGGGGTCAGGTTGGTGCTAGAGAGACCTTGGAGAAGGCCGCGTTTCTAGAGTTCAGAAGGACAGCCTCCCCACCCCCGGCTGCACCAGGAGTAACTACTCCGGCCTTCAAAGATCGCGAATTATTTGACCTCCCTTTGAGATTAGGGAAGCCTCCTCCCGACCACAGCGCCGTCCCTCACCTTTCCCCGAATTGCTCGGCTGTACCTGGTCGAAAAGGACCGAAGCAAATCCTTCCTTCCTTCCGGCCATTCAACTCCTCTTAATTGCTCTCGCTTTCTCAACGGCGGCGTTGGGCGGCCCAATTTTGGGGTGTAAATGACTGGCGAGGAGTTCCCACTGGGTTCCGCCAGAGTCCAATTCCACAGCAGCTTCGCCGGGATTTACGTTTGAGTAAGCGGGCTTGGCACAAAGGCTCTTGGGCGGCCGACTGCTGCTTTTCCCGGAGTCAGAAGAGAAGCCGGGCGGCCAGCGCAAAACTCGGAAGGTGCCCTGGCTGGGCGCCCCATCGGCTCTTGCGGACCCCGCTTGATCTTCTGCTCTTCCCAGCTGGCCTCTTCTCTGCCCGGGAAGGCCCGGATCTGCAGGGGAGAATAACTGGGGAGTGGGAAACTGTTATTTGGGGGAAATACTTCATTCCAGCGTGGGCAATCCTTTCCTTTTCTTCTTTTCTTCTTTCTTTCTTCTCCTCTTCCTTCCTTCCTTCCTTCTTCTTCTTCTTTTTTTTGCAAAGCCACATCCCAACTTTGAAAGTGGATCCTTTGACAAGTAAGGGTAATAAATGAGGGGCGCTTTCAGATAGATACCTCAGACGTGAAATTGCGCCCAGCTGGTTGTGTAAGCAAACAAATCGCCCCCATGTTCGGGGCTCTCGACTTGTGGCGGTGATGAATGGACGCCAGAGGTAAATGGCTCTTTAACTCATTTAGGAATAAAACTCTTTTGGCTTCCCAAGTCAAAGCGCGCGGGAACGGCCTGGATCCGGCGCGAGGCTTTTTGTTTTTGTTTTTTTGTTTTTAAACAAGAGTTTTATTGGCGTCTATTTGTGTTTCTCCCCCCCCCCCCTTTCTTCTTTCTCCTGACCCCCCCCATCCTCCCCCCCACAGCACCTCAGGGAGCTCTCGTCAAAACGCGGACTGGTTAGGAAGCCCCGGCAGGCCCGCGAAGCAGCCGCGCGCTCCCGGCAAGCTGGAAGACCTTGGCAAAGTCGTTAGGCTGACCGTTCGCCTTTTCCCTTGGAAACCCATTAGAAAAGATGAACCTGGGTTTTTTTTCCGCCTTTTTCCTAGCGGACGGTGTGTGTGTGTGTCTTCTTGGGGGTGGGGGGGGTGGGATGAGCTCAAATTGTTGACATGCAGGCTAATGACCCGGGTGGAGAGGAGATGCAGAATATATTTCATTCTTTCTAATCTCTTTGGGTTAAGGATGAAAATAAGATTTGAAGTCCATTGTCAGATAGAAGATGAAGTGGTTGGAGATATATATATATATTTACTTCTCCTTTTTTGTGGAGAGTTAAGACTACCGTAAGAAGACCAAACATCCCATTCTGACCCTAAGACCGGGCACAAAACAAACTTCAATCCAAATTCTGTTCATGGAGGAGAGTGGGTAAGGTAGGGCTCCCCCTCTCTGTCCAGGCTTGTGGTGTAAGCTACTCGGTTTATGGGTCAGTTCTTCTGGGATTCTTAAAACAGAAGGGGTGAACCTAACTCCCCAGGTACTACAGCAAATTCGGATGAAGAGATACTTTTAAACTCTTATTTTTAAAAAAAATCCCAGAAGAGTTTAACTCTAAGTTTTTTCCAGTTAACTGCAGAGAAATGTAAAACTCTCATCCTCTGCAAACATTTTATCTGCCAAGAAAAATCATTTGACTTGAAGGTAAAATTCTATATTAAAAAAAAAAAAATCATATGCTGACTAGAGTTACTTCATGATGATGGGACTTAAAAGGGAGCAGCCTAACTAAATTTAACAGCGTGAAGAAAAGTCTTTAGCTTGAACTTCTTATAGATGTTTTCTTTGGTATATTACTGCTACTTTTTACATGGAGGAGCCTGTCCAAAATACACTTGTTCATTGCCTCTTTTAAGCATGAGCCAATAGTCCCTTTTCTCTCTTCCTTTTATTCTTCAGTCTCTCCCCCTCCCCCCAGCTTCTAGTCTCTTACAAAAATAATTCTGCTTTGTTTGGTTTATATATATATATAAAAAAGACCACAGATAATTCTCATATAGCAATTATGGGAGCCCAGGCATGTTGCCTTAATTTTAAAAAAGCAGCAACAACTAAACTGGCTGTGGCTGAATTCCACTCATCATTCAAAGGCCTACAACCAAATTAAACCCAGTTGATAACCAAATGTTTACCAATCTTGGTAGCATCCATTCCCCTATTCCCCCCCCCCAAAAAAAAATCAGTTTACCACTTCGTGGTTTCTTCTGATATCTTGGGTCAATATTCCCATTACCACAACTAACAAAGACCCCTGCTCCTGTTGACATGAGATGCTGGGATGTGTAGTCAATAAGATCCGTAGGGTACCAGGTTGAAAGAAGGGTGGTTCATTTACTTTAAGCACTTCCAGTGTTCAGCTGTCAACAAAATGCTGAGTCCCCCCCCCCCCTTAGGAAGATGTAAGCCCTTTTCTCATGAAGGCGTGTAGGGACCTCTAAAGCTTGTTGTCTTGAATATGGCAACAAATGTAAAAAAAAGAGCCTGTAGTGACTGCAGGGCGTGCAAAAAAGTGCTATTTTAGAGACAGCTTTAAATTTCAGAGATTTGGGGAGAAAAATAGAGTTGTATGCTTAAAGCCATCATTTCACTTTGCAAAATGACATACACGCACGCACACACACTTAACATCCCTTATCAAAGTTCCTGAAATTCCCACGAGTCATTCATTTCGGAACACCCCAAAGTGAAATCTGTCTGGAAAAGGCTAGATTGGAATCAAAGAGCAGGAAGAGGCCAGGCTGTTTGGGAAGAAGAGACTCTGTCACTGCAGCAAAGATGGACTCAAGGTCATAGAACTGCAGCATAAGTGACTCCCTGGCCTCGAATGCAAATCAAGGTTTATTTGGCCACCACACCCACTTCTACAGTGGGCAGGAGATACTTTGTGGATTTATTTGTTTTGTTCATTGTTACTGCTAGTTTCAATACTGCCCACAGCATTTAGATAACCTTGGAAGATAGCTTTGGTTTCTAAAATCTTCCCCTTCCTTTTTTGGCATGGCTAAAGATATCATGCTGTATGACTAGAAGCAAAAGGCTTTTTTTAAAAACTAAGACAGCTGGCTGGCTGAGATTCTGTGCACCTACTGGCCCAATGTTTCCAACAAGCATCCTTTGGTTTCTCCCTCCCTTCTTAAAACAAACTGGGAAGGCCACATTCCAAGTATTACAGCTTTGGAAATGAAATAAAAAGAAAACCTCAGTCCTGTAAAACCAAGGCCTTTCCCCACACCTCATCTAGACTTTTTCCTTCCTTCCAGATTTAGAAGAGTTATTCGTATTATGGATCTTGAAAAATGAGTCAGGGTGGGGGGGAGAAAAAGAAAAATGATCTGAGAAATCATAGCCTGGTTTTATGAATTGGAATCTGTCTTATAATTCTGAGGATGCTTTGAGGTTTCTCAAGGACTTTCATGCCACCAAGGGCTAGATAATGGAAGGTCAGTCAAAGACTAATACATAATAAATTAAAGTGTCTGATTCTAAAGGTAGGTTTCTCTGGTCCCACTCTGCAAAAATTAGGAGGACGTGGCCAGTTCAGTTTCAGGCAGCGCTGAAACAGATGAAAGCCAAGCTGCCCTCTGATTCCTGACAAGGGCTAGCCTTTCAGACTAGGGGCTGACAACAGTGATTATGCAGCTGTAAATGCTCTCCTTCCAGAAATTTGGGCTCATTCGCTGAATCTCCTAGGATCTCTTGTGTTTGGAATACTGAAGAAGGAAGGAAGGAAGGAAGGAAGGAAGGAAGGAAGGAAGGAAGTAAGTAAGTCAAGCGAGTTAGACTGGAAAAGCTTGTTAATGAAAAGAAAAAGGTGCAGGAATGCGGGCAGCCAATTAATTGGGGGGAAAACCTGTCATCAATTTCTGTAACTGAAAAGCCTGCCTTATCTCGAACCCTTCCTAGTTAGGAGGGCTAGGAAGAGAAGCTGAGAGAGAGGCCGTGGGCGGGGGAAGAGTTGCACGAATGCTATTTTTAAAGATCCGGCTTTATTAATACGTTAAGAAAGAGCTCCCTTGGCAGCCTGGCTTCTTACAGCTCCATCTCAGATCCTATAAAACATTAATGCGCTGAAAGCTGTTACCGGGATTGGCAGAGACCAGCTCCAAACCCTGGGAAAGTTGTCTTCAAAAGGGGTTCCGCGCCCTGAGAATCTGTTGATGCACTTGAAAGAGGGGAGGGGGAGGGGAGAGGAAGAAGGTGCGGGGGGGGGGGGGGAGATGGAGCTTTCACTCCTCGGTGTTCAAATGAAGGAGAAGCCTCAAGGAGACTCCTCAATGTTCCTCCCCGCCCCCATCCATGGAAGGACACAGGCCTGTCCTTGGATCTGAACGGAGCACCAGACATCTGTATCTCCAGCTCTCTTTTGCTCTCCTACACCCTCTGAAGACCAGATCACTTCTCTGAAAGGACCTAGAAACCTGAAGCCACACTAACTGATGTTGGGGTGTACGTGTGTGAGGGAGCTTAAGACCCATTAAAAAATTATTTAACCTCGACAAAGATAGTCCAAAGGCACTCTCCCTTCTCCCACCCCCACCATCACATAGAGCATCCCCATCGGTATTCCAGATCATGCACACAGAAGGCCACCAGCAGGCTGTTAAAGGGATTCTCCAACTTTTCCTGTTTCGTCAGCTTCAGTCACAAGCCTTGTAACATCAGACCAATTGGCGTGGGAACGCCTAGAGACAGAGGCACCTCGCTAGACACCAGGTTCAACCTGTTATCCCCCATTCCCGCCCCTTGAAACTCTTGGTGGAAGCTGCAAACCAAGGTTTGGTGTGGGGGAGGGAAAGCAGGACCCCCCCCGAACTCCACAGACAACCAAGTGGGGAGGGGAGCTCCAAGGAGCACAGATTGGGGGAGGGCAGCGGGACTCCGGTGGTCCTTCAGGGTGTTCTTGCCTTTTGTTCTTTTTGCTAAATTCTTTTATTTTTGTTTAAATTCTCACTTCAATTTTTTTTAATTCTTGAAGAACAGCTTCGACAACATATATCGCACTCATTATAAGAAGCAAAGGGTTATATCAAAAATTATTAGTATAGAATCACAGGAAGCCTGGTTTGGAACCAGAAAAAAAAAAATACAAAACAGATATAGATACATACACACAGAACAATTCCTTGTTTTTTTTAATAATTATTTGGAAAAACGTTATTTTCCCCCTCCCTAAATTTTTTTGTTTCTTGTGTTGGTTTTTCTTCTCTCCTTTATGCGCATAACGATGTTTTAAATTTTACAAAAAAAGTGAAAATAAAGACTAATATTTTACAAAATGAAGAACAATGTTCGTGGTCAGTGTGTCCCTGTGGATCCCCCCCCCATCCCGTTCCCCCTCCCCCTCGGTTCAGTTCGGCTTCAGTTTCGTTGCTTAAAACCGTGTTTGCTGTACAGTTGATCACCGTTTCGGTCCGTGATCAATCCAGGAAAATCCATCTAATCCTCTTCCTCCTCTTCCTCTTTCCTCTCTTTCTCGGAGGGGGGGTGGGTAGGCGGGCAGGCAGTACAATGAGAAAATCCCTTCGGTCTTTGCTATTGTTATTTTTTTTTTTTTGTTCCTTCGTGTTAAGTGTCTCCCACCTCGGGGTCGCCGTTGGTTCCACACAGGCGAGCTGCCCCCCCCCCCCCTTTTTGGCCCCGCCGCCGGGCCGGAGTTGCCAGCCTCCGCCAGTCTCTCCTTCAAGACGAGGTTTCCGGGCTCCCGGCCTTGGGGAAGTGGGGCGTCGGTGGGTCCCTTTCTTTTGCTCCTTCGCTCTCTCTCTCTCCTCGGGACCCCCACCCCCTCTGGCCGCCCAGCCGCGAGGCCCGTGGCGGGTCGCTAAGCGGGGGTGCCGGTGGGTGGGGGGAGGCCAAGGGCTGCTCTAGGAACACTGGATCGACATGTAAGGCCAGTTGAAGCTGCTGCCGGAGAGCAGCATGTCTCGGATGAGCGTCTCGATGGGGGTTTTACCTACCAAGCGGACGAAGAACAGCTGCTCGATGACCGACGAGGAGACGGTGCGCAGGGAAGGCAGCCGGAGGAGCAGCTTGCCGAAGCGGCTGGGCTGGTTGGGGTACTGGCTGCGCACGTATTCCTCCAGGGCGCACTGCGATTTCTCCTGCAGGCTCTCGATGTGCGCCGCGTCCGACAGGCCACAGGCATCTGTCCGGCCATCCGGAGAAGCAGCGTGGGCGAAAGAGAGAGAGAGAGAGAGACAGCAGGGCAAGAGGGTTAGCGAGGGCTGCCCATCCCGGCTAGCCGGCAGTTCGAGCCCCCATCCCATCCCATCCCACCCTCTCCTCTCCCGACCGGAGACCCCCAGGGACTCCGGACAGCCCTCCCCGTGCCTTCTTCACCTGACTGGCGTCTCTTTAAAAAAAAAGAGGGGGAAAAAAGGGGGGAAGGAGGAAAGGAGGAGTGGGGAACCGGAGCCACCCTTCCCGGCCCTGCAGCCACGCGGCTGCAGACGCCAGGAAGGGCCGAGGCCTCGCTTCCTTCGCTGAGAGTTGCATCCTATTGTTAGCCGGTGGACACGCGCACTTGCCCTCCCTTGCGTAGAGAGAGCGAAAGAGAGGGAGGGGAGGAGGGGAGGGAGGCCGCCAGGCCCCGCCAGCTGTGCGTGGATTGGGGGGGGTCGGAGAGTGGGGGAGTGGGGAGGAAATCCTTCGTGGACAGTCACCCCAGGACGCCTCCGCGGCCCCCTCCACGCTCTCGGGAAAGGCTCCGGCCGGGGTGGGCTGAATGGGGGGGGGGATCAGGGGCTGCGCAGGCAGACGAGAGAACCGACCCAGGCTAGGCTAAGGATCCGAGCCCCGCTCGCACCAAAGGCGGCCGCCTCCATTTCCGGGAGAGGGAGAATGGGGGTGGGGGAGCGAGGAAGGCTGAGAGAGAAAGAGAGACAGAGAAGGCCAGTTAGACTAGCAGCGCGCTCGCTTTGTCTCCGGATCGAGAGACGGATTGAGAGCCGTTGAAATTTGGTGGCGTCTCTGGAAGCCGGATAATCAGCGCCGGGAAAATGGCTCAGCTCTCTGCCCTCCCTCACCCCCCGCTTCTCATCACCCGCCTTGCGCTAAGAAGGCTCCTTCTCCCGCAGCTGCTCTCGCTCGCCTTCACAAAGCTGCGCCGCCTGCCTGGCCCGAGCTGGGAGGCTGCAGCTAGAGCCGGGAAAGGAGGCCTCCCGAGAGTGGGGAAAGTGCTTAGCTCCAGTTTCTCTTTCGGAGGGGAAGGATACGCGTTTCCCGGAGCCAGAAAACTGCAGAAGAGAGACCCCCCGTATATAGATAGATAGATAGATAGATAGATAGATAGATAGATAGATAGATAGATAGATAGATAGATAGATAGATAGATAGATAGATAGATAGAGATAGATAGATAGATAGATAGATAGATATTGCAACCCCCTCCCTCCCTCCCTCCTTCCTTCCTCGTAGGGTTAAAAAAAGAGGGCCGAGGTAGCAAGCTATCCTTCCTAGTAGCTTTCCGACTGCTTCCATATTATTATTATTATTATTATTATTATTATTATTATTATTATTATTATTTAATCTTTAGTGAGATTCACAGCCTTTGAGGCTGGTTAATAGCTCAGCAGCTCGAGTCCTAACCAAGGACCTAGGAACTGTTAAGGTATCGTCGGAGGATGTTATTATTTTTATTATTATTATTATTATTATTATTATTATTATTATTATTATTATTACTATTACTATTATTACTATTATTAGGGTTTTAAAAACAGGTAAGGGGGAGGGAGAGAGAGAGAAAAACAAGGGTCCAAGGAACAGAAGCGAAGGGGGGAGGGAAGAAGCCACCTGCGCATAAGCGGCGGGTGCTTCGGGCAGGGAAGCGGGGAGCCGCTGTCGTCTGCCTTGTTCAGATTCGCAACTTGTTTTCTTCTATCAATAATAAATATTTCAAAACATCATGATCACAAGGCAGCCGTCACCTAGCAGGGCGGTTTAGCGGAGATCAAAGCAGTTTTTGAGATGGATGTGCGTGCGTGAGAGTGGGCGCGCGCGCGCGGCCGCGCGTGTGTGGGAATGGTGTGGGTGTGTGTGTGCGTGTGTGTATATATGTGTGTACGAATGTATTAATCTGGGGGAGGGTCCCCTAAACAGAGCTTAAAAATGTAACACCTTAGAAAAAAGCAAGGAAAAATTATTTGCACAATTCTTTCTGAGCTGTTGTTTTTAGCTGGGGTTGCGTATGTTAGTTTGGTGACAAGGGATCTCCCGTTTTCAGGCCGGGCCTTTCAAAAGATTGCCAGGCACCTTCATGCCCACGCTTCTGGCCTCAAGCGAAAATAGAAATAAACCAAGCCATAATTCAAACGCTTCTGAGGAAAAGACCTTCCTGACCCCAGCTACAGACTAAGGAGCGCTTAGATGTACAATTACGCACGCCCGACTGTTGTGCTAATCCATGCTTTGCCTTAAATGCAGTGATCATTTGCAACATCTAAAATCAGGGGAGGAGATGCAGGGAGAAAAAAGAGAGTGAGAATGTAGGTCTGAGAGAGAGAGAGAGAGAGAGAGGAAAGGAGGGAGGGAGGGAGGGAGATTGCAATGCACAGACGTCATGCAACAGAGACCTGCCCTTATTTGTGGTCCATTATAGTGAAGAGTCACTATCTTCTTTAGCTGTGACTAAGAGATCTTCCTCCCCTAAACCCTCTAGCTTCTACTCCCCCGTTTGCCACGTTGCCCTTTTCCACCAGGGTCTTCAGTTTCAGGCAACTTCTAAATAAGGCAGGATGAAAGGGTCTGGTTGCCTCAGCACATCTCTTTGGAGGCTCCCTGCCCTATTCTCTGGATTGGTGAAATATTTATTTCTGCTTCTGCTTTCTCCAGCTTGAGGCCACCACTGGGATTGTGAGAAAAGAGCATCGACAAAGCTCCCCTCCCCTTCTCCTTAATATATCCAACAGATGCTTAATAAAACATATCTTCTTCTGTTATCCCCCCCACCCGCTTCCTTCTTCTTCTTCAAGCTGTACTCCTACCTAGTGCATGAGGGGTGGGCTTTGAATTTACTTGGCACTCCTCGCACTCAAGGTAATTCTCTCCTCCCCAGCAAACATGTCTGGATCGAGGGGATGTTTTTCGACCAGACAATCTGAAAATTAATTAAACAATCTGGGCTCTCTGATCGATCAGCTGATTGAGTTGAGATGAAATAGTAGACCAAAGAAGGAGAGTGATGCATATTCGCCTCCTTTCGCTTACTTCTTTGCGAAGAGAGAAAATAAAGGAGAGGAAGACTAGGAAGGCAGAAGGTGATGGACATAGAAACGGTGTTTCTCTCATTTTCTTAAGCGGTTATAATTTCCCCTGCAGTCATTATTTCTTTGTATTTTCCTTTCCAATCAATGGCAGAGAAACGATATAAGTAAATAAAAAAATGACTACATACCACATGTCAACCAGCTTTTGTTATTAGGTGGAACATATTTTATCTAATGCACCTAGGAGCCTTACGTGCTCCAAAAAAAAAAGAAAAGAAAAGAAAAGAAAAGAAAGAAAAGAAAAGAAAAGAAAGAAAAAAGAAAAAACACACCCCGTTTGCAATATGGGAAAATGAGAAATCAACATTTTGTTACTGCCTGGGAGATAGGTTTATACATCTGACCTGCTCTGATATTTCTGTGGGTAATATTACCAATATAATTCTAAGTTGTAGAGGGATGTGCACTCCCATGTGTTAATTAAAAATACATTTGCTAAGGAAATTAGCATATTGGTGTGAAAAGTAAACATGCTGGGGTTACTTTTAAGGTGCTGTTTAGCTTGAGGATAGTCTCCAAACTTTTTATGGGTGAACAAAAATATTCTGAAGTCCAAATGATGGTGATCAAATAAATAAATAAATAAAATATATAAGAAACACACAAATCTCCAAGCAGGCTTATACACTGATCTCTCGTCTAAAAAACCCAATGATTTTGAAGCAAGACTTATTTTACATTTAGGATCAGATTGCTGAGTTAAGCCTCTGGGACCAGGTGGCTAAAAATGTTTTTTCCATCCATCAAAGTTTGCTTAAAAAGTTGGATGGCTTGATGAAAGATTTGTCATCCATTACCTTCTGGCCAGCAATCAAAACAAGATTAGCCCAAGTGGAAATGAGTGTATATGAAAACTGAAAGGAGGGGGTGGTTGGAAGTGGGGGAACGTGGGGGTGGATGGGAAAGAACCATCAAAGGGGTCATGCTGGAAAATGCTATTCCAGTGTACCTATTGTTACTAAACGAATAATTATGAACAATTTAACATTGCTCTGAACTCCCCCGAAATATATAGCAATAATATCTGCTTTATTAAATCAGCCAGGTAAACCTGAGCCTTGAGGATTTGAGAAAACGGAGAGGGGGGGGAGGTGCCAGGCCTTTTAATCTGGGGACCCTTTCAGTGAAGCCCTTTTAAGCAACCACCTTTCTTTACCTTTCTGGCTTAAAAGCTTCTGTTTTAAAACTCATCTGAATATTTCTGCCCTTTGTCCTGTCCCCCTTGTCTCCAAAGGAATAAATGGGTTAAGAAAAAGTATGTGAGGCTGCAGTTGAAATCACCCTGAAAAATGCCAGCAGAGTCCCTTTTTGTCAGTTGTGAAAAAACACAAGTTTCCACCACAAAAAAACAAAAAACAAAACAAAAACAACACCACCACCAGGCCAAAGATAAATGGAGGCCCAAACCGTGTCTCTAAGGCTGCTTCGTAAATCTCTCCATTTGTTTTAAGATCTGCACTTGATCCTCTTGCAAAGAAAAGAGTCTTCACTCCCAGCCCTGCATTTGCAGCCAGAGGAACAAGGGGGGGCAGTCACAGTCCACCTCTCTGAGCACTGCGCATACCAATGAGTCCCCATCTAAATAAATTATCCAGTGTTCAAATCGATATTAATACTACGTATGTTTGCTACATTACAGTTTTGCACAAATTTAAGAGTCGTTTGGCCACAATGTAAATACTACTTCTCAGGCACGTGAGGTTAGAAAGATTGATAGATTCTTCCTCTCAATCAGAAATTTCAGCAAGTCCAGCCAATGAAATTTTTTGTGTATTGCAGATTTAAGGGGAAATGTATTAGTACTAAAGCAGGCAAAAATAATTAAAAAAAAAAAGACAACAGCACAACTATTCCCATGAATTTTCAATCTCACACAATCCTACTTAGGAGTAAATTCTGTTGCATTCAGTGGCATTTATTTTTGAGCAGGTGATTGTCCTGTGTAGAGTGCAAATTTAACTCACAGACAGCCATACCTTTCCAGTAAGGCCCAAAGGCCATCTTGTATATTCTATCCATAAATCTTTGATTTTGTTGATATATGGCTCAACCGGGTTTGCAATAATAAAAAGATGCCTGCATTTTTATAGATTTCAACCAGAGCACTTCAAACGTGAGGTTAATATCCTCTTTTGCAAAGTTAATTTGAGCCATCTACCATAAACAAAATTATGGACCAGCACATTATCCATCCGTTTCTAATTTAATTGGGTGGGGGTTGGGGGGGTGTTGCAACTAATCTGTTAGTATTGGTTATAGTGTGTTTTTATGTGTATTTTTATGTATTTTTTTCTGTGAACCAGAGCTTGGAGATGAGAAAGTACAGAAACTAGAGAAAGAAGAAATGTTTGGAAATGGGGGAGAAAGAAAATAAAAAATGGGGCTGGAACCTTGAGAAAAAGGCAAGAAAATATCTCCACAAATCTTGGGGTGAACATTTCTTTTTAAGCAGGAAAGGAAAGAGAGGGGGCGGAGTTTGGGCCTTCAGGTCAATTTTTACCTGCTCCTCTGATCACAGCAACTGGAATTATGAATACTTTCCAGTAAAGGGGAAGGGGGAACCACAGAGCAATAAAGAGTAATGTGGAAGATTTATTTGTATCTCAGCCTTCCTATTCAACGAGGTTTGGTGAAAAACCTTGGCTAAGGTTTTAAACCTCCCCCTCTTCTCTTTTCTCTCTTTCTCTCTTTCTCTCTTTCTCTCTCTCTCTCTTGCACATTTTAATTTACTCACTGCTTGGAAGCCAAACTCCAGCCAAGGCAGCCACAGCAGCATCCCTTAAGCCTTCCCTTTGCCAATTTCACGCAGAACTTAGGGAAGCTGCCCCGGCCCACCACCACCACCACCACCAATAAGCGAGGCCTGCTGGCTAGGCCCAAGCGGATCTTTGGCTCTCAGCGAGTCGGCCCAAATCTCCGGGAAAAGGCCAGGGAGGGCCTGCTTCCCCTCCTCCAGCCTGCCCAGCCCAGCCCAGCCCAGCCCGGCCCCCTGACCTGAGGTGAAGAGGACGATGGCTTTGAGGCAGCTGTATTCGGCGGAGTCCACGTGCAGGGCCTTGAGCTTCTCCACCTGCTCCTGGAAGATGCGGATGTGGTCCATGAAGGCCACCACGCGGTCGGCAGACATGGGCGAGGCGTGGAGGCCGGCGGCGGCCAGGAGCGGGGCCACGTGCAGCGGCATGGAGCACTGGGCGGCGTTGAGGACGAAGAGCTCGCTCCAGGTGAGGCGCAGCAGGGCCACCTGGTCGGTGATCTGCAGGTCCGGGAAGAAGGGGATGTTGCGGGCCCACTCGACGGCGCTGAAGAGCAGCCGCGCCGCCAGCTCGCAGATGTTCTCGATGCCCATGATGTTGTTGGGCTGCATGCACTGGCTGCCGTAGCGCGACGTCGGGTAAGGCTCGGCTCGCAGCAGCAGCGAGATGTAGCCCGACAGGTAGCAGTGGCCGTTCAGCGGGTCGCCGTTGGTCAGCGCGTACTGGCCCGGGTTCGGCTGGCTCGGAGGCATCCTTCCTCGCTGAACCGCTGACGAAAAGAGGGAGAGAGAGAGAAAAGGAGAGGAAATGTGCATCCGGCAGCCTGGACAAACCCCAGCCCTCCAGGCCGCCCTCGCCCCGCGCCAAGGCGAAAGCAGCAGCAGCAGCAGCGGCAGCAGCCCAAGCAACGCGCGCGCCCGCGCACACACACACTCACACACTCCCAAGCGCGCTCCTTCTGGCGGACGCAAACACACACAAATCCGAAGGTATGTGTTTGTATGGGTGATCGGCAGACATACACACACACACACACACCACACACACAATGTAAGCCCCCCCCCCCACTCTCCCGCAACCTTGCATTGTTGTGCAAATGGGGACGCCCAGATGCTCCTGCGAGGGAGGTTGCCTTCTCTCCCCCCCACCCGCAAGACGAGGATGAGGATGATAAGAAGAAGAAGAAGAAGAAGAAGAAGACGAGGATGAGGATGATAAGAAGAAGAAGATGAGGATGAGGATGAAGAAGAAGAAGATGAGGATGAGGATGAAGAAGAAGAAGGTGGCACGGATAAAAGCACAAGCTTTTCAAAGCTGCCTCTGCCAACGCTTAAAAAACAACAACAACCATGTATCAGGTTCCCACCTGCAAAATGTTCCCGCTTCGTCTTTCCAGAGACCCAGTGAGACATTCTGAGTCTTCTTGAGCCCAGTCGGTGCTCAAGGTTGCTGCGATTGCAAACTACCCTCCGGCCAAGCTTTCCCTTTATTTACCAGTCCGGAATCGCACAATAAGGCTACCAAACTGGGGAGGGGCAGGTGGGAGGGGGGGTGTCAGGGCTCTCCTTAGGCTTTGCAAGCTACTCTTGCCTAAACAATCAGGTCCCAGTCCCACCAAACACACACACACACATACTCACACAACCAGAGGCAAGCCTCTGTCCAATTTAAATGGAACGTCCTGTATTTAAAAGGATGGAGGGGTGGTGGGGGGAGTTTGTTACTGTTAAAAGAGATGGATTAAAATAAATTGTGAACTTACAGAAGCCAAACATGAGCGGCAAGGAGGGAAGGAGAACACCAAGTCTTTAAATGTATGGTTCCAGAAAGCACCAACTTGCTACTGCTTTGGCCAGTGAAGACAAAATTTGCAACCGTGCAGCCTGCACAACACATACATACGTACACACACACGCCTGCACGTACTACTCGAATGCCATGGATGCAGTCACTGTCCCAAATGTAAGCCTGCTTGGATTTATTTAAATCCAAGAAAGTTTGTGTGTGTATGTAAGGGCGTAAGTGTGTCGACCTACCACTAATCGAGGCCAAAAAATTCTAACTTGAGACTTATAAATATAAAGGTGACAAGGTGAAGGGAGAGCCTCTGGTGAATATTTTAACCCTCCCAATTAATACTTTCTGTTTCACACCATTGCATATTTTAATCATTTTCAATCAGGGTATTTCTGTCTTGCTGTCAGATCCTCACTTCGATTTCTGTTACTATAGTTTAGATTTCCAAAGCTGCAGCTGTGCATTTCAAACACAGTTCAAAAATAGTGGCGAATTTATCTCCTTCATATATTTTTGTACTGATTAATTTCTAGTTATGTTTCTTCAAGATGTCTTTCCTGACAAAAGCTGGCTGAAGCTACAAATGAAGTCATCAGTGGACAGCTTTTTTAAAAAAATAATCCTTTTTTGCTATGACACAAGGGAGAAAGTATTTTAACATTTTTTTTTCAAATTTTCACTGCAGAAAATGAATGATTTGATCTATTTGACACTGAGGACATTTTAAATCAGAACTTGCATATATTGCAGTAAACCTGGGTAAAGGAAAAATAAAAAGTAGATGGAAACGTATTATAAATAAAGGGTGGGGGAGAGAATCTTTCTATTTGGGGTGGGGGAAGAACCTTGCTATTACAACACTGGAAGTATTTGTGTTTGTTTTCAAACATTGACCAGCACAATCCAGAAAGAAGCTATGCCTTATGGTAACAACAACAACAATAGCAACAACAGCAGCAACAACAACAACAAACACAGCAATCATTGACTTGGGGTGGTTTGCAACTGGTAAGTAGTACTGTATTTAAGAGACAATGGGGAATGTCTTGGGGAAATGAAATGAAGAACACACAGAAGGATGAGGTTGGTGAAATGACAAAAGTACAAAAAAGAGAAAGAAAGAAAAAAAAAACAGAACACATTCACAAACTTTCCTCCCAAAGCACGAGAGGAAAAAGGAATCTCGGCAAAGGCCAGATGTTGGAAAACGAGGAGTAGCTAGCAGGTGAGGAAGGCGGCAGAAAGAAGCAATACAAGCGGCACAATTCACACACACAGACAGACAGACGCACGCACAGCCCTGAAACACATTTCTTTGGGGGAGACGAGGAAGTTTTGACTCGTCTGAAGTTGGGATTCCCATCCGCCGCCCTTCCCGTTTTAACAGGAATTAGAAATAGTGAAACGAGGCTGGAGAAGCCAGGATGGAAAGGAAGGGCTGCTTATGGGTCCCTTTCCTCCTTCCTCAATTCCGAGTTGTTATTATTTTTAAAAAAAGGCAGGCGTGGGGAAGAGAAAGAGGCAGAGGCAGAGAGCGATAGGACTAGTCGACTCATACGCTCGGTAGCCTTGGGTGCTGATATTAATAATAATATTAATATTAATAATAATAATAATAGGAGTACTAATAATCTGCGGATGGAGCGGGGAGCTGCGATGTGGGGGCGAAGGGGACGGGGGGGGCATCAGGTCTCCCCCTCCCCTCTCCGGGACCCGCTCCTCCACACACCAATCTGGAGTAGAATAGGGAGGAAATCATATTCACCTTCCCTCCTCATGCCCACTTTGAGGCACTTCTTCAGGCGGCAGTATTGGCACTGGTTGCGGTGGTGCTGGTCGATGGGACAGTTCCGGTTGGCCCGGCAAGTGTACGTTAAGTTCCTGCGGACGCTCCGCTTGAAGAAACTTTTGCAGCCCTCGCAGGTGAACTGCCCGTAGTGCTTCCCGCTGGACTTGTCGCCGCAGACCACGCACTCGATGTGCTGCTGTTGCTGCTGGCTCTGGCCGGAGCTCTGCTGCTGCTGGCCCTTGTCGCCCGGCGTGGACGGAGCGCCCGGCTGGCTCGGCGTTTGCGGCGTGTGGGGGGCCGCCGAGGCCCCTTGCTGCGCATCCCGGCCCGGCTGAGCTGCTCCGGTGGGGCCGCCCCCGGCCACGTCCTCTTGCGCATCTCGCCAGCTGCTAACTACCATTGCCATATCTCGGGCCCGCGGAGGAAAAAAAAAACGGGGGGGGGGGGTCCGCCGGGGAAAAGGCCGGGAGAGGAGGGGTCCGGGCTGGGTGGGGGAGGGGTGGGGTGGGGGAGAAAGCGGCTTCTCCGGCCGGACTGGTGGGGGGGGGGGGGGAGGAGGAGAGCAGAAGCGAAGGCTCAGGACTCCTCTTGCTTGGCTGCTGCTGCTGCTGCTGCTACGGCCGCCGCTGCCTGCTCTCTCGGCTGGTTGCTTTCCGCTTCTCTCCCCTGCCCTGCCCCCCGCCTGCCCTCCTTCCTGCCTTCTTCCTCCTCTCCTCTCCTCTCCTGCCTCGCCTTCCCCGCTCCCGCGGTTTCCCTCTCCCTGCCTCGAATTCGGGGTGATTCCTCGGGAGAGGGGCGCTGGGATTCCCGCGAGCTTTCAAGGCTTCTCGGCGGTCTCTCCCCCACCCCCCCACCCCAAAGGCTCGGGGAGCGTTTCTGTGCCGCCCGGCCAGAGCCTTTCCTCCTCCTCCTCCTCCTCCTCCTCTTTCCTTCCCCCCAGAAAGGCGTCCTTTTTCAAGTTGCAAAGCCAAGCGGGGCGAAGCGGGCTGTCGGGAAAGGCATTCAGGAGGGTCACCCTGGGGAGGAGAGGGAGAGGGAGGAGGAGGAGGAAGAAGAAGGGAAGGAGGAAGAGGAGGCGATGGGCTCGCCCGACCCAGTCCGGGCCGGCCACAGCCCCGTACCGTCCGAGCGGGCGAGCAGCTGGCACCGCGGGCGGAGAGACGCAGGAAGCCGAGAGGGAGAAGACCGCCAGGAGGCTGCCTCCGCCGCCGCCGCCGCCTCCGCCTCTGTCTCTGTCGCCGCCGCCGCCGCTGCTACGAAGGCTGCCGGTGCTGCGGCCGCCTCCGCCGCCGCCGCCACTGCCTCCGCCGCCACCGGGGCCCGCCGCTTGGATCGCGCTCGTCCCCGCCGCGAGCCTGGGAAGGGAGGGAGGCCGGCGAGGAAGCGGCCGAGGCGGAGCTGCCGCTCAGGGCTGCGCGCGGGTGTCCGGGGGCCAGGTCCAAGGCAGCGCCGCGGAGTCAGCCATTCAGCAGAGCCGCTTCGGGAAGCTCCGGGGACGCCGAAAAGCAGGCAGGCGCGGAGGCCGGCGCCGAGTTGAGGAGGCACTTTGGGGCTCTCTCTTGCCGCCGCCGCTTCTTTCTTCGCCCGGCTCTCTCCTTCGCCTTCTCCCTCTTTCTTTCTTCCTTCCTTTCTCTCTCCCTCCTTTTAATTTCGGGGAAAATCTACCAAGGCGAAGCCAGCAGCTTCGCTTTCGCCCGGCAGACGGAGGATCCCCAGCCAAGTGCCAACGCCAAAAGCGAACATGGAGAGAAGCGAAGATTACACGCGCGCGGAGGGGAGGGAAAAAGCCAAAGGAGAGCGAGCGAGCGAGCGAGAAATCCAAAGTAGGTCGAATAAATAAACCCGCTTCTCCTGGCGCTTCCCTCGCAGCCTTTCTTCTTCCGTGCTGGTGGCAAATAATCACCGGAGATCGCCCGAGAAAACCGCTCCTCTCTCTCTCTCTCGCCCTCGCTCTTTTTTCCTTCGTTCCTTGCCTCAATTCCTTCCTTCTTTCTTTCTTTCCTTTTTTTTTCTTTCCTTTTCTTTTTCTTCAGAAAAATAATCGGAGTGGGGGAAAAAAAAGAAGCAGGCAGGCACAAAAACCTTCAGCAGCCAAGGCTAAAGCCCTCCCCCAAATAGTAAAAAAAAAAAAAAAAAGTTAAAAACCGAACGATATGAAGATGTTAAAAAGGCGTCCCCCTTTGCTCTTTTCTCCTTTCTTTCCTTTGTGGTCTTGTCTTTTTTCTTTTTTTCTCTCTCCTTTCTTTTTAAGTTTCGTCTCTCTCTAGTCTCGTGGAGAAGGAAGCGAAAGGCTCAAAGAAAAGAAGGGTGGAAAAAGAGAGAAGGAAGAAGCAGATAAAGGGGGGGGGGGAGAGACATCAACTAATAGAATATGCAAGAAACGAGAGAGAGAGAGAGAGAGAGAGGTGGAGAGAGAGAGGCAGAGAGAGAGAGAGAGAGGGGGGAGAGAGAGAGAGGGAGAGAGAGAGAGAACCAAAAAATGAATGCGTTTCAACGGGAAGACTAGCAGAGCAATGTTTCCGAAAGGGAGATCTGCGCGAATGTCTGTATATAGTGAACTTTGACACTACTATTGAAACTGACACGTTTCTATGGAGATCGCTGCCTTATATGGAGCTCATGTCAAGGAGCCAAGAGAGGGGCTGCTGGCAACTGATAATCAAAGGCGACTGACTGGTCAGAGCCCTGAATTGGGGGGAGAGAAAATGGGAGGCTAAGGTTAGCCAAGCCTCCTTCACTCCATTGGCTGCGTCTCCTCTCTCTCTTGTCTCTTTCCCTCTCGCTTTCTCGCTCCCCCCCCGCCTTTATTCTTTCCTACCTACTGCCTAAGATAGGGAGGGACGAGGGGGAGGGAGGAAGAGGGAGGGGGATTCTTCTGACAAGCACAATTTACACTGAGATCGCCCTGCTCGGCTATTTACTTTGAGACCTGATTAGTATGGGGCGTCTATGGTCACACACACAGACGCACACGCACGAGAAAAGAAAGGAAGAAGGGGGGGGGGAGAGAGAAAGAGATGCAGTGGGGTAGGCAGAAAAGAGGAATTAAAAGGAAATTATTTTGGTTCATTCTAAAAAGTTTTTTTTTTAAATTAGTTTTCTCTCTGTCTCTTTGGGTTTTCCCTTCCCTTCCTCCCCAAGCACCCTGTTTAGGAATTACAGGGCTTGAATTGGATTCCATTGTTTAATGGCTGGAAGTAGATGGCTAAGGAGAATCCATAAGGGAAGTAAGTATTTAAAAATACATGTATGGTTCCATATGTTACAATCTGACACGTTTCTCCTCTTTTTTTTCCTCTTCCACCACTCTGCCTTTTTCGCCTCGTTTTAAATGTGCCCCCCCCCTTCCCCCGTTTTGTTTTGTTCTGTTTCCTTGGCTGTTGCTGATGCCGAGATGAATTTCCTTAATCGGAAAGCAGCATCTCATTTCATTTGGAGATCCCATCTCTCTCGCTTTTTTTTATTTTTTATTTTTACTGCTTAACTTATAATGGGTTGGTGTTTTACGTTAAATTCTCCTTGCACCCATTTCCACCCCCCCCTTCACTCCATTAATATTTTTCTGCTGTCTACCTGAGGACCAGTGTTGTAAAGGAAAGTTGAAGAGAGAGACAGAGACAGAGACAGAGACAGAGAGAGAGAGGAAAAATGTTTAGAGGAGTGTATGCTGGGAACAGTGCCCCCCCCTCTCTCTGTGTGTGTGTGTGTGTGTGTGTGTGTTGAGGCGGGTGGAGGACAGCTTCTCCTTCCCCATTGCTAATGGAATCGCTGAATCGTGCTGCCATCTAGCGGACAGGAAGAGAGAGAGAGGTCCAACTGCAGTCTATATCTCGCCCCCCCCCACCTTCTCCTGTGTTGAGGGGAAAAAGCCCCACCGGCTTTATACAGGAACAGGATGGTCGTGAAGTATCTTGTTTGTCCCTTTAAATTCCAGAGGGAAAGAAAGCCTGAGAGGGTAAATATTTATTTCATATGGATAGTGAATATATATACACACATATATAATTTTTATTAACTTCCAAGGCGTTACACTTCTCAGTGCTCCGATCGACACCTTTTCAGCATTTTCCCTCATCTTCCCAACTTCTCTAAAAGTTTTAAGGCCAGAAGGCAGCGATTCCTGAGATATTAAGTATCGCTTTTTTTTTGTTTGCCGAGAAGCAAAAAGTGGTATCGGGTGGGTTTCCCTTTCTACTTTGGAAAGTTCAGGAGCTCAGATGCAAAGAGGCGCTTTCTGACGCCGAAGAGACAGTTTGCAGTTTGATGGTGGAATAATGAAGGGTGGCTTCCCCCACTCCACCCGTCCCCGTCGTCGTCCCCCCCCTCTCCCGCCGCAATCAGTTTTCCCTGCCAAGCCGTCCTTATTGTAGGTTGCATTGATAAAAAGGATGTTATTGGAAATGCAACAGTGGGGCTTTTTTTGTCTTCCCGCCTCTCTCCCTCTTTTTTCCAATAAAGTCTCGGTCCTGTATTCTGGTGGTCACTGAAAAGGTGAAACGAATAAGATTAAATCTCTCACACGCACACACGCACACACTCCCCCACCCTCGCCCACCCACCCACCCCCAGCTCTCTGTGTATCATCTAAGATTTGACTCCCCGGACTGCGGAGAGACGGAGGGGAAAAAAGAGGCAGAGCAAGAGAAAAGCGAAGAGGGAGGGAGAAAGGGGCGAGAGCGGGAGAAAGAAGCAGCCGGAGGAAGCCTGCGAGAGGCACCAGCTCATTGGCGAGGTTTCTTCGGAGTCCGGATCCCCTTCAGCTGGCCGGCACCAGCCCTGGACCCGTCTAAAGGCAAGTAGATTTTGCTTTCTGCCTCCTGTATTTCTGACAAAAGTGAAGCCCTGGGAAGCAGCATCCATTTGCTTTTGAGCTGAGGTCCTCTCCCTTTCCCTCCCCGCCCCGCTTCCTCCTTTGATAAGAGTTCAACTAAACCGGCAGCAACTTGGACGGGGGGCAACATTTTATAAAACCTCTCTCCCTCCTCTTCTCCGCCTTCCAACACCCAGTTTCCGTGCCCGATCCGCTGCTCTTTCTCCCACCACTTTAGCTTCTGCCGGACGCTGAAAAAAGAAGCAAATCCGGCCTGGTTGGGATTTTCCAACCACAAACAGGTTGGAAGTTCTCTCTCTCTCTCTCTCTCTCTCTCTCTCTCTCTCTCTCTCTCTCTCTCTCTCTCTCTCTCTCTCTCTCTCTCTCTCTCTCTCTCCCTCTCCCTCTCCCTCTCCCTCTCCCTCTCTCTCTCTCTCTCTCTCTCTCTGTGTGTGTGAGAGAGAGTCTCTCTCTTTCTCTCTCTCCCCCCTCTCCCTGTGTAGGTGGGGAGCATAGGACGGGAGCAGCTGTCTTGAGATAGGAAAATGGGAAAACTTGGGGGACAGGCGCTATGTGCAATAAATAAGCTTCCTCGTTATCTCAATCTTAAAAGGCCAAATTCTACGAATAGGTTTCCACGACGTTAACCGAACTTTCTCCACAATCACCGAGCCCCTCGAAGTAGGAGCTAGGCGTGTATGTTTCGCCAGGTACGTGTGTGAGTTTCTTAAGAAACACTCTCGGTGAGGAGCGGGCGATTACTCACCTTCCGAGGGGAGTCCTTGGACCCTTTCGGCGGTGGCGGAGGTCTGCCTAGGCGGGGGCTGCGTCGAGCCCCTCGTCTTCTCGCCGGAGCTTTGCATCTGCCCGGCAGACAGAGAATGCCACGGGGGGCCTGCGGTGTCTGAGCTGAGCTTGCTCGCACTCTGATCTTTACCTGCTTGGCTTGTTACTTGATCACCTAATGAAAAGATCGATTGCAGATTGTTTATCTGAGGGAGGGAGACTGTCAACAGATTAGAGGGACAACGGGCGAGATCCACAGAATGAAAAAAGAGAGGCAGGGCAGCGAGGAAGGCCTCCCCCCCCCCTCCCGCCTCCAGCATACAGCCTTTATTACAAGGAAGGGACTACTACGGGGTTGCCTTGAAAAGAAGGACAAATAATCTCCCCATTATTGCTGGGTGTAAAAGCAACGTGGGGAGTTTGTCCTTGTCAGAAGGGTATCAGATAACACCCTGTGCAATATCTGCTTTAAAAGAAAAAGAAAATATAGGGTGATTAGTGGCCACTTCAATAGGTTCTTCAAGAAACCTTACGTTCTGAGATTTGGTCCTAAGGAATATCAGTTCAAGTTGGGAAAAAGGAACCCTTCAACAGAAGAGATCCTTAAACGATCCACAGGCATTAATTTAGATAGCTCAGCTCTAGAAATACTTTATAAATCCTTGTCTTCTTCTTTTTTCTTTTACAGAGCGTCAATAATAATAATAATAATAATAATAATAATAATAATAATAATAATAATATAGTATCGTATTAAAGTTGCTGGAAAGCATCTAGCTTTAGGCAAAAACACTGATCTGATCTGTTCTAAAAAACAGAGGAAAGGTCTAACTTGAAGTCCCAGGCTAGCTGTATTTACACTGGATTTGTTTTGGTTTCCGTGGTGTTTATTGGTATGGAGAGCCTCAGTTTTGCCAGAGATGGATAAATGGTTTAAACAGAAGGAGGTTGTATTTTGGGCACCCAGGGTGCCAGATGACATTTTCAGATGTGGAGTTTTTTTTCTTTCTTTCTCTTCTTCTTCTTTTTTTTTTTAAGGGGAGAAGAGACATAGAAACTGAAATCAAAACACATTCATGATATTTTCTGGACATAGGAGAGCAGGGCTGCCGATGCCATAAACCATATGGATGGTGTCCCCTGAAATTGTAATGTTTGGGAAATAAGGAGCCGAAGGCTAATTAAAGAAAAACCTGGGTTGCTTTCTTGATACTTTAGACGAGCCGTTTGCATATTTTGATGGGGTATTTTATGTGAAAGTAGAGATTCAGGCTGAGCGAACCCTTGCCACCCAAATCCTTTTCTATGGAAGCACTTAGATCAAGGGAAGGACCTGCGCCTCTTGAAGAGGTAGCCCCAAAGACCCCTTCCTGGGAACAGGGCCATGGAACTTAATTCTGAGTAGAAGAGCAAAGTTGATGGGTGTAGAAAAAAGAGAGCTTGCTCTCTCTTTAGGGCTGGTGTCTGAAGAGGAGAGATTTACACTCTGCCTGGACTACAGGGAAGGGCTGCTATACTTTAGTTATAAGTTGCCCAGTTATTTCTAAAAGGACAGGGAGGTAATTAAAAAACAAAGAAAAGAAACTAAAACTAAATTGGGGAATAAAAAAATATATATCTATGTCCCAAAACCAATTTCTTTTAAAGGCCCAATTTCCCTGAAAATTCATCTGCATTATTCTCGTCCTTTATCACAGATAGGACTGCTTGGCTTGTGCTGAGAATTCGCTTATCTTGTTAAATCATCCTTATAAGGAAAGCTATCGGGATCCTCGCTTTCCTGAGTGGAGAAAAATATGTTGCATTTTTTTTTTTTTTTTTTTTTTTTAGCAACGACGCTGAGCAGCTCACTCCCTATTCTGGTACAAGATCCAGCTGCATTTCGTTAGGACATGACATTTGGGAGCTGCTTTTTAAAGCACACATATGCCATTCCCGTTCTCCATAGATCAACTTAAAACAAACCCAGAAAGCAAGCCATACGGAAGGCGTGCTTGGAATTCTGTGCTCTTGCTTTCACAGACTTAGCAGCCTGCTGGGCCGTTTGAGACCCCCGCAAATCAGCTCTCAAAGACTTCGAGGGAGTCTCCCCCAAGGCCGGCTTCCTAGCTTTGGGCTGCACGGGGTCATCAGAGAGCAGATCGAGAGGGATTCTCCCTCCAGGGTTTGGTCCAGCACTTCCACTCTACGGGCAAAAGATTAATGGTTGCCTAAACAATTCAGCTCCTCGTCCCCACCTCCTTTTAGGTCCGGCCAAGTGCAGAGCACCCAGCGATGGCCACGGTCCAGATGTTCGTTGCCCAGATCCATCAGTGCCTCTCAAAAGCCTGCGTTAGGCAGCGGAGCCTACCTAGCAAGGCTGTTCCCTCTACCAGCGAAAGTAGGCCTCGGTCACGGGTAAATCCTTTTCCCTCCCACCCCTCCTCTGTTACCCATTTTTCAGTGAAACGGCATTCCGGCCCCAGTCCATTCGAAGATGATGCCGGCCTGCCTGTTTCTCTCCCATTACTCGCAGTCTGTATCAATCTAATTTTGCACATCGCAGATAGCTGAGGTCTGCGCGCGCCCTCCTGTCTGAGAACTGGTCTTCTCATTTGAGTCTTCCCTGGAAAAGTCTCCAGCGGGTTCCTGGCTCCTGTCTGTAAATAGCCAGAGAACACCTAGATTTTTTTTTTTTTAAAAAAGAGGGGTATCTTCCCTTCTAGGGCGAATTTCTTCGTGAAATGCAACTGATCTGCCCGTTACTGTTTTTACTTGAGGAGATCGGGTGACTGATGACGGATTGGTTCTGCCTTAACAGCTGGATTTTGATTTTTTTTTAAAAAAGAAAATAAAGTCATCAATACAATCTTTTCCTGTTTTTTTTTTAAATGCTGAAATGAATAAAAAGGAACCTGCTTTCAGAAAGACTATGGTTATATTTAAGTGGGGGGTACCTGTTTGTATGCATGGTCTGTGTAAGGAAGGCGTCCTTGATCACATCCAATATCCATGTCAGATATATCTTTATTTAGTTCTTGGGAACCGGGTACTACAAAAGCCATTAGCAATTACTTTCAAGCTACTTATTTGGAAGTAAGGAAGCTTGCCAAAATCAAAAAGATTCTGTAAACATGGCGGAAAAAGATAGTAAGTTTAGAGAAAGTGCCTTTCCCCACCAAAGGAGAGGAAAAACCTGCCTGTTTATTCAAAGCCAAGCCCGAGCTGGGGGAGAAGCCCGCCAGCCAGTGATACTGTCAGGGTTTCACCATTTTGCTTTCCTTGAGACCATCTTCACCGGTTGAAAACTAACGTGGGTATAGTTCAAGGTTGTTGGGAAAAGAAGCATGAAGTCTCAACTGCTGGCGGCCCATCCAGCAAGGAGTAGGATCCTTTCCACAAGTTTGTGGCCACCTGGCCCACCAACTCAGACCATTCCTGAGGTTTGCTGTGACCTTGGGGGGCAATAGGGAGCCAGACACTGACTCAGAGAGAAGCAGCTGATAGGCGAAAACAAGGGGTGGCGGTCACACTGAGCTCAAAGGGGCAACAAGACCTTGTCTAGCGCAATCCCTGGGAATTCCCTGGGGCTTTTTTCCAGGAAAGGTTTTAGTGAGACCCTGCAGTCGTGCAAAATGATTTAGACTGAAGTCCACCCCTCACCTCACTCCACCCCACTCTACTCCCCCTCCCCCTCCCTCCCTTGAAGGAAGAATGCCCCCCCCCCAAATAAAGTTTGTGTAGGATAGCAGCCCCATCGACTTTCCATTAGTCAATGTTGGCCAATCCCTGAGAGAGAAATTTCTTTCTCAGCCCTCTGAAAAAGTTAAACCACTTTTAGGTGAACGAAAGGGCAAGTTCACTTCCTTGTCCTCCGTATTAAACCAAGTCCCTCCCCCCCTTGACTTCTCACCCTATAAAAATTTCGCAGCCTGATATTTACCGCAGTGTTGGTACAAAGCTGTGGTGAGCTTTGAGTGTAAGGAGCAAAAAGGAAGGGTGGGGGGGAGAGTGGCCACTTTGGAAAGCAAGATGGGAAAGAACTTCTTGTTCAGGAGACCACCTTAGGCCTGGTCGAAAGGTGGCTCCAGGCCTGTGACTGGAAAGGGAGGCCTTGGGGAACTGAAGCCGGGAACCCAGCCTGACTGTTGCCCCCAAACCATTTACCAAGAAAACTAAAGTGGCCGTTCCGTCTCTTAGACATTTTATCTGTTAAATCGCTCAGGAGCCCGATTAAGGGACGCTTCCCTTTCGTAAGTCAAAGTGAAATTGAAGGGCAAGGAAAGGCGGGAGAAAACCCCACTTGGTGTGAAGTGAGAAACTTGACGTTTTCTTTCTTTGCTGAAATGTGCAAGGTGGTGCAAGGTGGGGTTTGGAAAGGGAGGCGTCCAAGAAGCCCGGCTGGACTTCCTGGGTACGATTAGACTATATTCCCCCACCCCCCACCCCTGGCAGCTCATCCTATGCTTGCTGGACGTAATAAATCCCGTTTTTTCCCCCTTAGACTGTCAGGGCCAAGATATGTTTATTACGGGCGGGCGGGCTGGCTACCGAGAGGGAGGCTGAGGGAAAGAGTGGGCGGGGGGTGGGGTGGGGAAGGGAGCACCGGCAGAAGTCAGTGAAACCAGCCACCCAAATAGGCCATTAAGAATCGCACCACACTGGAGGAGGCTAAGGGGAGCAGCGGTGGGTGTGTGACAGAAAGTATTCCAAAAGCCCTGGCGAATTGGGGGTGAGGAACAGAGGGCTCGGCTTTATTGTCAGCCCCTTGCAAAGAGGCTCCTAGAACTGAAAGGGCAAAAAAGAGGGAGGGGACTCCTTTGTCCCAGCCGATCCTCAGCTATTCTGGGGGCTCAGGTTGGTGTGAAAAGGACGAAGAGGTCACTTGAAGTCGCCTTTTATCTATTCCTCTTTTCTCCTTGGATCAGCAGCTTTGAATAGGCATCTCCTAATTGCTCTTCACAGAGGGAAAGGGACCAGGCCAGGCCAGGCAGGGAGAAACTGGGTTGCCCCAAGTGCTTCTAGGAGGCAAGGGGAAGAGTTGGGCTCCTGCAGCAGGTCCACCAGCCTTCCCCAGGTTCCTGGCCTGGCACTGCATTCGCCCTCTGTTATTTATTTATTTATTTATTTATTTATTTATTTATTTATTTATTTATTTATTAGTCCAATTTATATGCCGCCCTTCTCCATAGACTCAGGGCGGCTTACAATGCATTTTAGCAATAGCCTGAATACTTTTTTTGTATATACCAGCTTATTAGGGCTTTGGGGGGGGGAGCTAAATGGTGTTCTATACAAAGCTGGCTTATTGCCCCCACAATCCGGGTTCTCAATTTACCTACCTCGAAAGGATGGAAGGCTGAGTCAACCTTTGAGCCTGGTGAGATTTGAACTTGCACTAATTGCAGGCAGCTGGCAGCTAAGTGCTAGCAGCACTTTAGTCTGCTGCACCACCTAGGCTCTGAATGTTGGCATTCAGAGATTGGATCTTAGTTAAATAAGGACCCTTGCAGCACCCTCTTTGGAAATAATCAAGGGAGAATCCTTACAGGGAGACTTCTTGCCAGGCTCCCCATTCGGCCATTTGGAGAGGGAGGGAGGGGGGGCTGGACTAATGTCACGAGGCCTGGCTACTCGATGGAAGGAGCTGGTGGTGGCTGCAGAGCCTCTTGCTGCCACCGGGCTGACGTCTGCTCCCTTCCCGAAAGTGCTCAGACTAACCTAAAGTTGGGACAGGCCCTCCAGGACTTCCTTCAAGATTTCCTGGCTTGCTTGCTGCTTGGCCCTTGCCTACCTGTGTGAAATCAGTGTGTCTTTTATTGCTACAATGTTGAGATTGGTAGGTGGAATCTTAACAAGGATTCCTGTGGCCCAGAAGGTGGTTCTTCCACCCATACTAATGTAGGAGCCATAAGTTATAGGCTTTGGCTGCAAGAGGTAGTGCGGTTCCCCCTCTTTGCTTAGCCATCAGGCAGATGGGTGGTCATACTGGAGGTATTTTCAAATACTTCTCCTTGCAGAAGGCTTTGTTGATAAGGCCACCCATTTCTAACTCAACCCACGGTTCTGTCCTTCCTGACCTCCCCAGTTCAGCTGGACAGCAGTCGGGTTGAGTCAAGGCCCTGCCTCCATTCATCCATTTGGCGCATTCCTGCTGCAACGCCTCTGCATTTCCAAGAGCTGAGTGGCTGCCCTACCTCTCAACCCCAGCTTGGCTCTGGCCCAGGGTAGACAAAAGCCCCTTGGTTCATGCCACAGAAAGTGGCATTAAAGCCAGTGCAGAAGTCCAGTTAGTGCTCCTAAGCAGGCCTTGGTTATTCCTTCCAGCCTCTTTGTGTGCACTTGCACGTGTGTGGACACACACACACACGTTTCCCTCAAAGAAGACCCTCTTCATATTTTGTATCTTCAAGAAAAATGGGTCAGATGCAGCTGCTACTTATTCTCTTTCTTTTTGATCCCATCTCCCATTACTAAAACAACTACCCTGTTTTCCCCCAAATAAGACATCCCCAGATAATAAGGCCAATCTGGCTTTTGAGCACATGGCAATAAGGCCAAGCACTTATTTCAGGGTTCAAAAAAAAAAATAAAAATAAAAAAATAAGACAAGGTCTTATTTTCGGGGAAACATGTTATGCTAACTGGTCCGAAATTCCTGGTTGAGGGTCTTTTTTTTTTCCTCAGCTCTCTTAATCACCTCATTTGTCACCAAGAAAATGACCTGCTACGTATTAACTAGAATACCTGATTTATTTTGATGTAGTGCTTTGGGCTAGAGCGAGGATCTTCTCAGTAATCCCCCAATTTGAAGTTAAACATTGAACAAGAGGAAGGGGTGGGGGGGGAGTTCAATTTTTTTTTGAAAGTTTGAGGGAAAGGTTAAATCTTGCCTATGTGACTAAACTGACCACATGGCTGAGGAAATGTAGCTTTTAACAAAAGCTGCAGCAAATGTGATGAATGTTTGGGAA
Source organism: Arizona elegans (assembly GCA_022577455.1). Lineage (NCBI taxonomy): Eukaryota > Metazoa > Chordata > Lepidosauria > Squamata > Colubridae > Arizona > Arizona elegans. Next base: position 55,608,903 of record JAKOOJ010000008.1, read on the forward strand.
TTCCCAAGCCTTTCAGTTTTCTGAGGGAAATAAACTCTGTCTCTTGAGTGTGTGAAGTGAATGGGAATCTGCTACAGAGGGGGGCAGAAAGCAAGGAAAGAGACAAATCAAAATCCGGAGTTTGCAAAAGTTTACACCTGATTCGATGAAAATGGAAATGAATAAATAAACCTCAAACTGGCTAGTTTGGGTGTAGTAGTTTAGCAAGACTAATTGCAGACAATGGAGCTGAAATGACTTTTCCAATTAGCTGCTGGTTGGAGTTTAGTTGGAGGAACTGTCAGCTTCACCGATGGGTAATTGCTTTATTGCTCACAAAACTATCATCTATTTAGAACATATGTGCTAATTACTATGGATGGGCGTTTGGGAGTGAGAGAGAGGGAAAAAGACAGTGTGGAGAGGGAGACCATAAATCTATTGGCACTCGGGGAAAAGTCCAGGGGGCTGCTGAGCAGTGAAACTCCCTTTCTCCGGAGGCATGAAGGCTCTTGGTGAGATGGTAGCCATCCTCTTTTTTTTTCTTCCCCAGGACCACACTGGGAATTGGTTCAAACAGATTGTCCCCACACTGGGAATCAAAGCAAACAGACCATCCAAGCAGTGTCACCCTAAGTGCTGCCTTTAAATCCTTTTAATTCTCTTGAAGTGACAAAGCAGGCAGACTGATCTTCCAGTTTCAGCTTCATTGGGGTGTGCATGTGTGTGTCAACATTGAGGAGGACAGTTGTGCTGTAGGATAGAGGTCAATTTCAGCTGCAGGCATCCGGGCTTCCTGGAAGGAGTGGTGGGGACCAGACGTTCCTCCTCCTATTGCACTCCGTTGTCTTTTCCCCATCCTAAAATCTTCACTTAGAAATGAATTATTTTGGGAAATTAAATTTCTTTTCACCTGCTTAAACTTTGTTTATATCACAATATCACAAACTAAAACGGCTTCATTTGAAACGGTGTGTGGAGGGGGCAAGCTAAAGAAAGGGTCAACATTGACCCCCGTTTTGTAATCACTGTAAGTTTTTTCTTTTAAAGGGTAAGGATGGGGACAAAAAAAAAATACACGTCTTGGAAGTTGAAATGGGTGAGGAAGATGTCCAGGAAGCGGTAGACGTATGTAGTGCTCCCAAGCATCACAATACTGTTTGGCAGATTTGGTTTGCTCAGGGAGTCCGCTGGAATAAAGGGTGCTGGATGCAGGGGAGGATCTGAGGTAGAAGAGATGATAAGACAACTAAGATCGAGGCTTTCTTTATTTTCTTAATTGGCCAGCAGTGTTTGTTTATTCATTTTTAAATAAGCTATTGGTTTACTCAGAAAGTGAAAAGAATGGGCACTCTCTTTTCAAGCACACTGATAATCCCCAATTATTGTTTTTTTTTTTTAAATTCTGTGTATCTCTTCCATACTTTCTCTTACCTTTGTACAAGAAAAGGAAGGAAGATGTGGGAAAAAATAAATAAAATATACAAATAAAATAAAAAAGACGGGAAGACAGAAATACACATCTTTTCAAAAACTAAAATTTAAGACCATATTGGAAAGAAGTGAGCATGCATTAGAAGAATATACCTGTCTTTGGACCCCGGGTACCTTAGGACTGATTTCCAGAGACAAGTCAGTGCCAAAAGTGTGAACTGATTTTGACCATTCCTTTTCCTTGTCAGTAAATGCTAGTTTGCAAAACAGCTTTCAAGAGAGAGAGAGGGGGGGGGGGTGAGAGAAACAAAAGGGTTGCGGTGGGGAGGGAGAGATAAAATATCTGCCTAGGTTAGCATCTTGCCAGAACTTTTTATTTGGATTTATCTACCAGCTCTGGCTAGCATATTGCTCCTCACCCCAGCCCTTCACCTCTGAAGTTTTCAAGCCTCGTAACTGTTCCTGGTATACTAAATAATAGGATTCGCAAAGGATCTCTTCCGGGAGCGATCAAGATCCAGAGCTTTATTTTTGGCTGCCCTCTGGGCTCTTCTAAGCAAGATTGTGACACCTCTCTGAAATGGGACACCTCTCTTTTGAGCTCAGAGTGGCTGTTAACAGCAGCCCTGATTTCTCAGAGAGACTGAAACGACCCTGGAAGATATTTTCCAGAAGCCCACCCCCCCTCCCGGTCGCAGTGACAGGGCAATTGGGAGAAATGTCTTTTGGGCAGAGAGTGTTCCCAGACAACAGGGGGTCACAGTGGCCCGGTGGGCGGTGTGTACAACGGGAGTGAGAGAATTTGATTCTGGTACTTGATGCGTTTGCCATCAACTGGGGGAAACTGGCTCCGGGGTGACCTTTATTTACAAAGCATCAAAGATGGAAAGGATAGACTTGGGGCGTGTGAGGCTTGCATTAGCCAACAACTAGGAATGGGACTGCTAACAGAGGAAAGCCATGAGAAATTTGGCGGAGGCTCTTAGAAATAATTCTTCCCCTGCAGCCAGGGTGGGATTGTCATCCTCGGAGCTCCACTGGAAGGAAAATAATAAAAATCAACCTTAAGGAGAGTAGTATTTATTTCTCCCTTTTCAAGTACACCGGATCCTTTTATTGTGTTCACTTTTGCAGAAGTCCCTGGGAAACAGGGAAAGGCTTGTGGTGCCAAGTCCCTGCATCTGGAATTAGTTGATGATCTCGAACAGTGTTTCCCAAAAGTTGCCAAGGCTGAGAAACGCTGATCTAGAAGAATGAGATATTAATTTATAGACACCTAATTTGTTTGCAGTTGCAAAGCGGCCAGAAGCCCAAATTTTTGTGCAAATTACATATTATTTCCCTCTGCCTATGCTTATAGTCCTCTCTGTTTAAATCAGTGGTACTCTCTTTCCTATAAAGCATATAACAGGTTTATTAGTTTACAACTGTGCATATTTTCAGTGCTGATAGTATGTTTTGAACTGACCGTGTATCTATTTTTCTGTTTCTCTGAGGGATCCTACTAGGTGTGCAGTTCTAAATATGCAAGAGCTTATTAAATAGTCAGACAGATATTCCTAAAAATCTCAAGTGCAAGATCTGCACATTTTTCTTTCAGTCAAATTAATTGTCCAGGCACACCCTTTCATGCAGGGGGATATGTAAAAGTACTTATCTCTAAATTTCATGCACAAAATAGGTGTGTATAAAATGATTGTCCATTCATGCGTATCTTGCTTATTTATTCAGCGGGTAAAACTGATGGAATAAAAGAAGGCAAAGGTCTTGGAATTTTATTCCCTAGATAAATTCTCTGCTTTTTTTTTTCCTGGCATCCCACAATTCAACATCTTCCCTTCCTTTCCCCCCCCCCCCCCACCACTCTTGGTCAACGTTTCCCTTCTGTTCCAATCTATGTCTCCTTTCTTCCTTTCTTCATCTGATGAATTAAAGTTGTTATTGAGACTCTTAAGCAACTCACCCATCCAGCCTTGTTAGTTAGAAAGAAAGACGGATCGACTCAGAGACGTTCCCTCCCGGGCTACCTGCCTGGTAGAGACAGATGCGGCAAGCCATTTCTTGCCCTTCCGCCTTACCTGGGCGAAAGGGCGCTTCAAGCCGCGGAGTCCGACGGGTCCGACGGGAGAAGCAAAACCTTTCTAACCATTTGGTAGAGACGGTCCGCAAGCAGCGGGAGCAGGAGAGGTGGCGGCGGCGGAGAGGGAGGGAGGGAGGGCTGCCGAAACAGAAAGTGGAACTTCATTGACTTTCGATTGTTTGTCTGTCTGTCTGCTTTGGCCCTGCTCCTCCTGATTTCTTTCTCCAACAATTCTCCAGGTTTGAGTCCTTCCTCAAAGGAAGTGGGGGCAGAGAATGAGAGAATGAGAGAATGAGAGGGAGGGAGGGAGGGAGAGGGAGAGGGAGAGAGGGAGAGAGAGAGAGGGAGAGAGAGAGGAACTGATTCCCACTATTTTATCCAGAGCAGCAGATCGCAGATGTCCACCCTGCAGTTCTAGGCTTTTCAACTCTCTCCCGTAGCCAGATCTCCCCAACAATAACCACTTGTAACCACCAATGCCAGACAAACTTTCCTGATCCCAAGAGAAAGACCGGGGTGAGGGGTGGAGATGGCATTTTAGTCCATAGTGTATAGTTGGAATCTTACACACCTCTATGCTTGATTTAAAGCGTTATCTCACTTTTTAAAAATTTTTTGGCACAAAATAATACCAGCATAAAATTGGCTGTATGTATGAACTGTCTCACCATGCACTGTGTCGTCCCTTGTGACTGGATGCTGAATTGGATTAAATCTCCTTGGTGTTCATGGCAATGCGGCAGGGCAAAAAAAGCATCAGGCTTGGGCTGTGTATTCCAAATAAATTGGGATTTTTAATCTTGCCTTCAAACTTTCTTTAGACAAACTGCCACTGGTACAAAAATAACTTCGGTTGCTGATGGCATAGGAACTGCCAGCACCCAGTGATTTTAATTTAGAATAAAACTAAGCAGTGCTGGAGTTTTTTAATTAGATGGGAGACCACAAGGGAATCCCAGGGCTGTTGTCTAGACTGGGAAATTGAAGAAAAATCTGGAGAAAGACAATGATAAACCACTTCCTTATTTTTGCCTAGGTAATTAGGTGGATGCATCCAAATAGGCCCCAAGAATAATTGGATTCTAGAGCAGGGGTCTCCAACCTTGGCAACTTTACAACTTGTGGACTTCAACTCCCAGAATTCCTCAGCCAGCGCATGCGCTGGCTGAGGAATTCTGGGACTTGAAGTCCACAAGTTGTATAGTTGCCAGAGTTGGAGACCCCTGCCTGCTCTAGAGGATTTTTACAGCTTGGGTTCCTCTAGGCCTGTGAGGGTGAACCTATGGCACGTGTGCCAGAGGTGGCACGCAGAGCCCTCTCTGCTGGCATGTGCGCCATTGCCCCAGCTCAGCTCTCTGTGTTTCTTTTGTGAGCTTCTGTTTCCCTGACAAACGACGAAACAGAAGCCCATGAAAGAAAAAACTCTTACCTCTTGCCTTGCTGCCAGCTGGTCTTTGGGTCTCTGCTGTCCGTGCATGCACGAGTGCATGTTTGCTCGCTTATGCACGTGTTCACTCATGCATTCGCACCTTTCAGTTTGGGCATACGTGTGTGTGCAGTTTTGACACTTGGTGTCTAAAAGGTTCACCATCACTGCTCTAGCCTCTCTATCCTCCCACTTATCTTTTGGTCACTTTGAAGTTAAAAATAACAGGCAATGTAGAATTCTAAGGGAAGACAGCTTCCTGACTTAAATGTAAAGTTATACATATTTATATATGAATACTCTAAAGTTAGTATTTAGGGCAGAAATACCAATGGAGGAGGGAGAAAATCCTTGCCATGATAATGCAGCTAGCTAGGTCTTGAATACTGTAGCAGGAGAACTGAAAATAATAATAATAATAATTAATAATAATAATAATAATAATAATAATAATAATAATAATAATAATAATTTTATTTCTATACCGCCCTTCTCCTGTGGGACTCAGGGCGGTGTACAGCCAGGATAAAACATTTGCGTACAAAATTTAAAAACAATTTAAAAACAATTAAATAATTTCGGCCCAAGATATTAAAATAACCCAATTAAAACCAAATTCAATTAAAACTGAGAGGATGGGATTAAGCCAGCCCAGCTAGATGGAATAGGTGTGTTTTCAGGGCCCGACGAAAAGTCCGGAGGTCTGATATCGTGCGTATCTCAGGGGTAGGTCATTCCAGAGGGCGGGTGCTGCCACAGAGAAGGCTCTCCCCCTGGGGGTCGCCAGCCGACACTGTTTGGCCGACGGCACCCTGATTAACTGCTGGGCAAAACTGGTTTTACCTCACCAGGAGAAGAGATTGAAACCGAAAAGGACAAGGATGAGGAAACTGGCAAAGAATCCATATTAAAGTCCGTTTTATATGGCTAATTATTTTCAGGATGCTGCAACGAGGAAAAATAAAATATTAAATCCAAGACCAGCCTCACTTTGGAACTGTGCAAATATGGAGTTGCATAAGTATAACTTCTCTTCTTTCCTAAAAATAATACCCAAATTCTCTTTTCCTTTCCTGTGGGAAAGAAGCCTGGAGAGAAGATAATATCAGAAATGCGAGCAAGAGGTATAAAAGGAAGTCTGAAATAATCCCAATAACCCTGAGAACAAATGCTGAGAAAGATAGGTGGTGTTGGAAGTAAATTAATGACCTAAGGGCAATGCCTTGGGCCTTAGGCACTTGGTTGGCCTCACAACAGACTCAAAATCCATTTTAGTTCCACCTGTAACATATCCACTTATGTTGCCTCTAAGAATCAGAGGAGAGGAAGGCAAGTTCTTACAAGAACCATGGGCGGTAAGGTGGCTGTTACCCACCTGGAGCCTGGAGCTTTTATTCAGCTTCCAGAATTTATGACATAAGTCTGTGGTTTAAATCATAAGTTGAGGCTAGGTTAAACTGACTTTTGGAGTGAGCAACAGTCACACCCCAGAAGGCACTATGGGTGCTTTCTAAATTGCAAGTGAGGAAAGGGGGTCAAATGTGAACTCAGTTCAATGGGACTGCTCAAGTACAGGTAGTCCTCAACTTACGACAGTTCATTTAGTGACTGTTCAAAGTGACAACGGCACTGAAAAAAATGACTTATATGACCATTTTTTCACACACTTACGACCTTTGTAGGATCCCCACGATCATGTGATTTACATTCGGATGCTTGACAACTGACTCGCCTTTGTGATGGTGGCAGTGTCCCAGAGTCATGTGATTCCTTTTTGTGACCTTCTGACAAGCAAAGTCCATGGGGAAGCCCATGGATTCACTTAAACGACCAGGTTACTCATTTAAGAACTGCCGTGATTCGCTTAACGAATGTGGGGAAAAAGTCGTAAAATGGGGCAAACTCACTTAACAAATTTCTCTCTTACAATTGAGCCCCTACATTTGGGGCTCAATTGGGGTCGTAAGCAGTGGTGAAATGTAAAATTTGTTATTACCAGTTCTGTGGGCGTGGCTTGGTGTGTGTGGGGTAATATGACTGAGTGGGTGTGGCCAACTTTTTTTAAAAAAACTTTTAAAACCATTTATTCTACAACCTCTTCAGTTGAAGAGGTTGTAAAAAAATGCTTTTAAAGCCTCTGATGATCCCAGTTGATTTGCCTGATTGGCAGAGGCTTTCTTTCTTTTTTTTTTAAAAAAGCCTCTGATGATCCCAGCTGAGCCACGCGATCATCAGAGGCTTTTTTTTTAAACTTTTAAAAGCATTTTTTCGACCAAAGATGTTGTAGAAAAAATGCTTTTAAAAATAAAAAAAAAAGCCTCTGATGATTGTGCGGCTCAGCTGGGCAATGGTGGGGGGGCAGGGATTTTTGCTACCAGTTCTCTGAACCACCCGCCTCCATCGCTACCGGATCGGGTGATCCGGTCCCAACCGGGAGCATTTCATTTCCCCCTTGGTCGTAAGTTGAGGACTACCTGTATAAGATGGCAGCCTAGTTGCTGAAGTCCTTGAGTGTTTCTTGAGAAAAAGAGTGCATTTTTAACTGAACGCATTAGAGCTAACCTCTTATGAAAAACTAAACCAACCTGCACAAGGTATCCCAGAATAAGGGGGAAAGAGCTACTTTAATGCTCACATGAAATGATGGAAACCTCATGGGGGATATGCAGAAATTAGATGTGGCCTAGGCACATTCATATTTTAAATAAGCTCAAGCAGGGAGAGAAAGTCTGGGAAAAAACCAACATGATATTAATTAATGGCTTCTCTCTTTTAAGCAAACCTACTTAGGAAGGGCAAGTTTTCATTTGAAGTAACTCTGGAAGTACTAAGAGGAGTTTTGAAACAAGTGGAGTTTTTTGTTTTTTTAAAGCTGCCAGTCTTTTTGGCAAAGGATTTCCAGGGTGCCTCTTTAGCAGTTGAACTTTTGGTAGCTTTTCCGAAGGCCAGCAGCCAAGAAGGGGGTCAGGAATGTCGTTTCACCCTGAACTTTCCCCTTGGGAATTTGACCAGCTTCATCACTTGAAAGTATAGGAAGTTGGGAGGAATCTTTGCTCTTGGGTAGAGAAAACCAGTCATCTCCCCCACTTCCTCCATTCCATCTGTCTCTGACTTTCAGACTAAAAGCAGCTTGGATTTGTTTTCAAGTGACCCACCCTAACTTCTTTCTTCTCCCCCCTTACCCGCTTTCCCAGTTTATTTCAATGAGTAGATTAAGGAGCTGCTCTTTTATTTAAGTAAAACCCATCTGATTAAGACAAAATTACTTTTGGAGCAACACCATGGGCTGTACAAGAGGGGTCATAGTTAGAGTCCTGCAGTCTAGGGATACTTAACTTTCTTTCAGGTTTGTGGAGGCTTCTCTATTTCTCCTCCATGTTCCCTACAGCCTGGGCTTAGGCCAAAGTGCACAGACCAGGGATCCTTCTTGGCTACAGGATGTGGATTGCATACAGATGTGGATCATCCCACAAAACCAGTTTGACAGAAGCCAGTTGGAACTGTCAGACGGTTGACCTTGGTCTTGATTCTGGGAACTACTCAGGAGGCTGCTCCAGCTCTTTGCTTGGCTTGCTCAGCTTTTGAAGAGAGGCTATCTTGCTTTCATCTGAATCCCTCGGAGAGTCTGTTGGCAGATGGGATTTATTTTCAGCAAGCAAGAACAGCTTTGGGAAACTTTGGTTCTAGGGAAAGAACCCCCTCCCCCAATTCAGTTCAGACCTTTATTTATTGGTTCAATTTATATGCCGCCCTTTTCCGGAGACTCGGGGCGGCTTACAACGCGTTAAGCAATAGCCTTCATACTTTTGTATATACCTGCTTAGTAGGGCTTTCGCCCCTCCCCCCCCCGTGTTCTTTTTTATACAAAGTCAGCTTATTGCCCTCACAAACCGGGTCCTCATTTTACCTACCTCGAAAGGATGGAAGGCTGAGTCAACCTTGAGCCTGGTGAGATTTGAACTTGCAGTAATTGCAGGCAGCTGGTGTTACTTAACAGTGCTTTAGTCTACTGAGCTATCAAGTCCTTGATCCAAACACTCGCAGATCTGGCACCTAGTTGTTAAGTCGCAGATTGCCAGATCTAAGAGCGGCAGGCAAAACTCATCCCCAAACCTTCCCCGCCCCCCCCATCTTCTTGCCCGAACCGAGATGAAGAACGGAGAGTAGGCTTGCCGTCCCAAGTCACGTTAGCGGGCTGCGCTTCCTTTCTCGGCTGGTCGGGTGGGAGCTTGTAGAAGACGTTGCGGTACCAGGTGGAAAGCTGGCGAGCCTGGAGACCTTCAATGGAACCAACAGAGCAAATATTCCACATGGGAGATGTGGGGGGGCGCAGATCCTTGGGTCCGGCAGCTGCGGAGGCAAGGATCAAGATCAAGCCAGGATGAGCAAAAGCGCCTTTCGCTCCCCTCACCCCTTGCTGCTGGGGTACAAACCAAAGGCCTCTCTCTCCCAGCGGGGTCCCCCCCTCTTAGGTTAGCCCTGGGATGGGACGGAGTCCCGCTGGCTAAGCTCGGTGGCGGCGGAGACGCTGGAATCGGAAAGCTCAACTTTTGCAAGGCAGCGCCTCTTTTTTCCAGAGGTGATTTAGGTGGGCTGACTCTGAAGCCCTTTTACCTGGAGGGTCGGCAGTTGTGTGGACCCGAGGGGTTGAGAGAGCAAGGGAGCTGCAAGGGTTGGTGCGCATTGGTGTGTGTGTGTGTGTGTGTGTGTGTGTGTGTGTGAAGAGATCTTCCGCAGTTGCCTTAGAAGAGGGTAGAGCGAGCTATAGACAACCGGCTCAGATACTCTGGATGGGGCTTGTGCTGTGCAGCGAAGGGAGAAAACTCAGCCAAAGAAGTCGTCCTTCCCCAAAGAGTTTTTGAACGGCTCCGATTAAATGCTTAACCCACCAGCGAAGAAAGTCTCGGGTCCCTTTCAGTGGCTGCAACTCAGAAAGAGCAGCCTGTTTCCCCGAGAGGCTTTACTAGGCGCCGACGGGAAATGCTGATCCATTGGGAACAACGGACCCATTGCTTCTTATCAACGAGCCCCACGGTACGGATAAACGGGGTGCATCAGCTGCCTTTATTTCTGAGAATGGGGTTGGAGAATTTGGGGTCTAGCTTCTCCTGCAAGAGGAACCACTGATCAAACCCAGTGGTGAAGTCCAAATTTTTTTTTACTACCGGTTCTGTGGGCGTGGCTTGATGGGCGAGGCAGGGAAGGATACTGCAAAATCTCCATTCTCACCCTACTCCAGGGGGAAGGATACTGTAAAATCCTCATTCCCTCTGCACTCCTGGGGGAAGGATATTGCAAAATCTCCATTCCCACCCCACTCTGGGGCCAGCCAGAGGTGGTATTTGCCGGTTCTCCGAACTGCTCAAAATTTCCGCTACCGGTTCTCCAGAACCTGTCAAAATCTGCTGGATTTCACCTCTGATCAAATCCCGAAGACACACCCTGAGGTTATTCCTTCCCGGAATAAGCAGTGCTATGTGAGAATGTGAGAAAGAGATTAAGCAACAACAAGCAAAGGAAGTTAGAGGCGTGAGATAGGAACAATAAAGGACGATATAATTAGATCCTGTGGACACCAATACAATGCATTTTATACCTTCCTATTTTGACAAATTATTTGCTTCCAACACATGCATACACTTCCATTTATTCCCTTCTGTTCAATTGTGTCTGATTCTCAGAGAATGTCTGGACAAATCCCTGCAGTTTTTTTAAGCAAGGTTTTTCTGAGTGGCTTGCCATTGCCTGCTTTATTGGGCTGAGAGAGTGTGACTGGCCCAAGGTCACCCAACTGGCTTTGTGCTTAAAGTGGGACTAGAACTTACAGTCTCCTCCTTTTTAGTCTTTTTTTCCTAAACATTTCACCTTTCTCTTTTGGGGGGGGTGGATCTTCTCAATTTATGGAAACAGACTTCTCAATTTTTCCATTCCATTCCACTTATTCACTTTTCCCTCAGGTATATTTGTTTGCAAATCACTCCCCATTCATTCTCTCCATAGCATTCATTTTAGAATTCAATCCACATTCCTTTAGCGCTCATTCATTTCTGTACCTATTTCCCCTTGTTTTACCCCATTCACTCAAGGACCCCAGTCCCATTCCATTCAACTTATTTATGTAGTTTGACATAACATATCTCCCATATGACAAAGGGGGCAGAAGCTCACTCTTAGACACATCCAGTTTGCTTGTTTTGACAAACATCATTTGCAACAGACCATATAATATCCAGTATCATTCTTTTCATATGTGCATGTTTAAATTTCTCCAGCCATTTACCCATCTTCAGTTAACACTCTCATCAAGGGATACACATTCATTTACTTTTTTATCCGTCGTCCATCCATCCAATCATCCATTCCCTTTTCCCTCTCAAAATAACTATCTTAATCTTAGTTAAATTTTAGATCCATATTCCTTATTGCACTATACAATTAGTGAAACCATCCAGGTTTTTGGCCAATAACATGGCATTCCCTGCATACAAAAGTATATGTATGCTCAGGTTCCCAATACACCTCTAACATCACTACAAATATTCCTTGTAATCTTTTCTTCCATAAATAGATTAAACAACCAAGGAGACATCACACATTTTGTCTACCTACTCAATGTTGAAGCATTTGCTAAACATGTAATTTGTTTTCATAGATGCTTCTGTCATATCATTCTTATCACATTCAGCAATAGCCCATTCACTTTATCATACATTTTTCTAAATCAACAAACAGCATATTTATTTCTCACTTTTATACATTTTTCAGTGACCTGTTGCAGAGCAAAAATCTCAGTGGAGCTCTTATCCAATGAAAAATGAACTGCAGAGGTTTGAGAAATAACAATCAGAATTTTGCCCAACCACGTTAGAGGTACACTCCATAATCTCCCATGTAGCTTTTGCAGTCACTTTTACCACTTTTCTTTTTGTACAGGGAAACAATAATATTCTACAAAACATTAGGCAAAGGTGTAGCCTTTGCACAAGCATTAAGCAAGTCTCATAGCCACTCTATAAGCAAGCCACATCCATATTTTATTAATCCATATTTCTTATATCATCTGCAACACTACTTTTTTTAAAAAAAACATTCCTATAGCACACATTACTTCTTTTTCATCATCTCACTCAATTAGTCACATTTACAGCATTTATTTCAATTTCACTTTTTGAGGTAGCTCTATAACTTTTCAGCAAATGTCTAATATTTTTCCTTACAGCATTTTCCCTTATTGATTTCTTCCCAAACCATTTCATCTCTGTGACTTTTAATTCCATTCATTCTGCAACAGATTCATTGTTTGGCATTTTCCTCTGTTGCTTTTGATCTTAACAATTCCTTACTTTCTTTTTTCTAAACACTAAATGATTTCTTTCTCTTCCTCTTTTGTCCAAGAGGACATACTCATTCCTGTAGGTACAGTTTTCTTTATCCATAGCCTCTTCCACTTCAACATTCTACTAAGTATCTTTTTTCATACTTCCATTAGCCTAACTCCATAAACTTCTATGTCAATATATGGCATATTCTATTTACTCCACATCTTCTTTTCTTACATTCCTTACTTTCTATTCAGATCAGTCTAGCTTTCAATAGGTTTTCAAACAGGCTTCATATTTTCTCTTCTTGCAGTTGTTCTCCTTTCTGTCAAATTTCTTTTGCCTCTTTCCTTTTTTTCTATCTCCATTCTTCCCAAGATTCAGTCATGATGTTACCAACAGCCGCTCTGTATCACCTTCAGAATCTCTCAATCTCTTCTGTCTGTCAATCAGTCTCTTAATTCATCACAAACACATAAATCAACCATGCTTTTATATCTATCTATCTATCTATCTATCTATCTATCTATCTATCTATCTATCATCTATCTATCTATCTATCTATCTATCTATCTATCTATCTATCTATCTATAAATTTATTTTTATATGCTGCCCTTCTCCGGAGACTTAGGACGGTTTACAATGCGTTAAGCAATAGCCTTCATACTTTTGTATATTTTATACAAAGTCAGCTTATTGCCCCCACAAACCGGGTCCTCATTTTACCCACCTTAGAAAGGATGGAAGGCTGAGTTGATCTTGAGCCTGGTGAGAATTGAACTCACAGTAATTGCAGGCAGCTGGATGTTAAATGCTGCCTTAGTAGGAGGCATTAGCCTCCTACGCCACTCAGGCTCAAAGAATATATTTTTTTTCTTTTGCATATCCACATGTGAACATTTTCTGATTTTGATGTTGTCTACTGCTATAATGTCTTGTCTACCTAGGAACAGATGTGCATGCTTAAACCACCTATTTGAAACAGACCTTGATCTAAACAATATCCATTAATTAAAGTTCTCATTAATTATTTGATTGCCAAATGGTCTAATTACTTTTATGACTGTCTCACCTGATTCTCAGCCATGTATTCATATCATCTAATAGAATACTTTTCTTCTTGGAATATATTCATTTAGAATGTTTATACAATTTCTCCTAAACTCATCCCTGGTTCTTCCATTATCTGGATTCCTGGATTCCTACTTCCATTGTACCCATAGCAACCTAGATAACGCCAAGGCATACTTTCTACCCAAGTAATAAAGATGCTCTCAAGCTTTACTCCTGATGACTGTATGTATGCAGGTTTTTTAAAAAAAGCAACATCACATAATTTGCCATCTTCCAGGGCATTTTTTAAAGTTTCCGGTCTAGCCAACAGTCCTGGAATTCCCAGGTGTGCCCAACCCCCTATATAATAACTTAAGCAGGGTTGACCTTCCAGCCAAGAATGATTAATTACTACCACCTGCTGGGGGATCAAAAACTAGCTAACCACATTATAGAACAAAATGTTGTTTGAGAGCAGCCGTCTGGTTAGTTTGTAGTTCAATATGTACCATACAGTTATTTTGAGTAAATCATGGTTAAATGTGAGTAACTTCATGGTGGAATCTCTACAGAGTTCCAAAGATCAGAACAAACATTTGGATTCCTGCACAGTCACTATAACAGATACTCTTTGGAATACAAAGGAATGGGTTGAGCAAAGCTAAAACTTTTATCAGCACTTCAGACTTGGAAGAACATACGTACATACACAGAGACCTTGCTTCTTCTGAGACTGTGCAGAATGCATCTCATCATGAAGAGCATCAGTTTTTCTAATCTGGTGTCTTCTCTGTTTGCATTATTAGATTGCACTCTGACTTAGAATTATTGGAATGATGTCCAAAACATCTAGAAGGGTGGAGCAAAATATAGTACCATAGTATGGGTTATGCCTTCAGCTTCCTGAATTAAGCAGGCCTCTTTTTCAATAACTATATTAATGTTCACCTCATTGGTGGCGCAGCAGACTAAAGTGCTATTAAGTAGCACCAGCTGCCTGCAATTACTGCAAGTTCAAATCTCACCAGGCTCAAGGTTGACTCAGCCTTCCATCCTTTCGAGGTAGGTAAAATAAGGACCCGGATTGTGGGGGCAATAAGCTGACTTTGTATAAAAAAGAACACCACTTAGGGGGGGCCAAAAGCCCTACTAAGCAGGTATATACAAAAGTATGAAGGCTATTGCTTAACGCATTGTAAGCCGCCCTGAGTCTCCGGAGAAGGGCGGCATATAAATCGAACCAATAAATAAATAAATAAATAAACCAGACTGTATTTAACAGCAAGGAACTAAATGTATTAGACTATCTAACATTTTTCTTCTCCACCGTTCCCTTCTTCCCTTCTTATTCTGCTATCCCTCTTCCTTTTGAGATAGAATGGAGCTGAAGTACCAACCTGTTTTTTCCTTCTCTTCTTTTTATTTGTTTTTCTCTGGAATGTTCCCTCCCCAAATTTTATTGATTTTTTATTAATTACATTTCTTAGTGTTTAATAAACATTGTGTTGCCTGGCTATTTAATTTGCTTAACAATTCTGATTATGTTCTTAATCTCCACCCCTTTTTTCCAACCACTGGTAAAATGGATTCCATGTTTGATAGTATTCTGTGTCTTCTTTCTGCTTAATTTTCAATGTCAATCTATCCATTTCTGCACAGTGTAGTATCTTCTTAATTATCTCTACATCTCACGGTGTTTCTTCATTTTTCCAATATTGTGCGAATATAATCCTCACTGTTACAGCAGTTGTAACTGCTGTTACAACATGTAATATTAAATAATACTTTTCTTATCTGATTTTTCTGATATTATACCTAATAAAAATAATTTAGGTTTAAAATCCACATGATTCCCTATCATCTTTTCTAGCTACCTGTATATCTTTGCCCATTTTTTTTTGTTTTAGTACAAGTCCACCACTTATAATATAATGTACTCATCTTTTGATTACATTTTCAACATTTGCTAGACATATTTTTAAACATTTTAGCTAACCTAGTAGGTGGTAAATGCCATCTATAAAACATTTTATATAGATTTATTTATAAGAAGTTGCCATTGTTAATCTATAAGGAATGCTTATAGTTTTAACAACTATCTGAAGGTTAGGATTAGGTTAGGTTAGGTTAGGAATAGTTTTTCTATTCCTAACCTGACTAGGGGAGATAGCATGGAAAGGCTCATATGTAACTATTTTGCATCTGGACAATTGTTAAAGAAACAGTGGCTCTGCTCTAACAATGGTTGGCAACTTACCTGGATTTCTAGAAGTATCGAAAATGTGGCCTCTTCTCCTGTCTTCTGATTCTTTCATTGGCTTAATACTCTTATTTCAACCTTTGTCTGCATTATATAACACCGGTGGATTGTAGGGCTGAGATGGAAAGTATCTGAGTAAGGTTGGGAAAGGCAATCCTGGGAATTATTTGGAAATATTATTTATCAGAATTGAAGTGTTGTTCTAATCCATGTAAGACACTAAGAAATTCTATCCAGCTTCCAGGTAAGTATTTCAGTGTTGGGACATTTTTCCTGAATCTTCCTCAGGCAGAGATGAAAAAGAGGGTTGCTAGTTACCAATAGTAACCATCAGGATCAAAAAATACCATGAATAATTGTTTAAAATAATGCTCAATGCACAATAGAGTGAATGAAGGTGCAACTTCACAGAGATTTATTTGGCAGCAGAGCTAACACTAGCCTACAGGCCACTAACCAATGCCCTAGTCAGTACATGTAATTCCTACCCCCACCCCTCAAGGGAACTGCAAATATTTATATTTCTTTTTAATTTTTTTAAAAATTAAATTTGTCATCTTACTTAGCTTGGTGCCCCAAGTCACTTTCTTGTTTAACTACATGGGCTGGTGAGTTTTGCCTAAGAGCAAGTCTTATTAACCTTAGTAACTCTCTCTTCTTTATAGGCTTGTGCTGCTCTTTATGTAGCACTTTAACAGCTGGATATTGCAGGGGGGAAACAGCCGTCAAAGTTTTGCATCAAAAGGTTATAGACCATATAACCTAGCAGGTCACCCTACGAGAGTGTCACAATGGCCCAATTCAACATTGTGCTAATCCACTATGTACGTTTGTTTAGGAGAACATGGGCAGAGGGCATGTTGTATGGGCCCAGCCAATTGAAGCTCAGTCAACCATCCATCATAAAAAGGAAGTATGGCTGAATGCTTACAGGACATTTTAATATGGAGTAGAAAGGAAGAAAATGAACCAACTCTATGACCATTTGCTCATTGGGAAAAGAGTATCATGAGACTGTCCAGAAAGGAAATTATTTAAAGCAAGAAAGGGGTTTATTTTTATGTATTTATTGTGCTGCACTTGACAAAACCTCATTAAAATAGTCAGAGCTACTATCTAGAACAGAGTGATTTGAAAGCGTTTGGGCTGCTGTCATCCAAAATTCTCAGCCTATTCTTAGCAAGTCTTTTTCATCCTTCTAATTAACAAACTGGTGCTGTAATTTGATGGGAAGTAGCCTGAATTCACAGTATTAATTCAGCTACTTTTTAATCAATCTTAACTGCTTGAGCATAGCAACTAAAATGTAATCCTGGTTCAAAGATGCACTGGCTGGAAGTGTTTAGGACAAGATACGTCTTTTAGTACAAATTCCTACCATTGGTCAGGAAGTTGATTCTAGGGAACTGCCAGTGGAATTATCCTGCTTACTGAAAAAGGCACAATTGTCTTGCCCCAGAAATAATAAGCTAAAAAGAGGACCTGTTAGGCTGTATCAAAATGTCTTCCAATCAGGGTACTCAATAGCAGTACACAAGGGATGTGGTAAAGTTATTTTCAGAAAGAAAACCTAGCGGGGGCCTTTGAAAAAACAATGTCCTTCGGTTCTAAAGATTCGTACCATCCTGAAATGTCTGAACATAGATAGGCCTCTTGACAATGTTCATGTGATACATGCACTCATACTTATACAATTGTTTATGCTATAACTCAGTCTTTTGAGCTGAAGTTGATAATTCCTCATCCAACCATACCCAAATTGTCCAGGGTATAAATCAGGGGTGAAATCTACTTACCTTCCTTACCGATTCGGAAGACCTTCTGCACATGCGCAAAGCCTTCTGTATGCGCAGGAGGTAAAAAACATTACCAGAAAAACCAGGAAGTAATGACATCTGGGTGAGTGGGTGGAGCTTTGCTCTGCCATCGCTACTGGATTGCCGAAACACTGGCCAAGATCGCTACCGGACTGGGCGATCTGGTCCAATTCGAGAGCATTTCACCCTTGGCATAAATCCTATACATATTTCCAATTAGTTTAGAACAGGGGGGTCAAACTCAAGGCCTGGGAGCTGGAGCCAGACCGCGAGGTGCTTAGATCTGGCCTGTGGGGCCCACCTAGAAACAGCAAAGGACTGGCCCATGGTGCCTCTGCCAGTGAAAACAGAGCTCGGGAGGGCTGCATGCGGCTCTCCCAGGCTCTGTTTTCAGCCATGACGGCCTTCTGCCACTCTCTGCCAGTGAAAACAGAGCTCAGGGGGGCCGCACACAGCCTCCCTGACTCCGTTTTCACTGGCCGAGGGTGGCAGAGTTCTGAAAACAGAGCTTGGGTGCCCGTTTTTGCTGGCAGAGCAATCGGGCCACCACAGACACCCCTGACACGAGTGACATCAAGCTGGCCATGCCCACCCTGGCTACACCCACCCCTGTCCCTGAGGTCAAACACAACCCTGATGTGGCCTTCAATGAAATCGAGTTTGACACCCCTGGTTTGGAATGTCTTACATTTGGAAAGACAAGTGTAAAGTGGAATACCCTAGTTTTGCCTAGATGGCTTAGGGAAGCAAACCTAAAACATTGGTTTATGGTAGCCAACCCTACGACAAAATTACACCTTCGAGCATTAAATTAGATTTCTGGCTAATAGATGTTCCTACTCTAAGCTGATGGTTTAATTATTCTTAAAATCTTATTCCATCACCCATTATTATGCCATTCCAGGTATATTTCAGAACAATATACCTAGAATGGCATAATTTAACCTGAAGTCAAATTATATCTGTGACATTGTTTAGTAGATTCTAGCTGTTTTACAAGTGGCCCAGAGAGAGGATTTTTTTGGTGGGGGGATTTTACATTAGAATCATAACATTCCCCTTTGTTCTGAATTATTGGATGGCTTATTCCCTTCTCATTAAAATCAGAGTGCTGAAGAAGATATTGCAATAAGGGCAGTTGATGTGTATGCAGGTAATATAGGCAGGAGTGACACTGTTAACAGAAAACATCTAATTAACAATGACTTCATTTGATTGGGAGGATGAAAAAACTTTCTTAAATCAATCCAGATTTACTGGCCTTGGCACAACCAATTTATGACTGGAGACTGAAGAGAGTCTGGTTTCCCTCCAGATGTCATCCATAGGGGATAAAGGGCTAGGTGAAGTCATTTTGTTAGCCTGTGGAAACTCCAGGAGTTCCTTGATTTTGGGATTGAAGTCAGTGCTGCTTCTTCATTTTATTAGGAACAGGCCAAGACCATCAAGGCAGCTCCCCCCAGCTTCTTGAAACAATTAGCCCTTCCCAATTAGCATACTTCTTCTAACCTCAATAACTTCTCCAGGTCTTAGGCATTAGGCAGCTCTTTCAAGAAAGGGAAACATTTGAATACAGCAGAGACTTGGTGCAATGAGGCTATATCCAACCAAGTCAATACCTGAGGGCAGGATAAAGAGTTAGAGTGTATTGTAGTTACAGCATCCCTGCTTTCTCTGTTCTGACAATAAAAGTTGGCAACATTTTGGTGGAACTAGAAGATTGGCAGTTCATATTTTTGCTGGGGTTGAGGGCTATAGCGAGTGAGGCAATACAAGTGAGTGAGGCCTGGATGGGGAGAAACAGGCTCCGACTCAACCCTTCCAAGACCGAGTGGCTGTGGCTTCCGGCATCCCGATATAGCCAGCTGGTGCCATCGCTAGTCATTGGGGGCGAATCATTGGCCCCCATGGAAAGGGCTCGCAACTTGGGTGTCCTCCTGGTTACATGACTGTCTTTAGAAGAGCATATGACGGCCGTGGCCAGGAGGGCTTTTTATCAGGTCCGCCTGATACACCAGTTGCATCCCTTTCTAGATCGGGACTCCCTACGCATGGTCACTCAGGCACTCGTCACTTCCCGCCTGGACTACTGCAATGCTCTCTACATGGGGCTTCCCTTGGGGTGCACCCGGAGGCTCCAGTTGGCCCAGAATGCAGCCGTGCGGGGGATTATGGGAGTGACGGGGCACTCCCATGTGACACCTCTCCTGTGCGAGCTGCACTGGCTTCCTGTGGTCTTCCGGGTGTGCTTCAAGGTGTTGGTGACCACCTTTAAAGTGCTCCATGGCTTAGGGCCGGGGTATCTATGAGACCACCTTCTGCTGCCAATAGCCTCCCACCGGCCAGTTCGCTCTCACAGAGATGGCCTCCTCAGAGTGCCATCGGCCAGACAATGTTGGCTGGCGACCCCCAGGGGGAGAGCCTTCTCTGTGGTGGCACCTGCCCTCTGGAACGACCTACCCCCAGAGATACGCACGATACCAGACCTCCGGACTTTTCGTCGGGCCCTGAAAACACATCTATTTCATCTAGCCGGGCTGGCTTGATCCCATCCTTTCGGTTTTAATTTGTAATTGGTTTTAACTGGGTTGTTTTAAATTGATGGCCAAAATTATTTAATGTCTTTTAAACTGTTTTTAAATTTTATATGTTATGTTTTACCGTGGCTGTTCACCACCCTGAGTCCTGCTGGAGAAGGGCGGTATACAAATTAAATAAATAAATAAATAAAATAAAATAAAATTTACATTGCAGATAGGGCACATCAGTGGTGGGTTTCTATCGGTTTGCCCCAGTTTGCGCGAACCGGTAGTGGCGGTAGCGGGAGGCTCTGTCCATCCGCCCGGATGTCATCACAGATGCTCTGCACATGCCCAGAAGGTTCTGTGCATGCACAAAGTGCCACATGTGGATGAAGTGAGCACGCGCACATGTATTCAAATTTTTCCCTCACCGTAGAGGAACCCACTACTGGGGCACATATTTCCTACTTTGCTCTTGTTTCTTTTTATTTTAGTGTTGGTTTTTTAAACGATAAACCTTATTTTGCGGGCTTCATTAAAGTTTTTATAAAATATTGAGTTTTATAAAATTCAATAGACCTATATTGCTTATGAGAGCCAGGACAGGATTTTTAAGGAGAGACCCTACTGTGTAGGTTTATATATTTTGAAGCAAGCAAAATCTTCCATATCACCAGGAATGCTTTCCTCCTGAAAGATAATTAAGCATAGAATCTGTACTGATTTGTGTTCACCTCTGGCTACAGCCTTGTATATTCCTGACTAATAGCTGAATGGAGCAGCTTTCCTTAGCCTGGCATGCTCAGAAGGACTACGCAGCAACATATCCGGGAATAAAGAAGGAGGCTGAAGAACTGGAGCTGGCTTGTTTTGCTCATAATGGAATGCGTTAGCAACAACCCTAATAGCAACCATTCATAATTACGACAGTAATAAACAGTAGTAAGCAGTAGTAAAACATTTTTTCGGACCAATGTGCAAATTTACACCCAAATTTCTGTGCCTAACAACAATCTGTGCTAGAGTGAGAATAATTAGCATAGCTGCATGAGGGAACATTATCTAAATGAGACATCAGGAACTAGCAATCTTCACAATCTCTCCCTCCCTCCCTCCTCTCTCTCTCTCTCTCTCTCTCTCTCTCTCTCTCTCTCTCTCTCTCTCTCTCTCTCACACACACACACACACACACACACACACACACACACACACAAATCTTGTCCTGTAATCAGTTCCCAATTTATGCCTTCTGTAACATAGAATGTCTGTCATGGAGACTTGGTTACTTTTAATTTGTCTAATAATAGAGCTAGTCCTCAATTTATAAATTTTTTGCATATGTATCTTTGCACATGATATTAGAAATGGTTAAGGGCTACTTTTCAACATGCATTCCTTGACCTGAGCGTACTTCAGATGTATAGACTTTAACGCCAGGATGCTCAGCAATGTCTGCTATTTGGTATATTCTAAAAATATGTTCACCTGGAGGTTGTCCATGCTGGAGATGGTTGTTGCAATGAACTTGGCCAAAAAACTAGGAACATATCATTTCAAGATTTCAATGCCAACATTGTACTTCTATCATACGCAAGACAAACTTTGACTTATTTTTACTTATAGATTGGAGTCCTATAATATTATACGGAGAAGTAACCATTTTATTATTTATTATTTTTTACAAAAAAAAAAACTTTCAGTGGACTAGAGCTAATTAAAGTTACAAATTCAGAAAACCCTAAAAACAGTAATAAAGCAATAATAATACCACCCTCTCCTAGACACCAATAAAATTTAGATAGAGTTAAACGCCCAACTGTTTTTAAAGATCTTTTTTAAAAACCATAAGAGCAAGTTCTATAAACCTGTTGAAAACTTAAAAGATTTATTTCTGAACAGACATATATAAAATTATATTGTTAACATGCTAACTGCTCCAATCTGCCACTCTAACGTCTATGAAATCTTCTCTTAAACTGCAATTTATGTGGGCTTTCATCCAGTGAGAATCTTGCATCCATAGACAACTTTCCAAAGAATCACTTTGGATTCTCTTTCTAGGTAGATCTATCAAAGTGTAGAGAACTTTATTTAGTCTGTGTTTGTTGCTGAACATTTTGCTGGTTGAGGTTTTACTCTTTTTAAGTATTTATTTGATTGAAAATATTTATGTGAACATTTCTGCATAGTGTGAAATAATGATGTTGCATAGAGTTCACTGAACGGTAAAAAAGATGGAGGAGGTTGCTAAATAAATAAGAGCAAGACTAAGTTAGCAGCAATTTTATGCTACATTTAATCTTAAGTGTTATCAGAATGTAACTATTGTCCTACTATGTTTTTCATGACAGATTAATAATTGAGCATTGTTGAGCTACCATAATTCTGATTCCTTCTTCATTTTGAGTTCCTATAAGGATGCCATCCTAAAGTATGTCTGTTATGAGGAAAGTCTCACCGAACTGTGTGGGACTAATATTTGAAAATATGTCTCAAATTATGCTGTCAACAATCTTTCTGTACAATTTTGGGATCTAGGAAGGTTTCTTCTACTAAATCAAACCACTGATCCATCTAACTTACAATTGTCTGTCAATCTGATTAGTAGCAGATTGAACCTGAAACTTTTTTTCATATAAAGTATGTGCTTCGTGGGTAATTTAATGCTAATATACAATGGAATTATAATTCAGTTGTAAGTATACAATGTAGAATCATAGCTGGTTTTTTCAGTGGAGCTATGAGGCAGCCATGCAGCCAATTTTGAATTCCACAACTCAGCACTGCAACATGTGAAGCAATTAGTAAAGGAATGCCTTTGAACATATGCAGTGTTTTTTTTAAAAACTCACTAACAAAGATATATAAGAGCCACAGCATATCCCTGGTGTGAAAAAAAGTACTTTCAGAACAGATGTGTCACTTCTAGATAATTTTGAGCCCCATTTCATTTTTTCTCTCTCTCTCTCTTTTTTTAAAAAAGGAATCTTTCCTTTGAAGCATTTTGGTCCATGAACTGAAGATGTGATAAGAGCCCCAACTGACAGAGGAAGTTCAGATAGAGACATTACTTCTATGCCTTTTGACCCTTACATTTTTCCTCCTGTGTGGCCACAGAATGACCTTCCCTCATTTCCCAAGCTGGGACTGCTGCAAAGGAGGGGAGTCTCCTGAGGATTTTGACAGACTGGTTCAGATATTGAAGGGAGTGTTTTCATGCTTAGCATAGTGTGAAGTCCATTGCACACCCCTGCTCACACTGGAAAATGTGTTCTGTACTCTGTCCTCTCTAGGGAAATGGATATTCACACTAACTTTGCACCCAAACTGGTGAAACCTCCTAAGACAAAGTATCTGCTTAACCACAAGTGGATTTTCTTTTATTTCAGACTTTCAACTTCTGTAGAACTTATTGTGAAGACCATTGCTTTAATTCAGGCCCCTGAAAGAGAGTGGCTTGTTTGCTTCACTTAAAACAACAACAACAACAACAACAATGACGGATGTGTGTGTGTATGTGTGTGTGTGTGTGTGTGTGTGGAGGCTATCTGTAAACTCTGTGCATAAGAACAATTAAAAGTTTAATAGCATTATACAAAATATGTAAACTGAGCTAAAGTTTTAAAAGAAAACCATTCCTACACAAAGGACAATATGGAGGATGATCCTTTATTATTGTTAGGGTGCGTGTAAAAAGTATTTGTTGCTTGTGCAACGAGCAGAGCAGAAACACACAGGGAAGGAGATAAACGTGCAGCTCATGTGAGAAAAATACTTTATATACAAGATAATAAGCAGTCTCGGTGTAGGTAAAACAGTCCAAGGTCATAAACAGTAAATCAGTCCAGTAA
The DNA here is from genome assembly GCA_022577455.1 of Arizona elegans. Taxonomy (NCBI): domain Eukaryota; kingdom Metazoa; phylum Chordata; class Lepidosauria; order Squamata; family Colubridae; genus Arizona; species Arizona elegans. The sequence continues at coordinate 55,632,645 of JAKOOJ010000008.1, forward strand.
GTATTTTCCCTTACCAAAGCAAACAGACTTTAGTAACTCTCGGTATACAGAACCATATACCAATCCAGTCTAACACCAATCAGCAGAAAGACGCAGGAAGCAACAGGAACAATCAGGAGCATTCAGGAACAAGGAACGCTTCTCTGCGCTGCTTATTTATGCACTGTAGCCTAATTACAGGGTTCAGCAAACCCTGATTACGTGGCTCAATTGTTTCTTAAAGAAACAGATATATTGCCTGACCAACAAGTTAGGAGTAAGCTACAAGCTGAACCGAACAATTATAATAATATAAATTCTGGCTACAGTCACTTTTTTTATGGAGAAACCACCTAGGCATCAATCTGAAAACAACAGCAATGGGTAGGGGACTGGCTATTTTTCTGTGTGAGCAGTTAATTGTACTGGAGCCTATGGATTACCAGATAGCATTTTAATATGATTTAGCTAAAGTAGTGACTTCTAGAGGGAGTCTAACACTTGCTTTCATCACCATAACCATATTCTCTACATCTGGACATTCATCAGTGGTGGGTTTCAAATTTTTTTACTACCGGTTCTGTGGGCGTGGCTTGGTGGGCATGGCATGGCTTGGTGGGCGTGGCTTGGTGGGCATGGCTTGGTGGGCGTGGCAGGGGAAGGATACTGCAAAATCCCCATTTTCTCCCCATCAGCTGGGACTCAGGAGGCAGAGAATAGATAGGGGTGGGACCAGTCAGAGGTGGTATTTACTGGTTCTCCAAACTACTCAAAATTTCCACTACCGGTTCTCCAGAACTGGCCAGAACCTGCTGAAACCCACCTCTGACATTCACCCTTCAAAATAGGAAGGGGGAGCTTGGTACCCCTGCATGTTTTGAACATCTTTTCCTGCTTGGCCAATTGTAAGAGACCATGCATGCTTCAACTGCAACATTTGTAAATTTAAAGGGCTTTGATTGTTATCTGCTCTCTCTCTCTCTCTTTTTGGAAATGATGATGATGGCTCATAGCAGTGAGACCAGCAATCTATTTCTTCAAACAGTTACAATATGATCAACTGAATAATGGAAGAAAAAAAAAGGTGTGTGTGCCTTGCAATTCTATTAGGCTATAAACAGCAAAGTTGAAAAGATTGTTAGTAAATCTATAAAGAGGAAAAGATCTCTGCCTCTTCAGTGGTGGAAAATTATTTACTCAGAGACAGCATGCATTCCTCAAGCTAATTTTAAATGTTTATGCAGTTCAGATCTTGTGGAAATGCTATCTGTTACCTCCTGGAGAGTGTTGCTTGGGAAAGAGAAAGAAGGAGGTGTCAGAAAGATTTAAAATCTTTAAAATATGGGGGTTCCCATCCATTTTTTTGGCTCTGGTCTCACTCCTTTAGCTTCCCACACAGATTGACTTTAAGGAATCAGATCATCAACCAAAAAAGGAATGCCAATTATTGATCATCAATAGGGACAATAGAGAAATTGAGAGGTGGAGAAAAATGGCAATCTAAGAAGGATGTCAGAAAAAGAATCTAAGACATATCTTTTCAGTTCCTCTTTATCAAATAAAATCTTTATTATGGTCATAGACCAGCATATACTATGGTCATAGACCAGCATATACTATAAGAATAATAAGAATTTAGGTAAACTAGGATGAAAAATCCAAAACATATTAGGCATAAAAACTTCTGGGATTAACATGCACAACTTTTAAAACACCTAGTAGTTATTGCAGCAAAAGGATCCAATCTGCAGAAAAATGAGAAATAGGGTAATTCTTGCAGCCAATTAAGTGTTTGCTTTTTAAGTGGAATATTCAATTAGTCAGATGATCAGTCATATAATAGTGTATCCTGGACAGCATCGAGCTAAACAAGAAGGTAGGCATCTACACAGAAATTCTGGGGTGACAATAACAAGCTCCAAAAATAATTTAGTGTTGGAAACCTATTGTCTGGAATTAGAGGATACTGTGCCTCTTCTAATCAAAATGTTCAAGATCATCTTGACATGGGAATAAAATCATTGAAGCATTATATTCACTGTCACTCACATATATGATTTATATCTATGAAAGCCCAGTGCAGTCATATTTAAGGGAAAATACAGAGGGTCAAATCTCTCTAGAATGCTTGAAGTTGATTCAAAACCACAACTGTGGAAGCTCAATTAGACTGCATAGCACAGATTAGGAAAAGTACCACCAAGTTCATGAACAGTCAAACTGCTTTTAGAGTTCAAAAATGTCATTATGAAAAACAATAGAATATAAATGTTGGCAAAACGAATGCAAGCAATAATAAAAGCATTAGCCTTTTTACCAGCAGGTTACCAGCAATGGATCATTAGACAATACCACTTAAAGGAATACTAAAAGATAATACGAAGATTGCACAGAAGCTGAATGAATTCTTCCTATTTATTTTTACTATAAAAGAGAGGAAATTATCTGAAAAGCCATATAGATGAAGTGACTTTTCTAGGAAGAAAGTATGAAAGAGAAAGACAAGCAGAGGTGATAATATATTAAATTCTAGGTCTAATACATGAATTAAAAATTATTACATTGCCTCAATGCAAAATTGCAAATATTCTAACAAAGTTACATAGATTGCTCCTAAATGCAAACTCTGTACTTGAGATTTTTTTTTTTAAAAAAATCCTTTAAAATGTGTAGTTTAACAGGAGGAGATATAGGAAGTTATAGGGTAGTTAATTCACATTTGTTCCAGATAAAATAGCAAAAAGTATTGCAAAATATAAAAGTATCAAGATGTAATAAAATATGTCCTTGTTGAGGAGAACCAATCTTCCTTTTGTAGTCAAAAGTTCTGGCTAACAGTTTTATATTCTTCAAGAGTATCATCAAAAATATGGAGAGGGTGATTGTGTAGTTAGGCTATATAAAGCATTCATAGGGTTCTTCACAAGTGAATCAAGAAGGTTTATATCATAATAAGCTTAACAAAATTTATGGCAAGGCCATACTTAAAATAGGTTGTTATATTTCAAAAAGAATATTATCAAGCTGGAAAACTTCCAGAAAAAACAACTTAAATAAAGAATTCTTCAAAGGATTGTAACAATGGCCTTTTAAAATATTAGTATAAACATGGGAGAATACTGTAAAAGTATATTCATGATGGAGAGAGAGTAATTGGGTTTGTCCTTCACACATAATACTAGATTTCAAAGTCATTCAGTAATGCTGAATGGTAGATGATTTAATGTAAAAGGAAGCATTTTTTTTAACATGACAGAGTTTTCTATCACAATACTCAGCAATGTCCACCAATGGGCTCTTTTTTTAGAATAACAGAGTTGGAAGGGATCTTGGATGTCTTCCAGTCCAACCCCCTGCTCAAGCTTGAGGACCTATACCATTTTGGACAAGTAGCTGTCCAGTCTCTTCTTAAAAACCTCCAATGATGAAGCACCTACAACTTCTGAAGGCGAACTGTTCCACTGATTAATTGTTCTGTCAGGAAATTTCCCCTTATTTCTAGATAGGTTCTCTCCTTGATTAGCTTCTATCCACTACTTTTTGTCCTGCCTTCAGGTGCTTTGTAGAATAGGTTGACCCCTGTTTTTTTGACAGCCCCTCAAACATTGGAACACTGCTATCGTGTCACCCCAGTCCTTCTTTTCTCTAGATTAGCTATACCCAAGTCCTACAATCGTTTTTCATGTTTTAGCCTCCAGTCCCCTAATCATCTTTATTGCTCTTCTCTGCACTCTTTCTAGAGTCCCAACATTTTTTTAAAAAAATATTGTGGCAACCAAAATGGGACACAATATTCCAAGTGTGGTCTTACCAAGGTCTTCATCCTAGTGTTTTCCTTCAAGTGCGGGGTCTGTCGTTTTTCAGATCAACCAAGTGTTGATCCATTAGCTGTGACCAGGAATTAACTGACCAACTGACTAACCAAATTTTTCAAGCATCAGTATCAGAAAGAAGTGACTGGACCAAAGTCACCCAGTGGCCTTTTATGCCTAAGGCAAGATTAGAACTCATTTTATGGTTTTTAGCCTGGTGATTTAACTATTTGACCAAACAATCTTTAAAATGGGATCACTGTTATCATCTATCCTAAGTGATCCTCTGGACCAGTCATATCAATGGCTGTTTCCTACCTCCCAGTTGGCAATCTCTCTCTCCATTACAGTTGCTGACAGCAACAGCAGGAAAGATTTTTGTTCTTGAGTCTGGCTTGGAGGATTCATCACTAAGGATGCAAAACTAGCTAGGCCCATGGCTATCATGCACAGAATATTCTATCATGCACAGAATATCATTTCAGGATTTACTACCATTCCTTGTACAACAATTTAAACAATTATTTCATTACGACAAACTTTTTCTGTAGCAGGGTTGCCCTATGAAAAATGATGGCTTCTGGATCCACACACTGGACCATGCAAAGAATAATTTTGTCCTTGAGGTGTCCCTAAACCAGATTGATTACCTTGTACACCACTTTTCTACAATTCAGGACATGTGAGGTTTAATAATTTCTCAAGCCATAAAAAATTCCCTTCTGCATACAACCAAAAACCTACTCTTGCAGTTACTGTGACTAGCAGTGGATCTAATCAACCCTCACACGATGTGGGGAAACTTTCAAACTAATTCATCAGGTGGGGAAGGAAGCTATATCCAGCAGTTTCCCCTACTTTAGCCTTTCCCTACACAGGGTTTCCCTTAAGCCTGAATCAGCATGACCAAAGCTTAAGCAAGCTATGGAATTACAGAGGTCATAGTCTATCACACCTGGAGAAAATTGAGTTGGGAATGTTACCATATCATTTGAATGAGTTATTGCAATCTAAATACTCTATACAGGAGCACCAAATCTCAAATTTAGGTCATGAATGATTTATTTCATCTTAAATGACACCAGACCATTGCTGTGGCAATATAAAGCTTGTCTTGTTATTGTTATAGCAATACGGCAATGATTGTACAATGCTATAAATCACTACTGAGGAAACAACTTAAGACTTTAGGCCTGGAAAAGCATTGAAGAAGTCTGTAGGGTTGTAGTTGACAATCCCGGATTTAATCACCTACTTGGCTGAAACCAAAGATAGTAAAAAGAACTCCATGTGTTCTTCAAACAAATCTAATTGAAAAAGCTCCTCTTCTAGTCTCCTGTTCCAAGAAAGATCCAGTTCTGTATGTCAGGAAATATAGCTGCGATTGTTTTGATAATCTTCGCTTGCAGCTCAAAGGAAACCTGTTGAGCATTTGTCAGTGGCTGGGAGAGATTGCTTTTCCTAACTTTGCAAGCATTCTTCCTGAGCTCTTCACAATCCCTTTTACACAAAGTGTGTAAAACAGCAAGGTACTGTGAGCTTAGGCACTTATCTTCTGAGGTAGGTTATTGGGCACAAGATTTTGTTTTGTTTTTATAGCTGGAAGATAAGCCAGCTGCTAGAAAGGACTGCTTTCAAAAATATACTAAAAGCAGAGTTTGGTTTTAATTTCTTTCTTCTAAGGAGGATCCAACTGACTCAGAAATCATAAAGTATCCTCCCAGAAGATTGCCTCTCTGAAAATGTTGTCACCCTTTATGCTATCATCAGATTCTTCTTGGGACTGGCTTGTCTTTGAACCTGTCCCCACTAGTGGTTTAATGCAATTCCAAGCCTTTGCTGAATTGACAAAAAAGAACTGCCCCAATAACTGGACTGTCTGGACTGCAATCTCCATTTTGAATTCATAGTGCTTGGCTATGTATGGCTGGGTGGAATATCTTATTAGCCAGAAACCAAAAGGAAGAAAGCTAACTATACCTTTCCATGGCTTAAAACACATCCCACGTGACTATAGTTATGGATAATTCCACATTTATTTGTCATAGTCAGACTCTGTCAGCACAGGCCAGAGAACACGTCTTCAGATATATGAAGGCTTGAAATTCTGAGTTAAAGGCCAGCATATTTTGATCAAGGGCGAAAATGGGAGTTTGTAGTGTTGATGGTACCGATATAATCCGCAAATGAAGACAGGGCTTTTGGGGGTTAGAATTAGCCTGATGCCACTCCAAAGAATGTATGTGTGGGTGCCAGGTGCAAGGATATCTGCCATTAGTTTAAAGCAAATAAACACACACACACACACACACACACACACACACACACACACACAGTTCAGAAAGTTTTAATAAGAATGGGAGGAAGAAAATACTGGCACTCAGTAAATGTTATTCTGCATCCCGTTGATGGAGCCAGATGAGATAATGCTTCTGAATGTGGAACATATCTTAACCTTCTCCAGCCTTTCACCTTTGATTTTTAAAAAATGTGCTAGGTTGTAACTGTATGCCTTCTTGTCTCCAAGTAAGCCTATGGGAATACTGTGCAATTAATTTCCAAACTTAAAAAACAAAACAAAACAAACAAAAACATAGCATTGATGGGAAGCTGACATTCCATAACCATCCGTCATGTTGTTAATTATACTGAGTGAAATTCGGATGGCAAATGCAAGGTTATTTCTCTTTTTCCTACATTCTTTAGCTATCCAACCCAAGTTACTAGATCTGGGCTGTAAAAACCCAGAATGGCAGTAGGTAAGTCATTTTTTGTTTCATTTAATACAGTTATTTCAGATGCATGAAGGAGCAAAACGAAGACATAGATTTAATAGACAGAAAAAATGAAAAGATCCCAATTCTGAGTATATCAGCTTAGAACAGGTAGGCAAGCTTTTTAAGAGATTTATTAGTAATTTTGATAGCTAAGCTGCCCACTTGTACAGATGCCCTTTTGTACAGAGGTGCCCAATTTATAGCCCTTAAAACTCCAGGCCATAATAAACAAAATACAACATACAGAGGCAAAGAAAATATTAATCAGTGAGAGAGTGATTATTTTTAAAATAAAACAGGAAATTGCTTGAATTTGAGCCTTTCTTGCTATGGAGCCCCATCCCAAATTAGCCCATTTTAGGCTGCGCCTAAACTCCTTGATTTGTGATTACATCTCATTAAACTCGGAGGGAATTCTTAGTCTTGTCCCCAATTCATTGATACTGGTGTCTCCTACCAAATAGAGGAATCCTCACAACCCAGTGCCAGCTTCCAGCAGCAATGAATTTCAACCTCTGGAATGCGTGGGTATCTTGTATGAGAGATAACAATTCAACATATTTTGGGGACTTCTGAGATATCAACGAAAGAGGTCCAGCAAAGCAAATATTACTGAGAAGGTAAGGTCACCCAGTTCAATGGGTTTTACTCCCCAGGGAATGGGTCTAAGATTGCAGACTATATGTTTGTGGATGCAGAAGGGGGCAGGAGGAACAGTTATTCTAAAAAGATTAATGGAACGGAGGGCAGAAGGGTTGATCTTGTGTAGATGACATTGAAACCTCACTGATGTTTGGCCTCAGTTGGCAACGCCTCTGTCAGATTCTAAAAAGGGGAAAGTCCACAAGCTGGAATAAAGCAGAAAGGGATGAGCAGGGCTCTGAAAATATAGTCATTTCTTCATGGTTTCTCATCCAGGCCAGAAAGAAAAGAAAGATGTTGATAGGATGAAACAGGCCATCAAGTGAAATCTATCCTTTTTAAATAAACGGATTCCTCTGTATTTTCCCAGGGTTGCTGTTAGTTGTTGTCTGCGATGTTCCCCTGGGCTTTTCCCTCTGCTCTCTGATTTGGTGTATAAAAGCAGTCCTGAATGATGGATTACAGTGTCATTGCAGCCTGCAAAGGATTAATTTGTTTCATTGATTTCTCTTTAGGCAGATTGCCAGAATCAGCCGCTTCCCACCTTTCTCCAGACTTCCAGCAGTAATAGACAGTAACAGCCTAAGACAAATAAGCCAGTATTTGTGTAAAAATAGAAAGGCAGAACTCCACTGTGCTTTAGGCAAGAATGATTCAGACTGAGGAAAATAATAGGTCCGGGAATATTTTGAAGAAAGTTGTTAAATAAGTAAATAAACAATAAGAAAAATCAGCGAAAAGGAAACAAGAGGCCTGTATATTTCCTGTAGTGATTGAGAAGTATAAGAAGGACTCATTTCGGTGAGGATTTCAAAGGCCTCCTTCCCTATCTTGAGCTGACAACTGAAAGGAGAGTTCACAGGGAGCACCCGAGCATGTGCAGAATGCCTTTCTTTTTCCCCGCAGGAGACCTAGAAACAGAGATATTTGGCGAAGTTGCCTTCAGGGAAGGAAAAAAAAGCTCTATCAACCCTGCCACGGTAATGAATGGGGCCAGCCCTGCGGTTCACCCAGGAGTTGGGCAAGGCCAGTCCCAACTAAAGCTCTCTCCCCTGGTTGATCTTGGCTTTAGAAAACCGATCAAAAGGCGCTCTGCAGAACTCCAGGAAAAAAAAAAAGGGGAAAGAGGGAACTCGCTCTTTTTGTACTACGCGCCGGCCTAGAGCTAATCTATTGTCGATCTGTCTCCCCGTCGGTCCGCGACGGTATTGATAGGCTGCGTCAGGCTTCGGCTTTCCTTCCTGCGCGCGTCGCAGCCAGCGAGCCCGTCGGATCGATTTGTCTGGAAGCGTTAAGAACCAGCGCCGGGGCGGGCCGAGAGCGTCTGGAGAGCTTATGTGGTGAATATGCCTCGCGGGAGAGTCGTAAACGTTATGTAAGGAGATCGCTAAACTGATCATCGGCCTCAACTAGCCCATTCGCTCCATCGGCAAAACGCTTTCCAGAAGCCGTGTGTTCCTAAGTTTTCGAACTGCGTCAATTTAACGGCTTCCGCATACTGTATGGCATTAGTAGGTTGTCAGCCTGTTTTTAAAAAGTTGAAAAGTTAGCTGCCTAGCTCTTAATTGACATATCAGTGAACTTTACTGCCTATATTTTGAAGGCAGTTAGCAGACAAGGAAAGTACATTTTGTGATTTGGAAAAAAAAAATCTCCAACTTGATGGAATCAAGAATGTGTATTGGAGGGACAGACTAATCAAATAAATATTTTCTGAATAAAATATCAGGAAAACTCATGACCTCTTCAGATTGTAATTAACTGAGGGCTGTACCTACTGTGATTCACAGGTTGAATACTCCTGGTCTGTTGAATACTCCTGGTCTGTAGTCTACTTCAGTGACCTAAGCATTTTTTTTTAAAAAAACACTTTGGCATAAATTGTGAATCAGTGTTGTCCTAATATATTTCAGACACAATTCCTGTAATGATGGCCCAAGTCAGCAAGACCATTTGGATCCATGGCTTGGATTTCATTCAAACAAGAAACCAGTTACAGCATCTCCACTCTGCCACATTTCAACCCTCAGACTTTTATAAGCAGCATGGAGGCATCCCTGAGTTTTATCAGTTCTGATGGCTTGAGATGCTGAAAGTTGTTCCTACCCCTAGCAGCTGCCACTTCACACAAAGCAGGAAGAAAAGAAAATACTATATCCTAATAAACTGACTATTTTGCAGTCTCTTTGGGTATTGAACAGAAAGGATAAACTTGTAAAACTTTTTCTCAATTTCATTCCTTTGCATTTTTCCTGAAATCAGGAAATAGAAGAAGGTTGAACCAAGAATTCCCAACAAGCAATGGGATTAAAAACAGCAATAGGACTCCCACACTGTGATAAATATGATTTGTAGTGGTTTCAACTGTGCTGCAGTTGAGCTGAAAACAAATGACCTAAGAAATTCTGTAATGTGGGTATCACACTATGGGAAAAAAAGGTAACTAATCCAGGGAAAGGGACCAGATTGTCCCTTCCAAGCTTGTATATTTTAAACAATTATATTCTCATTATAAATCATTTTGATTCTGTACAATTGAAAGGGGTTTAAGAAAAAGGTTCCACATTTAGTGTTGCCAGAAAAAAAACTTAGAAAATAATTCAGTAATTCCTGGAAGAATGCATGTTTTTAACATAAATATTTGAAGGCAAGACTTTTTGATAGTATTTAGTAGACAAGGTTCAGTGTAATAGACAAGAATATTGATGAAATAAACCCATTTCTAAAATTGCTCAGTGCTCTTAGTCAACCTAATTCCTCACGTTTATCTTTTCCCCATCATGGTAAATCCAAGCCATGGATCCAAATTAAATATTTAATATATCTTCTGCACCCCATTTTTCTGCTACCTACAATAAATCAGTAAGATTAAGGTAATTGCAGTAGATTCCAAACTGGAAAATCTAATTGGTAGAGAAGAAAATTAGCAAATATTAATATGATATACAACCCTCATGAAATAAAATTTAAAGAGTTGCTTATAAAAACACTTCCACCTATGTTAGGAAAAAGCTACATGTTAGGTTACAATCTGAATAATAATAATAATAATAATAATAATAATAATAATAATAATAATAATAATAATAATAATTTTATTTATATACCGCCCTTCTCCCGAAGGACTTGGGGCGGTGTACATCCAAGATTAAAAACATAAATATACAATATCATAGTTAAAATTAATTAAAATCATTAAATAGTTTTGGCCAAATTTTAAAACCCAATATTAAAACCCAATTTAAAATCATTCAGTTAGACAGCCCCGCCTGTCGGAACAGAAGGGTCTTGAGGGCACAACGAAAGATCCAGAGGTCAGAGATGTTACAAATTTCCTATTAATTAGGAAACTTCTTCCCTATTTCATACAAAATGTACGTAACTTTAATATTTATCCCAAAGTCTAACAGAACACGAGACTGCACATATCACAATACCAGCTGTGATTTTATGATCAGATTGTCTTTGGAAGAAATTGACCTTCTCTTTCCACATGTCTGTGCAGAGTCTGTACATTGTTTTTACTCGTATGGTGTCTTGAGATTGTATAGATTTCTTTATATTATACCAACAATAAGGCATCGGCTTTATTGTATGAGAAATTTACCTTTCATCTGGTAAGACTTTCTTAAGGATTCCCTCCTGAAAACACTGCCTTTGAAGTTACATATGTGAAACTCTCCAGTACTACAATGATGCAAAAATATTTTAAAAAACCATCCTTTCTGTGACATAAAAGATATGCTCAATGTTCAAAACAAAAATCATATTATTTTGAGTCTGGTTAAATGAGTTAAAGCCAAGAGCAGCCCCACTGAGAATTTTTTAAAAGAAAGACAATTCCATTTATATTCATTTAAGTAAATGAATAAAAGCATTGCTTTACTTTTTTATGTGAACATAAAGAACCGTTTGAAAGGCCTGTTGATCTCTTGACCGCTAATAAAGACAGATCCATGATGTGCAGTGAAAATAGTGGCTTTATTGAACCAAACCAAGCAGTCTAACCCCAGGCATGGATGAGCTTGTTCAACAGACACAGACCAATGACCAGCATGTACTTGAATCAGACACGACTGTGGGAAATATATTGTGTTCAAAGCCAACCAGGGAGACTGATGATCAGGCTACTTCAATAGTTCTGCTGAGTATGATAAGCCCACAGGGGGTATCTTTGATAGGTTGTAGCTTTTCCTTGTGGACTTTGCTGTACTCTGGTATTATCCTTAAAGGGTATTTGGAACTGTTTCCTCAGCCAATTCAATTGAAAAGAAAGGAACAATATATAAGCACAGATGTTCATTACTATCAGCTTGAAGAAGAAAAGTTCTTAGGAGCTTATGTCCTTGGCAAGACACAGCTTCTGATCTAGATTTATAAGAACCATGGATAAACTCTGACATCAATATTTTAAAATATTGTGTATCACTCATACTTTCCAAATACATGGAGAGTCCAAGTCTAGTACTCCAATTTTCAGCTCTGGAATCCTTTTGTAGGAATACTCTAGAACTCATTAAAAAAGTAGGGGTTGCCCATGAGAAGATTCACTATGGTTCTATGTCTTTCCATATCATTTAAATGAGACTCATTGTTCCCAGTACAGAGAAAATGGCTTTTCAGAATGGGAATGGTGATTTCACCTTTAGCATTCTTCTTGGTTTCAAAAACTGGGCACTTGAGGAGCCATGATAAGAATAGATTTAAGAATGTTGCTGCTATCTATAATTGGGAGAAACAGTGTCTTCTGGAATTGTAAACTATCGTAGCAGGCATTGAGTAACTCTCAACACACAATAGCATGATTTGCATGCAACACAAAGCCATAGAGTTTGCTTGTTTTGGTTTACAATTATGCACAAAACAGAGCAGTATGTATGTATGTATGTATGTATGTATGTATGTATGTATGTATATATGTACTTATTTATTTATTTATTATTTGTATTTCTATGCCGCCCAACTCTCCGAGAACTCTGGGCGGCTTACAACAAAGACAATATGAACAATATACAATAAGAGACGTTAAAAAAACCCACGTTTTGACCCATTTTGTCGAAACAGTATGGCTTGTTTCAACAAAATAAGGCTTAAATCTTCCCCTATTATTTTGGGTGTGTGTGTATGTATAAATGCACACAAATGAAATAGAATTAAGAGTTTATGCTGATATAATTTGAGAACTATTATTAACAATTAGTAAGGGAGGAAGAGAACTATTGACCAACATAGAACAATTTGTATATGGAAAGTTACTTTGATGTGACAATGGTGAAACTCCTCCCATTTGTCCCAAACTCAACCATTGGCCAGAATCATTGTTAATTTGGTACTAAATACTCTCTGCATACCTTTACAGCTTCTTTTTGAATTGGCAGCTGGGGACCAACTAACATTTTCCAATAGGTTGCATTTGAGCCTTTAGTCTCTTGATTTTAATCCTTATAAAAAGGATTTGAAAGTTTTTATTTAATGGGCTTAACTCATTCCAGTTACAGTATATACAATATACAGTTACAGTATATTGTATGTCAATAGTCATGAAACATAAATGTATATTTCAGCAGATATTTTCTCATTATAAACCAACCAGTAAAGACAAATAGCATTTGTAACATATACTTTTTATATGTAACATATATAATTTTTACTGCTTTCTGTTGCACAGAAACAGGAAGAAATTCTGTTATGCTACTCATTTTGATAGGACTGTGTCAATTTAATATAAGATGTTGGTATCACAAATTATTTCCTCCCAATTTATCTGGATTTCAATTTACCTGCAATAATCTATAAGCCAAAACCACAAGAATGCTCTGATTAAAATGTATCTTGAAAATCTAATGCCTGATGGGTTTTTATTTTTAAGGGGATGGCGTAATATTTACCATTAACCCAGAACTTTAATGGATTTGATTTAGATAAATGAATGTTCATGTGGCCGATATGCAAACACTTTTGAATTATGCCTAGAGAGGATCTATGGTTTTGTGGCTTACTTTTAACCTCTGCCATTGCAATGCTTTTATGGTAATGGTAGAAAAATCCATTTTCCTGTTATGTAGGTTGCTCTAATACTACAAAGACTGAATTGTTGTAGTATGCCAAAGTGCATGATGAGCACATAATTCAGTCAATTTGTTTAGGTTCTGTTTGGAAAAAAATCCCTCTTTAGAGTCTCTCTCTCTCTCTCTCTCTCTCTCTCTCTCTCTCTCTCTCTCTCTCTATATATATATATATATATATATATATATATATATATTGAATATATATTCAGATGTAAATTTCATTGCATATATTGGCTTTACTCTGATGGAAGAAGGTATAGGGTTGCAGCCATCTCAAACAATACATTTCTACTTATCCAAACCAAACATATGCCATGTACTGGGAGAGGGGGAGGAGGATGAGGAAATGTTTAGTTTTATTATAGGCATCTGTTTTATGAAAAATGCATTTGACAGAGTGCTAAAAAGTTACTCTAGCAACACTTTGTTCTCCATGCTCCCTGTTGTTCAGGTGGTAGGATCTTGAAAATGTATATTTATATATTTGACTAAAATGAGAATTTGCTATATCCAATTGTATCTCTAACATTAACTTTAACTGCATTAAACCTCTTAGCAGCTTTTAGTTTTACTGGATTTGAGGGTGCTGAGAAAATAGATACCATGAACAAAAATGGCTCTGAAGAGTCTAGGGGCTGTCAGGAATCTTAATGTGTTGTAGAGACTTAAACATGTTAGTTTCAATTTGTTCCAGATTGATAAGAAAGTATCCCATCCTATTGCTGTTTGGTAACCTTTGTATGAGTTCATACATTGCATTTCTTAGAAGTCTTTTCATGTCTTTTTCCTTTTTTTTCCCCTTTAGTAAGATGGGGAACAGGCTGAGAGGCCTGGGATCCAGCTGGCAACTGAAATTTATATAAGCTTCCTCTATTGTGTCGTACCTAAAGTTAAAGGAGAGAGCCTTCAAATATTATACTTCTAAGGACATTTATATAAAAGCCTAGTTCCACCGTTTTCTGCAGAATTTGCTTCAAGTGCTTAGGATCAGAGCTTCAATCATAGTGAACACTTTACGCTAAACTGTTTTTCTTGGAAGTACATCTCATTGATTTTGATGGGGTAGACTTGTAAGCAAATGGAATCAGGAAGGTACTTAAATAAATTCTTCGTTTTATTCCTGTTTGGTAAAACACTTGAATGTGTCAATCAGACCTCAATGGGATGCAAGAGCATTTGGGAAACAAGCACCCAATAATACAGCCATTTAAATTCATAATACATCAAAACTCTCACTGTAATATACATACATTCCTTGCCAATGTGTGATGGCAGAGGGCTGCAGATCATTCTGGCTTTGTGTTTTGCCTGCCTTTCACACTCACTGTGTTTCAACTGTAAAACATCAAGATTATGATCAGGATGTATTGTAAATTTTTTTTTAATTTTTATTTTTTAATTTTTATATGCTGCCCTTCTCCGGAGATTCAGGGCGGCTTACAATGCATTTATTATGGTTTATTTTTATTTATAACCAACAAATATCAGAATATTTGATAACCATTTATGTAACTAAAGCTAAATATCAGTTTCAGAGTAATAGACATCTATATTCAATAAATATTCCCTCAAAAACCAAATTAGTTTTTGTTACTTTCCTGTCATTTCCTTTTATTGAAAATACAGTATATTTTTCACTATCTGTTCATAATGTAGCTACTGTACTGATTTTTTAGCACAAAAGTCTCACTGGGAAAATGCATATTTCTAATAAAAATAAATTGAGTCACAAAAGTGCTTTTAAAGATGAAACTGTAAATTATTATTTTAAAAGTAATCGCAATTTTTTTGAAAAAAAAAGCAAAAATCTTGACAAGAATTGCAATCCATAAATGTCTATGAACAGAGAAAACAAAAGCCCAAAACATTTAATTAAAATAGAATGTAATTTATTTATATTCTAAGTATATATTTTAGAGAAAAACAATCATGTTCTGTTTTGAAATGTGATGCGTTGTTTGTATAATGTTAATACTATATTTCACATATCATTGCTGGAGTTAACACTATTTCGGATCAATTTTTATGGAACCTGTATTTAATTTTAATAGAAAGTCTGGTTCACACATAGAGATAGCTGATAGCTGATAAGGCAATTGTAGAATTTATAATGCTTCTGTGTAAAAGATCAGTGGTGCAATTATAAAATATATTATACTGACTATGTCAGCCACGTTATTTTAAAGGCTTTAAAAAAATAAAAGGAAAAATAAGATTTTGTAGATATGCTTGCAGAGAGCACACTGTAAATGATATTCACTCTGTATTTGATTATATTTAAATCAATTGCTTTTAGTCCAAACACGGGGAACTTAAATAATTTCAAAACTGTTAAACTAATAATTTCAAAAGAGGAATATTTTAAGATGCTACATAATGCTCGAGAAAATTGTAGGTAACAAATAATACTTAAATAATACTTTACTAAGATTTTCCTGTCAACTGTCAGAATAATAACTAACAAAATTTCTTACTCTTGTATGAAAAGAAACCAAATGAAACCAAAATGTTCTTGAAAATATGTGAGGGGACAACATGTGGAAATGGAGTTAAGCTTTCTCTCTCTTTCTCCTAGTTGGAATATTATTTTTACAGAAATTTGCATTTGGACGATACATGCTGTATAGCATATTATAATAGAATTGTTGATTTTTAACTAAGAGAATAGGTTGATGATCTGTAAAGCTAAAGAGGCATGGGAAGGGATGCTGCTGTTAAACAGATGGCATGCTATACAAATTACCACATTTCTATACTTAAAACTTGAGAAAATGTACTGCAGCAATATGATCTATGCTAAGATTTATTTCCTACAAAATACTTGCAGGAAAAAAAATGGAGCCGAGTTGAAGATAGTCTGTTTCTCTATCGGTTTTGCATCATTAAAACATTGCAGTTTTCATAAAGGAAAAATCTACCTTTGTGTCTTATCTTGAATGATCATATATATTCTTTGAATATATGTTAAATATCCAGATAGATTTATGCAAACAAACTTTTTGGTGCTTAGTTGGTTCTGCTGAAGTAGAGACAACTACCAGAAATAGCAGTAGAAGTCTCATAACGAAATAAAAATATTAGAAAATCCAAGGATTTTAGAATGGCCCATTATTCATTCAGTTCCTGGCAGCCTTTATGATTACAAATCACTTGATTGACTAACTAGACATTCTCAAAGTGAATTATGAATCAGGTTCATTTTTTCTGGTTGATAGTTGATACATGTTGTAACTCTTTCTCATGATATATCAAGTTCTTGTAACAGTAATAAGAGATATAATCAACTCTTTATTTCAGGACAAATAAATTGCCTTTTCAAAAAAAAATGAAATGTGGTTGTTAACATTTTAACAGGGCAGCAATGTAATTCTTGCTTGCTATTCCATGGTGGAAGCTAATGCAACAAAATAGCTTTAAGTATTTTATCTGAATCATCTGAAATTATTTGGTGAATGTTATATTTTCAGTCCATATGTAGTACTGTCACAGAGATTTATGGAAATATTCAATATAGATAAAGAGAATAGGTGACTCTTTTCTGTTAAAAGATTAAAACAATCTTTAAAAAAATCCTGTGCTTTTTATAGGGAGGCATGTAGAAAGTCTTTGTATAACATATCTGAATTATAATGTCAATGTTGGGATAATGGCTCATGTTAAAATAACAATTTTAAATTAATTGTCCTACTAATCAGTCAATCTGTTATATATTTATCCTATAGATGGAATATATAGTTACAAAGAAAAATATGGAAATACAGGTATTAATGCATATATACTTTGAATATAATTTTAAAAACTTACTATGTAATTTTTTATTTAACAATATTATCATTGTACTTTCACAAAGTCAGAGCTGATTCTGAGTGTTGCAGCATACGTTATTTCATAGCAGTCCTTTCGAAGTAAGGTTTATCAAACATGCTTGGCTGCTATTTAGCCAATATAAAGTTTCTTGGAGCAGAGAATGTATCTGCCTGGCCCATTTTGTGAAAATATTCCAAGAAGTTTCAGTAAATTTCAGTGTAGTACGCTCATGTATTCAAGTCAATGTACCTTATATTAATATCTATCCATCATAATTTATGATTATTTAGAATGATTGAAGGTTATTACAATGTCAAGTAATATTGTATTTGCTCTCCAAGTACTGGGTTCTTAAAAAATGCAAGCAATTCTGCTGCTACAAGGCAACTAAAGGAAGGTAAACATAATTGTCAGAAATGAAATTGCAGAATTGTTTTTGCATTCTTGATAAATGAGGTGATCTCACAATTTTTGTACATCTGACCCTAAAATCTAAAATAGTGCAATATGCTTTGATCTGGACTAGTGACAATTGTTTGTAAGACACTCAAAAACAACAGGTGGGTCCTGCCACAAAATAGTATAATGTAATGTAAATGTACTTCTGGGTTCTAACCAAGTGGTCAAGTTTTGTTCTCTACCAAGACATATTAGTTGTCTTATGCTGATTTCCTAGTTCTTCCTCAATAGTCATTCATTATTTTGTGGACACAGTATGATTTTTCCTTGATGGATTGTTTTTTTCCCCCTCCCATCTTTAATCTTTTCCCCTTAAATATTGTTTCTTTTAAGTAATTAAAAATTAACTGTTTTAGTTTTCTCCTGAGCTGACAGAAAACCATTTTATATAGATGGAGGGTAGCAGTTTTGTTACACTGTATAAGGACTGGAAACACAGTATTCCTATAGAAATTTTTTTACTTCTCATATGGTGCATAGAAATATTTCATTTTCCTCTGATAAACTTGCAAGCAGAATCTGTACAATTTCCTACAAGTACTTACTCCTTACTGTAAATTCTATATCAGCTCTATATCTTTACCTCTGACTACTATGGACACAAGAGAGCCAAACAAGTTACAATTGTGATCAAAACTGGAGCTCACTGGATTTGAGCCAACATGTTTAAACCATAAACCATAAATAATGATAAATATCTTTTATAGGATCATGAGCCATGGTGATACAGTGGTTAGAGTGCAGTACTGCAGCTACTTCTGCTGCCTGCCACCTGTCTGCAATTTGGCAGTTCAAATCTCACCACGTTCAAGGTTGACTCAGCCTTCCATCCTTCTGAGGTGGGTAAAATGAGGACCCAAATTGTTGGGCCAATATGCTGACTCTGTAATTATTCTGTCCCTATCTCACACATGCACACAGACAGCCAGGGGTTAAATAAACTGGCAGACAACCAATTCTTCCAATAAGAATCTTGACAGCAACCCAGTAGCTGCTTGCCAAGAACTTTACTCATAAACCAAAATACACACAGTCAAGAATTGTCCAGTTCATAAAATAAATCTAAGGCCGATAATGTTGTTTCCAAAGATGCAATGTGACTCAATAGTAGTAAGTTTTGTCCGTCACAGAGTCTGAATGGCCACCTCACCCCCTTTTATACCCTGTGGGGTGTGGTCCAGTGACTCATCTTAATCTCTGGCACGCCTTTTCTTCTGTAGCGCGCTTAACTCTGCGACGCTGCCAAGGATCCAGACAAGACTCATTTCCCTCATCACTGTCCACCTGTGGCTGCATGGACGTGCTTGGCCCTGGCCCTATCTCTTGACCTTCGGCGGACACCGAAGGCATTGCCAGAGAGGAGGGTCCTGGAGAGGGAGGCCTTGCCAACTCCTCTCCTTCACTCTCGGAGTCCGCTGATGACACAGGCTCAGGTAATGGAGCCACAACAGTAATCTGCTTAGAGAGGGCTGTAAAGCACTGTAAAGTGGTATATAAATTTAAGTGCTATTGCTGTTATGTAGGAAAAAAATATTCCAGATCAGATTCTTGAATTGAAATTTCAAATTATTATGTCAAGATAAAACTGTAGACTTATCTTTAGTATTCTAGGCTAGGATAACATTATTTAAAGAAAATAGAGAATACAGTAGGCAAGATCTGAAGTGAAAGAATAATGTCTTATTGGATCCAGATGTTCACTGTTCTTCTAGGCATCCATTCCTAATCATGAGGTCACCAAATGGCAAAACATGCATTGTGATATTATGACACAGGCTTTCTCCTTTTTTACTGACATTACAATGTTGCACATAAATATGCAAAGGGTGGACTGTGCATCAAAATTTTGTAATGCATGTTTCATTACTTGTCCTGCCTTGACCGCCACCAAAGATACCTATGCAAGTTCTCCAGACCTTCTAAACCAAAACATAACACTTCTTGAAAATTTTCCCGAGAACTTAGAACAAGTGGCTTGTTCTATCTTTTTCTAAGAATGGAAACTAGTTTAGTACAATAATATTTGTGTTAATAAAACTGCACATAGTGAGCTTTCATGTTGTGTTTTATCTTCAAGAGAACTATTTTAATTATTAAATTGGGGTTATTTTGCTTCACCTATTTCATTTTAAAAGACTCAGATATCAGAGCTTCAAAGTATTTTCTCCAGGCAGAAGAGAAGCAAAATGGCTGATTCAGACCACATATTTATAACACAATATTATATTAGCTTGCAGAAGTAGGCACATTTCCATGGGACTTTCTCGTACGGTGAATAGAGTTTTAGTCTCAGACTGTGCTCTATACAGATCTGAGTGTAAGTCACATTAGAATCAATTGGCCTTCCTTCTGAGCAAACATATATAGGATTGTGTATTATAGCTACTTCTTAGCCTGCTGAACATGGTGGCCTATGTGCAGATAGCTATCAGATTGTTGTCTAATTCCTGTCTCTCATAAGTTCTTAAAAATTATATTTCTAATTACTGCCATTGTAAAATTTTGATACTGGTAATGCTAATAATGCTGTAATGTATATGCCTGTTTTAGCAGCAGTTACGAAGTAAGTATTTCATAGAAGGATCTCCTTGTCATACTGTTAATCCTAATATAAAAAGGTAGATCTGCCATACAATTTTCTTTGTAAGTACTGATGTTGCATTTTTCTAAGATTTTATTATTATTTTTTACATTACTTGTCTTCACAGGTGAAATGTAAAAATTGTTACTAATGGTTCTGTGGGCGTGGCTTGGTGGGGGTGTAATGTGACTGGGTGGGCGTGGCCAACTTTTTTTTAACTCTTCAAAGCATTTTTTCTACAACCTCTTCGGCCAAAGAGGTTGCAAAAAAATGCTTTGAAAAGCCTCTGATGATCAGGCAACTCAGCTGGGATTGTCAGAGGCTTTTCAGAGCATTTTTTAAACCACCTCTTTGGCCGAAGAGGTTGCAGAAAGAAATGCTTTGAAAAGCCTCTGACGATCGCAGCTGAGCTGCGTGATCATCAGAGGCTTTTTTTAAAACTTTTAAAAGCATTTTTTCAGCGGAAGAGGTTGTAGAAAAAACGCTTTTAAAAGTAAAAAAAAAAAGCCTCTGATGATTGTGTGGCTCAGCTGTGCATGGTGGGGGGGGGGCGGGGGCGCAGGGATTTTTGCCACCGATTCTCCAAACCACCCGCCGCCATCGCTACCGGATCGGGCGATCAGGTCCAAACCGGGAGCATTTCACCCCACTTTTTCTTCCTATATTCCCTTGGGATCTTCTGTCAAATGAATGAAATAAACTATACAAATCGGATGGAGTTTACACTAAGAAAAAACAAAAATATAATTATAATTTCATTAACTTTGCCCAGCTAGTATTTTAAAACTATATTACTGTTTAGAGAAAAAAAACTCCCTATACTTTTGAAGCTATCATTTTATCAGAGAAGTAAACTTTGCCATGTGTAACAAACCTCACACATTAGAATGCCATTGAGAGTATTAGATTAAAAATTGAAATCAAAGTAATTATAAATGTAAAAGTCAATCAATCAATAGTTTAATATTTGAATAACAAAAAAATATACTTTATTGCAAAAAAGTAAATCTAATGGGAAATATGTGCATTTACATATTTTCTCAGATATTGCAAAAAAAAAAAAATCAGAATAGTGTGAACTTATGATACACTGAATTGCTCTGTATTCTTTTTTAGTTCAAGTCAAAAATTCGTATGAAAATTTTAGCTTCTCATAATGTTCAGAACTGAAGGTGTGTAATAGAATGACAAAAGTTACAATTCCCAGTGAGCAGAACAACACTTAGAGTACTTTTGGCTCTGTCATGAATTCAATTCAGTGCTTTATAATTTGCCTTTCTTCCCTTTGAACAAGGAAGAAAATATTTATTTATTTATTTAATTATTTGATTTACAAGGCTATCCAATTCCAAAATAATTTTGGGGAGTTGTCAAAATTCAAATGAAAAGAGAAAAACAAGCAAAAAACAGAAAAACATATACCTAAATTTTCACACAAAGCGTACTCAGGCTGACATATATTCAAACCCAGCCATGGGAGTAAATGCAAAAGTCTTTGCTTCTAATTTTCTAGGTTTGTAGAATTTAGCCAACCTGAGAAAGTCTTAAACTGTGATAAAATGGTATAACTTGCCTTCAAGAGTCATATAGATAACTTCTTTACGTTTCCAGTGGCCATTTTTAAAAAAGTTGGTGCTGGTGGTTTTGTTTCGCTTCAATAAATTGTTTTATGGGAAAAGTCTTGTTAGGATGGCAAAATGATGCTTTCTTAACTAACACTACTACTAATATTTCAAGAATTATCATAAATTTACATAGAATAAAAGTTTAAATAGCTAAATAGTTGTTCTGGAAGGAGAGGAGCTTGCATTGCTACCTGGGCCAAGAGAGATATAGCAGGTAGATAGGAGATCAGGAAAGTCTAAATTTCTATTGTCTGAATCACTCAAGAGGGACATACCATATTTTTCAGAGTACAAGACGCTCAGGACTATATGATGCACCTACCTTTTTTGGTGAGGAAAACAAGAAAAAGATATCTGCCTCTGCCTCTGCCTCCCAGCAATTTTGTCTCATTGCAGCAAACAGCAAACAGCCTGCTTTACTTTCATTTTCATTTTCAGCATAGCTTGATTAGCACAAAGAAAAAAAATCTGCTCCCAGCAATTTACCTCCTTGCAGCAAGCAGCAGAGGCCCATGCAGCAATAGGCAATGACAATCCCTGCAGCCTGACACAGCTGAGATTCAGGAGGCTGATCCAACAGACAATCAACTTGTGCTAATTAGGCTGTGCTGAAGCTGAAATGGGCTGTTTCTTCTTGTTGCTTGCTGCAAGGAGGTAAATTGCTGGGAGGCAGAGGCCAGTGGGTAGGCGGGGCTACATTCAGTGTATAGGATACACCCAAATTTTCACACCCTTTTAGAGGGAAAAAAGGTGAGTCTTATATTCTGAAAAATATGGTAGCTTTTACTTTGAGAACTTTTGAGTGTGAGCTTTTTGTGTATGTACATGTTTGTGTGTGTATGTGTGTGTGGGGGGTATGGCAATATGGCACATCTTCTTCTGGTAACTATCTCATTATACCTGTTTTACTTGGTCTTTTGAAATATTTTAGTATCTCAAATGCATCTGCAGTTGGTAAAACATTTATACATCACTTTTTAAACATATGTATATGTATTTCACTGAAGGGAGCATCTTAAGTTCACAGATTCACGTGTATTAAAGAATAGTATGTTCTTTTCCCTATAGCATATTCCTTATTTTGTGTGATTTCTTTATTTTTTTCATTCTGCTACGACTACATAGCCCTGTTTTTTTTTTGCCCCACAGTATTTCAAGAGTATATGGTATTACAAGAAACAATTCTGCGTGAGTTCAAGATTGTGATTATACAGAGAAATAGGTAATATTTGCAATAAATGAAGTAACTTGTGTCATACACAGCAGTCATTGACTTTCCTCTCAATAGTATAGATCTATTTCAAGCTGAATGAAAACTTGATTTTTATTATTTCAATTTTACAACATGAAATGTTCATCGTTGAAGCAAAATGATGTTACATCTAATGTACAAATGCCTTTTTCCTGAAGATCAGTATAGCTTGTAGTCTTTTAGTTTTTTACCTCACTGTTACTAGCACTAATTTTAGTACTTTATTAGCTCTAGGGCTTTCAAATTTAAAAGAAAAAATATTTTATCTGAAATTATATGATTTATATCATTTTCCTATAATGGAATTCTAGTCACCTAGCTATCATTGAGGAGATTTAAAGCCTATCCTCATCCTGCAGTTGGTTCAGGATTCTGACTTTTGCTGTCTTTTGCTTGTTTTATTTGTTGCTTGTTCTGTCATTTTCTTACTTTAATGTCTTGTTTGTTCTAACAGAATAGCAAAGTTGGAAGGGACATTGGAGGTCTTGTAGTCTAAACTCAAGACTGAAAGAGGGTCAGGAAGAAATGGCACTAGTTTGCCTTTTGATAGAACATGTGCCTTGTATTTTGTGCCTGGCCATGGCCACCATGACACCCATTTTGTGGAAATGTCTATTACCTGCCAACAGAATTTCAAATATGTTCATTGATCAAGAAAGATTGGGGCTCTTGCTTTATAGATCTCCTATCCCTAAGGCTGGCCTCACTCACTAGCTAAGACATAATCTTATTTGTTTGGTCTTGGTTTACTATGGCAACTACATTTATTGTGGTTTATTGTGTGAATCCAACCAATAGTGGTAAATCCAGTGGGCATGTATTCTGCTCTCCTCAGACTTTATTTTATCCTTGGCCCAGATTGGAAGAGCTCAACTTTCTGGGGGAAAAAATCCATACAGGGCCTGGTGCTGAAGTGTTTTTCCCTTCCACCATAATATTCATATGGCTTAATTATATCTCAGAGCTTGTGATCTGGATATGTCCCTCCAAGCTGTTTCTGAAGAAAAAATAGGTTGTTCATAAACAGGACAACTCAATATTCTGTCAGACTTTCAAATAAGCATGAACTAAGAGGAGGATGAAATGTTAGAAATCAAAGGTCAGGCACCATCTTGGGCCTCTTCTTCTGAATCACTTCGTATTGCTGTTTATCCCAAAAACTTGGAAACGGACCACTGACGGGTTTCCTGCCAGGAGGTTTATTACTGGACAAATTCCGACATCAACAGGATTTTATTACAAAAAATCTCTTTAGTTTTTTGATGAGTTGCAAAACATCCTGATACCCCAAATATATTTTAAATACTCTTTGGGGAAAGCACAAATTAATATAGCCAGAAATATTTCATGAAATATTATTTTGATGTGCATGAATCATCTAAATCTAAATCTAAAATATCTCAATCATCTCAATCTAAATCCAAAACGCTCCTAATATTTACTTTGTAGTTTGCAATATGAGCATTTCAGCCACTACCCAGCAGAAATAAATAGAAGTCCCTCTTCAAATGGTAAAAATGAAAGAAGTGCAGCTTTAATCAGCATTATTTATCTCCTACGCATTCCCTTCCTCTTACATAGATCAGCATGACGTCAAAATATTATGGGCAGAAGGCATGGCTCTCTCCCTATTATTCCCTGCTACATTGTTACTGTAACTACTTTTTTAGAATCAGAACATTATTCCACAACTCTTTTATTTATTTGTTAAACATAATTAAGAATGCAGCCTTTTTCAAGGCTTTAAAAGGATTTTTTTGGCCTCCATTTAAAACATAAAAAAACCTATTTTACTGTATATCCTACTTCTATTAGCACTGAAAACTGAAGGTGGACTTCCCAGTCTTAACTCCATTATCTTTTTCAGTCAAATAGAACAAACCCTGTACTTTACCTTCTACTCTTGCTAGGGGGAGGGGCTCAAAAAGTCAGCTTCAAACATGTTGTGGCTGCCATCTTGACTTTTTAATCTTCCCCTGACAAGTATCCTTGTTACCCAGATATGCCGCTACAAAACTCCCAAAGACAGTATAATTATATATTCAATATACAATTGAGTATAATTACCTAATGATTGGACCTCAACTGACAGTTACTTTTGTAGATCTATAATGGATCTTTCTAACTTTTTAAAATCATATTCTTTCATCTTCTTCCTAGTTCTTTTCTATGCAATAATACTAAAATAATGATAAGGGTTTCAACCAGTTAAAATCCTCCAGCCACATCAAAGGTCATTGGGTCACATATTACTGCATTCTTGTTTGACCTCTCAAGGTTGCTATAAATATTACATAAATGTGAAAAGTCAGGGTACCCTAAAACATTTGTATCATATCAATTGTTCATAATAGCTTTGTATCAAGGTTGAAAAGTTAGAAGTTTGGCATAACTATGTATCCCCCTGTCCTCTTTGTTCCAGCTGAACAATGGCCCTTCATTTTGATTTTCAGGCTGTGCTTTGCCAGTTTCCTGTTCCCACTGATCATTGGCTGGGAACCCATAAAAATGGCCAGCAGGAAATCACCTGCATCCTCCCTTTGGTTTATCAAAAAACACTGTGTAATATTAATTCAGGTAAGCCTGTTTGTTAATTATCTAAGTGGGATGAATGAATAAATAAATAACAAGGTGATCTGATTGTTATTCATGTTGGACTATTCACATATTTTATAAGATACTCTTGAAAAAATACATTGTTTTTACTATGTACAACTAACTGAACACAATAATGTTTAGATACTGTTTTCTCATGAAATAAAACTCAGTTTTTCTACATAGAGAACAAAATGTTGTAGTAAATCTCCAAATTCTGCTGAATGTGTAGATAAAAAGGAAAAGGAAAGAAAAGCATCATCCCACCCACTCCCATCTGCAAAAGTTGCCATGTGCCAGTCTAAGTACAATTAAATACCATTTTTCTTAACTTTGAACTCTGCTTTTTAATTTTTAAAAATATTTATTTGAAAGTAAGTAAAACTGAGTTCAGTGGGGCTTATTCCCAGGTGAAGTAAGCATAAGGTTCCAATTTTAATTTTTATTAACTTTATTAATTTATTAAAGTCAATTTTTAATTTTATTATATTAAATTTTGGTGTACAGTTTTTGAGACATCATGTGTGATCTTACTTGCTTAGAAATATTTAGAGAAATATTCAAACTTTTGCTTCATATATATAATTTTATGCAGTGTCAATATATTGTTATGTTCCTTTTCTAACATACTCCTATCTCTATTGGTTTAAGAAAGAGAAAAAGAATAGTTGCAGTGTAATTTTGATTGGCAGTATTAGGACCATCTTCCTAAAGTATTTTTTATCTTTTCTACATGTTCACATGTAAAATTTAAGAAATATATTGTATAGTAAAAATGGGGTTTTTTAAAGCAATCAAACAGCTTCTGTACTGAGTGTAAAAAAGAATGACTGAAATGGACATACTAATTTACTTTCATGAAATAGTTTCATGTTTTCAGGCAGAAATATGCCAATTCTGTCTACTTACAATGGTTAAAACCCTATTTATCTCAAAAGATAATACTATACTAGAGTGTTTTGATAGCACAATAATGTTTAAAATTTCACTGAAATTCAGTTCTGAAAATAATACAAAGTGAACAGTACCTGTCCACATGTTTTGTATGTGCTTTCTTAATAATAAAAATAAAATGAAAGCAAATAATGATTCAACAGTAACTGTAACACTTGAAATGTATGTTGTAATCTATAATAACTTTGATTAAATATATTAGCATAAATGTGAAATTATTTGTTATGTTGTTGTATAAAGCATACAATTTATATGCCTAAAACTTGTGAAAATTTCCAAGGTTTATCAAAATGATGACAGTCATTTTTGGCTCTTATCAGCATAATACATTTTAAGTATGGTAATATAGACTCATCACTAAACACCTAAATGAACAAAAAGATAATATTAATCTAATGAAGATCTCCCCCTTCCTTCCTTCCTTCCTTCCTTCCTTCCTTCCTTCCTTCCTTCCTTCCTTCCTTCCTTTCTTTTCCCATCTCAACAAATAACTATGACTGGTTAAATTAAAATACTATAAAAAACCAAGAATTTATAGAATACAAAATATAAAATAGATAGAAGATTGTGGAAATGGAAGTGTGCAATCAAACAAATGATAAGAACGCTTGGAATAGGATTGCAGGGCAGTAACAGGAGCTATTACTGGTGTGCTTTTTTACTTCATTGTTGTTTTTCTTTCAGTAGAAGTTCTATCAGCTGGGGAGAGTTGTTCTTGTCTTTGAAGCTAGCTCTTGTTTCTCTGAAGTCAGATTCCTTATTCCCAGGACTCCACTCTGCAGTGCCAGCACAAACATACATCAGCAGCTGCAGACCACTTTCAAAAGTTAGCAAGGAACTATCAAGCAATTACTTATTCCACTTTAGATCCAAGTCTGTGATTTTATGTTGTAGATCTAAGATTTAAGGAATGAAAAAAAAATCAAAGACAATAAGTAAAGTCAACAAATGCAGAAAGAAAATTCATACCTGCATTTAATTGGAAATATCATATTCTGTAGATGAGCAATGCTAGCAGGATAACCTCAATTAAAAGCTTGGATTAGATGTTTGGATCCTAATCTACAGCTGGATTGGATCCAAATTTCATTATGCTTCCAAAATAGACTGCCAGGATTTCAGATTCAATATCCAGCTTAACTCTTAAGTATGATTGAATTGAGATTCATCTCATTCTATCTTATAGGAATGCATTCTAACTATCCAAGTTAACTCACAAATATCCCAAGTGCCATGGGCACTTTCACATCTATTAGTTTTTTAGTCTTCATTTTAGCTACTTATGCTAAGTGTGAAAGTTGTTAATATTTTCACCCACACCATGGCTATACCAATGCAGAACTATATATATCTGTTTGGGAAGAAATGCCTTGGAGTTTAATGGGTCTTATGCCCATTTATGTAATACTGGATTTCCTCCCTAAAATAAAACGGCATAGAATTGTAGCCTTAAAATCAAACACACATTCTGTTCAATTTAATTTTTATATTTGCATTACAGATAAGCTGAAGATCAGTCTGTGATTCATGTGTGAAATCATCTTTAATGATAATGTGGGTTATCAATACAAGCTGAATATTCCACAGTGATATGTGAACTCAAGAAAAGAACACGAGCAGCCACTGATTCTTAATTATATGTACATGAAAGATGTTACAAGGTTTTTTTTCATTAACTGTACATTTCTGGCTGCTTTACTAATTTATTTTAACAAGGGAAGTGAGACTTGAGGAATGCACATAAAAGTTCTGATAAATTGCAGGTGTTAATTATGGCTGCTGCAAGACGGAGATTATGGCAAAGTCTCCCTTAAATTGAGCTTCACTTTAACTTCATGGGGAAACTCATGTAGTTTTCTTGGCAACAAGAGCATGACCCTCTTTTGACATAGTTTCTGACTTTCTACTTTTGTTTAAAGTCATGGGATTCAATGGTATTCTCTTTCCAAATATTAAGCAGGCCCAGTTCTGCTTATCTTTTGATCCCAGACAAACTTGGCCAGATGCTGCACCTGCTGAGAGTCCAGGAACAAAGGTGAATTAAAAATGTAAGATGTAAAGTACATAAATAATAGACTTGGGAAACTTTCCAGAAAAACTTCCTTAAAACTAACTTCTTTTGTCATTTTGTCTGTTTAGTAGCAACATGGAAGATACTAAAAATGGGGTTTGGTTCAGAAAAAGCTACTGCTGGGGTTTGGTTCAGAAAAAGGCAAAGGTCTCAAGCATCACAGACAGGATGCCTCAATGCTGCCATTGCTTAAGACTGTCCACTGTCTACTGTGATCTAAGAATAATTGAAGTTGTGAACTGAAATGTGTAAGTATGGAAGGACTGAAAAAGTTCCAGAGGTGGTTGCTTAAGAATCCAATGTTAAGTACTAGTATTACAAGTGAAAGTAAGGCAGAAGCATTATGTTAATTTTATTTTCTAAGTGACAGTTTCCCAATCTAAAGATGGCCTATATGATGCTTCATTTTTAAGGTATCAGAGTACATAATAGGACTGGTAGGATTTCAGATTCAATATCCAAAATGTGATCTGGAACTTTAAAGTCCTCTGGAAATTCCTAGTGCAGATTAGAACAAAAAAAAAAAAAAAAAAAAAAAAAGGAAAAGGTGAAAGGAAAAGCAAAGAGTTTTCTTCATTTAGTATTGATGTGTGCTTCATTTTAAAAAAAATGAAGCAAAAAAAAAAGTGGGTGTAGAACTTCCAAAATAGACTCAATGCATTGCATGTCTGGTATATTTAAAAAATTGTGATGACTGTGATTATAAGAACAAAGCCTAATCTCTTTTTTTTAATGTGTCATATATTTATCACAGATAATAAGAGGCATGGCTTTGATTGTGTGGCCAAAGCAGGGGTCAAATGCTCCTGGTTCGGACCAGATCGCCCAATCTAGTAGCGATGGAGGCGGGTGATTTGGAGAACGGGTAGCAAAAATCCCTGCCACCCCCCATGCCCAGCTGACCTGCGTGATCATCAGAAGCTTTTTAAAATTATTTTTAAAAGCATTTTTTCTACAACCTCGGCAGAAAAATGTTTTTAAAAGTGAAAAAAGCCTCTGATGATCACGCGGCTCAGCTGGGATCGTTGAGTTTAAAACAAAAAAAAGCCTCTGCTGATCAGGTAACTTAGCTGGGATCGTCAGAGCCTTTTAAAAAAAAAAAAGCCTCTGCCGATCAGGCAACTCAGCTGGGATTGTCAAAGCCTTTTAAAAGCATTTTTTTTACAACCTCTTCGCTGAAAAGGTTGTAGAAAAAATGGTTTTAAAAGAAAAAAAAAAGTTGGCCACGCCCACCCAGTAACATTACCCCCCCCCCCCCCACAAGCCATGCCCACAGAACCGGTAGTAACAGATTTTAGATTTCACCACTGGGCCAAAGCCAGTATTGTATCTTGAGTGTTTTGGCTGTTCCCTCTTCAGATATTCCAACCCCCCTCCCCAAAAATAACAGTATCACAAAAAGAATCCTTCTCAGATCTCAGAACTACGTGAAAATCCTTGTACTGACTAAATTTATGAGGGCAATGTGTCACTGCCATATCTAAGGCAGGGATGAAATCTACTTACCTTCCCAACTTGTTTGGAAGTGCACGCGCTTGGACCCTCTGCGCATCTGCAAACCCTTCTGCGCATGCACAGAGGGTAAAAAACAGGTTTTTTACACATCACCTGACTGGGCGGGTGAGCGGAGCCTTACACCTCCATTGCTGCCGGTTCTCTGAACCACCGGCCGCCATTGCTACCGGTTCGGCCAAACCGTTCCAAACCGGGAGCATTTCACCCCTAAAGCCCCTTTTGGTTGCTGATAACATTTAATAAAGAGCAACTTGGCTGTTGCAAAGTTGGCCACATCTGATTTAGTTGGGCATTTCTTCTGCTACTTCTTTTAAAACCTGCAAAAATACATAAGATGAGATGGAGAATTCTTTTGTCTTGTGATGTGATTGATGGAAGTGCTGGAAGACTTTTTTTTTTTTTTAAAGAAACTAGTTTAAAGGGAAAAAAAATCCCAGGAAGGAATGATGTTATAACGTGAGCTTAATGCACTGCATGTTTGGTTCCAGACAGAATCATTCTCCCAATTCTTCTGACATTTTCGATTACCAAATCTTAAAAAATGCACATTGGAACCAACAGTAATCCTCTTCATTGGAGAGACTTTTTCAGCCAGTGAATTATAAGTGTTTGACTGAGTATATTTATTTGATGGGTTAAAAAAATTTGACAGAATGAAAAATTAAAAGTTCATATATTCAGTTATTGTCACATATCACGGCCAGGTTGCTATACTTGGAAAATGGCAAGATATTTGTTTGTCTGTCTGTCTATCATCTATCATTATCATCTATCTACAGTATCTAGATTTATTCTCTGAAAATTGGATCCATTTATTGCGCATTCTTTTATGGCTGTAAAAGCATATGTGCCGTAGAATACATCTGTATCTCTTTCTACATAATCAGGGTGGAAAATAATTGAAGGCTTATGAGAATCATGCAAAAATTGTGCCCATTTGCTGCCTATCAGATGCTTTTCAGTAAAATTACACTGCATTTCAAAACTGCAATATATATTATTCAGACACCAAAAATCAGAATGTGAACAAGCTTTATCATCCATTACGGAATAATTACTTATTATACCAATGTTCTGCCCATCTCATCAGCTTTGCTGGAGACAGGCAATGGTTCATCATAACTTGGCACTTCATTAAAAGCATTTTTACAGGGTCAGATAATTACTGTCTGAGCCTCATATCACGGGGATGCTAAATATTGATAAACACCTTGAATAACTGGGTAGCAATTAAAAATAGATAGAAAACTACAGATTATATGACATCAAAAAATCAAAATATAGAGTTGATTCACATATACTTTGACATTAGTTTCAGCAGTTAGATTGTAAACAGCTTCAGTTGATGCACTGGCTAGGGTCGCAAATTATTCTAGGCTGTAATATGATTTGTTTCATATTGGCTTTGTGTGATGTATTAACTCAGTCTCTGTACACTATAAATCATGGTTATATCATGTAAATATTTTGATAAAAAAATATGACTAAAATAAGCCACAACTTAGCATGAGAATGTTGGAAGCTGAATTTATCCAAACCTAACTATCATGTTGGAAATGCTCAAGGTCTACCTGGGGCGAGTGATCTCTTTTTAGCCCAGAAGACAGTGTTTAATTATGCATGCCTCTTATTCCAAAGATTTGGGAGTGGACACATTCCTTAATTTAGTAGAAAAAAGATTGAAGTCCCTGTATATAATCCAAAATCCCATCTCTTATTTCTTCTGAATTAAATCAGATTGTG
Organism: Arizona elegans; assembly: GCA_022577455.1. Taxonomy (NCBI): domain Eukaryota; kingdom Metazoa; phylum Chordata; class Lepidosauria; order Squamata; family Colubridae; genus Arizona; species Arizona elegans. The sequence goes on from JAKOOJ010000008.1 coordinate 55,664,525, forward strand.
CCTCTTGTAACTTTCTAAACCAGTTACTAAAATTTATCATATAAGATAAAGTGCCAGATTACCCTTGTGAACAAAATAAATAAAATTAATAGACGTGTACATATAGCATGAGCAAACGAAATGGTACCAGACACTAAGACTTCAATGGAATGCAATATTGGGCAGAGAGTTAATGTTATCGTGAAAGACGGAAGGCCAGTCTCCTGTAATTTTAGTACCCAGTAGTAATCTTTATTGTATTGTATTTATTAAAGTGACAATAACAGACATAGAACATAGAACTGTCAGTTTTCAGACATGACTGTCACTATATCTGTACCAGATAGAACCGGAATGGGACTTTTCGCCTCCTACCCTTGACCGCGCGTGTCTCCCTTCTTTCTCTCTCTCTCTCTCTCTCTCTGTCTCTCCCTCTCCCTTCCTCCTTTTCTCTCTCTTTCTAAGGCTAGGATACCCAAAACAAAAAATCCTTTGGATGAAGCCAGCTTCTGGCTGCCAGCATTGGCAACTAGCTGATTGGCTGGCGGCTAACTGTCCCAGGAGGCGAAAAGCCCGGGACTAACAGTGTGGCATCGAATAGGTGATGTCGAAGCATGTGGGACGGAGAGGCCGTGGCCGACTGGCCGTGGTGAATGGGTGGGGGTGTGTCAGCTGAGGAGAAAAGCTAGAGGAGAATCCCCCTAGGTGGAAGCCTGGCAGAGAAGCAGGCATGGCCAAGGATAGGAGGCAAAAAGTCTTAAACCCGACAGAAGAGATCTAGCTCTTCTCCCCAAGCTTCCTGTTTGACATGTTAGGATGAGCTTTGGAATCCAGAGTGTTACCAATAGAGAAAGCATTTTCTGAGTCTAATAGTGATACACCAGAGTCACTTGGTTAAGGAGGGCAGCTATAGAAATTGAATGAATGAATAATTAATTAATTAATAATAAAATAAATAAAATATCAGATATCAGTGAATTTGATGCCTTGTTATCTAAGGACAGAAGATGAACCAAGCAGTAAAAGCAAGCAGAGGATGAATTGCAGATGTTACTTTGAAATAATAGGATTATTCTTTAATATTTGGCTTCTAGTATTTTTTAAAGACACAGAAAATATTTATGTATGCCATATTAAAATAGCCAATATAACATGAACAATAACTCACAAATCTTGTAAGTTTACCCTTTCCCTTTTTTTGGGCTTTCCATATATCATTGCAACTAGCCCAAGTAGGGTGATTTTTGAACTGATTTTGAAGGATGACACCAGACAATAACTTTTCAGAATTGTGCTCTCTTTCTCTCTCCTGATATACTGTATATATATATTTTGGCTAGTTCTAATTCTACTTCATGAAAGAGATTTTGTTTTCAAAATTTGCTTCAGAGGAGAATTCAGGGAACTTTAACATGGGTGGACTTTCATATATTTGATTTACTGTCCAAGACAGTGCAGGAATAATCTTTTAGCAGACCATCATCTGGCTAGCATTATGCAGCTTCCCTGACTTCACTTCCTGTAAGTCGAACACATTTTGATGAACTCCTTCCATTGACTTTTTCAGATCTGAAAGCAGTCAGCAGGAAGGTTTTGGAATGATAGAATAATGGGTGATAGAAAGCAGAAATGCCAGCAACAATAGGCCGTGATTCTCACAACAAATAAAAATTCAAAAAGTTTTGAGAAGTCAGAAGAAATGTGAAAGGAATTAGAGATCCTAAAAATATGTTAGAAAACTGGAAGCTTGATTTACAGAGGAATAAAAATATTGAGAAATTACAAGGTACACTTTGGCATAATATTTCTTGTGAATGCATGCTCCTAGTTGGGTGTACTTTCTATTTCTCCATAAAGGAGTGCATACCTTCAGCTTAACATTGCTTTAAATAATATACTTTAATGGGATGCATAGAGGTTATCTCTTTAAATATTATTACTTGTTGTGACTCTTGAATTATAAAATAGTACCCCAACTATATTGCCTGGTGATGACTCCCTTTTTTCATTTATACTAAATTTATGTATTGTAGCAAATTTATAACAGAGGCAGCTCCATTTGTGGCCACTGGGCTTCTTGCCACCTAACACTGTTGCTAGGTTCTTTTAATTAAAGAAGAAAAAACATTGGGAAATGGATAAGTTATTCATAGCAGCCCTTTTGTGTAGTGCCTTTGAGATGCTCTTAAAATTTCAAATATGTCCACTGGACAAGAGAAATCCTAGGTCAGATTCAGGCAATGTTTGAAGAATTGGGGATTCAAACCCAGCCTCCTGATGTTTTGAAGGGTCACAGGAAGCCCTGTAGTGATATCACTCAATGAGGTGGGATAAAAAAAATGCTTGGTTGCTTTTGGGGGAAGTGTTAAGGCCCCTCAGAGGAATAGCTGCCCTCTTTTCTACTCTTGTAATTATCTAGCAATAAAAGCAATGGGATGAAATTATGTTGACAAAATCTAGGCACGTTGCGGAGGTTTTGGTAGCATGGTCTCAAGATGTTAGATGACCCAATATTCAGGGACTGTATTCTGAAACATAGGTAGATCACTGTGTTCTTTTTAACATAGTTTGGAAAACATTACGATGTTCTGAAAAGTTAAGTTGGATTTTTAAAAAATGCTGATGAATCCATATGGTTAATATCTGTTCATTTTCTTCTTTTTGTTTACATTATAGCAGCAGTTACTAAAAGGAGTTCCATAATATTTTCCAGGCACTTGGATAAAGTTTTATGTTTTCTATAACAACAACAACAACAACAACAATTTTTAAAAAATGAAGTCGGTACACACATTGGACCATGGAAAATACACGAGGATCAGAATCAGCTGACCTAAGGTATGATATATTCAACTGAAAAACAAACAAGGGGGAAGGGAAGCAGGGTCTGGTGTATAAAGGAAGATTGCTTGAGGCCAAGACTCTGGATAGTAAAGTCAATAAGATATCCAAACCACCCAATAGGACTATATTCTCCTGAACAAATAAATATTGAAAAAAATGTTTATCTGTTTTGTTTTAGCAGTGCAAAGAATTTCCAGCATGTATACATTAAGAGAGGATGTATAGTTGTTTCACAGCACTTAGAGTAAGACAAATATGAATAAAGATGGGGGCAGATTTTGGAGGAGGGAAGATTTGAGACTGATACTTGAGCAAAAACATGCTTTAGTAACAGGGGGTCTTGCCTGGGCTATAATGTACCATGTCCCACATGCTGATTACTTGAACAGACTTGCTGCCAAAATAAATTTTCTTTGGACTCAAGAGTTTATGGGATCCGCTTGTCTTGCCAACACAGCAGTTTCTTCCCCACACAAACAGTTCTGTTTTTGTTAGCCAGGATATAAACAGAGAGGATGCTTAGTTAATTATTTGCTTAAAGACAAAGATAGGTGGAATCTGGGCTGAACTTGTATAGCACTCATATGAGTTTATATCACACTTGTAAACCATATAACATTATGCCATCTATACATCCATATACATTGACTTATGGAGAAATATGTTTTGCATATCCACATATATAAATCTACAAAGAAATCAGTGTTTCTTAGGCTTTAATTTGTCTTGAGCTGACCAGCTAGCCAGAATACGATACTCCAGGCAAAGTGAAAGTGAGGTCCAAGAAAAAGATGTTTTGCAGATGCACACCAGCTCTGTAAAGACAGAATGACAGGTAGATCTTCAGAACATGTTTAATGTTGATGGTGCTGTGCTGCCTGCAGGCAGGGTGATCCACCACCTGCATAATTGTATTCTTGGTTTGCATTCTTTCACTTTTATCTTAAATCATTTATAATTGGAGTATGAGGAATATTGCTCACAGCAGCAGCAACAATGTTGTGCGGGAAAATCTTGTGTTAGCAAACCAAGCAAACAATCCTTTCATGCAAAAATCCTTGTTATCTGTCAAACTTTCTTCGTTCAGCAGCATAATTAGGGGAATAAAGAAGATAGTTTCTGCCGCTCTTGTTGACAAATAGAAATCAGAAATCTTTCTTAATCTACTAAAAATCTTGCAGAGGTTTACTAGTTATATTTCAATGTACTTTCTGTCCACTTCTGTATAGATATTGTATTATATTTTAAAAGTGAATTTATATATTGTAAATGGATGACAAATCAGGTCCTGTGAGATATCGGCTTCACCCAATATTCAACAGTTTCTTGTTATGTTCAGTTAAACGGTATGTTGCTGTATTTATTTCCAAATCTAACTTCATTCTAATTCTTAAAACCAGACTGAAACAAATTATATATGAGGAAATCACTTTAAATTACTTTAGCATAACATGTAAAGCAGATGCAACTGCTGCGTATATCACTGTGATATTACAGGTTGTTAATATTCCTTGCTGTGTCAGCAAAACTAGTAATATTAAAATGTTAGTATTAAACATTTGAATTAACCTTGTGGTTTGTAAACGGCTCTTCCATATTCCCACAGATAATAAAGGGGGTGACTTTCAGCTCTTACAAGGCAACTATCTTCTTCATGTTTCATATACAATGAAAATGACTTTTATGAGAAAAGAGAAACCCCATCTACCTGATAAATATAATAATAAAAAATACTGTTTGCTGTCTAGTCACATAGTTAATTGTTTATAGCAGGGCAAATCTTGAACCCAAGGCAACTACTTTCCTATCTATCAATATTATAGCCAGTTTGTTAAGAAGGTATTAGTTGTTAAATATAACAGATTTCTCTTTAACCATCTTTGCATTTTGAACTTACACAAATTTGGTTTTCTCTTTGCTCAGTGTAGGACATAACATAGCTGGTTATTGCTCTTTTGGAATAAAAAGTCTTCACAGCCAAACAAGGGAAGATATATATCAAATGGCTCGCCAGTAACATTCCGGCAGCTGATATATGGGATATTTAAGGCAGATTAAGTTGTTAATGTATATTAGTATATTCTTAATTTCCTTTTAATTGAAAAAGACATATTGACTTTAATTAGAACCATTTCACAGGAACTGTCAATTAGCACATGTCAAACAAGTTAATTCACAACAGAATTCTTTTAATTAGGGTCTGCTTTCCTTTAACTATGGGGCCAATGAAATCAGCCTTTCCATATCAGAATTTTAAAAGTCTCTAAGATACAAATGCAATCTCTTAACTATTATTAGAAGCCATATGGACAGCATTGAAATGATGATGCAGGCATTGTTGTCAAGCACAAATTGGAGCTTTCACAATGACAATGGGGAAAAGAAAGAAAGCTTCAAACAAAGTTTTGTTTAGGGTGGCCTTGTCTGGGTTGCAAGAATCCAGATGATCACCAGATGGCAGCAGAGAAGTACAGAAATCTCTTTGTTGCCATCTAATGGATACCCTGATTTTTGCTGCCCAGATCTTGTAGCCCTTCTGTTTTAAAGACAATAGTGAAATATATGATTATGCAGCAAGATTTTTCACAACAGTAATCATCACCTGTTATACTTTGAATATGTGAGGTGATGATTCTAAAGCTGAAGCACAAGATAGCTGAAGGACAAGATAGCTGAAGGAGATCAGGAAAAGATATATGACAAATAGGTTCATATTTATACTTGACATGAGTGCTGAAATAACCAAGTTCAGTCAAACTTGTTTTACATTCAAACAGCCTCAAAGGAGATTGTCCAGACACAGACTGAACTCCGATCAAGAAAGAAACAGTCCTGACATCTTTTTTAAAGGCAAAAATGATAGTATCAGTAGAGTGTGAAATTGTAACAACTCATGCTATTATGCACTGCAGTCTGAAAATTCTGATAAAGTGATGTTGCATTTCCTGTCCCTTTGAGACTAGAAGTATCATTACAATGATGGTCTTGCAGTCAGGCTTTTCAAAACAGAAAGGCAGAGGGAGTTAGTAAAAGAGGAAATTGTTTTCACACACACTTCTATCCAGTTTCCAGGTTTCATCATCATCTGTATGCTTTTTACTGATTATCATCTGTATCCTGTTTACTGATGCAAACACAAGTATGTTCTGTGCAAAGTTAAACACTTGTCTCATTGATTTTTGCAGAAAACCATTAACAACTTTCTTTCTTCCATGGAAATAATGGGCCTTAAACATTTTAAAGTTTGTCTGGAATTCACCGAGCAGAATATCCAATTCCATCCACATTCAGTGCAAATGGTATTCCTAATTCTGTGCTACTGTTATAATAATTCAGACTTTCTCTTTGCAAAATGTGTTTTCAGAATCATTCAATCTTACTCCTTTTCCTATTTATTTAACTATCTGTCTCCTTTGGCTGCTATTCTGGGTTGGGCTTTTATCTTAATATTTTATTATCCCAATGAACTATTGCCCATTTCAACCTTCTGAATCTCTTTCTAAAAGTGCATTTAAAGCTTCCACCAAACAAGAAGTTTGATTGGTTCTTGAACTCTCAAATATAAATGGTTACAATATAAATTCTACTGATGGTGTGATGGAAGTTTTTTAATTTGTAACATTTATATTCCACTTTTCTTCCACAATAAGAATCAAGTGGATGGTGTACTATTAAATAATTAATTGTAGCTCTTTATCATGAAAATGGTAAATTGTAATGCCCTGGTATATACCAGTTATTTTCTATCCAAGTATTAAATCAATCTAAACTTGCTCAGTTTTTCAAGATTAGTCAGAGAGAGCTAGGTACTGACACTAATCAAGAATCACTACTAGTAAATAGTACGCTAAGTTATAATTCTCTTGTAACATAAACTCAATTTGTATACAAAAATTAGGTTTTTTTAAAAAAAGTTCATATTTCAGCTTAAATACATGTTTACATCTTTCCCCTATTTAAATGAAAGAAATGTAAATATGCAAAACTTTAATCAGGCTATTCCAAGAATATCCAAATATGTAGAAAAATGAATGAGTTTAGTTTTTAATCTCAAGTTTGGCTACTATTTTAAGTGACTTTTATCAGACAAGAATTAGAGAGGAATACTTATTAGTTGATTCCAAAGGGGATTAGCACACTGTTCAACCTGATATGAAACCAATGACTGAATAAAGAATGCCTAGGCAGTTTAAGGAGAGCTCAGGATATCCAAGATTTATTTAGAAATAGTTAAATGCTGCACATGACTGTGACTTATCCTTTAACAAGAATGTAATAGAAATTCATAATGTTAATGTCTAAATGGATATTTGAATAGCTTACTCCACACTCTGTATTTGCTTCACTGACCAAGCATTTTGATATGACACTAGTTTTATATAGGCTGCTGTCTTTTACTAAATCAGATCCTTAGTTCAGCTAGCCAGGTATTGTTCCACAGCACTGGTTTCCAGGCTTTGAGAAGATGTTGATTCTGAGATTTATTATTTATTTATTTATTTATTATTGAATTTCTATACCGCCCTTCTCCCTGAGGACTCAGGGCGGTGTACAGCCAGAATTAAAACACATGCAGTACAAATATTCAAAAACAATTAATATATATATAAATTTGGCCCAATTAAAACTCACTACCAATTAAAACATTTAAAAATTTCTTCTTAAGCCAGCCCGGCTTGCTTGAAAAAATGGATTTAAGGGCACAACGGAAGGCACTGAGGTCTTGGATTCTCCTTATCTCTGAGGCAGCTGATTCCAGAGGGTAGGTGCCCCCACAGAGAAGGCCCTCCCCCTGGGGGTCACCAGCCTGCACTGTTTGGCTGATGGCACCCCTCTGTAGGAGCGCACGGGTCGATGGGAGGTCGTCGGTAGCAGCAGGCGGTCTCGAAGATAGCTAGGCCCTATGCCATGGAGCGCTTTAAAGGTGATAACCAACACCTTGAAGCACACCTGGAAGACCACTGGGAGCCAGTGCAGCTCGCGCAGGAGCGGTGTTACATGGGAGCACCATGCTGCTTCCGTCACTACCCGTGCTGCTGCGTTCTGGACCAGCTGGAGCCTCTGGGTGCTCCTCAAGGGGAGCCCCATGTAGAGAGCATTGCAGTAGTCAAGGCGAGAGGTGACGAGGGCATGAGTGACTGTGCACAGGGAATCCCGATCAAGAAAGGGCCGCAACTGGCGAATCAGGCGAACCTGACAAAAGGTCCCCCTGGTTACAGCCGTCAGATGTTCCTCCAAGGACAGCTGCATATCCAGGAGGACTCCCAGATTGCGAGCCCTCTCTGTGGGGGCCAACGACTCGCCCCCAATAGTCAGTGATGGAGTCAACTGACTATATCGTGATGCCGGGAGCCACAGCCACTCAGTCTTGGAAGGGTTGAGCCTGAGCCTGTTCCTCCCCATCCAGATCTGCACAGCCTCCAGGCACTGGGACATCACTTCAATGGCATTGTTGGGGTGGCCTGGGGTGGAGATGTACAGCTGGGTGTCATCAGCGTACTGGTGGTATCTCACCCCGAAGCCACGGATGATCTCGCCCAGCGGCTTCACATAAATGTTGAACAGAAGGGGCGAGAGGACCGATCCCTGAGGCACTCCACAAATGAGAGGCCTCGAGGTCGACCTCTGCCCCCCTACCAACACAAACTGCAACCGGTCAGAGAGAAAGGAGGAGAACCACCATAACACGGTGCTTCCCACCCCCAACTCTTCCAGCCGGTGCAGCATGATACCATGGTTGATGGTATCAAAAGTCGCTGAGAGGTCTAACAGGACCAGAACAGAGGAGCAACCCCTGTCCCGAGCCCTCCAGAGATCATCAACCAACGTGACCAATGCCATTTCCGTGCTGTGCCCAGACCTGAAACCCAACTGGAACGGATCTAGATAAGATGTTTCCTCCAGGAATTGCGGAAACTGTCGCGCAACCACACTCTCAACAACCTTCGCCATGAAGCGAAGGTTGGAGACAGGACGGTAGTTGGCCAATATTGCTGGATCCAGGGACAGCTTCTTGAGGAAGCCGTCTAGTATTCTTTAATACTAACATACATTTGTATATAATGCAGCAATTCTCCCTCTGAACTATGGTTTCTGAATAACTGAGTCAGGTTAAAGCAACTTGTGAAAAGCCCAAATGATAAACTTAAATAAGTTTTTAAGTATCACTAGAGATACTTATGCTTAACGGTACTACATTGTTTCGATGCTAGGGAAATATTAATTTAACTATGCTTAGATCAGGGGTGGATTCTACTTACCTTTACTACCGGTTCGCAACGGGGCAGCACGCGCACTCACTTCGCTCACTTTGCTTGCTCGCGCGTGAGCTCTTCTGTGCATGCACAGAAGCGTTCTGATGATGTCGGGGTTGGTGGGCGGAGCCTCCTGCTGGTTTTACTACCAGTTCTATAGAACCGGTGCAAACTGGGGGCAACCCACCACTGGCTTAGATGCTAATAAATATCCATTTGCTTGCAGTAAGAATTTTCCAAGTAAGTATACTTCAGACTGTAGATATTATTACATTAAGCATAATGTATATGTAATGTAAACATTAAACTCTCTAATGAGAGAACAAGCCCTTTGGGAGTTAAGGAAATTTATTCTGAATTTTGTGAAGTTTCCAGTGCAGATTTAAAATATTACTTATTATTGCAAAATTAGAATAGAGTAATCATACTGTTAACCTCCTTGTCAGTTGATATACTTGACATACTGTAACATTTTTGAGTATATTAATATGCTGAACCGCACAATTCAACATCTGTTATGCCTTAGTTAAACAATATTTTCATTCCTAAATATCTAAACTTGTGAAAACCGCATTAGTTTTTTAAAAAGTGATTAAAATATCCAAAATATCCAGTAAATTAATATGATTTTAATAGATAATGTAGATAGCAAGTAGGCATTGTGACCATTCATTTCATCCAGTGGAAAGCTATCCACGAAGACAGTTTATGCATATTTCTTGGCCAATATATATAATCTCCAACAGGCCTTGGGGAATGTGTGTATCTTGATTGCACATTGTACATTCTCTGGTCATTATTCATAATGATAACACATCCTGAAAGCTATGCATATCTCACCGATGTTTCATACATTCTCATATACTGGTAGTCTCCAAGGAGCAGTGGAAAATGTACTAGAAGTTGATTAGAGCATGATGAAATTAAGAGTGTCATCAACTGAATGCCCCACAGAGAAAACCAAAGCCATTTTCATACGTGGAACCAGTTTTTAAGTCTGGGTTGAAAATATGTCAGCATATAGACATATTAGCCTGAGATCTGAGAAAAATAGAAAAACGGCCATTTTTGATGGCTGGAGATAGAAACAGTGGGAGTTGAGTAATGGATAATTGGTTAAATATGACCAACTGGAGCCTTAGTTAGACTTAAGCAATTCGCTAATATAATAGTTAAGCATTGATATAGAACTTTAACTAAGTGCTCAGAAATTCATATACAGGTACCTTGCATGGGAGATCAATGAGATCATAAAAGGTATTTAAGCTTTGGCTATCACATCTTTTAATTACGTTAACTTTCACTTGTATTATAATTCCCCAAATTTTATAAACTAATTCCAAACTTATACTTAGTAGCATACACAATTGATAGTAGTATCAATTGATATAATTGATATGCTTATATGGTCAATGTGGCAGTTTCAGTTTATCCAACAGAATAAGTGTGAAAATAACACACTGTGAAAAGCACTAGGTTGTATTTTTCTCATTGATTCTAAATATAAGTAAGGCACTGCCCATTAGATGTGTGCACTCTTATAACTATGCAATAAACGTTGATTGTAGTAAAATCTGACATGCATTAATGGCTCCAAGTCATTATAGAACTTCAATTGCACTTCAATTGAAGCATAATTTTTACAATTATCCATGCCGTATCTTCCAGCGCTTTTTGGCTCCTTGATCTTCACTACCAATTCTAAGTTTTCTGCCAACTTTGGTTTGTAGAAAGTTTGACCCTTGAGGCATACCCATTTAAAAATTGCGCTGAAATGCTACAAGCGAAAATGGATTTTGCCCAAATTTATATCAGTACCTTGAAGAGGCTCTTAATAAAATTTGCATTTTTGCCAAGCGATTGGTGACATGAATCATGAACTGTTTATATATTGTTCATGAATCAGTTTGAAAGCCATTTAAAAATGACTAGACATTAGGGAAATCTAATAACTTTTTAACAGATTATTTAAATTACTGGCTCTATGATTTCCAATAATTTTTATCTAAACAACAGAGCTACAGAAAGCTTGGTGAAATTTTCTTTGAAAAGAATCTTCCTGATTAAATCTCTTTTTATTGCTGTATTTAGCTTTCCAGACCCCGTCCCCATATGAATTTTTCAGTTATATATTCATATTTGGCATCTGGAACTTAATAGTTTAGTAATTTAAGCAACCCAAATGAAAAAAATGGTACACATTTACAATCACTTTCTCATATATTCCTGATATAAATTTTATAATATAAATATGTGTTTTATATAATTATGAATTATTATGTTAATTACAAAATAATAATATACATTATTTTATATAGTTATGAATAGGATGAGGAAGACCATGCTGGCCTTCCTCATCCTATTCTTGGATGATGACAATTAAAGCTGGCACTGTCATAGCCAGCAGAACCACCTTGAAAGCTTCTTCAGTATGAAGCTAATGAATGTTTTTCAGGAGCATAAAGAGAATGAGAGCCAGTTATCACCATGATCACCATCTCCTCTGTCCTTGAAAGAGGGAGCCATGTCTACCAATACCATATTGGTAATGGGATGCAAGTTTCCAAAACCAGGAGGTGCTTGATAATTGAGAGGACAGTAGGTAATCTCTTCCAAGTCCCCGATCTTGCAGGTCTGCTAGTAAATTGCTATGAAGATCTGAGGCTGTTGCATTGCTAATCCAGGTGCCATATGAATAGTTTAGCAGACAAAATCTATGCAAGTAGAATGTCAAGGCAATTCCACATGCCAAATTTCTCATGAAAGAGTGCACTTGTTTGAAAAATGCTCCTCTGCTATCAATTTGTGATGCTTGCCCAAAATATTGAAGAAGAAGGAAAATGTCTCATCATATTTGGGCGTCTACTGTCAGGGATTTGAGTTAAACATAAGCAATAGCCTGCAAAAAGCTTAAATGGAGTTCTCTATTGGACTGCAATAACTACTTATATATGATAGGCAATATAATATTCATGCTTTTCAAACATACATATGGATGCCAAATGTATATGTATTTCTTTTTGTATAAATATTTTTGAAAATTGCACCTAGGTTTTGAAAAGTTGGTATTGAACTCTTGGATCACACAATTGTCTTTGTATAATTAGCGCTCAAAAATTTAGCACTGACTGTAAAGCAATGAAACAATCTTTCATGTATAGCTGGGTGATCTCATTTATACATGAAGTATGTATATCAAGTTTACAGTTTGGCACATTATGATAAGGTCATAAAATATGCAATAATTATAGCAACTGATGGGGAAATACTGTGCAAGTATATGTTTACTTGCCTATTTTCTTTTAAATTGATTGCATACATTTTATTGAAATTTTATTGAAATGTCAATTTTACATAGAAAATATATATAACATATAACAAAGAAACATGTAACAAAAATATGATTGCTGTTCATGTAGCATGAGTGTCCTGTGGAAACCACCTCTGAAAAACCTGATATATAATTTTTGATTAACAGTTTCTAAACCATTGATGAAAATGTTTATCTTTAGCTGCTTTTAATAAAGAAAATGAGAGTGATTGGAATGGTATTTCTTTATGTGATGCAAAAGATAATTGAGGGGCTTTTTGGGAGACTTTTTTTTTTTTGCTTTTGCTTTGAATCCTAAGTTCTATTTGAGTACATTCACTATATCCATTATTATTGTAGTTTTCTGAGAGCCTACTAATATGTCCTAAAGTAAATACAAAGGACATTGGAAAGGAAAGAGGAAGTATAATTTTGGTTGACACTGAAATTTTCATGGTTTTTATGCACATTGGGTACCATTGTACTTTTACTCTCCTGTACTGATAAGAATGTCATATACTATTAAGATTATACTAAATAAGTGAAAAAGAAGTAAAGAAAGCAAATCTGATTTCTATTATTACAGTTATTGAATATGTTGTGTGTGTGTGTGTGTCTATAGCTATCTAGCTAGCTAGCTAGCTAGAAATGTTACACAATGTCATATAGAGTTCAATTTTAGCTTAACAGAATAACAGAGTTGGAAGGGATCTTGGAAGTCTTCCATCCAATCTCCTACTCAGGGGGAAGCCCTATACCATTTTAGACAAATGGTTGTTCAATCTCTTCTTAAACTTCCAGTGTTGGAACATTCACAACTTCTGGAGGCAAGTTGTTCCAGTGATCAATTGTTCTAACTGTCAGGAAATTTCATCTTAGTTCTAGGTTTGTTCTCCTTGATTAGTTTCCATTCACTACTTCTTGTCCTGCCTTCAAGTGCTTTGGAGAATAGGTGGACTCCCTTTTCTTTGATATTGGAACACTGATATCCTGTCACCCCTAATCCTTATTTTCATTAAACTATGAAACCTGAAAAGGAGCAGAACACTCTTTGAATGCTATTTTCTGCACTCTTGACAGCTGGAGGGAGTGTTGACTGGCTCACAATTTCTTAGCTGCTACTAAGGAATTGAGGAGTAGGAATGTTGGCAATGTGGAAATGCCCTTTCTTAGAATTTTAAATCTTATTTTAATAATGACATTTATATCTTCAGTTTGCCTATAATTCAATAACTGTTCTTGTTAAAGCTGATGTTGCTTCATTTTTCATAGAAGCAAATTGCATGTTACACTTAATCACATCCACACCATAGAAGAAAGCATAAGAACGAGGGGAAGACTCTGAGTCGTTACCAATATATCAGTAGTGGTATTCACTTACCTTTGCTGCCGGTTCGCAAATGTAAGCACGCACCCCACTTCTGCGCATGCGCAGAGCGTCTGTGATGACGTCCGGATGGGTGAGTGGAACCTCCCGCCGTCACCGCTACGGTTCGCCACCACTGCAATATATGCCATCTACATCATGGTTCTAGGAGGAGGCAATAGTGAACATCTTCTGAAAATGTTGCCAGAAAACTGCATGGATTCATCCAATACAATGCAGCTTTTTTACTCAGTATAAAAATAAACCCCCTTTTATAGTGAGTTTGTTGGTTTGCTTTTGCTTGTTCTTAGTGGGACTCAGTTTAGTGTAGTGGTTAAGGCACCAGGCTAAAAACTGGAAAATTGTGAGCTCTAGATCAGTTTGGGCATAAAACTAATTTGGTAATTTGGTAATAATTTGGTAATTCAGTTGCTCTTTCTCAGTCTTAAGGAGAAAGTAATAGCAAGACTTTATTGAAAATCTTGACAAGAAAACTGCAGGAAACGTGTCCAGGAAGTCACCTGTAGTCAATACTGACAAGGGCACAAAATAAATAAATAAATAAACAAATCAAATCAAAATGCTGTGCAGGATAATCACTCTTCCTTGTTGCATTGATGGCTTTTGTGGATCAGGATGAGAGGTGCGTGCCATGGTCTGCAGAAAAGAGGTGTATTTGGATAGCCATCAAAGTATATTTCGAAGAGTTCAGGGCAGAGCTGGACAAGAAGTTTCCTGCAGGACTCAAAGATTTCTGAGAAAAGGCCTTGATATTTTACGCTTCTTATGTAGCAGGATCTGACTATGAACTTCCTTAAGATAGTACAAACCTTTGGGAACAAAAAGTGTTTTTGAAATCTATTCAATTCTGATAGCTTTGTGGGAAGCATTTATTTCAGTCCTGTTAAAAATCTTAAACTACTGCATGAACCTATGTTCAAAAGAGGTTTACTATTTTTTTATAGAAATGTTTCATATGTGATGAGGTTTGATATATAGAATGCCACTGCCAATCGTTTTGAAAAGTCATGGATTTCAAACCTGCCTATACTATTTTGTAGAGAATATCAACAAAGTCTGATGCAGCATCTGCAGAGAAAGATATTTACTGGGAAACTTTTCTAAGTTCTGAAATGTCACTCATTGATCTCAGACAAATCATTGAAAATGTGGCCTTTGCAAACATTGTGGAGTTGGAAAGCTGGCAGCCTGCCTGGTTCCTACTTAAAAGCTTGTCATTCATGGGAAATAAATTTATCTAACTTGACAAAAGTCAAGGTTTTCATGTTTTACTGCAATCAGACTGATATCACAGATAATTTAAAATCCTGCCACATATAATATCTACAGATAATTACTCATACATGTAAGACATTTTTATGGTCTGTATAAATACCTTTAAAATATTTAATAGCTAATATTTTGTCCTTCCCCCCTTTAATATTTTATATTAAATATATTTTATTGAGTAATAGAGAACTGATTTACATGTATTAGTGGTTTCATTCGGAAATGACCTTTTTTATGAAATTACAAAAAGCCAGCATATAATCAGAACTGCAAACCTTGCTTTTAACATTCCCTTCTATTTTAATTTTTTAGATACCCTGTAGTCTGCTCGCCTGTCAAGGAGACGTGGAAATGTGCTGGCATTCCAGTTGAAGACATCATTATGAGTGAGAAAATGCTCAAGGCCTTTTTTCAAAGTGGGCGCTGAAAGAGATGCTTTCCTTCTTTAACTCCAGGGGATGCTAAGAGCTGCACCAGCAGACAGGTATCGTAAGGTCAATAATTGTGTGTGTGTGATTGTGTGTGTGTGTGCATGTGCCCAAGCATTTATAAAAACTCTCAGGATTTTACTAGAATATGGGCAAAGATTAAAAAAAAAAATAATGAAGATGCAGAGACAGCACAAACGAAGGAATTGACAAGGAAGGATAATAAACTTGCCATGAAAGAGTTCTGGGCAGCACAATACTGGCAGAAGTGATTTTAATATCTGACAGGTTAAGTTCCCTAATCTTTGCTGTTGATATTGATAGGAAGTTTCATCTGCTTTTAGAGATTGTATCGGTGAAGACATGCTGCACTGCACGCATAACATGGGAACAAGTTTGCTGGAGATCACTGCTCTTCTTCCTCTGTGATAAAAATTGATATGAACTGTTTTAAACTGCTGGCAGATAATTACTCTGAACACTCAATAAGGAAAGCTATATCTTTAGAGTCTTCCTTTATCTTTTTTAAAAAATCCACTTTTTCATCCTCTTTTGTTTCTTTGATTACTTTGAGCCTTGTAATCAAACTAAGCTTAGTTCCTGGACCCTGGGGGCAGTATCTCTTAGTTCCCTGTCAAGGAGCGTTGCAAAACAATCAATCTTGCTCTCGCGCTCTCTTGGTGGAAGTGCCACAACACGAAGAGTGCAATGCTTTGCTCTTGTGATGAAGCCTCAATGACAAAAGTTTTTATAAGCAGCTGACTGTATTTAGGGTTATGAATATGCAATGACACTCATTAGTATTGAAGCATAGGAGCAGGGGCTGACATCCTCCTCCCCACCCTGCTTAGAACTGCTGCAGAATTGTCTAATGAATTGTCTTGCTTGTTCACTTGCACAGCCCTTTTCTGTTGTTTCTCCCAGTTCCAAGGGGAGTTGCCCAGTTTAAGAATACTATTGACTGCAGAAATTAATTGCCAAGAACTGCTAAACAATCTCGAAATAGTGTTTAAACTGTCAAAACAGAAAACATGTAACTCTACAGGAGATAAACGCAACACAACGGAGGAGACCTCTGGACAAGAACTTTGCTCACAATCAGCAAAGGAATTTGGAGACATCGTCTTTTTTCCTCCATCCATGCTTTCCCAAGCATGAAATTGACAACAGGAGCTGAATTCAGGCTGCAGGTATCTGATTTCTAGTTTGATTTTTTTCATAGAAAAAAGATGATGAATCTGCATACAATAACTATTCATATCGTCCAACCCTTTTAATGTAGATCATCCCAACTTTTTGTCGGGCCTCCATGCATAGTCTAACATGCATGATGAAAATGTTTCCAGCAAACTAGTTAAGATATCCTCTTTGATATAAAGCTGTGATGGCGAACCTATGGCACACGTGCCGGAAGTGGCATGCAGAGCCATCTTTCTGGGCATGTGAGCCATTGTCAGTTACTCTTCCGGGTTCTGGCGTGCCGGTCAGGTTGTCTTCATGTGCGTGGGAGCACCAGAAACTGGAAGACCAGCCTCCCAGTGTGCATGTGGGTACTGGGCAGCTGCTCTTCTGGTTTCCAGCATGCACATGCTCACTGGCCACCTGGTCTTTCGGCTTCTGGCATGCATGCGCACACAAAGACCAGCTGGCCAGTGCTCATGAGCACGCCCGAAACTGGAAGATCATCTTCTCTCAGTGGCGAAAAGGTTCGCCAACACTGATATAAAGCATATAAGAAGCTTCAAAATGCTCTCACATATATGGCTCTGTGAGGTAAATTAAATTCTTCACTCTATCCTTTTTTTTAAAAAAAAAATCAACCTCATAAACTGACAGACTGCAATTATAAAATGATAAGTTCTAAGAAGGAACAAATAGGAGATCAAAAGTTTGAGAAGCTTCTTTATACATTTAATTTGTAATTAAAGGAGTCATATTTGTAGAAGGAATTGTTAATTTTGATTTATTTGTGGGATAGCAGACAGCAACTTATTTGCTTAGTTCTCAAAACACTTAATCATTGTATGTGTGTGTATGTGTGTGTGTGTGTGTGTGTGTGTGTGTGTGTGTGTGCTTTATACATGCATTTTAAGAATAAACACAGCTGTGACAAATATGTCATACATCAAATACTTGTTTCCTCCGTCTCTTGGCTTCAGTGATTGTACATGACTATGAACAAGTAAGTAATAAAATCTGGAGAAAGATGAAACCAATCAGGGCCTTTTTAAAGTCCATCAATCATTCTGTGCAACCATGATATTATTAGCTCAAGTAAGCCTTGTTCTTGCCATTTAATGGACATCAAAACCTCCCTCACCCCCAGTTTCATCCTGAGACCAAAATTACCATGGGAAATAATTTTTATGGGCATTATCTTAGTAAGGAACCAATCAGATCTAATCACATAACATGCTACTGAATAATTCAATATTCTTCCTAAATTTGCATTCTTTTTTTTGTGTGTATTAGCCCATACTTCTAAAACTATATGAATTAAAATATACACCGCATCCAGTGATAGTAAGGAGACAATAGCACGTGATTTTTCATAACCTATGTATCTTCTAATTATCATTGCTTTCCGCTGATGTCTAGCACATGTGAATATCCATGTAAAAATATTTGGTTCCTGGACTTTTTCTTTAATTATACTACTATGAAATCTTAACTACTCCCAGCTGTAAAAACAGCAAGCATAAGAAAACCAAAAGTGAAACAATTATTTTGAAACAAAATCGACTATGGTATGCAAATAACAACCAGCATGCCTGGTAGATATTGTAATGAACCCTAGAATTGTATTATATGACAATATTTCAGTTTTAATTGCAAACTGAGTAAAGATGATTTGGGATCTGTAATTAGCACATACATTCCAGACCTCATGACTGCTATGAAAACCCATAGTATTTATGGAATGATTATCTGGATATAAGTTGGTGTTTCTTGTTTTCAAAGAATACTTGTAAAATCCGATTTAAGAAAGAGAAAAATGATTAGTTCATATATTTCTAGTATTAAAGCACCAGTTTCTTTATCTGCTCTAGTATGGACTTTAATCATGTTGTTTTAAATAATGTGAAAAAGAAATAATATTTGTTCCAGATAGTGATGTGTTAAAAAATATCTATGTGCAAAGCTGTAACTGTCCAAGGAATGGGTGCCTGTGATTCATAAAAGATACATTTAAAAGACACTCTTTTTCTGAGAATTTGGTCAAATTGGTACGGCTTCAAAATATGAAGTTCTAATTTTACAGCAATGTGAAACAGCTGTTTGTAAAAAGCAGGGATAATAGCAACATACAGATGTAATTTGGAGCAAGCTCACTTTTCTGTCTCCTTTGGTATTTACTTACTATAAGTCTGTCATATTTTTAAATAAAATTGGTCGTAGTCTAGGGTTGGAAACCATTGTTTTTTCCTCATAAAACTTTTAATTATTTTGCACTGCAAAAAGGGGCAAAGGAAAGAAAAGGCAAGAAACTTTGAATATTCCTTGAAATGTATTAAAATTACTGTATTTAGTTTGGAACTTTTGAATATGACTACTTTGCTCAGAACTATGAGTTGGATGCAAATTAAGATTTTAGTCCTATAGCTCATAATATAAAAGTGAGTTCCATTTGCATGATTATGTCTTACTTTGAGCCAGCCAATATGAAATTGTGCTATCCATTGCTCAATCTGTTCCAGAGGACACATTAATCCCCTACAGCAGATGTTTAGGGCGATTTAGAATACTTTGAAACTGAAGCAACCTACAAGCATAAGAAAATAAATTAGTAAATGGCATATATTTAAGGAAAAGAAGAAACTAATCCTTTCACTTCTGCTGATGAAAAAGTTTTATCAGCAAAATTCGACTCTTCATTTGGACTATGTTATGAAACATGCTAACAATCCTTACATAGTAAAATGACAAAATTTATGCTATCACATTGGTATTGGTTTGCATCCAGTAATGTCTATTTATATGTAGGAAAGATATAAAAGTGGAAAACACCTTCCTCCTTATGACCATGGAAATCCATAACTATAGTATTTGTACCACAGAGTCGGTGTTGGACTATGCTCTTAGTACAGGGATCTATTTTGTAGCATACTAATAGACAGTTGCATTCTCTATAGAGTTGAACAGCAGAATTGTTGGATATATGAAAATATACCATTCCCCAGCATATTAGAAAGAAAGAAGCTCTGACAAGCAACTTTTCTATATGAGGACTTTTCTTTTTTTAAAAAATGTAAAGAATACTTTTACCGCTACATTTAGCCTAGACATGTATTTTAAACTTAAATAGGATATTTTGGGAAAAATTAACCTCTTGATTTTGTTGCCTTTTAACTGGATATTGGACCATGTTACATATTTCACACAGACAAACTTATGATTTAACATGCATAGAGTATATGTGACTTTATCTAATACAGTTAAAATACAAAATGCAGTACATAACCATGTTCATTTTATGAGTACACATAATATTTGTTACATGGACATATAGAAAAGGGTAACAATCTAGTAAATTACACTTTTTAATGGTGTCTGAGCACTGATTATTGTTCATTTTCAGAGGCAAAACCATATTTTGTGTCTAGAGTGGCACTATATATCATCTGAATGTGGACTGAATACAAAAGTGAGCAACCAGTACACTGAGCTGGTTTAATCATGTAGAAAGAAAGATTTAATATCAAACTGCATAATACATTTATGCAGAAAGGGTGAATGTTTTGTACATGTTTTGTGTCAAACTCCCATCCCGCAGGCTGGATGCATCATGTGCTGGCCATGCCCATGCCTGGTTTAACGAAGGGGAAAAAAGTTTCAATACGTCACATGATGCTGCCATGATGACGCGAGTTTGTCACCCATGGTCTAAAGTAAAGAGCTTTGGTTACATAGCACTGATGAGCCCTTGAAAAACAGGGGGATGAGAAGTTACAAACAAGTGATGTATGGATGAGTGATGTAAGGATATATGGATGAGGTGAAAAGAAATATGGTTTGGGTGTAAACCTATGTCCTTTTGCAAATTAATTATTAATATCTTACTGGTGAAGTGATACATTATTGCATCTTAGTCAAATTAATATGGAGGAAACTTATGAATTGGATATCAGTGATGGAAAAATTTTATGTGAATGAATAAAAACATGTAGTTTTCCAAAATGGCCAAGACATGTGTACAAAATCCCAAGGAGGTAATAAGGAATGTAGGAGAGCTGCACTATTATTTTCCAGCATCTTCCATTATGAGATATCATGCAGGGGTGAAATTCAGCAGGTTCTGACAGATTCTGGAGAACTGGTAGTGGAAATTTTGAGTAGTTCGGAGAACTGGCAAATACCACCTCTGGTTGGTTCCAGAGGGGGGTGGGAATGGAGATTTTGCAATATCCTTCCCCCAGGAGTGGGGAGGGAATGGGGATTTTGCAGTATCTTTCCCCTGGAGTGGGGTGGAAATGGAGATTTTGCAGTATGTTTCCCCTGGAATGGGGTGGGAATGGGGATTTTGCAGTATCCTTCCCCTACCACGTCCACCAAGCCACGCCCACAGAACCGGTAGTAAAAAAAAAATTGAATTCCACCACTGATATCATGCCTCTGAAATTGGAATTAGGAAACCGTAGCTGGTAATCACAAGGAACTGTACACTCAATAAATTAAGCTAATGATGAATTAAAGTCAACTAACTAGTGCTATTATCCCATCTTGGGCAAGCTAAATTTCATAGGTTAACCATTCCAAAGCAAAATCTTTCCAGTCTGTTTTGAGGATCAGCATATAATAGTTTGTCTACCAGAACTGCTTTGAGAAGCAGGTGGCTACAGCTCTAGAAATGACAACCTTCTTTTAGTTTTTCTGATATTTGGTGACAGGGTACAAATCTTGCAAGGGCAATACCTTCCAGTCCTAGAGTTAATTTGGAATGTAGACATGGATTGTGATATCAATGTCATGGAGCACATGCTTTGAGAAAGTCATTATGACGAATAATAGAGAGATTCAGTGGGAAGCCACTGAAAGCTGTAATTTAGGGTTCCAGAAGACACAGTATTACGATTACCATTAAAATTTACAGTGACAGAAGCCCAATTACACATGGTTATTTTCTTTTCTTAAATCAAACTATATTTCTGCTGTACATGAAAGATTCATTTCCTCCCTCCAATCACTGTCACGGGAACCTATTTTTGTAGCTTCTGGTGTCAGAAGAGATGGGTTAGCCTTATCTCTATGACAATGAAAGGATCAATGAGGGTAGCAAAGCTGGGAGCCTCTTTGGAGCCGGCGGAGAAAACTCATTTGCATGATAATCAGCACCATGCAAGCCTCCACACTTAGCAAAGTACAGCTCAAGTATAACAGCAGTCATGAAACAGAACTGAAGTAGGAGCTTCCCACTAATTTTGGGAAAGCTGGTAGATAAAGCAACAAAGTCAAGCTTCAGTAGCAACAGCTATTTCCCAGACAAGATAAAAGAGACTGAAGTTTCAGTCTGAAAGGTTGGTTACTCATGTCCCTTTTGTTTATTGAATTCATCTGGATGAGACGAACTAACCGATTACTTTATTGAAATAATTTTTCTCTCTACTACCTACCTTTTTGGGCGATGCATTTAAACCCTCTTCTTCTGTTCAATTCTCATTACAAATTGTACATGAAATTGTCATCTTTTTGTGAGTTAGTCCAATGCTTCAATCACATATGAATATTGTATTCATTACATTTTTATTATTTCGTCTAAGGAGCACTAGGAATCAATAGTTTTCCCTTCCTCCTACCTCATTATATTCTCAGAAAAATCTTCTGGGGTAGATGAACAGCTCAAATGACCCTACCTAGCAACTTTACCATTGAGTAGGGACTTTAATGTTGTTGTTTTTTCTGAACAATGGTTCAGAATGGTTTATTATTTATTTTAATTATCCATTTATATCATTAAAATTGTTAAAGGCAGACAGATACTTGTCCAGCAGCCTTGCATAGTTTCTTTGGATCCAGGCTTCCAAGAAAGAAAGTACAAAGAAGGAATCATTGTAAGATTTTTTGATAAACAGAGTTTAGGTAAAAGTTTTGGAAGAACAAAGCTTCTGTATACTTCTGTGTTTCTGTGCTGTTCAGTTAGGATATATATCCTGTTCTGAAAGTTTATCAGCAATTGCTGAAGAAAATAGATGAATGTAAAACATGTACCCTCTTTTCTCAAAATGGAAACTGGAAGCTTAAATAACAACAGTAAGAATAAAATTAAATAATTTAAACCTGAAGCATATGAACAAAATCACAGTTAAGGAGAAATTAAACATATTTAATAAAAGACTGGCAATCCTCCCCAAACATTCCCCCAGACCAAGCAAGCAAATATGCAGTATGACTAGAGGACAATTAGGCCAATGGCCCTTTCTAAATAATGATGTTTTAAAATCAGTCAATTCTCACATGCCTGCTCATTATTTATAACTGGGTTTCAAATGATGACATGTACCCATCATAGGTTTATCATCTCTGACAGAATAAGGACATCATCTAGTCCTGCCAATTGAAACACATGGCTTTTCTCAGTTATAGTTTTCATCTTCTGGTAGTTTTCAAATCTTGAGTAATCAAGTGATGAGTGATTAAGTCATGTGCATAAATATGTAAACTATTTATTCAAATGTAATTGAGTTATAATTGATTATGACATGCCTTGTAGAAGATGTACCATGTAATAGGTCTCCCTTGTATTTACCAATTCTGAAAATGCTGAGCCTCAAATATACTTCAGTTTCCTTGAAGAAATGGCATAAAAAGGCTACAATGAATACTGATGAGTCATAGAAATAGGCATGTTCCATCTCATCCTCAATGATTCTATCTGAAGAGATACTTTATGGTAAAACACTCATTAATCTAGGTTTCTATGTTCCAAAGAAAAGGCTACCATATAGCTGTTTACTTTAGTATTACCATGCCTTGTGTATGATGATCTTTAGCTAAAGTAAGGTTTATCCTATTTGGGCATATGTTTAGTCTGATAATGGAGAATCTGGGTTTTGATTATTTTGAAAGAGGGAAAATTCAACAATGAACAATTACTGAATCAACTTTCTGAGTTTTAATTTTTTAAAATCACGATTAAAGAGTGAAAACTTTCTATGGAGCAGCATGCAAGTAATAATACTAAAAACAAACAGCAACAAATAAACAGCACCTAAATTGTAACTAAGACTAAATTTAGGAATTTGAATAAAGTGAGTAATTAGACCAGGACTTATTAAATATTTCTTCCAAACTTTGTCACGTTATATTCATTCAGAGTCAGTAAGATTAGCGCCCACCATTGTTGTTGTTGTAGTAGTAATTTTGGATGCTTTTCAATGGTAACTGTCCAAACAATCATATTACAGTGATCTTTTTGGTTTCTTCAGAATCTATAATATTCCAGTTTGAAATGAGATGAGATTAAAGCAGTACATAAACTGCTCTTCATTCCTTCTAGATTATGTCATCTCTGAAAAAACTGTAATTCCTTTAAACTTGATATGTTTATTATATGCTCATTTTAGTGTTGCATATTATTAAACATGCAGTATTTTTTTAAAGAAGCTGGTGAATAGAATATATATATCGTTCCTATCACCATCTCCTTCCACTAATGACTGTATGACTGTAACTTTGTTGCTTGTATCCTTACAATTTATATTAATGTTTCCTAATATGATTTGATTGCTTATTTGTACCCTATTACTATCATTAAGTGTTGTACCTTATGATTCTTGATGAACGTATCTTTTCTTTTACCGTGTTTTCTCGAAAATAAGACATGTCTGGATAATAAGCCCAATTGGGCTTTTCAACGCATGCAATAATATAAGCCACCCCCACAAAATAAGCCCCCCCCAAACTACTTACACGCATGTGCAGCCGGTCCCACCATTTCCTCTGGTTGCTTGCCGCATAACCAAAATGAGTTAAGGAGGTGAGGCCGGAGGGGGGAGGGGAAGGAGGGACATGCCCTCCCCTCCCTGTTCTTCATGCCGGCTGAGCAGCTCAACACATCCCACTCCACCCCAATGGCAACAGCAGCCTGGATGCTTCCCTTCCCTGCCGTCTCTTTATCAAGAGGAGTGACAGGTGGGGTGGGGGAGAAGCAAGATGCTGGAGCGAGATGTGGCTCCCCTTGCTGTCTCTTCTCCCCCACTTGCCGGGCATGGCAGGGCTCCTGCCCCTTGCTTAGCCACCCATTCCCTTTAGGGATGCAATTTGGGGGTGGCAGGTGGGGCGGGCGAGAAGCGGGATGCAAGTCTTACCTTTCAAGCTCCGTCACTTTTCTCGCCATTATGTCCAGGGAAACAAGAAAACCTTCTCACGAGTTCAATCAAACTTCTCGAACTCTATATTTCAAATCAGTTAAATCCTGAGCTTTTAATTGAGGTCCTTTAAAAAGATCAAGTACTGTCTTTCATTGTTTTTATGTGGGCATTGTTTCCATATAGTTCTTTGTTTTTAAAAGTTGTAATGGTTGTAACCCAGAGTTGTTGGGAGTCAGGGAGCATATAACTTTAATACATTATTTTGAGTGGAAAATAGAAACAAAAATAGTATCTAACATTTCCTACACTCCTATTGCATGTGACCTCACTCTAGTTGACATGTGATCTTTCTTTCATCAACTGTACACACATTTTTAAAATGCCTTTAAAATGCCTTTAAAAGATTACTTGATTAATGAAGCTGATTAATTGATGAAAGCTGGAGCTTCATTGCCACAACCATACAGGCTATATGAACTAATATGAAAAAGATCTGGGAGAAGAAATGCAATTTCTTTTCTCTTATTCGGCAAACTGATAATAACATGAAGAAAGTCAAGCAATTTTACACGCTTTTCAGCACTTCATATAGTCGCCATACCATTTGGCATGCTATTCTCATGTTCCATAATTGCTGAGAACATTCTTTCTAGTGAAAGTTGTCCTTTTTTCTTTTTCATAGATTGGATGATGTTGTACAACTGATGCGTAGGCAAAACTTGAAATGAGCATGTTTGAAATCTTGAAGCTGTGGGGTCTGTGGTCCACAGCTCCTCCTCCCAAGCACCATAGAAGAACTGAATTGATAGGACTTGTCCTCTGCTACTGATAACCAAGATTTGATCCATAAAAGTTGGCAGCTTTGTGAGCAATAGGAAAGGAACAGTTTTACTTTAACTCTAGCCATTGAATCTGAAGAGTAATTGCCAGCCTGGAAAGGTAATTACATATGCTATTGTTTATACACATAATAGGTCTGGAATGCATGTTCTGCAAATAGAAAAAAGAAAAAGAAAATCCTGCTTTCAGATTGGGGCGGTACACAATGTATAGTGACAGAATGCCACAAATAGCATTCATACCCCTGCATGTTAATAGGTGATTTCTCTTGGTGTGTGTGTTTAAGGCGGGGGGGGGGGGGGGGAGGAAGGGAGGGATTTAGAGCATGAAAGGGGAGGGAAGGCAAAAAGGCTTTTTTTATAAAGTACCATGTAAATACAAGTGATTTCCCCCTCTCCCTCACTGTTCTTAGTTCCCTTTCTCTTGCTGTCTCTTTTTTTTTAAAAGAATCAAGAGAAATGTTTTTGACGCTTCAAAGGGATTGCACTCTTTTCTTACCCCATGGGAATATTAATTACTCCCAAACTTTTAAAATTTCTTGAACAATACCATATGTGTTTGTAAAAGAAATTACAGAGAAAGCTGTACTAAAGGGGTCTTGACTTGAATTGCCCTGAAATTGGACTAAACAGTTTGACAGAATATTGGATAGCAGTTTGAAGCATCCTGCCGTGCCTGGAGTGGGACACCACAACACACACACACACACACACACAGCACGCACACACACACACATGGGGGAGGGGGGGAGAGAGAGAGAACACACACACACACACACACACACACACACACAGAATGTGTGTGTGTGTGTGTGTGTGAGAGAGAGAGAGAGAGAGAGAGAGAGAGAGAGAGAGAGACAGAGACAGAGAGAGAGAGAGAGATGCAATGTCTCTTGCATCTATTATATTTTGGCTATTTAAAAGCATTTATTGGAAATAACATATAGACTGCCATGATACACCCTTCGTGGATTATAAATATGCCTTTCTCAAGAACAAAATTATATTTACATTGCAAAGAATGTTTTAGAGTATTGTAGGAACAAGAATGGCACAAAGCCAAGAATTCTTTTGTATTTTAATATTGAACCAAGCATTGTAAGGGGCTGAAGCAAATCATCATGGGTTATGCTCTGTCGTGGTGTCAGTAAATTGCATGACCAGCTTGTTAGGCTTGACAAGAGCCCTTTCCCTAACAAAGGCCTCGGCAACTCCTAGCAGCCACGGAATGTCAGAATGAACACATTTCACACACAGATGTGTGACCATAATGGCTGTTAGAAGAGATGCATGTGGTGGAGAAAAGGGGGGATTATGGGCTGGGGAGGTGAACAGTTAGCAGTAGGGACCCAGCCCTGTTGACCATTTTTAATCAGTTCTTCTGTAAACAATTCAACAATTTCATTGTTCTCCAAAAACTAATAAAGAGAAACAAGCACTTTTCATTCATCTTGAAGTAATTTTCTGTCAGGTTCAAGCCCCTTGTGGCCTACAGCTTGTGCACAGCTAGCTGTGTGATACCACTACTATTTCAATTTATTTTACAAACTCTGACCATTCAAATGTCAGCTAGTGTTCACCAAGCCGGCATCTGAAATTGTGCAGTTAACGAGTTTTACAACACTTCTATCAAGAGAAACTGTTTAGCATAACTGACTCTTAAGGAGTTATTATACCTCTAAAAATCCATTTTAAGGGGCATTATTTAAATAAAATAGAAAAACGGTTCACTGCCTTTTAAAGGGGCTACAAAAAAAGTCCATCAGATCCAGTGCAGTAATCCTCAGCTTAAAGCACTCTCAAGAGCCCTTCTGGGAATTATCAGCATAATGAAATGTTTTGTGAAATGTCCAGATAGATTCCTCTACTCCACAATTTTATGGCACCATATTTATTTTCCACCCATTTTTTTTAAAGTGAATTACTTTTCGACAGGATGACTTTACACTCGGCAGATTAACTGAACACATACTATTACCAAGGTTATAGAGTGGAAGGCAGAGTTCTGTTTGCAGTATTGTCTATATAAAACTCTAAGAAAAAGACGGGCCCTTTAAACCACCATAAGGCTTATGCTAATGTGGTGCCTCTTGTACATTATTTCCCATACCTTTTAACAATTCTGTTACACAGTTTGTAATCAATCTATCCTTTGGTTAAATGCCCCCCTGCCCCTGAAGATAAAATGAAATTGCACTTACTGAATAAAGAGATATTTCTGGACAATGATCTCAAAAGAAGTAGATGTTGTAAATTAATTATAGCTGCCAATGGCACCAAATTAGTTTAACTATAAAAGTCCATAATGGGTAGGGCACAAAATAATCTAAATATCTTGATAGGTGTAAAAACCACACTAGCAATATAAAAAGCTATAAGAAACTATTTTAAAAGTGTATTCCAGAAAGACAATATATCAATAAAAGCCTTTAGATTTTGGAATTCAAGTTCTTGTTTTATTATCCTTTGACAAGATGACCTTTATTGGTCCTTTTCATAAATACAGAGTAGTTTTACACTGCAACTGTGCATTCCTTGGGGAGCATCCCAGAGTCTATAGATTTATTCAGATTTCCATCAATTTGTCATTTGGCAATTTTGAAGTCAGAAAGAGGAAAAAGTATACTTGGCAGGGTTGCCATAGGAAATGTCAGGAGAGGTCAAAGATCTGTTAGAAGATTTCAAATTCAACTTGCTCACCAAGATGGCTTATATCAGCATTTAATCTATGCCAGCCCTGGAGCTGGTATAGATTTGTTCCATGTCATTGGTTTTAGCTGCTCCCTCTTTTTCTCAAAACAAAACAAAACAAACAAACAAACAAATGCTGCAAAAACTAAGCAGGATCAGATATAGTTAAAATCAGTGCTGCACCATCACATGGATGGGAAGTTGCAAGACATCCCAGGATTGTAGGTTAAATTGAGAAGTTGAAAAAACTATCCTGGATGAAGGCAAAGTCAAATCATTTCTATAGTGCTGCCAAGAAAATCACACAAACACATTTGTGAAGGTATCAGGAGTTGCCTTAAGAAGACTTCAAGCCTTTGCTTCTAACAGCTCTGGCAAGATTTTATGCCCTCATCACCAGATGATTAGGCTATTGTAAAATGCTCTAAACGGATTACTTTTGAAGTCTATCTGGAAGCTGCAATTGGTAGTAGAGCATATGCTGGGAAAATCAACTTCTAGGAGCACATTACACTGTGCTTAGACCCTGTGTTGATTACCAATAGATTTCTTCGTGCAAGTCAAAATGCCGGTATTAATTAAACTATGATTTAACATTAGATACCTCCAGGCAGCAATTTCCAGATATAACTGGCCATTTAATACATACATCATGAGAAAATAGCTTGGGAAGATTAAAAGGACTGAAGTCATTTTTCTGTAATGTGTCCAACAATGTGCAATGGCTTCCCTCTGAATATCAGGCTTATCTCCATATAAGCATTAAAACTGAATTGTTCCAGAGATCTTTGGTGGTTGATATTTAATAGTATTGATTAATTTTGTTGTAAACTGTTATGAAACTGCATGGAGATTGTGGTATATAAGTAAACTAAAATAAAGATAACAGATTTTTCTAGAGACTCTAACTTTAGAATTAGGGCTAGAAATGCTCTGTCCAAAGCAAGATATTAGTAACAACATTTATTCTGAGTATTTAATAACTAATATCCTTTACCAGGAATAGCTTATGGTATATATTAGAGTCTTATTTTTTTCTCTAGTGTTTTCCTGCAAACGCAGGGTTTCCACTTTTTTAAAAAATGAACCGAATGTTGATCCATTGGTTGAGACAGAAATTGACTGACTGGCTTGTTACCTGGCCAAGATCATGGTTAATATTAGTAGGCAATGATTTATTGCTATTGGCATTGGGCATTGGGCAGCCTGAAGAAAAAAGAAAGAAAGAAGGAAAGAAAGAAAGAAAGAAAGAAAGAAAGAAAGAAAGAAAGAAAGAAAGAAAGAAAGAAAGAAGCTTCTTTCACAAGTCAACTTTTGGTTAACATGAGATAGCTTAGAAATGATAAAAGCACTTACAGTTTATAAATCTTTGGGCATATTATATAAATGAATTGAGCAATTGTTCTAGTCTCCAGACACTGACAAAGAAACATGATTTCAGCAGGGAATACACAAGTTCAGAAATCCTTGACTGCTTGTTCACTTAATGCCAAACCATATTAATTTCCCCCCATTATCCATAGTTTATCATGACTTTGCTAGGTAGCCCTTCTTTTGTCCTTTCTTGATAAAATTAGCTGAAGCTTCATGTATCATAAGAGTTGACAAGACATCCTTTCCATGCTCTTATAGAATAACATGAGAAAGAAAAGGTTATGCCTTTTCCTGACCAAAAAATGGATGAGTTACCATCCCTGAGAGACCTGTTATAAGAAAAGTCATGGAATGAGCTCTCAATTCAGATGTTATACCAGAAACATGAAGTTTAAATTTTCAGGCTACTGTGTATTGTTTTCCATCTCCTTCCAATTATTTTATAATAACATATCCTGATAAAATAACCAGTGGCCATTGCTAACTAGGGATAATGAGCACTCCATACGGAAAACACTAAGTTGAGGAATATTTTTTAGTTAGAACATAATATGTGTGTATGTGAAGTGGATTTTTATGTTTTAATTTCATTGTCATTTTGTTGTCATTGCACTTCAAATGTCCAAATAATATCCTCCTTACTTGGCTCCACAAGGAAACATTCTCTAATAGTGGTGCTGTGCTTCCCCCACCCCCCCAAGGTAAAAATGTGACCCTCCATTATCTTATGAAGCTTTTTGGTGTAAACTGAAAAAACAAACAAACATCCAAACATTGATGGAAGCCAAATACATCATACACTAGCTTTTTGGGAAGAAAATAGCAACAATCATTGTTCTGTGTTGTGATATAGAGTAGCTGGATAACAGGATTGTAAATAATAAAACTTTCCTGACATAACAGTCACTATGAATTCATTTATTTAATTGTTGGAAGAAGAGTTTTTCTACAACAGCGTCAATTTCACCATAAGTAAAGCAGCAGTGAAATGCACTTACCTTCGTTACCGGTTCAGGAATGTGAGCGCGTGCGCGCGCCTCCTCTGCACATGCACAGAGGGTCATAAACAGGACATAATGACATCCCGGTGCATGGGAGGAGCTTCCCGCTGCCGGTGCTACAAGTTCGCGTGAGCTGGATAGATCCAGCCGGATTTCACTGCTGAAGTAAAGAGAAGCAACCGTAGTCAGGAGTCAACTTTGGAAAGATTGGCAGTGGTTCTAATTGTTTTGAGCAGTCACATTTGAAATTTTCAAAAAGAATCACATACACCACAACAACGTTGATGCAGTTAACCCATTTGTACCTATAATTCTTTCTGCCTTTCAGGATTATTTTCTCAAAATTTGTCTCCTTGCTCCACATTTCCTGAAGTCCATATCCACTGGCCCAAATTCAGGGATTATTTTTTGGTTTAGTCCATGGAAACCTGTTATTAAAGTTTTGCATTTAGCAGAACAGTTATGCCCAACAGACACATTTTTCCTGTTTGTCCAGGCAGTCAAAAGAAAAGCTCAGAGCATCTCTGATAGGGATTGGAGTTGGCAAGTAGTGGCAAAATTGAAGGATTGCACTTTCCCACAGCCAGCCTGTCCAAGAAAAGAAGGAAAAAGGAGACTGTTTTTGCTGCTATGGTATTGAAAATATTGGGATTTAAGCTTCTAATGAAGAATGTAATTTCCATTGATTATTTTAATATTATTACCTCAAATAATAGTCTTGCCACATTTTTGCACGTGCATATGTATGTCTATGTAGATCATTGATCACAACAATGTATCATATCAATGAAGTTCCAAGCTGAAATTTGGCCAGTGAGTTAGGATTACAGCAGATGGTTCATACTAGTAAAGACTTTAAAATACCAGATTAGCAATATTAGTGGGGAATGGGTATGAGAGTTAAATAATGAAAACTTTAAGCACTTGTACTTTCATCCCCCTCTCCCATACTCAAGCTATTCCTCCTTATGTCTTCGGTTCTCTGAGTAAAGCAACCAGGACTACGTTTTCTTACCTTTTATTATCGAAAAATGCCATCCAGCTCAAGGGAATTCTTTATATGGAAGATTTCCCCCCATCCTATCTATCTTATATTTGAAAACAACTATATTTCTCAAGGGTTTCAGTTTAGCTTTAGTTAAACTATATTTTTAGAGCAGATTCTTGAAGTTGTGATAACAAGATGATGAGAAAGGTTAATCCTATTTGAAAGTTTAGGGGTCGTGACATTGAAAAGTTTGACATCCCAATTTTATACATGGTTCTGGATTCAGCTTTTTAAAAGTTGCCTTGATTAGTAAGTACTTTGCTATTTCTTATTTTCAAAAACCAGCATAACCATTTTTTTGGGGGAAATTGGTTATTGTCCAGTGTGGAGAACAACTCTGCCTAAAATACTTGCTGCTTTCTCTTTCTTCTAGGCAGACATGTTCATACTCTTTTTTAAAAAAAACTTTCACATACACTTTCTGCTTTTTCTCCTCATCTTGCATTACTTCCTATCCCTTCCAATATTCTCACCTCAGTTCTACCCACCTCAGTTCTGGTTAACACACTGTAAACACTTTGAAGTGAAACTGATGAATTTAAGATCATGGGCCCAAATTCTTTTTTAATCACCTCGTTATAAAGTGAGAGATGGTTGTCTCAAAGTGAAAAAAAGAAAGGAAAAAGCAAAAGCAAAAAGTTAAACTTGTATATGAGTGCACACATACACATAAACACACACACACACACACACACACACACAGAACTTTTAATAATTCGTTGGTTGTATACAAAGAGGTTAAACATGATAGTTAATTTCCTTACTGCAATCAAATCCAAGGATTAGCAACAATAGAGATTCTGTTTTATTTGCATTTAATTTGTACCTTCACACTATTATCTCCTATGTTTTACTTTCAGGAAATGTGGTCTCAGGCTATTATAACCACATTTCATGCTGCTGTTGCACTGTTATTTGAGCTCCAAGGCAGGAAACAATGTACTGAAAAATAAAGCTGGCATAGCTTATTGTAATTAGTATACGTTTGTGTCTGCATACACATACAGAAAAAAACCATACGTATGCTTGCAAATGTTTTCTACCCTGCTCAGATACTTGCAGACATAGCCTTCAGTGATCTGTAGTTATGCTGAACTACACAGAAGGGCCTGCTAGATGCACTGGGCTAGCCTAGAATCCCTTATAATACATAGCCAGCATAGTCAATTGGGCATCAATCTCAGGAGTTGTACCAGTTCATTTATACTGTACCTTGAGTACAGCTTGAGGAAAGCTGCCATTAAGTCAACTATTTTGAGATATATGATAAGATAAGATGATTATAATAGGATAGGATAAGATAGATAAGATAAGTTAAGATATAAGATATAAGATAACCTTTATTGTCATTTTTTACTGTGAGCACACTGGTAAACATTAAAAATGAAATTCTGTTGCCTGCTCTCAAAAGAAAGTATATATCTACCCATGCTCTATATATACACATGCTATATGCATAAATATATATACCTACATCCATAACACACACACACACACACACACACACACGTGTGTGTGTGTCGGGGTGAAATGCTCCCGGTTCGGACCGGCTCGGGCGAGTAGGTAGCGATGGCGGCGGGCAGTTCGGAGAACCGGTAGCAAAAATCCCTACCCCTGCCCCCCATGCCCAGCTGAGCCGCGCGATCATCAGAGC
This sequence comes from Arizona elegans, assembly GCA_022577455.1. Lineage (NCBI taxonomy): Eukaryota > Metazoa > Chordata > Lepidosauria > Squamata > Colubridae > Arizona > Arizona elegans. The sequence continues at coordinate 55,697,911 of JAKOOJ010000008.1, forward strand.
CTTTTTTTCCTTTTAAATGGCTCTGACAAGCCAAGCTCTGACGATCCCAGCTGAGTTGCCTGCTAACCAGTAGCAAAAATCCCTCCCCCGCCAGCCTCCAGCTTGCTTACCTTTGCTGCTGGTCGCAACGCCTGCCTTGCTTCGCTTGCTGTAATACCTGCAATCCATTGCATCAGCAAGCAACTGAATCTCCCTGCCTGCAATCAAGGTCATCGGTGGGCAGCTCTATCTACCTGCCTGCCTTCCTGCCTTGGCAACTTTAAGACTTGTGGACTTCAACTCCCAGCAAAGCTGGCTGAGGAATTCTGGGAGTTGAAGTCCACAAGTCTTAAAGTTGCCAAGGTTGGAGACCCCTGTTCTATTGGGTAAGTTTTTTTCCCCTTTGGGAGCTTTAAAAGAAATAGTTAATTGGGGTTTTTTTTAGTTGTTTTTTTTTTCAGACCTAGCCATTTAAAGTTTAGGAAGTTTTAAATTTAGCTGTTTTTATATAAAAATAAAATAAAATTAAAATAAAATAATATTTATGCAGCTTTCTGAGATTTAGTGTGTTTCTGTAGTGTTTCACTCTATCTACACAAACACACAAAATCTCACAAAGGTGTATGTGGAATTTTGTGTGTGTAAAGTGTGAAAGTTGGTTTTTTGGGCTTTTTGTGGTTGTGTGAGGTTCCTGCTTGTTGCAGGGGCCATTTTGGGTTTAACACAGCTGCTTTTACATTGTGGGTGAGCCAGTTCTCTTGTGTTGTGTTGTGTGTGTGTAAAGTGTGAAAGTTGATTTTTGGGGGGCTTTTTGTGGCTGTGTGAGGTTCCTGCTTGTTGCAGGGGCCATTTTGGGTCTAGCACAGCTGCTTTTACATTATGGGTGAGCCAGTTGTGTTATGTTGTGTTTTGTAGGTTAAAAAAGGGCAAAGAAATGACATTGACTTGGCCATGCTCACCCAGTCACCTTACCACCAAGCCACGCCCACCAATTAAGCCACGCCCACAGAACCGGTAGCAAAAAATTTTAAATTTCACCCCTGGTGTGTGTGTATGTGTGTGTCTTATCTTATCATCCTATCCTATCCTATCCTATCCTATCCTATCCTATCCTATCCTATCCTATCCTATACTATCCAATCACTGTCCATTTTGGACAAACTTGAGAATTCACACGGTTGACATTTGACACTGTATGGAACAAAACTGTGACTGAATCTAGATATTCTGCTTTGGATACCATGAAGCTCCTCCCAGAAGGTAACAAGGCAAACAGATCATGAAAAGCATATGTAATGTTCCTGACAATACTGCGGAACCTGCTCAAGCATTGCCTACATACTATGTCCTGGATAAAGGAAGTGAATTACCAATGATCTTTTCTGCCATCCTCACCACTTTCTGTACTACCTTCCTGTCCGAAGCATTATGCTTTGAAACCAGACAGTATTAGCAAAAGCACTTAGACTTATATACTGCTTCACAGTGCTTTACAGCCTTCTCTAAGTGGTTCACAGAGTCATCATATTGCCGCCAACAATCTGGGTCCTCATTTTACTAACCTCGGAAGGATGGAAGGCTGAGTCAACCTTGAGCCTGATGAGTTTCGAACTGCCAAATTGCAGTCAGCCGGCAGTCAGCAGAAATAGCCTGAAATACTGCATTCTAACCACTGCACCATATGAAAGGATACTCTCCATCATGCCTCTATAGAAAGTGGTAAGGACCGGGAAAGGAAGATGTATTTTTCTCATACTTTACAGAAAATAAAGGCACTGTTGTGCCCGCTTCACCAGAGTCTCAATGTTGAGCGACCAAACTCTATTATGTCTTTATAAAGAGTTATATCAACAAAAAATGGATGGGAAAAGTAAATCATACACTTTGCTTGGATTTTGGATTTTTGACACTACAGTTAGTCCTCGATTTATGACCACAGTTGAGCCCAACATTTCTATTGTTAACAGACATTTGTTAAGTGAGTTTTGCCCCGTTTTATGACCTTTCTTGCCACAGTTGTTAAATGAATCACTGCAGTTGATAAGTTAGTGACCCTGTTGTTAATTGATTCTGGCTTCCCCATTGACTTTGTTTGTCAGAAGGTTGCAAAACCTTGAGTCACAGCAATGGTCATAAACATGAACCAGTTGCCAAGCATCTGAATTTTGTTCACATGATCATGGGGATACTGCAAAGGACATAACTGTGAAAAACAGTCATAAGTCACTATTTCAGTGCTGTTGTAAGTTTGAGCAATCACTAAATGAACTGTTGTAAGCCAAGGACTACTGTATAGACTATAGTAGTGATGGCTAACCTTTTTGCCATCACGTACCAAGAGCGTGCCCACACCCATAATTCTATGTGCCGTGTCCCCTCCATGCATGCACATGTGACCCCCCCTGTGGTCGCTCCGCTTTTGGCGCACAATATCATAGTGGGCCCGGTAGGCCCGTTTTTCGCCCTCCCCAGGCTCCAGAGCCTTTCTAGGAACCTGGGGTGGGTGAAAATGGCCTTCTCCACCCCCCAGAGGCCCTCCGGCCTGTTTACTTCTGGTGGGCCCGGAAGGCCCAAAAATCAGCTGGCATGCGCCGGAGCTGAGCTCGTGTGCCCACTGATATGGCTCTGTGTGCTACCTGTGGCACACATGCAATAGGTTCGCCATCACAGGACTATAGTATCTTCCTGGATTGCTTGGTGAAACTTTGAGGGGACTTTTTATAAGGGTACCAAAAAAACCTCTTAATGATCCCCAGATTCACGAGGTCCACTTGTGAAGCTTACTGAATAAGGTCTTCTCCTATGTTGCTCCCATGAAATACAACCCCTTGAGAAATGCAGCTAACCCTACAGTAATTCTTTCTGCTTTCAGAAAAGGAATCAAGACATTCCTATTCAGTCATACTTTCTCAATCGGTGTTCCATATGGAGTTTAATTGTATTATGAGTTTTTAAGTTTTATTTTTATTGTTAAGACCTTGAAAATCCAATGGCTAGAAAAAAGAATGTACATACTCCCCACACAGATAATTAATAGGGATAATAATTGCTATATTTTTTTACTGAGATAGTTCAGAGTACTTTTCTCCAAGAAGTCTCTTTTTCTGTTCACATTTTTCCCTTCCTGTTTGGTTTTTACCCAGCAAATCCCATGTGAGGAACAAGGCAACAAAAATGCAATTTCACTTCTGGAAAAGGTATCAATTTTCACATTTTCAGTAAGGGAAATATAACCTGCTTATTTTTTAAACATTTTGTCTTGAAAAAAAAAAAGAAAACTGAAAGGAAAAGCTTGGTGAAGCAGCCGATGCTTTAACAGTTCTTTCTTGCTATCTAGCTTTGCAGTATAGAGAAACAAAACAAGAATGTGTTTAATGCCAAATCATTTTTTTAAAAAAAGTTTCTGTGAATATTTCATTGCTTGCTAAGCAGGAAGGAGCTGGTAGGGAGATTTGGTGGGATTGAGAATAAAAGTCTGATCCAGTTTTTCCTTTAAAAAAGTTTGTGTACATTCATTCTTTTATAACTTTTCATACTTATTACTGTACACAAAAACAAAAACGAAACCCTGCAATTCATTTTGTACATTGCTCTTCTTTGTGGCACAGAATTTACAAACTTAAATCATTCTGAACCAGGCTGATTGGTAGAGAACTCAGCTCATTTCTAATACCTAGGTGTCCGCAGCTGAAGTCAGCATTGGAACAAGAAAGAAATCTATCAATGACTCTATTGTTCTTTAAAAAATTGTTGCTGGAAATGTCACCCTGGTGACACTGCTTGGTTGTTTTGCATAGCAGGACTGCTAAAAAAACAAAAACAAAACCCACCCAGTTCTAGCTCTTCTCATTCCCAGTCCCTTGATAGGACTCATAACTCTGATTTTCATAACATTGATTTTATGAAGTTGCTCAAAATCAGAAGCTCTTTTAAAGGAATCTTAGCTGCTTTGAAACAGCTAACGAACATTTTGGTATATTTTAGGGAATGTACCATTTGATATAATTAGAAGTAAGCAGATCTGACTATATTCAGGGGTAAAAAAAAAAATCTCAAGACAACTGCTTTGCAGGCTATTAGTGCTTAATTTTTGAACATTCAGACCCAGCACATCTTAATTTCTAGAAAATAAATTCAATTGAACTTGCTCCCCAGTTATGCAAAAATTGCTCAGATAAAAACCAAGTGGACACCAATGTAATGAATGTGGTTATTAAATTGTTTCAATTGAAAGAACCCTTTTCTTACACCATCATAATGGGAACTATTTATCCCCACTGATCGGCCTGTCTTTTTCTACTGAGGACTCTTTGATCTTGAAGCATATTGCAGTAGTGTGTCCTATTGAAAAGCAAAACTGGGGCAATTTTAATGCTTTTGTACCTCACCAGTGCTCTATTTTTTCCACTGTTTAAAAATAGCTGTTAATTATAAGTGCAGTTTAAATGTCTCGAGTGACCCAGAAATACAGGTTGGGATGAGACAGATTGTATTTCTCATGGAAAACAAATGTACTTTTTCAGAAAATAGTCTGAAAATTTGAAAACGTGTTTTCCTTTCAGGTTGACGGATGGGCTACAGAACCAACTGTGTTGTGAACTGATAAATCTTGTTTATATGGATGAATGAAAAACCCCTCTATACCTTAAAATATGGGTGCATGTGATTGATCAGTTATGGGTTTTTGCCTTCTGAATTTAGATTTAAGGGATTAAAGTTTCAACTTTTCATGTCTCTTCATGATATAATAAGCTTTTGTGTTTTAGTATAGATTATTTGGTGATCAGAAAGAAGGCACTTCATTTTGGATTGATTTTGAGACTGTGATTTAGTTCAAATCTGAACTTGAATATCTATAACTCCTGCTGATTATAACAGGAAATCAGGAAATGAATATAACAATTTTTCTGTTTGACAAGATTTTACACCATCAAGTTGATGTTGACTCTTACCCACCACATTAAGAATTCCCAGCCTGATCCTTCCAATGGTTGACCACTGCTTCTGTAATTGAGCATATTCTTTTCCTGCCAAATTTTTTTGTCAAAGGTTATAATTACAATAGTAAAAATTCTAACTAAATAAGGATAGAAAAATAGAAAAGATAAATAATAAAGGAAAATAAAATATATATATAAAGAAGTAATTTCCAACCTTCATCACTACAGTATAAACAATTTTAGTATTTCACCTCCTTTTAAATTACAATAAATGATGTTTTATTTCTATACCCCTTCTCTTATCTGTAAACATATCCCTAAAGCATTGTCATTTCAGTGCTGGTATCAGCAAAAGTCCATTAAGGGTTATCAGAATAGAATAACAGAGTTGGAAGGGACCTTGGAGGTAGGAAACCCTACACCACTTCAGACAAATGGTTATCCAATATCTTCTTAAAAATTTCCAGTGTTGGGGCATTCACAACTTCTGCAGGCAAGGTGTTCCACTTATTAATTGTTCTAACTGTAAGGAAATTTCTCCTTAGTTCTAAATTGCTTCTCTCCTTGATTAGTTTCCACCCATTGCTTCTTGTTCTACCCTCAGGTGCTTTGAAGAATAGTTTGACTCCGTCTTCTTTGTGGCAACCCTTGAGATATTGGAACACTGCCATCATGTCTATCCTAGTCCTTCTCTTCATTAAACATACCCAGACATACCCAGTTCTTGCCACCGTTCTTCATATGTTTTAGTCTCCACTCCCCTAATCATCTTTGTTGCTCTTCTCTGCACTCTTTCTAGAGTATCCACATCTTTTTTACATCGTGGTGACCAAAACTGAATGTGTATTCCAAGTGTGGCCTTTCAAGGCATTATAAAGTGGTATTAACACTTCATGTGAACTTGATTCTATCCCTCTGTTAATGCAGCCCAGAACTGTGTTGGCTTTTTTGGCAGCTGTTGCACACTGCTGGCTCATATCTAAATGGTTGTCCACTAGGACTCCGAGATCCCTCTCACAGTTACTACTATTGAGCAAGGTACCACATATACGGTACCTGTGCATTTTGTTTTTCTTCCCTAAATGTAGAAACTTGCTTTTTTCACTGTTGAATTTCATTTTGTTAGCTAGCGCCCAATGTTCAAGTCTGTCAAGATCCTTCTGTATCTTGAGCCTCTCTTCTGGAGTGTTGGCTATTCCTGCCAGCTTGGTGACATCTGCAAATTTGATGAGTTCCCCATCTATCCCCTCGTCCAAGTCATTGATGAAGATGTTGAAGAGCACTGGGCCTAAAACAGAGCCCTGGAGTACTCCACTGCATACTTCCCTCCATGTAGATGCAGTTTCATTGAGGACTACACGTTGAGTGCGGTTGGTCAGCCAGTTACGAATCTATCTGGTGGTGATGCTGTCTAACCCACATTTTTCTACTTTATCTACTGGTAGGTTATAGTATACTTTATCAAATGGTTTACTGAAGTCCAAGTAAATTATATGGACCAGCATTCCTCTGGTCCACTAATTTTGTCACTTTGTCAAGGAATGCAATAAGATTAGTCTGGCATGATCTGTTTTTGACAACCCCATGTTGGCTTTTGGTTATTATTTGGTTTGTTTCTAGGTGTTCGGTGATTCGTTGTTTGATTATCTTTTCCAGAATCTTCCCTGGTATCGAGGTCAGGCTGATAGGTCTGTAGTTTCCTGGATCTATTTTTTTTCCTTTTTTGAAGATGGGAACTACATCAGCTCTTTTCCAATCCTCTGGCAGTTCCCCTGTGATCCAGGATCTTTGAAAGATATAGTTCAGTGTTCTGAGATCTCATCTGCCAATTCCTTCAGAACCTTGGGGTGTAATCCATTTGGTCCTGGTGATTTGCACTCATCTAGGGTAGACAGGTGTTCACTTACCATTTTCTTCCCTATTTTAACTTGTGTTCCTAATCTGTTTTTTGTGGTGCTGTTTTTGGTAGGTTGGACTGTTTTTTCCTTTTGTGTAAAGACAGATGCGAAAAATGAGTTAAGTAGTTCTGCTTCCTTCCTGTTGCTTGTCACCTTCTTGCCACTTTCTCCCAGCAAAGGGCCAATTGTTTCCTTGATTTTTTCTTGTTTTTAATATGTTGGAAGAAGCTTTTTTTATTTTTTTATTTTAGTCACAAGCCTTTGTTCATTGTGAGCCTTAGCTTTTCTCACTTCATCTTTACAGGCTGGGGCTATTTGCTGATATTCTGCCTTAGTTATTTGCCCCTCTTTCCACTTTTTATACTTGTCCTTTTTGTCTTTCAATTTGTTAGAGAGTTCTTTATGCAGCCATGTTGGTTTCTTTTGAGATCTATTATTTTTCATTGGTATTGTGCTAGACTGGGCTTTTATAATCTCACTTTTCAAAATTTCCCAAGCTTCTTGAGTTGTTTTCCCATTGAGGATTCTCATCCATGGAATCCTTCTCAAGCTCTCTCTAAGTTTATTGGAATTAGCTCTCTTAAAGTTCAAGACTCTAGTTTGACTTTGTTCTACTACTTGTGTTTGCATAATGTTGAATTCCAATATTGTGTGATCACTTGCCCCCAAGGTTCCTGTAGCTTCAACACCTTCTATCATTTCATCTCTATTAGTGAGAATTAAGTCCAATATGGCTGATCCCCTTGTTCCCTTCTCTACTTTTTGGGAAACAAAGTTGTCTTCTAGATTTCTTAGGAACCTGTTGGATCTTCCACTTGGTGCAGAGTTTGTCTCCCAGTTGATGTCAGGATAGTTAATGGGATATTTTATTCAGTATGATTGTAAACTGATACCAGATTGCATTTAATGCAACCCAAAATTCAGCTAAGAATTGAGACTAGTGAGACTAGTGCATGCATAATTCAGGCTGGTGCATGCACAGTTGTGGTTTCAGATGCTGCTCATTCTTTGAGCAATCAATCGTTTGCTTAAGTGATCACTGGAACTTGTGACAGCATCGAAAATAAGTGATACTTATAACCACTTTTTATAGTTGTGGCCCTTGCAGTGTTCCTGAGGTTACATGAATACAATGCATGTGGTCGTGAACGGCTCCCATTATGTCATCACTGCATCCCACATCATGTGATTGTCATTTGCTACCTCCACTGCCAGTTTCTGACAAGCTGGCAGGATGTTGAGCACATGATGTCACACTTAAGGATATCATGGAATTCGCTTAATGATGGCAACTGGAAGTGTTGGAATTGCTGTTGCTATTTGGTCCTGTTACTTGATATTGCACTTTATGATTGCGTCATTTAGTGACAGAAGTTACAGTCATAATTACTGTGGTTAAGTGAAGGCTACCTGAAGATCAAACCTTGATGAACTGAAAGGCATAAAAGTGATCATAGCAATGTTGCAATAGGATTGGCTGTCTTTGCTGTTATAATTGACCTCTTTCAACTCTTTCTACCAATAATATAGCAAATTTGATTCCTGTGTACCCATCTGGTGATAGCCATTTATACAACCATTATGCTGGTTGTTTGAAGCCTGTATTGCAATGAAGACATAATTGGATTGGCAGAAATTAGTAATTATTCTTTTGCTTCATTCACTGTTCTAGGTCAGTGGTTTTCAACCTTTTCTTCACCATAGGCACCCTTTAAATACCTGTTGTTGCCACAGAACATGGCCACAGACCCCGAAGACTCAATTCAAGATTTAAATAATAATATTTCTTCAAGCCTTTGGAGTCCCCCTGTGACATCGTGGTCCCCTAAGGGGCTGCTGACCACAGGTTGAGAATCACTGTCCTAGGCCAACTTTATTTTTATCCTTAAAATCTCTAATTTTGGCATTCTAATCTCTAACCACCAATAATACATTTTTGTTTGCATGTTCTGACAATTTCAAATTTAACTCGATCATAAAATTCATCAAATGCCTCTTGTTATGCATGAGTGGTTGGAACATAATCTTAGATAAACATCAAATTAAAGGGTTGTCTGCCTTTATTAACATAATTAATAACATAATTAATGTTATTTGATTATTGATTGCCTTATAGCCAAGTATTGTTCTTGCTTTACTCTTCCCTACTATGAAAGCAATGGTGTATCTTTTTTTTATTTTTCATGTCCTGAATAGTAAATAATGTGATCTTTTGACTGAAAATGTCTAATTCCTGTTATCTCAATTTACTGATGTCGATGTTTAGTCAATTTATTTCATCTTTCCTGGTTAAGCTTTTCAATGTTTATGCTTCTTACATTCCATGTTCCCACTCTAATTATGTCTTAGCACCTTCAGATCCTTCTGTGCTTGCATGTCAACATCAGCAACTAGATATCCTGAAGGCATTAATTTAACCAGGTCATAAATGCCATTAGTATTCTGAAAGATTCTCAGCTCTTTCTCAGTAGCATATTGAGTGCTATCTGATCTGAAGGACCCATCATCTGGCACTATATCGTTAATCATTTTATATTTTCTATCCATGTGGGCTTTCAGTAAAAATACAAAAATGGTTTACCATTGTCTTCTTCCACACAATATGAAGGGATGCCTTTGAATTTGTCATTAAATTATAATTATAGCAACAGCTCAAGAGGGCTAGGTAATTTTTATTGCAAACTTAGTGAGGCAAAGTAAGCCATACAGTACAATGTGACAGCTAAAGGGTCATCTCTAAAAGGGCACCTATGAGAGAGATAGATTGAAATTCTATTACAGATAGTTGGGTTCTCTAAGGTACAAAGGGACATAAATATTCTGTAGCTTGGCTTGATATAAGGCTGAAAAGGCTGTGGAATGATCCTATACGTTGATAATTTTCTCATTAAGCTGCATAACTTGGCTACTTTGTAATATTTGCATGTAGTTATAATGTTGGAGACAGAATTGAATTGCTTAGGGTAATTTAGTAAGGCTGTTAGCTAGTGCACACTTATTCAGGAGTAAACTTCACAGAACACAGCTGTATCTGCTTCTGTATAAGCAGGCAGAGGCTTAAAATGCATCTTTGTTTTACAATTCAGTTGTCCACTTTCCCCACTAACTTAACTAGTTTTGTCATTTGATAAGAATGGTACGTTACAATAGTTTCAAGACAACATTTAACCAGAGGTAGGCTGCTGCCAGTTTGAACCAGTTGGTATGCCAATATATGTCCTATATTGCCATGTTTTTGAAGCCGCGCACATGCGTGGAAGGCCATGTGCATTCACATTTTCGGTGCTGGGTGAACGAGTTGTTACAACCAGCAGCAGTTCCCCCCTGCATTTAATCTTGTTAAAGACATGAAGACCATTTACCATAAAATAACTGAAAATGTGTGATAGCTGAATAAAATATAATTGAATCAGCATTTTTGCTTGCTTCTCAGTAAGAACTTTTTATGCGTATGAAATAGAAAACGAAGATTTCACATTGTACTGAAACAGACATCTCATGAGTTAAAAGTAAGATCCATGGAGCATATCACCTCACCAATTGTGATTAAATTCTACCAATTATCTTAGCAATATCCAGGATTCTAGGCTGCCTAATTAACTAGTCAACATGATTTATGGAGCTAGAACTATCCAAGATTCAGACCCAAATGCCAAGGCAAATAAACATATCTGGAAAACTGCCCACTAGCAACACAAGACTAGACTTGGCCAAAATTACTGTTAGACCTTTTTGGGGTACAGTTCCCAAACCATTAGCTAAGAGAGAGAATAAGAATGGCTCGGTACCTAAAAGGATAATAAAAAGAGAGTAGGTATTTGTGAAGGTGAAGATATGGTTGGCTAAGAGGTAACGTTCCACAGTGTTAATTGGGGAAGATTATGGCTGGAATAGGAAATTCACTAAGCTAATGAAGATAAAAAGAGAGAAGCTTCTTTGGAAGTTAAACATTTCAAGGTGGAATGTACTTCCTGGCCAAAAAATAACAATGTGCAGATAATTAAAGGAAAAAGCTAGCAGGCCTGAGAAGAAAAAACTACAAAACAGACTTTAAAAACCATAAGCACATGATGCAGCATATTGTAAATGACAGTGAACAGGAAAAGGAGGAGAAAAACTTCCACACAGTTTGCAGATAGCAAATCAGTTACCTTATCTCAGGAAACAGCTTGTTAATAATATCTTAAATAGATATTTTATTATAGTGTACAGGGCATAGAAGTATGCTTAAAATCTGAACCAAATGGCTTTGGTAGCATTACTTAAAACCTTATTCTCTTCCCCTCCCCAAGCTCCAACAACACCACCATCATCTACCACTGCAAAAAAACCTTCCTTCCTTCCTACTCACCTACCAGCCAATCTCCTTCCTTTCCTTCCTTTTTAAATTCTATTTAAACATACAGAGACTCTCTCTTTCTCTCTCTCAGTTAAAGGCACCATGTAAGAAAGTGCCAGACTGTTAAGTTCTACTTCTGCTTTAGGCAGCTTGTGAATTTGGGGTAATCACCTTCTCTGTCCTAGGAAGAAGGAAATATCAAACTACTTTTAAAAAATTTCCAGCAAAACTTCAAGGACTAGTTGTCAGGAATCAAGGCTGACTCAAAAACTATCTACATATATGCATTTTTCTGACAACGAAGAATAGGTTTTGCTTATTCAGTATCTAGTAAAAATGTACACTAGTTTTAGAACATTTCTTTAAAGCAAAGCTATCATCTTTCAAATGTGAAAGTATTCTGTGATTGTGTCCTGATTTTCTGCTAATCAAAACTTTGTTGTGAGAATAAGAGATCCTCTCACATATGGATGTAAATCAGGCAGGGAATACAGTCCTAGTTACAACAGTTCATTTAGTGACCCATTCAAAGTTACATCAGCACTGAAAAAAGTGATGTGACTATTTTTCATACTTTTGACTGTTGCAGCATTCCCATAGTCACATGATCAAAATTCAGATGCTTGTCAACTGATTCATATTCATGATGGTTGCAGTGCCCTGTGGTCATGTGATCAGTTTTTTCAAGCTTCCCACAAGCAAAGTCAGTGGGGAAGCCAGATTCATTTATCAACTAATTTAACTGCAGTGATTTAGCAACCGTGGCAAGAAAGGTTGTAAAATGAGGCAAAACTCACTTAACAACTGTGTCAGCAACAGAAATTTTGGGCAAAACTGGGGTCATAAATCAAGGTCTTTCCTCTAAACATAAAATAACTATTGGATTCCTAAGGATAATCTTGCAAGAAAACTAGAGAGATTAGGAGTAGATCAGACAGTCCCTGGGAAACAAGAGTGACTGAAGGCATCCTTCCCTCACCAAAAAGTTTAGGATTAATGTAAAAAATCAAAATTTTTAAAAATCTCCTATATGTTGGGAAATTCTTGTCCAACATATACAATACAGTGATAGAATACTGAGTACAGAAATGAGGATTCACTTTTAAAAAAACACACACAACACAATTGCCCTTGGTATGCAGACTGTTTGTAAGCTGTGAAACGGCTAAAAAAATGTACATGCAGCTGCACAGAAGCCAGTTACATTATCCATCACACTGGGTACATAGGTACCATCCAAGAGGATTACCAGATGAATGGGAAGAAGGGCATCTGTGAAATGTGAATGTTCATCAAGTCCTGAATGGACCAGGAGCTCCCTCCCCCTCAAGAAATAAAAGGAATTTTAGCCTCAGCTGAGGAGCAAGAGGCAGTGTGAGCTCTGGGCTTTTGTGTGCCGCAGCTTGAACTGTGATTGAAGGTGACTCAGCAAGCACAAACATGGCAAATTGTTGTGTCAAAGATGAGCCACATGGAGTCTGAGGATTAGAGGCCACAAAGAGGCCAAACGGAGGCAGAGGATTAGAGCGTGAAAGACTCAAAAACCAGGGCAGTCAGGCAGATTCAAGATCCAGAGGTGTTTTCATAAACAGTGAAATGGCAGACATGAGCAGTGGATTAGTCACCATGTGGCTCCAATTGTTGCATGCCTCTAGATCATTTTTAATTGTTCACCTCAGCAACTTTATGATGCGTGGACTGACTCCCAGAATTCCTTAGTCTGCCAGCCAGCATGCTGGCTGGGAATTTGAGCAGTTGGGATCTACCCATTGCTGGGTAGATTTAATATTGCTGGGACACAAACACTATTCTAGATTGAGCAGATTTAGGCCATTCCATCTGAAGTTTGTTAAACCAGTGTCCATCAAAACATTTATAATTTCATTTATAATTCAAATTTGCAAATTTACCATAATTTTGAGATGATTAAAATAAGAGCCACACTCTCAATAAGAGAGTATGTACTGTACAGATAGCAACTCTAACAAGATTTTTCAATTATTTTCAGCTTTGAAGTTACTCAAGATTTGGTTAGGATTCAGTTTCTGGACATACTACTACTGAAAATATTGCAAAATATACTGAAAATATCACTAAGATTTAGGATTCAGCCTAGAGAGGTGTTTTGTATCAGATGATACCTCAGAAATGATTGGCAAGCACAATGAAATTCTGAAGCTACTAAAGAAGAAATAAAATGAATAGAAAATATATGATGTTGGTTCCACATTTAGCATAGCTAGGAGCGAGATATAGGGCAAAGACTGTCTCTTTTGATCTACCAATTTTCTGTAGATCTCTATGAAATAAGTTCCAACGGTAAAGAATTTCTCAAAAAAAGCATTTCATTCTGACATACAGTTAGGAAAGTTCTTAGGCTTGCTGAAATTCAGTGATTTAGCATCACTGATCACACCTGAAAGGATCCTAAATATTTGACATGACCTTAAATGTCATTTTGTATGTCATTATGTTATATGCTGAAGGGTTCAAGAAAATTGATCTCTCTAAGACCAAAATATCTCTTTGCAATGGGTCTTTTATATTTTTTCTTCTTCTTATTCATTCCAGATTGGTCAATCTAATAAAAGATCCTGCAGATTGGTTGAACAACATACAGTATTAATTACACTTACCCTGATTTATAATTGGATAATTCCTCAGGCCATCCATACTTTTCTAAGAATGCTGTCTTGTGCATCCTGGTAAGTCCTTTAGGTCCATCTGTAAGAAGAAATTGGATGCTTCATATCTGTTGATTTTGGCAATTAGAAGTGAAACTCTGACATATTTAATTATTTCAGTGAATGAATCTTTTGAAATTGCCTAGTTGCATGCTGAAACAAGGAAATTTTTATCAGACTATCCTAATTTGTATGACGCAAAAATTGCCAATCATTCAATACTGTTGGCAATAACTATATCTGAAAAAAAGAGCTATAAGTTGAGATTCTTTAAAATAATTTCTTAATACATTATAATAGAGCTGCCAAAAAAAATAATTGTGTAAAGTTAATGTTCAGCTACTGTTTAACAGCTCTACCCAGCCTGGACCTAGAAATGAAGATTGTCAGGTTGTCATCAGTTCAAACTGCCAGAACCAGCTGTTGAGTAACCAAAGATATAGTACTTTGTATTTTCTTCTTTTGTGAAGTATTGCTTATTCTTTATTGTCAGGTTTCCTGGGAAGGTTAGACATTTCTTAGGGAAGAAAAGAAGGACACACTGGAGCATAATCAAAATACAGAGATATTAGAAACAGTTTCTATGTATGATGGCATCGAAAGCCAGAACATTCAAGAAATAAAAGTGCACTGAATGATCATTGGCTCCTGAGGTATATCTCCTGAAATCCGTTACATATGCAATATTTCAGTAAGGGGACAAACTTGATTGTAAGTCCCGTTTCTTCTTCTTCTTCTTCTTCTTCTTCTTCTTCTTCTTCTTCTTCTTCTTCTTCTTCTTCTTCTTCTTCTTCTTCTTCTTCTTCTTCTTCTTCTTCTTCTTCTTTTGTCATCAGACACTGGCGATCCTGTTGCCGATCCTATTTTTATCAATAGCTGCACGAAAAAGTGCTCCTGAGTTTTGTCCAAACCAGTCCCTTAGATTTTGAAGCCATGATGTTCTCCTTTACTTGTACCTCATTTGCCTTCAATCTTTCCCTGGAGGATTAAGTGAAGTATGCTGTATTTTTGCAGGTGTCGCATCACATGTCCAAAATATTCTAACTTTTGCTTTTTAATGGTTTTGATGATTTCCCTTGGCTTTTCCAGGTGGCTTATCACTACCACATTTCTGATTTTGTCAACCCAGTTTATGTATATGTAACAGCCATCTGTAAACCCACATTTCAAATGCTTCTAGTCTCTTCTAGTGGTTTTCTGTGAGAGACCAACTCTCTAGTCTATAGAGAAGGATAGAAAAGATGTAACATCTGACAAGCCTCATTTTCAATTTTAGGCTTATATTGTGACTGCAGAGGACCTTTTTCATTTTGAAGAATGCTGTTCGAGCTTTCTCTATCCTTTTCTTTACTTCAGTGGTCATGTCACAGCTTTCATGTAAATTAGAACTGAGGTACGTGATCCTTTCAACTTTTTCTGAAATTTATGGGTGGTAGATTAATGGTAAGGCTTATTAGTTTTTACTTCTTATTTATTATTTGAATATACTTCTTGATTTGAAAACTACTCTCATAGTTATTTATTTATTGTTACATTTATATCCTGCTTTTTCTTTGGATCTCAGAGTCTCCTTTTGGTTCTCCTCCCCTCTATAATAACCTAGTGAGGTATACTGAGAAAGAATAGTTGGCCCCAAACTTTACTTTTACTTTAACTTGCTTGAATCTTGCTAATCACACCAACAGGAAAACCTAAGCCATTATAAACTAGTTGAAATATATTTGCACAGGGCTGATAATATGTTTGTTCTCCAGGTAAGTTTTTAGCCTGTTGGTAAGAGAGTCAGCGCCACTGATGGCATTCTATTTTTCATTTTTCAGTAAGGACTTTGGGCTCCCTATTCATGGTTCAAGAAAATAATTTTAATAGAGAAAAGAAGTTGAGCTGATGTTCTTCCCTTTCTTTTTACCAGCACTGGGCCCAGTCAAGTAAAATATACATGTGGCACATCATCACTTTTTTTCTGCTTGGAAAATCTGGATTTCCTAGGTTTTTGCTACTTAATCCTATTCATATTTAAGTATGATAGAACTCTGCTATCTTGTGACTCTCATACTTTTTATTCTAGATCAGGATGAATTAGAATTAGAAACACAGCAATTCTGAGAAACAGAGTCATTTAAAAAAATTAATCTGTAAATATGTGCTGGCTGCAAGATTTACAAAGCCAGGAATTTCTTTTCTTATGATGCATCTGTTATAGGAATTACTGACAGAGCACTTGTTTTTACAGTGCCTTTTACATAGCTTCAGGTTTATTATACCAACCTGGCTATGCAGATGAGAGCCACGTGAAAGCAATTCTTCTGGCATAACACAAAAAAGAAAACTAGTTCCTCTATATTTATTTAATAATGACTTTATTACTTCTGTAAACCTATGCCATAGTTTGTAAGATATTACAGCTTGTGTCATTGAGTAATATCATATGCATGAATGATCCATCTGTTCTGTCCCTGTCTCACACACACACACAAACAGATAGTCAGGGGTTAAATAAAACTGGCAGACAACAAATTCTTTCGATAAGAGGCTTGGCAGCAACCCAGTAGCTGCTTGCCAAGAACTTTAGTCATAGAGGGAGGGGTTGTTCTTCCGACAGATAAACCCAAACAAGAAACACACAGTTCAAGAATTGTCAAATCCAGTCCATATTAAATCCAAGGCAGATAACGTTGTTTCAAAGATACAATGTGACTCGCTAATAGTTTGTTTTGTCCGTCACAGAGTCTGAATGGCCACCTCACCCTCTTTTATCCCCTGTGGGGTGTGGTCCAGTGACTCAGCTTAATCTCTGGCACGCCTCCTCTTCTGCTGCGTGCGCCTGTCTCTCCGATGCTGGCGTGGATCCAGCCAATACTTATCTCCATCACTGTTCAACTGCGAGGAGATACCTGGCTCCTGACCAATCTCTTCTCCTACGGGAGACACCTGAGGCATTGCCAGAGAGGAGGGTCTGGAGAGGGAGGCCTGGCCAACTCCTCTCCTTCATGTTTGGAGCCTTCTCCCTCCCGATAACACCGGCTCAGGTAACGGAGCCACAATACCATCAGATATCTGAGACAGAGATAGAACTTTTGTATTAGCTCATATTTATCCAAGACAATAATTTACAGTGAACTCAGTTTATATGTGACACCAATCATTGCTAGCAACCAAGTAATCATGACATTCATGTGAGTGTATCATTTCTTGTAGTATGATATCTAAACAAAAACATGGCTACTTATTTAAATCTCCTTTCACTGTATAAAACAAAATGGAATATATATATATATATATATATATATATATATATATATATATATATATATATATATGTGTGTGTGTGTGTGTGTGTGTGTGTGTGTGTGTGTGTGTGTGTGTGTGTTTTTCTTCTAGCCAGGTTTTCCCTACGTAGCCAAGGTTTTTTTGTAGCTCCAGCTCAGTAGAATCTCATCTACTCGGTTCTGGGCTTTTTTCCTTTCTAACACCTAGCAAGCTCTGACTGCTAGGTGGGAGACCTAAATAGATCCATTTCTAGCTCGTTAGCTGTCGTCAGTAGGCCACACCCACCTCCTCCCTGTAAAGGCATAGTATCAATTTTCTTACTTCTTCGTAGGGTCTATGTGTGTTTTTCTTCTAGCCAGGTTTTCCCTACGTAGCCAAGGTTTTTTTGTAGCTCCAGCTCAGTAGAATCTCATCTACTCGGTTCTGGGCTTTTTTCTGTGGCCTACTGACGACAGCTAACGAGCTAGAAATGGATCTATTTAGGTCTCCCACCTAGCAGTCAGAGCTTGCTAGGTGTTAGAAAGGAAAAAAGCCCAGAACCGAGTAGATGAGATTCTACTGAGCTGGAGCTACAAAAAAACCTTGGCTACGTAGGGAAAACCTGGCTAGAAGAAAAACACACATAGACCCTACGAAGAAGTAAGAAAATTGATATATATATATATATATATATATATATATATATATATATATATATATATATATATATATATATATATAATATCAAGAATGTTGGACATGCTTGTTTGCAGTTCATAATCGGCAGACAAATTTATTATACCAGAGCCTTGTTTTCTTTAGCGAAATTTCTGGTCTTTTAATGCAGATATCATCCTGTTTTGATACAGAAATAAATATGTTTCAGTTTGCAAATAAAGAACATGATTAATATGCTGAAACAAAACAGTGCACTATATGTAAGTTGAATGAGCTTTATATGTCTCCTCTTGGTTATTCTGGAAGGGAGAAGAATGCTGTTACTTTAGCAACTGCAATAAAATATGGTACTTGTGTTCACAGCTGCTTCTGCATCATTGCCCATTGCCCAATCTCTTTCTATTCACATCTAGAATGTCTCCCAGAAGAAATAAATATCATCCTGTAGAATTCCTTCAGGAGGACCAGACATCAGTTAAATAGAATCTTTTACATTTCCAGAAACAGAATCTTCATGTTGCTGTCATTTCATTTTTACTAAAATATCAAGAGAATGAGCAGTCTTACAGCGTTTTAATAGGGACTACGCAGAAAGGCAATTTCTTTCAGAATTTCAATGAGCTATAGGCCAACATAATCTGTAGAGGTTGGAGGGCTGAATATAAACAGAGTACATATCTTAAACACAATTTTGAAGAATATCCCCCATCTATTTCCATATTTTGTGAGTTCCATAAAGCAAATTCTAATTCTTTTCTCTGTTGGAGCCATACTAAGAATGCGTTTTGATCATGATATTCTGTCATGGTGAGATACCCCATTATTGATGTATGTTTTATAGCCATCTTAATTTGTCTTAAAACCCAACAGATGTATTTGATAGAGATGGGAAATATAAAGCACCTATGATTAAAGGGCAGTTTGCTTATTATTCTATTAAAACTAGGTAGCTTCATGGCCACAAATTAAACTGTCTGTGTAGGAAAATATTAGAAGCTGCCTTATGCCAAATGAGTTTGTTTCTTTTCTTCAATATTGTCCATCTTGACTGGCACTAATTTTCTTGACTCGTCAACAGTATTTCTTCTCAACCCAAGACCTGCTCCAGAGAAAATTTCTGACTTAAAATGCAAAACTTCTTACAATCATAATTGTAACAGGTTTTGATAAACAGTCAAATTCCAAAACTTTGGCATATAGTTAAACATTACATAAACCTTTGAAGATTTTCCTATAAATGTAGTTATATATGCTAATACACTATCGCAAAAAGATACCAAATAATCACACAAACATTTCATTAGCATATTTAATGTGATCTGCAGCAATGTATAATATTATCAGTTTGGTGAACTACTGCTATTGCTTTCGTCAAGAGTTTCTCTCAAATCTACAAATAAAATCTGGGTAAAATGTATAGCTTGAAAGTCATGATGGCATAGCTTGAACATAACAGAATCTGCACACAAATACAGAATTATTATTCCTCAATGGCTTTTCTAGAAATGAAAAAGATGACAGTTATTAAAAACGGACTCCCAATTTTTCTCAGAGGACAACTGTTGTTTGGCCAGCAATGGACAATTGAAATTATAAACTAGAAAAAAACATATAAACTATGTAAAAGATAAGGGATTTTTAAAATATTTTTATATATATATATTTTAAATTTGATTTATATGCTGCCCTTCTCCGGAGACTCAGGACGGCTTACAATGCGTTAAGCAATAGCCTTCATACTTTTGTAATATTTATACAAAGTCAGCTTATTGCTCCCACAAACTGGGTCCTCAATTTACCTACCTTAGAAAGGATGGAAGGCTGAGTCAACCTTGAGCCTGGGGAGATTCGAACTAGAGTAATTGCAGGCAGCTGAATGATAATAACAGGCTATTAGTCTGCTGCGCCACCAGGCTCTTTACACTTATATTATAAGTGTAAGCTCCATTATAATATTTTGCCCTCCCTCCTATTTATTTATACAATCAATTTTTGAGGCCTCAAATCTGGGCAACCTATACATAAGAAGAATACATGGAAAAGGATACACAATTTATTGGGAGCCAAGGACAATAACAATGAAGCTTTCAAAATGTAACAGAACTAGACAATCACGCCTCCCCAAAACTTGGAGAATTTTAATTTAAACTACTCAGATGAGGTAATATTATCGATCCCTTAGAATATGGTTAAGTAAACTACATTTTTAAAGCTACTGCCCTCAGAGCTTCTCCAAAATTTGCTGCTGAACAGTAGTCTTAATAGGAAAGATGACCCAAAATATTTCAATAAATGAGGGAAAGAAAGAAAGAAAGAATGGAAATGGAGTTTAAATTTAGTTAAAGCTACATCAGATTTAAATTTTGGCCTGGTTCTGCTTGCCCCAGTAGATACAGCCAGTGGTGGGATTCAGCCAGTTCGCACCACTTCAGGAGAACCGGTTGTTAACTTTCTGAGCAGTTTGGTGAACTGAAAGAAATCATTAGGGCAGAGAACTGGTTGCTAAATTACTTGAATCCCACCACTGGATACAGCACATGGTTAACTATCTCTGTACTTAAAAGTTAAGCAGGTCCAGTCATGCTTAGTAATTGGATGGAAGCCCTCAGGAAATACCAAGGTTATAAGTTTGTCTGGGAAGGTTGAAAAACATTAACTAAAGAAGACAGTGTGCCTGCTATTGCCAGGAAAACTATACTGATATATACATGAAGAGGCCAGGAATTGAATTTGATTCAAAAGAGACTATTTTAACCGATTCTGTCTAAGTGCTTGTTGTCAAGAAATATACTTTTGGTGTTTGACTACCTAACTTCGACTCAAATGTTAAATTCAAAACTAAGTCAAAAGAAAGTTATATATTCCATCATAAAACAGAGTGACATTTTTTTATGATTTGAAACCTAATTTCAAAAATCCTAAGTATATCATCATATCAGATCTACTGAACTTAATTTAAGGTTAGTGCCAAAACATCAGATTCAGCAAGTTTTTAATCTCATTCAGGACTCTGCTGTTCTGTAATTTTTCCAGGAAAATCTCTCTTAGATCCTAAATGCTCAAAATGCCATCATCGGTAGTACCATCATACTACCACCATCAACATGTGAATCATTTTCACAATTATTTTGTTAATACTAAGAATGGAAAAGAATGGGTTGTGCAAGAATAAATAAAAATGAAATGCAGACAGCTACGAGGAAAGCTGAAATATTTATTCTCAAAAGCAGTTTGCCTTGGGGCAGTTGCAGAGAAAATGGGTACAGAGATACTGTTTTATAGGGGAGCTTGTCCAGGGTGTGGTAATGTGTATGTGCCACGGGTGGGTTCTACTTACCTTTACTACCGGTTTGCAATGGGAACGGTTCGCTTTGATCATGCCGCTTCAGTGCAGCACAGAAGCTTCTGCACATATGCAGAACATCCCTTATGATGTCCGGGCAGGTGGGCGGAGCCTCCCATTGCTTTTATTACCAGTTCGCAAGAACTGGACAGAACCGGGAGCAACCCACCATTGGTATATGCTGATTCTAAGTTGGTATGTGAGGTGTGTATGTCTCTGTGTGTAGGTACATGTCATCTATGATGTTTTTTCTTGTGAACATGCAGTTCCATTGGAAAACCATTTTAATTAATTCCATTTGTGTTTACAGACCTTCTCCTTTGATATGTGGATTAGGTCTGGGTAACTTATTTGGAGGTTTGAGGAAGTTGAGTAAAAGATTTTTCCCCATTTGTGCTTTTTATTTGATTAACTTAGTTTCATCTTGACTGTAAATTATCTAGCAGAGATGCCCACTCTCAGTCTATTGTGGATTTTGTTAATATTTAAGGGAAGATGGAGACCGATAAAGAATAAATATATTTTGAAATAAAATTTCACACATACGTTTCAGGTGTCCTTAGAATACAGCTCTTATTATATTCAACTTGCTATCCAGTGACATCATTGTTTTAAATGATTGGTATTATATTCAGGAAATAACAAATTGGAAGAGCTGAAATAAAGTAATTATACAATATTTATATTTTGCTAAACTGGTAATATAAGTGAACATTTCATATTTTAAGACTTAAAGACTTATCTGGAAAAGGATTGCTCTAAAATTTACAGTTTAAAATATTGTAGCGGTATTTTATTATCTCTCAACCAAAATGTTTCTTCTACTATGGATTTTTTCTCATAGTAATATGCTTAGTCAATATCTGAGAATCCCACATATGTAAAGTTTGAACTTCAATTTTAAGCATGCAAAAATGTATTTTTGTGTTGTTGGTGTGTGTTCCTCTCATTATTTGTCAATGGAAATGACAATATCAGATGATAATTGCCAAGGTAAATAGTAATAGGAACAATTGTAGCTCAGCGATTCCTATAAAAACACCAGTAATATCTAACAGAGTACTGAGAAAGGTTTAATCTGCTGACTCAGACAACTACATTTCAAATGTTATGATGAGTTGTTAACAGTGAATAGTGTTGGATTTAAAATATGTTTTAAAATGTACTTTATTATTTAACCATAGTTTAGAAACAGATAAGCTGTAATTTCTCTGCCTCTAAACTTTCAGATTTATTGCTACTGTATTCTAAAATAGGCATTAAGTAAAAATAATTTTCAAGAATAAATGATGCCTTTTTTTGTTTGCCGTAATTG
The DNA here is from genome assembly GCA_022577455.1 of Arizona elegans. NCBI lineage: Eukaryota > Metazoa > Chordata > Lepidosauria > Squamata > Colubridae > Arizona > Arizona elegans. The sequence continues at coordinate 55,720,336 of JAKOOJ010000008.1, forward strand.
TTGGCCATGACATATTTAAAGCTATTTAAATGTTTTCATGATCTGTCAGAATGCATTAGTAAAAAGGATCAGATTGTACTGAAGCTCTTTGGGAGAGATTGGTGGCCTAGAAATGTAACAGTAACAGAGTTACTGTTACTGTTATACTATCTTTGAAACTGCCTTCTACCATATAGCTCCCAGCGACCGGTAAGATCCCACAGAGTCGGTCTCCTCTGGGTCCCGTCAGCTAAACAATGTTGGCTGGCGGGCCCGCGGGGGAGGGCCTTCTCTGTGGATGCCCTGGCTCTCTGGAACCAATTACCTCCTGAGGTCCAGACCGCCCCAACCCTATTGGCCTTCCACAAAGCGGTGAAGACCTGGCTCTTCCGGCGGACCTGGGGCCGTTGATCTTGTTATAATGATCTTGCGAGACCCGACCACGAATTGGAGTGCATGTGTTTTAACGTTTTTAAAGTTTTTAATGTTTTTCTTTTTAACATTTTTTTATGGAATTGTTCGCATTGTTTTATTCTTTGTTGTAAACCGCCCAGAGTCCCTTGGGAGTTGGGCGGCATAGAAATGCGACAAAATAATAAAATAATAAATAAGTTGGAAGGGACCAGAGTCCCTTGGGAGTTGGGCGGCATAGAAATGCGACAAAATAATAAAATAATAAATAAGTTGGAAGGGACCTTGGAGGTCATCTAGTCCAACCACCTGCTTACCCAGGAGACCTATACTAGGAATTCGAACCACTGAAAGGCCAACCTTTCTGATTGACAAGCTCAGTGTCTTAGCCACTGAGCCATCTAGTCAGGACTATATGTTATATATATGTTATAAGATTATATGTGAACAAATATATAAACAAATAAATATAGATAAAATAAATATTTAAGAGCAATAAATATCTAAGAATGTATCAATATCTTTAATTAAATTAAGATCACTTGAACCCTAGATGTTACTCTCGCGAATGGAACATCTGCAATGTTACATATCTAGAACTGTAAACTCTTGAAAATAAAGAGAAAAAGCAAAAGGAACACCACTGATTTCTACCCCTCAAACAAATCTTGATAATTTTTCCCTAAATCTATATTTACTAAGTAATTATTATATTTCATTGTATTCTTTGCATCTATTTAGTTATGCATGCTTGCTAAATTATTTATTTAATTCTGGGGAGTATAACTACTTTTATGTTACCCTACAGTCATATTTCCAGACTGCTTTACAGCTACAGTAACACCTCTCTCCCCACAATATGGGAATATTTTCCACATGTGGGAAAACTAACAACTACATAATAAGAAAAGCACCAAAAGCCAGGATACAGAATTAAAATTGCTTCCAAAAACGCTTGGAATTTTTTTTATACCTTCTTTGTCAAGCAGAGAAAAGAAAAAGAAAAAGAAGTCAGGCAAACTGAAAACATTCAGCAGCAAGATGCCACCATTGGAAACCCTTCAGCTTCCATTTCCAAAGGACATTATGAAATAAATTCTAACTTTTTGTATGTGCATTATGATATTGCACTTAGATAGATTTTATTTATTTTATTTTATTTTATTTTATTTCGAATTTATATACCGCACCTTCTCTCGAGGGACTCAGGGCGGTGTACAGCCAGATAAAAACATACAATACAAACATTAAAAAACAATTAAAAGGATATATATTAATTTGGCCCTAATTTAAGATAACAAACCAATTAAAAAATTAAAAATGTGTTAAAAAATATGTTAAACCAGCCCGGCTTGCTGAAAAAAGAAAGTTTTAAGGGCATGGCGGAAGGCACCAAGGTCTTGGATTCTTCTTATATCTGGGGGCAGCTGATTCCAGAGGGTAGGTGCCCCCACAGAGAAGGCCCTCCCCCTAGGGGTCACCAGCCTGCATTGTTTGGCTGATGGCACCCTGAGGAGGCCCTCTTTGTGGGAGCGCACAGGTAGGTGGGAGGTCATCGGTAGCAGCAGGCGGTCTCGAAGATAACTAGGTCCTATGCCATGGAGCGCTTTAAAGGTGGTAACCAACACCTTGAAGCGCACCTGGAAGACCACTGGGAGCCAGTGCAGCTCAGACAGGAGCGGTATTATGTGGAAGCGCCAGGCGGCTCCCATGATTACCCGTGTGGTCGCATTCTGGACCAGTTAGAGCTTCCGGTGGTCCTCAAGGGAAACCCCATGTAGAGAGCGTTGCAGTAGTCCAGGCGCGAGGTGACGAGGGTGTGAGTGACTGAGCACAGGGAATCCCGATCAAGAAAGGGCCGCAACTGGTGAATCAGGCGAACGTGACAGAAGATCCCCCTGGCTACAGCCGTCAGATGTTCCTCCACAGCTGCATATCCAGGAGGACTCCCAGATTGCATGCCCTCTCTGCGGGGGCCAAAGACTCGCCCCCGATAGTCAGTGATGGAGTCAACTGACTATATCGGGATGCCGGGAACCACAACCACTCAGTCTTGGAAGGGTTGAGCTTGAGCCTATTCCTCCCCATCCAGATCTGCACAGCTTCCAGGCACTGGGACATCACTTCAAGGGCATCGTTGGGGTGGCCTGGGATAAAGAGTGGAGTTCGCATTCTGACATTGGGACAGTTCGCTTGTTTTACTCACTTCCTGCAGATGCTTGTAGTAGCTATGTCTTTTTCCTGGTTACCATGGGAATTTGAAAAGAAATGTAGTTGCTTTACTATGAGCTGACTCATTAACTGTACAGCTATAGTGCAATGGAGTCTAACTAAGGTGATTGCACTTAGTGAGTATAGCAAAACAGGAAAACATGGGAAGTATGAATGGATGCTGAAAGATTACTGACTGAATGTAAAAAGAGTAATATAATGAATAAAGAGTTATAACAAAACATACAATATATAAGAAGAAAGGGGTGGAAAATTAAAGAAGTGTTGTATACATATACCGGTAGTTTATGAAGATAGTTGGTGAAGTAAAAAAACAAAAGACAAAATATGAACAGTATATGGATGTGGCACCAAGAATTTATATGTGATGTTGGTGTCAGATAGTTTTAGCTAGGTTTCCTTTTTTATCTCATACTTTAACTATTTTATTTTATTTTATTTTATTTTATTTTATTTTATTTTATTTTATTTTATTTTATTTTATTTTATTTTATTTTATTTTATTTTATTTTATTATTTTATTTTATTTTTTTATTTTATTTTATTATTTTATTTTATTTAGTAAAGCATGTATTTTATGACAGATATAAGTGTAAACATAATTATAAATACATGAAAAGGATATGAATAAAAGAAAACATTAGAACAGGGACGATAAGCATGCTGGTGCACTTATGCACGCCCTTTACAGACCTCTTAGGAATGGGGTGAGGTCTACAGTAGACAGTCTAAGGTTAAAGTTTGGGGATTTGGGGAAGAAACCACAGAGTCAGATAGTGCATTCCAGGCGTTGACAACTCTGTTACTGAAGTCGTATTTTCTGCAGTCTAGTTTGGATTGGTTTACCATGAGTTTGTATCTATTGTGTGCTCTTGTATTGTTTTGGTTGAAACTGAAGTATTCATTGGCTGGTAGGACATTGTAGCAGATGATTTTATGTACTGTGCTTAGGTCAAAATAATAATTCTAAATAAATAATAATAATAAAAAAATAAAATAAAAAATGATCAAAACTTCTTTTGATTATTCTTATTTTTTCATCTGCTATGCATAATGGGTAGTGATATATATATTTCTTTATCAGCGAAATATAAATTTGGTATAAAATGGTTTGTCCTGAATTCGACTGCTTGAGGGCTCCTGGATTGGAGCTGAAAGGCGAAAGGGATGCAGTATGCTCCCTTCCCACATCAAATGCTGGGGTAAACCAGGTGTCTCGATAGAAAAACACTTAATCTCTCCCCTGGCTCAAGCTGATGAAGGGAGAACTTGTGACTCAGAGGTTAATACAACTGCCTAACATTGAGGCAGTCCAAGTTTGAATCCAAGTAAGGGTATGGCTAGCTGATGAGAGTTAAATAGCTTGAAATAGATATATACTAGTCTCCCTTTATTTCTTTATCAGTGAAATATAAATACAAATATAAATACAGTGAAATATAAATAAATATATACTTATGTATGTACAGTATGTATGTAGTCCCTCATCCTAGGGAGTTAGCGACATATCTTTCAGATCTAAGAAAAACTTTTAAATAAAAGTTTCATTGGAATAAATAGTTACTGCCATGAAATTAAAAATATTACAAACTAATACAAAATAAGAAAAAGAAAAGAAAAAGAAAAAAAATGAAAGAGAAAAGTTCATGAAAGGAAAAAAGAGTAAAAGAAAAAAAAGAAAAGAAAAAAGATACAAAGAAATAGCTCTTACATTTTTGACAACAGTCATAATTATAAATCTGCATTTTATTCGATGATTACAGTTTAACTTTTTTCTTCTTATAATCTATCCTGCCTAGGCATCAAAACCATAAATCATAAGTTCATTTTTTTCATTTTTATACAAAAACTCCATAAGGGGTTTCCAGTCAGCAATAAATGTAGATATTGTCTTTTCTTAGATCAAAGAAGTCAATTTAACCATCCGCCGTGGAATGTCTTTTAATTGTATTGATCATTTTAAAATCTTCATATTCATTTACTTATTTTTCAGTTTTTATCTGAAACACATCTAAGTCCCAACGATGCAAGTCACCAGCTCTCTGCAAGGAGTATAAATCCTTCCATTCCACACCATCCAGTCAGAGCTGAAGAAGCTTCTTGGATGAGAAGCGAAACTTCTTCAAAGAAAAACCAGAAAGTCCAATTGCCTCTTGACCTGGATGACTGAGAATCTCCATAGACAAACACATCTAAGGAATTAAAATATTATAAGTATAAAACTATAAGACAAAATAACTCATAATAAATAGTTTTTATCCAAAATGAGTGTCAAACTTAAGTTGGGGTTGAAGGCCTTGTTAAATAGGGTTGCACATTGTGCTTTAGAACACTGCATTCTAGTATCATTCCACACAGAGAACTGTCTATATATAAGTATATACAATGATTTGTTTTAAAAAAGATTAAAAGATTATTGCATGGCAAATGAAATTTTATGTTCTAGTTCCAAATCCAGTATTGACCTATCATTCTAATTCTGCCAGAAAAACAATAGTAAAATAGTAATTATTTATTCTATATCTATAATGCAGGGAATGTAGACAAAGAAGCTTATTCATCATATTTTGTACAGTTGTCCCAATTTATGGAAAAAACTCAATTACACAGCATAGTGTGCTCCAATAACGTACAAGGCAGGAAAGATGAGTGGACTCTACCCTTCAAATTAAAAAGTGAATTTCAGATGGTAAATCTAACAAGAATGCATGTAGTGGAAATACAACTGCTTGTTTTCTTATCTTTTTTAGTGTCTGGAATGAACTCAGATATAAACAGATGAACCTGCTGCCCTTATATATAGTATGAACATCCTTTAAAATAAGGTTTTATTATTTTTAGCTTCCCCTACCTAGAAATTTCTTTATAATATTTACATAAAAAGGGAGTAGCTTTCCTTTCAAATCCCAATTTACCCTACATAAAATATTCTCATTTTCACACATACATTATATAAGCAAAAGGTCTTAGTTCTTTACATCTCACAAGATAATAAACTAATATCAAATATGCAAACTCTTTCTGGGAGCAGATCTTATGTGTTGGGAATTACCACATATAATCAAATACCGGATGACTTATGTTTCCTGGCTTTAACTTAAGGAAAAAGCATACATTACTATATGTCAATCTGCTCAAGTAAATTTTATACAGATTAAGTTAAATTATGTGGCATAATTTGTTTTATGTAACTGTGGAGATATTTGAAATCAAGACATCTGTCAAAAAGATATTTTAAGGATACGATGACTTGGATAAGACAGTGTACAATTTTAATGACTACATTGTGGTCTCCCTTTTCATTCTGCCTTCTAGGTCACAGGTTCACCAAAAATAAAATGAAATATTTCAATTCAAATAGTGTTGCTGCTCAATTCTAATCAAGGACTTACAGGTAGTCCTCAACTTACAACAATTCATTTATGGTGATGGTTCAAAGTTACAACTACACTGAAAAATGTGACATATGACTGCTTTTCACAGTTACAATCTTTGCAGCATCCCCATGATCAAGTGATCAAAATTCAGATGCTTGGCAACTGATTCATATTTATGACCGTTGCTGGGTCCCAAAATCATGTGATCACCTTTTGGGACCTTCTGACAAGTAAAGTCAATAGGGAAGCCAGATTCACTTAACAACCAGGTTACTAATTTATGAACTGCAGTGATTCACTTAACAATGGTGGCAAGAAAGGCAAAAAGGTAAAAGGGGGCAAAATTCACTTAACAAATGTCTCACTTAACAACAGAAATTTTGGGCTCAATTGTGGTTGGAAGTCGAGGACTACCTGTAATTGTATTGTAAATTGTGTAACTTTTCCACTGTTCCTTTCTTAGGTTCCTAATATTTGCTTCATCTTGAGAGCAAAAGAAAGTAAGCAAACGAAAGTAAGAAAACCTACCAAATCAAACCAAAGGATATCTAATCCAGAATTGTGTTTGGGGATTGTTATGTGTGTTGGACCTGGTCTTTGGCTGTTCAGTGAATTTCGTTGTATGGGTATACTGTGTATACCCGTACAATGACAATAAAGTTATTATTTTTTATAATATAAAAATTCATATTTAAATAAAAATCATTATTTATTCATTAATAAAAATTCATTATTATTTTTTATACTATAAAAATTCATATTTAATTAAGATGAAAAGATTGTGCACTGTAGATCAAGCGATGAAAAGAAATAGCCAAATACAAATGCTATTTTTATTTCACAAGATTTGCTTTCTCCCTCCCTCAACAGAGTTTTATATACAAAGAAAAATATAGTGCATTATACTATGTTTAATGATGCAAATGCAGTCCCGGTTAGAAGGAAACCCACTCTTTTCTCGGATGTGCTCAATTAGGTTTAGATAGCAGTGTCACAAGTATGTGAGCAAGGTAGATTGTATTGCTACATCAACAGAAATAAAATTTCCAACTGATTGGAACTAATTGTCCCCTTTCTTCATTAGATGGCACCTTATATCTACTTTTGAGCTTTACAACTTAAAGAGTTGTAAAGCAATTCAGAAAAAGAGAATAAGGATGATCAGGTTTCTAGAAATGCAGTCTTACAAAGACAGAATGAAGGAACTGCAAATGTTTAATTTTGGAACTAGAATATTGAGTGTGCTGGGGGTGGGTGAGGAATATAATAATGTTTTTCAAATACCTGAAAAAAATTCCACAGATCCCAAGATCTGTTCTCTATCATCACAGAGGGCAGGACCCTGAACAATGGTTTTATATTACAGGAGTGCAAATTCCAAATGAATGTTAAGAAAAATTTTCTAACAATAACAGTTTGACGATGGAACCAGTTACACAGAGGGGTGGTGGGACCCCCTTTTTTAAAAAAATTATTCAGCAATTGATCAATCATCTGTTTTGAATGCTGCAATTGCAATTGTTTGAGGAGTAGGAAGTTACATTTGATCCGAACAACCCCATCAAAGCCTATAATTCTTTCATTTCACTAAAAGACCTTGAAACTTTCCAATGAAACTTTCACATGAACATCTATGAGAGAAACACTATCGGAAAGGCATCTAATATTAGAGTGATAGGGTACATTTTTTCTATGAATAAGCTCCATGAATGCCTAAACATACTATACACCCAGGAAACATGTTTAGAATTGCCCAGTGAATGTTCAAGGCCACAGAAAAGGAAACATAATATACTGTTTTTTTTCCTTTATCGGTGTCTATTACATTGATAGTATCTGTATATAGTAAGATGGCATAATTGTCATTTTAGAACATCATAGCTCACAGCAAAATTGACAGAATGAGATATAGAAAAGAGCTGAAAATGTATCTTTAATCGCCCTGTGTTGTAGATCCAGATATAAGGTACTAAATATTTTTTTTCCATAATTCAATTTATTTTGCTTCAGTGACTCTTTACATGACAGTCACATATTTTAAATATGTAGGGGAAACAAGGAAGATCAGTATATTTTATTGGACATATATATGATGAAGGTTATTATTTCAAACTATGTAATGGTGAGGTCTGTTGCTCCTAATGGTGCCATTGAGTACTGCCCGTCTGCCGGGGTGGTTCAACTTACCTTTACTACCGGTTCGCAACGGGATCACACGCATGCGCTTGCTTCGGTCTCGCCTTACTTCTGTGCATGTGCAGGTCACCGATGATGAAATCTGTGGTTGTGAGCGGGGCCTCCCGCCGGTTTTACTACCGGTTCTTGCGAACTGGTCCGAACTGGGGGCAACCCATGGTGGTGCTGAGCTGAACACAGCTCAAAATGATGTCAGGCCCAGGCGATAAGCCAGTTTGGTCAATTTTTTGATTGCAAGCTATGGATCTACAGCCGACTCCGTCAAAATGCAGACATGACCTGCATGCTGAGTTTGATCATGTAAAATGGTGTTTATTGGTCAAAAAAGCAGACCCTGCTCCTGTGAGAAAAATGCTAGGAAGATGATTATGATGATGATTATTTCAGACTATGTATGGAGGTCAATTGTTCTTGCATATCAACAATCTTATTGCATGTAAAAAATTAGTGGATTTAGTCATAATAATTTAGCTATTATAGTTATATTTCTCTTTTTCTTTTTCTAGGCACTCAAGGCAATGACACAATGGTCCACTCTTCCTCATTTTATCATCAAAATGACCTCCCTCTAAGATACTTTAAACTAAGAGAGATAAGTATTACTGTCATCTATGTCGCCTAACAAGGTAGGTCCTTCTCCACAATCCTTAATCTTTTTGATAAAGTCAATAAATCAACACATTTTTTTTAAAGAAAACCCTTATCTTTCTGCCTGTTATTTGATTCTCACTCCTTTTAAAAAGAACTGCTATTTCTCCCAATTCCCTCAAACAACTTAATATATTTTAAAAATAAAGATACACAGAGTTGAACAGTATCACGTTCAACCTCGTCTAAAACCTCAACTACATTTCCCAAAAATATAGTTCACGTTTCCCTTTTCTGACTCTTTTCATATGTGTTCAAAACTTTTATTTGCAAAATTGATGTCATAACATTACAGTTGTTCATAGTAAGATTTTCCTCACCAAACTCAGTCCTGATATTTATTTTCTCTGGTTCACAGCACATTCTGTTGTCTCAACATTTCATTTAGTGGAATCAAACTTGAAGAACAAATAAAGATATCAGATATGAAGTATAGCTAAAAGGCAGTGACGAAAGAACAGCAAGAGTATTGCATCTTTTCAGCTTTGGATTCAGTTAGACTATAAATGACAAGTGCTCTGCTCTGAACATTTATTTCTGTAATTTAAGATAACAGAATGTAAAAAAAGTATGTCTGATTCAGTGGTCATATATATGCTTCTCAAAATGTATACACTCCATTGAATAAGATGTTATTGTTAGTTAATGTTGCTATTTAATGACTTGTCCAATTGCAAATGAAATACAGTTGTTTTTACAATCCAGGTATCAGGATCTTAATCTTGGCCAGTGAGGAATTAACAATGCATTACTTGAAATAGGAAATGAACTGGGAGTTTCTCAATGGAACACAGAATCATCCATGAACTATTGATATAAGTCAAATAAAACAAAAATAACAATATGAAAACGGTAATAAACATACATCATTTGGTCTTATATTATATTTCACTCCATTATACGGAATGCTGGATCTTGAATAACTTCTTGCCTGATTTGTAGACCAATAAAAATCCACACAAAAACTGCTGAATATTTCAAATTCCTTTTATAGTTGTGATTTCATGTTTTTCTATTAAATAAGTTTTCATCACAAAAGATGAATAAATATGCCAAAAAACAAAGAAGCAAATATATTTATGTTTAAGAAAGTTTGCAGTACATTGCAGAAAGTTTTAAATGACATTGCTTTTATAATCTTACAATAAAAGCTGGGGAAACACTAGAATCCCTGAAAAATTTGCCAAACATATGAAAATTAAAATGACAAAAATAACAGTCAATTATATTAAATATCAAGTGGTTATATGTTTATTTCAAAAAAAAAAATCAGTTTTCAAGGCAATTCATTTGCAGTTCAGGCATGCATTTATGTATGTATATATGTATTGGGTGAAATTCAGCTGGTTCTATCTGAATCGGGTGAACCGGTAGCGGCGGCTGCGGGAGACTCCGCCCACCCATGCGGACATCATGACACTGCTTTTTTGCAATGATTTTAAGCCTCTGCGCATGCGCAGAAGGCTTTGAGCATGTGCAGATGATGGCGAGCACACATTTGCAAACTGGTAGAGAAGGTAAGTGAATTTCACTTTGTTTGAACTGCAAATGAAAATTCAAAAGCTATGCTTATCAGGACAATCAATGAAAGCAAATCAGAATCCACAGAAATACTTGTCACATAGTAAAAAACTATTTTTGCATCACTTTCAGTAATCCTACAATACAGATATCGTATTGTATACAATATTTAACATGTCTTCTTCTGAATATGTTGGAGTATCATTTCTACAATTCCCAACCAACATGGAACGGTGTTGCCTGATTTACAATTTATCACAGTTTTAACAGCAATTGTTGAGATTTGTTTGAAAGTACAAACTTCTTAACTATGCAAGTTTATGATCCCAGCAAAAGGTGGCATTTCTCATTAACACACATTTTTAGTAGTAAAACAATTTATTACTTAATAGATTGTAACTGAATTTTATTATTATTGTTTTAATTTACTTTCTTAATCTTATTGCTTTCTTAGACATTTTGAGGGCACTTTTTATAGTTGCGAATAGGGATATAAATGATCACACAAAGCAAAAGCAAAAGTAAAAAACAAAAGCCAAGATATTGTACCACATTTTCCTGACTAGACTTATTCCAACTGTTATCTTCAAAATGTTATCTTAGGGTATCGGTATACATTTCCTATTATTCTGTAGCAGAAGAGGAAGATCTGTTTTAAGTCTGATGAACTCTGTTTGGAGTTCCTGTCTTGAACTTGAAAGGGTTTGGATTTGAAATGTTTTATACACCATTACCACCTTGTCTTTCTAAGTGTTGGGTAAAAGGGAAAACGATCCTTGGTTTCTTTGCAGATATAATTACTTTAGAGCATGGTTTTCTGCATAATTCTTGCTTAAAAACTGTAAAAGACTGTACACAAGCACACACGCTTTGCTTAGTTACAGAATAACTAACAGATGCAAGCCGAAATAAACTGTGGCCAAACATGCACAACTGACTCTGTGTTAACCCACAATCCACCTACACAGCCACAGCATCTCCTGCCAATTATTTGACTCAAGGTTTTAATAATCACTTTTCCCTTGAAATGAGCAGGATTTGCAGATAATTATGCAGTGCATGCATATTATCACATTCACTGTTGTACTTATATTTTGGGGCTCTCATAACATATGTGTGAGATTGCCAGTGTTTGCATATGAATGCTGATGTATTCCAAGTCTGGGATTTGTATTTTAATAAATAGTAACAAGAGTCTAAATTTACTCATCATAGAAAGAAAAAAAATCCTTCCTAATTAAAAAATATTCCTATCTAAACCAATTTGTACGTGATAACATGTGTCTTTTTGTAAGTGTTGCTTATTATTCATACAAACTTTTTGTTTTGGCCATTTAACTGTTCTGGTAAAATAAGATTGTGTGAATGTTTATTTGAAAGAAACCATATTTTTACTTTATTCTGAGTCAGAATTCTACATAACTGCATTCTGAGTCAGAATTCTAACCTCACCATTATATACTTTAACACTACCACTAAGTACACAGTAGGAATTAAAACTCATTAAAAAAATAATCTGAGTTATGATAGCACTTATGATAACAGTTTCATTTTCAAGCTAGATATGACTTTTTTTAAACATAGGTAGTTGGATGTCTATTATACATAGGTATGTCCATTTTACAATTTCTACAATGATACAAATATCTTTTCATATCTTTTGTATATTAAATAGGTATGCAAACATTTATTTAGAGCAAGTGAAAAAAAGTATCTCCAGAAGTTGTGGGTGCCTCATACTGGAGGTTTTTAAGAAGAGATTGGACAATCATTTGTCTGAAAAATGATATAGGGTCTCCTACTTGAGTTGAGGGTTTCTCCAAGATCCCTTCCAACTCTGTTATTCTGTTAATTATAATTGTTAAAGGAGAGCTTATACCATTTCTAGATTTCATATTAATTTTGTACTTTTATTACTCATTTCCTTTCTTTTTCTGCACATAATTGCTATATTGAGAAGAGAGAGTGTGTTATAAAAAATGGAATCATATGCAAGTTTGTGAGAATGGATTTTTATGAATGAAATGCCTCAAAATATCAATGCCTTTGTGTAAGGGAATGTAGGATCAGTCTAATCACACATGTTTCTCTTCGTTCCCTATCTTTTTCAATACCTTGCCAGAGTAGTATAGAGTGGCATATTAGGGTGAAATCTAGTGGAACAAAATTATTTTGTTATGCAATATATGAAAAAAAACATTTCAGTGAAAACATAATCAATATTAAAATTGATTTAATTAATTTTAAACATTAAAATCAACGTCTGTATTAAAATTAAATTCAGCTCCATCTGACAGTTAAATCTCAATGTGAACTTTTAATGACTAGTAAAGCAGTAAAAATAAAGCATTTTTATGGGACTAACATATATTTTGGAGAACTAGTTTGGTGTAAAAATTAAAATACTGGACTAGAAACCAGTAGTTTATCCCACCTTAGGCACGAACCAATGTTGTGGCTTTAGGTATATTTGCCTTAGGAAGGAAGCAATGACAAATCTTACCAAGAAAACTGCAGGGACCTATCAATGACTCAAAGGCTGGTGCTCTCCCTCTACCCTCTCTCTCCCTCTCTCTCCGTCGCTCCCTTTCTCTCTCTCTCTCCCTTTCTCTCCCTCTTCCTCCCACTTTCCCTCTCTTCCCCTATCTCTCCCTCCCCCTCTCTCTTCTCTCTCTTCTCTGTCACCTATATATCATCAATATTTTTTATCACCTATTCTAATAGCAAAGAATAAACTTTGCAAACTCAATAGCCAGTCTTAGAACATTCAATTAAAGCAGAGTTGCCATATTTCAAATGTGAAAATGTACAGTGAATGTGTTTGATTTTCTGTTAATCAAAACTTTGCTGCTTTTGTGAGATCTTTACACACATTGGTGTACTTCTTTAAACATGAGAGAGACGTTTTTCTTTAAACTCCAGAGACTCAGGGCGGCTTACAATGCATTAAGCAATAGCCTTCATACTTTTGTATATTTATACAAAGTCAGCTTATTGGCCCCACAATCTGGGTCCTCATTTCACCTATCTTTGAAAGGATGGAAGGCTGAGTCAATCTTGAGCCTGGTGAGATTTGAACTTGCAGTAATTGCAAGCAGCAGATGTTAATAACAGTAATAACAGTGCTTTAGTCCACTGTACTACAGGCTCTTTCCTGTATTGCCAGTTAAACAATCCCAGGTTTAAAAGAGGTTGTGCTGAACTTATAGACTGAACTTATCTTTCTGGTAAAACCCAGATGTGAGATATTTTACTTACAAAGTACTTTGTATAATGTTCCTGGGGCATAGTACACATGAATAAAAACCCTACATATGATTTACTTCTCCCCGGCATAATTTCATACAATTTTTAATCGTTCTGCATACTATGAGGCGAAGATTTTAGGTATGATAGAATAACATTTTATTGCTTTAGGAGTAAACAAGGTATGAATTATGCCCAATTGTTTAACTCAAACTAAGTCTGCCTTGGCTAGTTTACAGTTTAACCTTAAACAAGAGTCTACCACTTCTACAAACATATGTCTTTTAAACTGGTTCTTAAGTTAAATCCTTAGCTGATGAATCTTATATTCATAACCACTGACAGATTACATATAAAAGAATACAAAGACACTTTATTAACTGGAAGAGCAGACATCCAGAGATACCATATTTAAAAGAAGCAAATAAACAGCATGAGACATTTAATAGTGTGTTTGTGTATACATGTCTATGTCTGTGTATACCCATACACAGAGACATACTTTCACATTTCTCACTTTTTTGTAGATTCTCTCATATAATTATCCTGTATAAGACTCACAACCATAGTTGTGAATGCCTATGAATAAAGGTGAATTTCATAGATATTCCTATAAAACAAGAGTATTTGCAAACCTTAGAAGTTCGGTTGCTCTTACCCAAATATTTCCACTTGTATTTCTTCATTAGTACATCTGTGGCGTATATCATATGTATCTGAAATATCATGAATTGCAGATAGTTTTGCAAAATAAATCTTACCTGCTACATTTGCACAACATGTGCCTTTTTCTTTACTAATAGGAATCAAATCAGAGGTGGGTTTCAGCAGGTTCTGACCAGTTCTGGAGAACCGGTAGCAGAAATTTTGAGTAGTTCGGAGAACCGGTAGTAAAAATTCTGACTGCCCCGCCCCCATCTATTCTCTGCCTCCCAAGTCCCAGCTGAATGGGAGGAAATGGGGATTTTGCAGTAACCTTCCTCTGGATTGGGGAGGGAATAGGATTTTACAGTATCCTTCTGTAAAGTAGCCATGCCCACCAAGCCATACCATGCCCACCAAGCCACACCCACAGAACTGGTAGTAAAATTTTTTGAAACCCACCACTGGATTGAATACATTATTTCATTGAAGCACATATTGTTTATGATGGTTAATAAATTTGTAACTTATTTGTATGTACGTTAAAAAAAACTCTGAACCAAGCAATCTGGTTAAATATGAGAGGTAGAGAATACTGTAAATCATTTAAAGATAAATAGATTATCAGGGTTAAGATTAGGGTTAGTTAGGGTTAGAGAAAACTAATTTCTCACCATAAACGTTGCTGTACACAAAATTGCATGGAACAGAGGATTTAGCCACATTCTGAATGACTGAATGCACTAAATACCATTTTAGATTTTTCCGGGTTAGGCACTAAATTAAACAACTGTAGATACTGTGTTAGAAAAAACTGTATCTTGTATTAAAATGAGGCTTGTGAAGGATGCTAGGAACAACAACAAAAGTTTGTTTTGACGTGTCCAGAATAAAAGGAACATGTTGGTATACCAGCTTCTCAGTAAAAATGGTGAAATGTTAACAAGTAACAAAGAAAATACAGCACTACAAGAAGTCCTATTTTGGCTCAGTATTCCCCAGCAAGAGGTATATATCACACAATACATACAATTGTCAAAAGCAGAATGAAGGAGTAAGATTTAACCTTGAGAGTCACAGTAACATAGCAATTTCTAATGTGTTTAAACCTCCAGAGTTGGATAAATCTGCAGAGTTGGATGAACCTCCTAGGGTCTGGCTGAATGGTCTGGCTGAAATATTATGTATTATCTTTGAGAAACCCTGGAGAATGACAAAGTGTGCTTCACACTCGAAGGAGGGCAAATATTGTCCCTGTCTTCAAAAAGGGGGAAAGGGAAGATCTAAGAGACTACAGACAAGTAATTTACTTGATCATTTATAGATCAATCAAAAAGAGATTAATCTGTAAAACCCCAGAAAATAATGCAGCTATTAACAGAAATCACCATGAATTTGTCAGAAACAAGTTTTACTAGATTAACCTTATCTCATCTTTTTTTAATTGGTTAACTTCCTTGGAAGAATGTCAAATACTTTGCTGAAATCAAGATATATTATGTCTAAAGTACACCCACAAAGTACTCCATGACATTCTGATTAGATAGCTAATTAAGTGTGGACTGGATGATATGACAAGAAATGGGATACATAGTTGGCTTAAAAACCATACCCAAATATTTATCCATCGGAGTGCATAGTTTAACACCATAATTTTATGATAAGCCCTTTCAATGTAATATTGAAATGAATTGCCTGTTTTCCTTTTTCTGCATTCTATTTTTACAATCTTAAGAACTTTTAATCTTGCTTGTGAAAACATGTCTAAATTGTCTAGTTATTATAAAAATATGAACTAAACAAAGTAATTACCCATCCCTAATCTGTCTCAGATCCCACTGAGGAATAATAGAAAGAACTACACAATTTTTAAGATACTTCCTCCATATTAGCAGGACTAAGCATCTAAAGAGCTTGACAAAACCCCTTCTATCTGGTATATAAAGTATATTAAGCAAAACCAAATAATCAAGGATTATTTTAGAGATTTTAATATTTTAATATATGATATATATATATATATATATATATATATATATATATATATATATATATGGATTCTATGTTTAGAATTTAATATAAATTGTACAAAGAATAAGAGTGATTGGGTTTTTAACACTTTCTCAATTATTATATAAAGGAAAGACAATTGAGTTACACATACATATATTTAAACATTATACCACTTTCTTTTCTCTTAAACGTTTTTATACATATATCAAATTTAGAAACCACTCATTTCCCTCTCAGACTAACTCTGGTGGTATACAAGTAAAATATAAAAATGTAAAAGCTATAAACATTCTATGAGGAAGCAATTAAAACAAGATTAAAATAATAAAAATTCAAAGTTAAAAAGGTGGAAGAAGACCTTCAAGGCACCAACCAACCCCATAACTGTATGCTCCTCTGAGATTCCCAAGCAAGTTGATAGAGCCAGATCTTCAAACATTTCTGAAATGCCAGGAGAGTCACGGATGGCTGCAGTGGTGGGTTCCTCCCGGTTAGGTCCGGTTCGGCCGAGCCAGTAGCGGTGACGATATCACGTCACCGAACCAGTTCTCCCCCTGCCCTCCCACCCCCCCACCCATGTTATTCTTACCTTTTATTTGGTCCCACCCCCAATCTATTGCTGCCTCCTGAGTCCCAGCTGATGACTAGAGGGAAAAAAAACTGTTTAAACTCTTGCCGCGGGGCTTCAAAAGGCTGTCCTACAGCTGATCAGTGTTAAAAGCAAACAAATGAGTCGGGTCGTAAGTGCGAGGACTGGTCGTAAGTGCGAGGACCTTCCAGAAATGACTGACCAGCTAGCCACGCCCACCTAGTCACATGACCTCCAAGCCACACCCACAAAATAAGCCACACCCACAGAACCGGTAGTAAAAAAATTTAGAACCCACCCCTGGGTGGCTGCCTCACCTCTAGGAGGAGCATGTTCCAAAGGGCAATGGCAATGGCAGAAAAGGCTCTGTTCCTGGACATTGCCAATTGAAATTCTTTAATTCCTGGGTTCAGCAACATATTCTCACTGCCTGACTAAATTGATGTAATGGGGTGAAGATGGTTCTGTCAGTAACCTGGCCCCATGCTATGTAGGGCTTTGAACACTTTGAGCCGGACCTGGAAGCAAACTGGTATGTAATGCAGTTCATGAGGCAGAGGTATTACATCAGTAGTAAACATTGATTAACAGGACAACTCTTCTGCAATCAGTACCTGCATTTTCCTTCCCCAACATACTTTAAATGCTTTAAAGAAGATGTTAAAGAATTTTGAATCAGACCAATTTAGCCAATCCATAATTTCCAACATCTTTGGAAGGCGGGGGGGCTCTCTAAGAGAAATTAAGAAATGTTAATAAATCATAAATTGCCATTTGTTGCTAAGCAGTCTAACCTGATCATTAATTAGGACTAGACAATCTGTTATTCATTGGGTCATCATTTCAGCCTATTTCCTTACCTAAACAGAGAAACAGAATGACCAAGGACAAAATAGCAGTGGGAGTGGAAGTAACTCCTGACTTCCTGCCAGCTTGAGTGCAGCTGACTGCCCTCTGGAAACTAATGGCAGGGCCATTTTACTGAACCTCTAGGTGTGGCGTAGCAGCATAGTAGCAATGAAGCAACTACAATTTTGTCAAATTTCAATTTCTGGAAGTTATGGGTCCCGGATTTTGGACGCATTCTATAAATTAACCTATTTTAAGTGTTTTGGGTCAAAAATTGTTGCCCTATGATGCACAATTTCACTCAGTTAAAGGTTAGAGACACACAAGTTTTAGTAGTATATAGATCCAAAGCAATTTAACCTGTCAAATGCCACAATTATTTATCCAAAATTTCAACGTTTCTAAAATAACTATACAATTGTATTGTGACATTTAAATATATAATTATGGATATATTTTTATTATAATATTGTATTGTACAAAATATTCATATTTATATTGTATATATGCCTGGATATTCATGCATGTATAGTTTTTATCTTGGGCGAAAATAAATATGGAGCAATTAAGCGCAGTGACATCCACAAATTGAGTTGCCTATTATTGCAATGTTTTATTCTATGTGAAATGTTGGATAATGATTTCTCTATGTTTATTTATACTGTATACATAGTATGTATATGTATATAGTGCTACAACGGGACTTAATGTGTTTTAGTATATTATCAGAAGCTGGTTTAAGATACGGTGCTAGTGTCTTGCATTGTAATGTTTTCTTCTGTTAATCTAGAAAGTGATTTATGAACAAATGCAGTTTAAGTTTGTTTCCCTAAAATTAAATATATTCCAAGATATTACTATGTCCTTCGGTAAGAATTAAATTTGACAAAGAAGAATGTGGACTTAAATCAATTGAACTTCACATTTATTAAATAAATTGCTAATTTACCAGACATAGCAAGAATTGTTTTGCCATATAATTAAACAAAAACAATTTGTCTAAAGGTCATGAAGTAATACAAATCTTTTGGGTATTTCCAGTAATAATACTTTGGACTAGTATAACTCCTGCTATCGGAGCATATAAAATGAAGGAAGGAATGACAGATTCAAGATTTTAACTGAAGTTACCCCTGGGAATTCAACAGGCACCATAAAAAGAGAAAAGAAAGAGCGAGAAGGTATTTTTCAGGGCTTCTTTTCCTCAGTGAAAGTTCTCTAGGGGGCTTCTCTGCAACTTCTCGAGTAGCTATGATTTAGTCATCCTAACCTAATGACAGCCATCAATGAAACCTGGTATCTTTCAGCTGTCAACATGAAGAAAGAGTCAAATGTGAAGGAAGGAAAGATTAAAAAATATTTCTAGTTTGTCGGTTTATGATTATTTGACAATTATTTTGCAGAAATTTAAACTAATGCCAAAAAGCTGCAATCCTGGTATACTTATTCTTAAAAGCTAGCAGGGGCAGGGTGATAGGGTGACAGGGTGGAGTGGGGTGGGAGAAATCTGTGGAACAATATAAAAACAGAATAATCATAGTTAAGATGTCAATTCCAAAAATAAGGGACATTTTTAAATGCATGGGAAAAACTTGGCTTTATGGTTTTCCTCCACTGACAGTATTTGTAAACTTCAAAATTGTGGCTTATTTTAGCTCCAATGAAAATATAGTGCTCTCTGTTCCCTTATATATAATTTTTATTGATTTTAATTATAGTAATAAGAACTAATGTAAAATAAACTCAGAGAGAGAAAGTAAAGTAAAAAGCAAGTAAAAATCCCCTCGATGAGGAAGATGAGCAGTTAAAAAGTTTGCTATACAAATAAATAAAAAAATAAAATATGCAAAGAAGGAAAAAGGAAAAATGGAAAAGAAAAAAAGGAAAAGGAAAGAATGAGTTAAAGAAAATAAATATATAAAGAAATGACTTCCAATTTTCATCAAGTTGTCAGAACTTTATAAAAACATATCTTATTCTAACCTTGATAAAACAAACCAACTTTATATTCTTTTCTTTTACGTCTAACAGTTTTGATCTTTAATTCATTCAAATGTTGTCATAGGACAGTGATGGCTAACCTTTTTGCCATCGCGTGTCAGGAGGGGGACAGTGGGGGATGGGGGGGTGCGCATGTGCGCGTACCCACACTCATAAGATACGGAGATACGGAGGATCCCGGATCTGCGCACCTTCCGCCGTGTGCTTAAAACGTTTTTATTCCATCAAGCTGGCCTGGCCTAAATCTTCTCCTTTTTAAAAATTTTTAAATTTTAAATTTAAATTTTAAACATGAATTTGATATTATGGGATATTTTTAAAATTTAGCCAAACTGTTTAATCTGTTTTAACCTATTTTAAATTTTGTATTTTCTGTGTTTTTATCTTTTGGCTGTTCACCGCCCTGAGTCCTTTGGGTGAAGGGCGGTATAGAAATCTAATAAAACATAAAACATAAAACATAATTCTATGGGACCAGAAGTCATCAAATGGGGCGTTTTCGGCCTCCAGAGGACCTCCGGGGGGTGGGGTGGGGAAGGCCATTTTTGCCCTTCCCAGACTCCTAGAGAGCCACTGGAGGCTGGGGACAGCAAAAAACGGCCCTTCCGATCCCACCGGAAGTTGTTAAATGGGCCATTTTTGGCCTCTGTAGGACCTCTGGGGGGTGGGGAAGGCCATTTTCACCTCCCCAGACTCCTAGAGAGGCTCTGGAACCAGGTGAGAAAGAAAAATGGGCCTTTCCAACCCTCCCAGGCCCTCTGGAGGCAGGAAACAGCTTGTTTCCCTACTTCTGGTGGGCCAGAAGACCCAAAAATCATCTGACAGAACTGAGCTTGTGTGCCCACTGATATGGCTACACGTGCCACCTGTGGCACACATGCCATAGGTTCACCATCACAGTCATTGAATTTGGTCTTCCTTCAATTTTTCTTTTTTCACATCGCAAAAGTTTCTACAAGTCTTTAGCAAAGCTCTCTTGTAAATCCTGTAAAAAGTCATTATTCAGATCATTCTCTTGGCTTATCATTTTTCCTTTAACTTTTAATACTTCAGCCAAATCTTAGCAGAATCATTTTCTTGGCCTGTTACTTGTATTTTCACTTTAAACGCCTTCTCTGTCTCATAATCCACACTCCCCCCTCCAGTATTTCTGTATCTACTATTTCTGTATCAAGCAAGATTTATTTCACATCTGTCATATATTCATTGACATCTATTGAACATAGTCTACCCATAGGAGCAGACCTCAGTAGTGATATTGTTGATATTGTGGCTACTAATTTTGGCCCCATTCTTTGAAGATTTCATTTAATAGTTCAAATATAACAATTTGTACATTTTGTAAATCCTGATACTGATCAAAATGAAAAGGTTTACATATTTTTTTCTTTTTGCTTGGAATCTTTAGTCCCCCTAGTGTTCAATTTAAATAATAAAATCTGTTATGATTTATAGTAAATAAAATAATTTTGGTTCTCATAAAGAGGTGTTTATTTTACTGTATATAGTTAATTCCAAAATCATAGGGTAAAACTTTCAATTTTCCAAAACTTCATGGACCCTTAATTTGTTTATAATTTCCTTAGTTCAAAATTTTATTTAGCTTTTTGCATTTATTTCAATTTTTTAATGTTCTTAAACCTATAGTTAATTTTTCTTTTGTCCAGGATTATAGCCTCACTAAGTTGCTTTTCAATTTTGTCAGTCCAAAGATCTCCAATAATTTTAAGATGTTTATATAAGCAATTTCTGAAAATGAAATTGCATACTTAGCATTTGGTTAGCATACTTAGTGTCCTTTAAAATGTTCTGACCTGGTTGGGAGCTTGTGTCATGGATCCATCCCTGGACCCCTTTCCAGATGTAAGTTCAGAGGAGGACGGGGAGTTTGAGTCACTGGAGAAAGTATTTGAGTATTGGGCAGAATCGGAGCTCAGAGAAAGCTAGCCTGATGGAGCAGCCTCAGCTGGGTTGACTGTATGAGTTACAGGTAAGGCTGAGGGAAATGAGCCACAGCTGCAGCAAGTTGGCCAGGAGGCTCCAGGCTAGGACGGGGAGCATCTGCACCCACTAGCAATGAGTCCATATCTCCTCCTTATCCAAGGGCACGTAGAGCAGAGAGGTGACAGGCACCATGTCAGTCAACTAGATTACTCATGAGGAGGCAACCTCGCTTCTCATGAAGGGTTGCATCGGCATTGCCTATGTAACCTCGCCCTGATGACTTGAGTGTTACTGAAGCAATGGGCCCGATTTTGTGCCTTGTGTCCTGGCCTGTTTGACTCTTGGATTGTTTTCCTATACTTTTGTGTGAAAGCAACTGTCCAGGGCAGATGTGGATGATGTCCCATCCTCTCCTTATCCAGAGAGATATGAAGAAATGGTCTACTCATCAGTTCTTTGGTATTCTTTCTTTTCATGTTCTGTCAAAGGACATTTGGGATTAATTAACCATAAACCCTACATATATTTCTTTGAGAATATCTACTTTATTTTTATTTTCTTATAGTTCAATAACTTGTATAGATTTTTTTTAAAAAAATATGTATATTATGGGAAAGAACTGTCAGTGAAATACCTTCAGTAAAATTGTAAGAGACATGTTGTTTATGGCTATGTGTCTACTGATGGCTAATTTGTCAGGGTGCCAGGCTTTTAGAAATTTTTGGACTTGGCTTGGTCTAGGATGTTTACAGTATTTATGGACTTGGCTTGGTCTATGATGATTACAGTTTCCCAGTTGAAACTATAGTTACATGTTTGCTTCATGTCTTCTGACTGCTAGCTAATGTTCATGGATGCATTTTGCCAGTCTTTTGCAGGTTTGTCCTATGTAGTGGCTGTTGGAATCATTACGCTATTTGTTGTAGATGATTCCTGTTTTTTCTTCATGGGTCTTTTGGTTTGCTTAGGATGTTTTGAAGGGCTTTAGTTGGCTTGTATGCTATGTCGATTCCCTGAGGTTGTAGTACCTGTTGGTGGTTTCTGAGATATTTTTGATGACAGTGTTTTTCTTTTTTATTTATTTATCATTTTTATTTTATTATATAAAATACAAAGAAGAGAAGAAAAAAATAGGAAAGAAAGGGAAAGAAAGGAAGTGGGGAAAAGGGGTTGTGAGATACAAGGGAAAGAGAAAAAGAAAGAAAAGGGAGTGTTGGTTTCCAACTCTTCTTAGCACAGTACAAGATAAACACACTCCAAACATAACTTTTTGCTTTTTCACATTAATATATACTGCAACTAGGCATTCCTATAGGAAAGTGTTTTTCTTTTTAGGGCTTGTGTTGATTGTGCTATATTGGGTTGACTTCAGCACTTTTTGAGAACATTGAGTGGATATACATTTTGTTGGAAGATGTATAGATGCTCTGTTTACTTTTTCTGTAGTTCTGGGTTGCCGCAATAGGATTATACTAATCTAAATTGAGTTCTTACACAGCTTCTCTTGTGAGAGGTTAGGTTGTTGCTTTGGTAGTGGAGCACTTGGTTGGTGTGGGTAGTTTTTTTGGTACACTTGTGTCTCTAGCTGTCTCTAACTGCTCATCTGTTCAGGAAGGGTAGTGAATTTTTGTTTTTTTCCCTCTGGTAAACTGGATTTCTTTGAATATGTAGTTGATGGTTTTGTGAGTGTTCTGTAATTGGTCCTTTTTTTGGACCAACAGCCTAATGGTCTAGGTACTCAGGTACATATAAATCTAACACCACTGAGAAAATCCAAAGAGCATACTATTCCTTAATGCTATATGCAGAGGTCTTTGGGGTTTCTGCAGTTATGCAAAAGGTCTAGCAGGCATTTAGAATCTGACACCAAAATAATAGCAGAAGCAAATAGAGAAACTGAAATTTCAATGGAATTCAGCTTAGTTCTATGTACTGAATTCTATCTATGTCCAGGCTGTTTCAATATCTTCCAATATTTTCAAAACTAACATTTTTGAATATTGGATAAAAATGATTCACAAGGCAAGCCTCTGTTTCATACATTTTTAAAATAGCTTATAGGAAAAGATAAAACAGTTAATGCATTTTAATATTGATGCATTCTTGCAAGTCTCCAATTAAAATTTATGCTATTCCTATTTCCTTTGTTTATAATTTATTTAATATCATTGCATTTAACAGATGTCACAATTCAGACAATTCCTATAAACAGGAATAATCAACCCATTTAAAATTGGTCTGTATTCTGGACCAGCTGGCTCTATCTACACATGTATTTCTCCTGGAATTACAACACACATTCTGTGGTACATAGAAACAAATGATTAACTTGAGCTCACGAAGCACCCTTTATGTTTTTCAAATTAAAAGTGCCTATATCTTTATAATGAATATAAAATATAAAGATTGCATGAAAAGTTTTCAAAATGTGTACTAAAGAGATGAAAAAGTGGGTGCTAAGCTAGGCACAAATGGAAATTTGTTTGAATGTGAAGCTGTCATATGAAGAAATATTTGGATTTTAAATCTCTCTCTCTCTCTCTCACTCTCTCTCACAAATACAAGCACAATATTAATGTTATTTTGTGTTTATTATATTACAGATATTTAAAAATATTTATTATATTTTGAAGTCTTTTTTTGAGAATAGCACATCTTATTTGTTCCATTTTCCACAAGAAAACAGTGAAAAAGTCCACTATCAATATTCAATTACTGATTTAATTTTAGAAAAGTGTCTCTAATGAGTTTTTGGTGTGCAAAAATAGTTCATATTTTTGATAGAAGGGATATTATGACAGAAGGGATGTAGAACTTGCAGCAGCTAAAATTTCCAAGTCATTCAAAAATATATTGCCAAAAAGTACATTACAACCATCAGTTTTGATATTTAAAACATTGCTCAGAATAGAATAATCTCCATCTAGAAATGTAGCCTGTGCAGCATAAGTATTTAACAGAAACATGTTCAAAGGAAAACAGCAACCTATTTTTCATCATTAAATTGTAAACTGAAATAACAGTCATTCCATAGATGGTCAGCATAATTAAACATCCAGACAAGAAGATGAGTTAGTCTAAATGGGATTTATTTGGAATAGGTGTTTTCCTACTGTAAGATTTATTTTATATGTTAGAAGATGCAATGACAATCTGCTGTCACACTAGAGCACTCAAGGAAGGAATAATATGCAATATTAAAACTTTCTACTAATATTTTTGAAAAGTTCTGTCATGGGTATTCTACATTCAAAAAAATAAAAACATTGGCTAGCTTCAGATATCATGTTCTTTATATTAGTTTGTTCTTAGGATTTTCCATCAAAATATTTGTCAGTATACTTTGCCATCTATTTGCAGGTGTCCTTTTTCTTTTTCTGTGCTTTCCACTCTTTAGTAATCATTGCTATTTAAATATTAGGCCTAGGACAGGTCAGAGGTCATTAAGGTCAAACAGAGTTGTAGAAAAGTTCTGCCCATATTCATACTAGCCAGCATGAGGGAACTCAGTTCAGACCAAGGTCTTTAATTACTATGACCTGGTTGTTGGCAGTGATTAGGCTCTTTCTACTTAGCTATTTGAAAAACTAAATATTTATGCATTTAATATGCATTAGTCCCAAAATCTTAGGAAAAATGTTGAAGTTTTAGCAAATAGTTTCTAATCAATTTTTCCATGATCTATTTGACTATTTGCTGTAGCTTCTCTTTTACTTATCTGTACAATGTAAGAGTTTTGATATTTATTATTTATTATTACAGTAATTTATATGATACCTCCTCTTACGGAATTTAGGCAGATGTCAGGTAATAGTATTGATACTCTTTAACATTTTTATACTGCTTATTAGACACACTATCAAATGAAAACAAGTGTACTTTGGTTGTAAACCCAATTTTGGTGGCTTTATTGTCCAAACATCTCCTAAATGTAGGATATAGAAATAACATCTTTAAACAATTAGATGTCAGAAACTTATAGTTTTTTTGATAAATTGAGTAGACCTACCCATTAAGTTGTACATGACTTTGAGAATATGGTAGCTGAAATGCATCATCAGGAAAGCTTCAATTTGGATTTCTGCGCTAAACAGGAGGTTGGAATCAGTGATTCCATATAGATGCAGTTTGGAGCAGTAGGATGTGTTTTTGAATCTATTGCTTGCTTGACACTAAAATATAAATAAAAATACCATCAGTTAAATAGACTTTGAATATAAAGAACCATCACCTTTTAAAAATCCCCTTTCTAAAAATAATGCTAAATGGATGAAAAACTTGCTTATACAATTCTTGAAACTGTTAGAAAAATCCTACTTAAATTTTAGTAATGCTTTACAACATGAAGTTGGACAAGTCTCCCTTATGAATTAAAATTATAAATAATAGAACTGCTTATCTGTTAGCATCGCCGACAATTTATCACAATTGCCCCCATCAGTTGTCTCTTCCAATTGATGCAATTGGTATATCCAGAACTTCTAACACCTGTGATCTTTCATAAGACTGGCTAGGAATCCTGAGAATTGCAAAGGGAACCTGATTTAGGGAGCTGGATTTCTCAGGATACAAACCTTTGAAACCTATTTGTAGAAAAGATCAACTGAAATGTACACATTGCTTTTCTGCAGCTCCTGTGCATTGCAATGGGACTTGTTCAGGAGAACTTCTCAATGGATACCTCATAAATATATTGTTCCATTCTACATTGACTCAATACATCTCTCTTTCCTTTTTAAAAGGCAATTGTTCAAAAGTAACAAGTGCCCATCTTGTAATTCCCTATGTTGCTATCACAGCTTGTTTAAGATGGTATGCTATAAATATAACCATAGTCAAAAGGAATTTCCCTCACTCCCCATAAGGAAAATAGTAAAATGCACAGATTTTTCTCTCACTAGCCTCTTTTCTTTTCTTTTTTGTAAAGCTGGAAATGTCTATGACATACAGGTCAGTGCTGGTGAAATTCTGAATAGCAAATGAACAGAGCTGCCTGGTTCCACAATTAAAGAATAACTGACCCCGGTGAGATTTTTTTAAAA
Source organism: Arizona elegans (assembly GCA_022577455.1). Taxonomy (NCBI): domain Eukaryota; kingdom Metazoa; phylum Chordata; class Lepidosauria; order Squamata; family Colubridae; genus Arizona; species Arizona elegans. Next base: position 55,747,026 of record JAKOOJ010000008.1, read on the forward strand.
AATTGCAGTGTTTATGTCAAAGCTTCAGTAATCTATAAATTACTGCAAGATGCCAGATCACTTGTGATCTTGATACCACTCCATTTAGCCTTTTGAAGTATGGCGGCTTCTCCTGGAGACAGTGGTTGCAATCCTCAAAGCCCAGCTGCTACACAGCTTCTATTCATTCAGGGGGTTGTCATGTAAGCCTCACTGAAGTGCACAAGGATGTTAGGGCTGCAGGGTTTGGTGGTTTGCACCTGATGTGAACAGATCCTTCTGGAAAATAAATGTTTTCTTTTGCTTCTCCTTAAGGTGACCATTATCTACGGTTGGTTCTATAGACAGTAAGTCATTAATTAAAGGCAGTTTCTTTGTACATGGCTTACTTCAAGGCTGGGCTTATTTCTCCTTGTTCTCCTTCACCAAATGATCCCCTCCCCCTCCTTCCAGAAATCCAGCCTTTTAAGGATTTCTTTTTAAGCATTTTTCTTCAATCTCCATTCTGCCACAAGTATTCATCTTAAGAGACAGGGAAGTGAAAGGCTAGGTTAAGAAAAACACAGCCACCTCCAAAGTGCTAAAACTGCAATAAACCCATCACCTCAAACAACAGCGAAGCATGAAAAGATAAAAAACAGCCTGCCAAGAATGTACTAACCACCCATTCACTTTTAAATGCTCTCCACACTTCAGTGCACAGACCTAATTACTTTTCTGCATTCCCAAATCCACTTTGCTGCACTGCAATCAGAAACCTGGCATTAAAATATTTTAGAGTCTAAGGATCAAGGCTAATTATGGGCCTAAGCAGCACCTTTTGGTTTTCTTTCTCCTTCCATCTCTTATTCTCTTCTTTGGGCTACTTTAAAGCACGCTCCGTTGGAAGAAAGGCTGCCCAGTCCCAGTTGGGGGTGAAGTAAAGAGAGAATAAAACAAAAAAGCCACTCAGTTCAATTCAGTAAGCTTCAATGAAGCCGGTATATTTAATGTGAGCCTAGGGTTAGCCTACAGAATGCAATATTCTCAACAAAAAAAGAGGTGTTTAAGGTTGGGCAAGGCCCCATAAGGCGGTTGTTGGTGTTTAAGCAGTACACCAAGGTATTTAGCTCTAAGGGTTTCTAAACATTCCAGCTGAGAAGAACACCACCTCTTTACAGTAGCCGCTTAAAGTTTGGGGAGTGGGTGTTTGGGAACGTCCCTTCTCCCTTGTATTGAAAGTCAACAAACAGTAGGAAAGATCATGTCATAACAAAAATGGAGCCCTTTATTAGAGAGTATCATGACAGCTAATGGCATTGTTAAGATAAACTGGAGATATGTATTAAACTGAGTAGTTGCTTAAACAATATCACACTCATTAGAAGATTCATGTGAGAAATATTCTCATTTTGTCCAGCATCATTATCTTGGCCATGAAATCCAAACCACTACATGGTGGATAGAATAGGCAATCACCTCTCATTATATTATTTTCACATTGCATCACAAAGACAGTACATTTATACTATACAGAGTTTATATTTGAGAATATGTTTCCCCTCTAGAGTTGGCTTCTGAAAAAAAAATCATACTTATATCCATGAAAACTATGGGCAACATTTTACCTTGAGAAAGTATTTTTCTTCCATGCATTTAATAATACAAAATAATAAGAAAATATATTTTCCCAAAGGTAGTTCATACAACTAAAATTACAGAAAACTGACACAATGGCACCAGCTACTTTATGGAGCATGAGGATGTGACTGAATATTGCAAGCTTCCTATACTTAGATCCAATTAACCTAATATGGATATAAACTTTTCAAAGACATGTGCATGGGGCTTTAATGGGATATGAGTTCATTTTAATGACTAATAGTCACTGGTCAGCTTCTAATCAGAATATAAAATAAAATTATAGCAGCTTCAAAACTAATAACTTGTAGGATTATCCTAGCCACTAGAAAGACAAACAAGCACATTACTGGATTCCTTCTTTTTTTTCACATAGACAATTTATTTATTTATTTTTTATACAAAGTGAAGAAAATGTCCCAACAGTTGATTAAAATTAACAGTACTAAGGCTGCAACTTTTACTAACGATAAAAACCAAATCATACATCTTGATATGGTGGTTCTGAAATAATAAGGGGTTATAGTATGGAGCACCAACACTGGCCCTGCAACTAACAATTAAAACTCCTTGTTAGGCAGGTAATTTATTCTAGTCGTCAGCATCAAATATCAGACATAAAGGAGGCAAAAACAGTAATTAACTTCATAGAATTCAAAGACTTAAAAGCTAATAATTCTAAAGAAATAAAAACAGAGTGCTTTTAATAGAGTATGCTTCATTTTAAAGGTGGTAATAAGAAACGGGCCCTAACTGTGACCCTTTACACTTCAAGGTGAAAAACTAGGCGAAGACACTAATCACAGGACTTTTCTACAGAAAACAGTTTGTGAGCTAAGGTCAAAGATCAAACATGCAGGGATATTACCTGTGTCATACAAAGACCTGATGCACAGTAGATATGCAAGGCTCAATTGACAAGATAGGACAGTTTATAAAGTATAAAATAATGCACCGGAGTATATTTTGACAAAGAAGTTTTGGCTAAGATAAAATTCTTCTTTGGGTCACAAACATTAAAATTTGGCCATTAATGCACGATGAGCTGAAAGTATTTAAAATACTTTCAGCTCATCGTGCATTTGCAATATTTTATATCATCTGAAAGGAGATATAGAGAATCTTTGGTTTTGGACTAACTACTTGTACATATCTTCACTTCTCATCACTGTCCCCCTTTTAAACTTTGTCTCATTCCTTTTGTAGCTGTAATTTCAATAGTAAGACATTTTAGTTTTGGTTATGTACTGTATGGCTATGTTTTCAGTATCAGAGATGGAAACTCGACCTCAGACATATGAGTATGTATGTGTTTATATATATGTAGATAGGTATACTCTGGGTTTTTCAATTAAACAATGCCATCTATCAGAACCCTGTCTTCAGGAGGAAGTGTCTCTCTGAGACCTGAATGGACCCCACACTGCTGTTGTTTAGAAGAATTGTGAAGACTTGTTTCTTCTTCCCAGGCTATTGGCAAGAGAGATAAAATCCTGTCTTTGTTTCCATCTAGTCGGTCCTTCTCATTTTTTTCTCCCCTTTTATTGCAGTCTCCTTGATTTGATTGTTTAAGTCGTCCAGAGTCAAGAGCTATACAAGCTTGATAAATAAATATAGTACCACATAATAAGATTCTATGTTTAAAGAACAGCTTATAATATCACTCAAAAAGGTCAATATCAGTGGTGGGTTTCTACTGGTTTGCCCTGGTTCTGGCGAACCGGTAGCAGTGGCGGGAGGCTCCAGCCACCCACCCGGACATCATCATGGATGCTTTGCACATGCGCAGAAGTGCCACACGTGAGCGAACCAAGTGCGTGCATGCAAGCGCTCACAGTCCTGAACCAGTAGCGAAGGGAAGTGAAACCCACTACTGGTCAATATCAATATATCAGATTTATGTATAACAATTATGTGCATAATTTTTTCATATTTTTGTTACACACTACAAAGGTATTTGCAAATTTGGAAAACACAATAGTGGCCACAGTATTGGAAAAGGTCAGTTAACATTCCAATTCCAAAGAAAGGCAATGCCAAAGAATGTTCAAACTATTGCACCATTGCATTCATTTCACATGCTAGTAAGATTATGCTTAAAATCCTACAAGCTAGGCTCCAGCAATATATGGATCGAGAACTACCAGAAGTACAGGCAGGATTTTGAACAGGCAGAGGAACTAGAGATCAAATTGCCAGCATACGCTGGATCATGGAGAAAGCTAGGGGGTTCCAGAAAAACATCTACTGTACTTCTGCTTCATTGACTATGCTAAAGCCTTTGATTGTGTGGATCCCAACAAATTGTGGCAAGTTCTTAAAGAGATGGGAGTACCAGACCATCTTGTTTGTCTCTTGAGAAACCTATATGTGGGTCAAGAAGCAACAGTGAGAATTGGACACGGAACCACTGATTGGTTCAAAATTGGGTTGTATATGTAGCTCTGCCTATTTAACTTATATGCAGAGCACATCAGGAGAAAGGTGAGGCTAGATGAATCAAAAGTTGGAATTAAGATTGCCGGAAGAAATATCAACAACCTCAAATATGCAGATGATACCACTCTAATGGCAGAAAGCAAAAAGGAACTAAAGAGCCTCTTGATGTGGATGAAGAAGGAGAATGCAAAAGTTGGCTTGAAACTCAACATTAAGGAAACTAAGATCATGGCATATGGCCCTCTCAATTCCTGGCAAATAGATGGGGAAGAAATGGAGGTAGTGACAGATTTGATTTTCCTGGGCTCCAAGATCACCGCAGATGGGGACTACAGCCAAGGAATTAAAAGATGCTTGCTCCTGGGGAGGAAAGCTATGGCAAATCTAAACAGCATACTAAAAAGCAGAGACATCACCCTGCCAACAAAAGTGTGTATAGTCAAGGCTATGGTTTTCCCAGTTGCAATGTATGGCTGTGAAAGTTGGAGCATAAGAAAGGCTGAGCGCCAAAGAATTGAGGCCTTTGAACTATCGTGCTGGGGAAGACTCCTGCGAGTTCCTTGGACTGCAAGGTAATCAAATGATCAGTCCTAGAAGAGATCAACCTTGACTTCTCTTTAGAAGGCCAGGTCCTGAAGATGAAACTCACTGGAAAAGAGCCTAATGTTGGGTAAGATTGAGGGCAAAAGAAGAAGGGGACAACAGAGAATGAGGTAGCCAGTTGGGAGTCACTGAAGCAGTAGGCATGAGCTTAAATGGACTCCAGAGGCTGGTAGAGGATAGGAAGGCCTGGAGGAACGTTGTCCATGGGGTCACGATGGGTCGGACACGACTTTGCAACTAACAACAATTACTACAAAGGTATATTATAAAAGTAAAGTGTATTAAATAAAGGCTGAGAAGAAGATATTTTTGTGTCCAACAATTTTGAGTAATAGTCAGGTATGAGTCCACCCTCCTCACCACATGCTACTGTGATTACTTAAAGGGGAATTCTACACAAAGGTAACATGAGTCCATACTGAAATTAGATATTGAATCAGTGAAATATTAACTTTTCCCCTATGGAACTTGCTTAAACATAGTATTTTGTATTGAAATGATAAATAGGGAACTTAAAGAAAAGAAACAAGTTCATCTCTGAACAAAAGTATTACACTTTTCTCCTGAAAGATAAATATTCTAAAAAGTGACCGTTTCCCAAAGGCTCATGAATGAAAATAGTAACACATTATAAATTTCAGTAAAACAACAGTATCTTCAGGAGCAGAAATTCTCTGACAAACTCTAAGGTATTATAACCCAATATTTTGTGACAAATTAGTCCATGTTATAAGATTTAAATATTAACACATTCTTTTGACCATAGACCATGATTCAGTTTGCTTTTACCGCTAGCTAGCTGCTTTGTATAATTTATATTTTCCCATTCACTTTGAAAAATTGCAACATAAATTTGAGAAAAAAAACCCTGTCCTAATTAATGACATAAAGCATATATGTTTAATTTGTAGAAATTGGCTTATTTAAACAGCTATCGTACTTAGGCTACCAATATGGAATTCAGATGACATTGAGTAATAATAAAAGCAAGAGACCAAACGAAGAAGATGCTGAAGATTCAACATAGAGACTTTGAGCTGATTATCCATGGCCATCAGCAAAAACAAAATCAACAAATGAATGAACAAACAAGCAAATCAGTATGTGGTAACAACTAACAGTTCCCATGTTTGCCAAATACAACAACTTTCTATATAATTAAAAATAGGAAAAAACACATGTAGTTTCTTATAATTAAAGTTAATGTTATGTATGATAGGGTTCTACAAATCATTTATCTCATAAAGGCATGCAACCCAAAAGCTTTTTGAGTCTTTACAGTTGAAATATCAAAAGTAGGGTCAATTTTTTTGGGGGGGGGGTTTGACCTATTTCAATTCATTAACAAATCTTTACATTAAAGAGGGGTTATCATTTAATAATGGCAACTTTGATATTTTGGATGAATTTGTGGCATTTTCTTCATAATCTAAATATGTTCTCAAGCTTCCTTTGGGAAAGAAATAATGCACTCACAAATGTAAAAAGGTTTGACATATTTATCATAAAGCAATAACCTGTTAAGGCTTTTTTTTGTATTTTGTATTTAAATAGAAATATATCCTGCCTCATCAAAGAGTCTTGATTTTGAGAAAAGAAATATGAAACAGGAAACTTTGTTCATATGTTCTTGGGTTGGGCCTTTTTAAATTGCTTTTCCTCCCCACTTCCATCAACTCAATCTGTCGGGTTTTTGGTCCCCATCTCTCTGAACTCTGCCTACCGCCTTGTTCTCTCTCTCTCTCTCTAGTTTTATGCAGAGCTAAGAAGAATAAACAGAACTGTTAAGAAAAACCTGTCCAGTTGCATTCAGAACCTCTAAGGGCTGGTGCTGGTTACAGACTTCCTGTTCACCATCTGTAATGGTCAGAATAATGTTATATATAAAAAGGAAACTACTATTGTCTCTAAATTGCAGATTGTATTACCAGTTTCCCTGAGATCTGAACCCAGCTTGCTTAGACTACACAATTTTACTGCAGCTTGATAGATAAAGACTTTGGATATTGCTTTGAACTATTTCGAATGGATTTTGGCTGTAATATTCTGCAAGGGTTTTTGGAAGAAAGTTTCATTAAAATGAAGGGAGATTGATTGCAAATTAATTATAATTCTCATTAAAGCATCATCATATCAGATAAATTTACAACCCAAATACTAACAGCATGGTATTTCCCCAACTAGAAAACTGTACACAGTTCAGCACTTAAAAAAGAAACAACCCACCAATATTATTCCATGCTGGATGTTCATATTACCTTGTACTTCTCAAGGTACAGTATATATATATACAGTATATAAATCCAATATACATTATATTGGAACCACAGTTCTCAGAACTGCAAGTCGGTGTGTTCTAGATCAGTCTGATGCTCTTCAAATCTTCTGCTTTAGCTAGTGTAGTCAAAGACCCAGACCCAGACCCCTAATTACTCTTGCTTCAGGTGTTTTGACTTATTTGAAAAATACTGTTTTCTCAACTAAAAGATCAGGCAGGCATAAGAGTTTATTAACACATATTACTTTCTGTTAATTTGAATATTGCATTTTAAATTAAACTTACCTTTATTATATAGTTGATTCTGTTTTGTGTAGCCTCTGTTTTGATGTAAAAGCTTCAGAGCTTCTGATGAGGGAATGAATTAATCCAACCAATACAACTACACCTGCTTCACTCTGCTAACAAACTGGCATCTGAAGCCTAAAGATTGCCTGACCTGACTTATTGTGTCTTTCCTCTCAGCAAAAGAGTCATATCATCACTGGGCCAAAGGTGAATTGCCTAGAGACACCATTGGAATGAATTTTTTGCAGACCCATTTTGTCAGATATTCAAACCACTTCATTTTGAAGAGTGGAGACCTTTAACAATGTCATGTTTGTATATGCTCAAAATACTGGGGTAGGATACTTGCTGCGGATCTGCTCAGATGAATGCAGCAAAATACACATTCCTGAATAAAAACAAATTCTATTGCATGTGTATTTTTTTTTCTCCGATCAAATGTTTTGCTTGACAAGATTGTTATTTCAGAGGAAGGAAATAGGGAAGATGACACTTGTGCTAACACCTTTAACTTTACTCCTGAAATTGAATATATCTACTAATGCTTTCAAATGCATAGAGGTATCTATACATTGGAATGTTGATGTTCATGTGAGTTAAGCAGAAGGACTGAAGTACAAAGTCAAAAACACAGACTGAGTTTCTGCTTCTTGAATCTGCCAAGAGGCTTCCTGTGGTTGCCAGTTTTCCATTGAAATGTTGCCCTATATTTATAGTTTTCTTAATCCCTACAGCAAAAGAGCCTAATATTCATTTAAAACCCAATAACAATTAAAACCCCCAATAACAATTAAAACCTGCAATGAGCAACTGCTCCAGCTTTGTTTATTGCAGACATAAATAATCATACTCCAATGAACATGTTAGCATCTATGATCTTTTCCTCGAATTAAGGTTGCCTGGAGACCGCTTGCTTTGGCTACTGTAAATATGACATGAATTATTTCCAGGAAATGGTGTTTTACATGCTGGGTTTGAAGTAAATTATTTTCTTCTAATATACCTACACAACTGTCACAAGGAATTACACTGCAGATTTAGTGATGTTAAGTGTCAATTGTAATTTGGTGACAGCCATTTTATTGGCTATGAATATTGCTCTGCCAGGACCTGCTTCTCAGTATGGAGGCCACCGTATCATTAAAAACCAGTGATCCTTCACTGATGACATAATTTGACTGGCAGGGAGAGGAGCAGTGAGGGGCTCACTTCCACCTGCACAGAATCTGCTGCGTGTCAGAGATGAATTTGCCTTCAAATTAAAAACAGCCCAGCAGACTAGTGGCGGTGATGTTGCTTGATTTCTTTTAAGGAGTTTCTCTGGAACGGTTACTGAGCAGCTGATAGGAGTCTGCTTTAATATGTCAAACATATATATTGTGCAGCCTGTAAACATTTCAAATATTTTTAGCCAGATAGCATAAAGTGAGTTATCTGTGAAATAGTTTTCAGCTGAATTGAGTCACATATCTTTTTTTTTCTCCCCTTTCCTGCATACTCATCTATCCGTCCCTTCTTTTGTCTGTAGTACTACCTCTGCAATAGGCTCAGGGTATTAAATTTAATCTGTTAAAATGGGAAAAAACATAAAAACCAGTGTTTTAACAGATAAGATAAATCATGCAAGCAGCGTAAAAATTTACAGTAAGAGCAAACCCATAATCGTACATTCTGAAAATTTTATAAACTGACAATTCAAGTTATGTGTTTTATGCTAATATACAGAACAGCAAGATCTAATAAACTCTGTTATACTCATAAATAGTGGAAAATCTGAATAGTGGAAATCACACCGACACATACAACATGCACTTTGCCTGTAAAAAGGAAATAGATTCTAAGACTTAGTAAATTTAAATCAATACAGCAGCATTCCATTTTCAGTATTTAAATTAAATTTTTTGCTGCAAGGCATTGGAAGGAACAAAGCAAAGTATCTTAAAAGAAAGTGTTTCCCTGGTAATTTCACCTAATTTCACACCTATTTGGCAGCTTCTCTTAGCCAATTGGTTTAGTTGAATATGCTGACAACAATATCCCCTCAAGAATGATCTTGCTGCATAAGGTGTTTCCTCCTTTGATTTACTCTTTAAATATAAGCATGGAAAATAACTTTTCCTCCATTTTTACCACCATCTTACCATTTAAATGTGCTTTTACATTTTTGCCATTGCCATTCTACTTAAAACAAAACAAAACCCCAGATCCCTTTTCTGAACAATAAATAGCATAAATTATTCAGCCAATTTCAGTCTGGTGACATAAATCATACTCTAGTCAACACACTACTTATGACAAATGCTTTGTCTAAAAGACACATACCATTGCAAGTTTAATCAGAAGCCTAAACCATTTCAGTCTTGCTCACTTTTTTTTTCTTGGCAAGAAATTAAGATATCTTAAAAAAAAAAAAAACATATATTCTTCCATCTTCCAAAGGGGGATATTAAGGCCATCTTTATTTGCTTATGGATAAATGTCATTAAAAAAAGGTTTTCCTAATAAACTGGCAAAATCTTTTAACTTTCTGAAATATTATTTCAAGACATTAATCTGAAAGAATAAATTAGACTTTTGCCGCCATAGTTTCATTGGTAATCAAAAATATCCAGTTTAAAACAAAAATTCAGAAAAAAATTATAACAAATCTCTTTCTTCCATTCTTTCTTTAGGGAACATAAATTAAAAAGCAGAAACGTAAATAGGAATCTCAAAATGTTTAGTTCAGTCCATGTAAGGGTACATATAAGAGGTAAAAAAGTCAATACAATAATGTATTGCAAGTAAAAAAAGGGCAAATCCTTGGTACTAATATTGACTCTTGACTTCTCATCTCATTTCTGGATACACCTACATGCCCAATTTCCTTGTGGTCCTCTTATTTTGAGATAAAGTCTGAATTCTGGAAAGCCACTGTGATATGAAATGTTATAAGTGGAAGATAATCAGGGTCAAGCCATTTAACTCTGAATCTTTCTTGATGAATTAAGGCCAGATATTATAACTCACTCTAATTTACCTCAAACAGTTGTAATGAAGGCAAACATTGGGAAAGTCATAAGTAGCAATATTGGCTCAAAATAACCAAGGACTGGGATTGATATAGGTGTAGGTCTAACATTAGCTCCTATTATACATCCATGAATGACATGAAAGGTTTGATTTTATACACAAAATGGAATTTCTTCCAGGTTGATACTATATAAACTAAACTCCTGATTTGATTATGCTGTAATTTTTAAATTATCCTCCATATTCCATACTTAAGGTCACAGGTGATGTGTGAAAATATTCATTAAATCAATATAAATACAACATAAAACATACATAAATGAAATTGAAATGTACTGTAGTTGGAGCCATAGAAATAAAATTTTCACCCAAGGCTGGCAGAATCAACAGATTGCCTTTCTTTTCTTTACTTTTCTTTTCTATTCTTTTCTATTCTTTTCTTTTCTTTTCTTTTCTTTTCTTTTCTTTTCTTTTCTTTTCTTTTCTTTTCTCTTCTCTTCTCTTCTCTTCTCTTCTCTTCTCTTCTCTTCTCTTCTCTTCTCTTCTCTTCCGTCAGAATAGTAAGAAGGGCTTCTCAAAAAGAGGCACTGTATGTACAGAAAGGCATTCGTTTATTGTTCAAGAGTTCATTGCATGCAAAGATTTAGGCATCCTTGGTCAAATAGCATATTTCAATGGATCCCTAAGTGATCTGCAATTGACACAGCTTTATTATTTACTCTTGGAAAGGAGTATTATTACAGCGCTATAAAACAAGAATTCAATACCTAGTTCAAGTGCAAATGTTCTGACTTGTATTGGTAAATTTTGTTCACACTGAAAAGCTTTTGTTCTTTTTTTAAAGAGAGGATACCTACCTCTCAGCTTTTTGAAGAAATTTTCCTGCTATGGGAATTTCCTGCTATCAAGTATCTTTATGGCAACTTGCCACTTTTGTCAGAATGATGACAGTGGCATCACAACACTGTGGTGCCAGCTCTGTCTCTTTTGGATGTGTGTGATGCAGGGATTCATTTAGGACAGGGCAAAGCATGCATCAGGATGATACTACCTAGCTGACATCTGACTCCTATTGCCTTCTTTGTAGATGCTACCGATATCTGTTTTTTTAAAAAATCATAATATAAATTCATAATGTGCAGATATGCATGCAACATTTTTTAAAATTGTGAAATGCTATGAACAAAATATCAGAATGATACTTTGAAATTATTTCTGGAAGAACTGTAATAGATAATAAGACTATTTGAAAACTATTCAAAAGCCATTTTTGAAATAAACAGGGTTAATTTAATTTGAACCTTAAAATTATAAATAATTTCCTCTCAACTAACACATTTTGCCTTTAAAAGTATTTTATATAAACACATCCAATGTATAGAACACAACAGTAGTATTTATTTATTTATTTGTTAATGTTTTAAAACTGGGTGGTTTGTAATAAAACGCATACTGTCTGAGTTTTAATAATGTGATAATATCAAACCAAATACAAAATAAAACACAATATAAACTAGGCAGCAACAAGTTGGTCATTCAAAAACTTAGAATTAAAATACAGTTAAATACAATTAAAAATGTGCCACAGTTCTTTTCCTCATAGAAGCCCATGTCACTTGATTTGGCAAAGGGACCTAGTGTGGCAGGGTGGGTCATTGGATGACCTTAAAGTTCTGTTGAGGGTTTAAAGCTAAAAACCAGCACTTCGAATTTGGTTTGGAAATAGATTGGCAGCCAGGGTAGATAGCGAAGAAATGGCATATTGGTCTGTTGGGAGGCTGTCTCTTTCCAGGTAATATTGCAGGTGGTAAATCAGTCAAACCTGATAAAAGGCATTTTATGTCACTGAGGCCACTTGGGCTTCTGGTAACATCTAGAAGCACCTCCAAACTGTGAATCTACTTTTTTTAGAAAAAAAATTAAATTTATATGCCGCCCCTCTCTGGAGACTCAGGGCGGCTCACAATACATTAAAAAAAAAACCCATTCTAAAAACATTTAAAAGATTAAAAAACATTAAAAACCTTAGAATGCATTCACACCATTCATGGCCGGATCTCCTTGCCAGATCGCAAAGTGAGATCAGTGGCCCCAGGCCTCCGGAAAAGCCAGGTCTTCACCGCTTTTCGGAAGGCCAGTAGGGTGGAGATGGTCCAGACTTCAGGAGGTAACTGGTTCCAGAAAGCTGGGGCAGCCACAGAGAAGGCCCTCTCCCGCGGGCTCGCCAGCCGGCATTGTTTAGCTGACGGGATCTGGAGGAGACCAACTCTGTGGGATCTTACCGGTCACTGGGAGCTATGAGGTAGAAGGCGGTCTCGAAAATAACCTGGCCCTGAGCCATGTAGGCCTTTAAAGGTAATAACCAACACCTTGAATTGTGCCCGGAGACCAATAGGGAGCCAGTGCAGCTTGCGGACAATTGGTGTAATGTAGGTGTATCTAGGTGCACCCACAACAGCTCGCGCGGCTGCGTTCTGGACCAGCTGCAGTCTCTGAACACTTTTCAAGGGTAGCCCCATGTAGAGCGTGTTGCAATAATCTAACTGTGAGGTGACAAGGGCATGAGTGACTGTGAGAGCGCCTCCTGATCCAAGTAGGGTCGCAATTGATGCACCAGGCAAATCTGTGCAAAGGTCTCCCTAGCCACAGCTTTAAGGACAATGTAGACCATTTCTGCACATGCACTGTACTACTCAGCTGGACAAATGTACCATCCCACTAAAAGTAGTATTAAGTTGTTGTTGATTCTTAACAACAACATGGATAGATTTTGTCCATGATGATTTAGCCCCAACCTTGTTCTTCAAGTCTTGCAACAGACCACTCATTACCTGTAATGATATGTGACAGTAACTTTGAGGGTGGGGGGATGAGATGCTGCCTTGGGAATCATCAGATAAAAGGGGAAAGAGTCCACAACTGCTCAATAGGCAAAGAAAGAAACTGAAAGAGCATCTACCCTTATGTATCAGATAGTTAAAAGTGATATCAGGGGATTTGTATTTTCAGACTTGCAAGATTCTATAAATTTAATCTTACAATAATGTAGAACTACTCATCTGGTTATGTCTCCTGTTTAGTTTACCTGGGAGGGCTGATATCAACCATGAAGAATGGCTATATGGTGTGTCACAGGAGGCCTTCTTCTGTATAGCACCTAACTGCCAGAATTATTTCCTTTATTATTAATTTAGGAAAAAAGAAAAACTGCATCTCCTTTGCCAAGCTGTTAATGGTTAATTGATTTTAATGGTTCTGATTTTATAGAATCAGTAACATTAAAATCAATTAACTGTTAAAAGCTTGGCACAAGCTTTTATATTTGTATTTTTTTATTGCTGTAAGCCAATTTGAGTGCTTATAGACAACAAAACAATTATAATAACATTTTTTTGGCAGTAGTCCACCTCAGAATCAATGCAACCTACTTCTGAGTAAGCTGTTGTGAGATGACCTTAAGATATCAAACTGCTAGAGTCAAAATTAAATTTGTGAAGAAGGGAAAAATACTGAAATAAAATCAGACCAATGTATTCCTTAATTTCTACACTTGAAATTCATTTTTTGTTACTGAGGCAAAAGGCCATGCTATGTAAATTATTTCATTAGATTGAAGAGACCTGGTTGAATTTCCAACTCTGTCTCTAACTAAGTCAATTGCTATTTTTCATTATAACGTCTCTCAGATTGTGAGAAAAAATAAAGAATTTTTATTTTGGACTAATATGGTTAACTAATCATTAATCTTATGTATTATGGTTCCTTATATATTATATCACTACATTTTCTCTAGATATAATAATAATAATAATAATAATAATAATAATAATAATAATAATAATAATAATAATAATAACTACAACTTTTCCATAACTTTTACAGTAGTATTATAAACAACCATTCAGATGCCTTATATGAATTGTATTATACTTTACTATATTAATATTTGTACCCCAAATTCTTAATTTTTTCCTTAAATTTTATAATTTTATTTATTATATGACTTTACAGATTGTTTTATTCTTAACAATTGTGACTCTTTTGTTTTGTTTTGTTAGTCAAAACAAGCTAAACTAAAATGACTGACTGCCTATGGTTAAGTTCACATTTTTAGCTATGCTACATGACAGCACCTGGTGGATGTCAAGAAGCTAAAAAAAAAAAGGATCTGGGCAGATCAGGTGACAGGCAGCTCATCCACAAAAAGCTAGACTGGAAAGTAAAAAACCCCCAAACACCCCCTCCCCATGTTGTCCCCAAAGAGTCCTACATGAACATATTCATAGAAACACCAGGTATCAAGTTGACTCAAAGCTAATTCATCTTTTACCATTTGTGATGGGGGAGAAGACCGAACAATTAAAGACAATGGTTTTCTTAAGCATATAGAATGAATTGTGCGGTAGTGAGGTTTCTAGTCCCCTATGCATTTCACCGTACTTGTTATATGTACTATTTCTTCATTCTGGACTACATTGTTAATTTTTGCAGGTCAAGAAAGGTATCTTTTATGGATCAGTAGTTGCTTGTATATAAATGTTATTTAAGCAGTAGGTTCCTCCCCCCCTCTTTGCAAGAAGAGGATAAGAGAGACTAGAAAAAAACATGCTAGAGAGTAAAGGGGTGTTTTCAGTAACTGTTGACTCTGTCCCCCACCCACTGCTTGTTTCAGCCCAGACAGGATGCAGTCTCCAACATATTAGTTCTGAGAGCATGGAGCATTTTGGCAGAAAATGCTATTGCTGAATTAAATATGAAATATAGTTTCATAAAGTTTGGGAACGGCGTATATAGTCTATAGCCATTGGTTGCTGATCCAAATGCAAACAATGCTTCTCGTATTATTTTGCAGTTCATCTAAGGTTACATATAGACCCACAGATAATTTTCTAACTGTTTAGGAGTGGGACAATAAGTTTGACTTAGCCTCCCACTTCTCTGACTTCAAACAGTTGATGGTCATGAATTTTACGATGCATGATGAACTCACAGCTGTAGCTTTTAATTGTAACAAGATCTCAGTATGTAAAGATATGTCCTAATAAGATGGAATTTGCAAAACTGTGTCTGCTTCAACTGAGAATGGTTTGGCACCGTCCCCATGCTTTAATACTCATTCACGGTGAATGTGCTGTTCTCTTTCCTGATGAGACTTGGAAGTTTTTCCCTTGAAAAATGATGTGTCTTATAGATTGTATAGACTAAGCAGTTTTAGCTATGGCAGGGCAATAAAAAAAAAGCATTCTTGCCATGGATTCATTCAAGGTGCAAGGACAGGTATTAACCTTGGTCTATTATACCATTTATTTTTTAAGCCAAGATAAAAAAGGGAAAAAGAAGGAAAGGGAGAGAGGAGAAACAGAGTAAATGCATTAGCATTTAAATACCCCATTGTCATTGGTGAAAAAACATATACTAAATCTTAAAACAGATAGGGAGTAATAATACAATATATTTGTGGTATTAATTATAAATTGCTGTTTTAAATTTTCCCAAAGGTGCTTTTTCAAGAGGCAACTGGACTTTCTGGTTTTTCTTTGAAGACGTTTTCCTTCTCATCCAAGAAGCTTCTTCAGCTTTGACTGGATGGTGTGGAATGGAAGGATTTATACTCCTTGCAGAGAGCTGGTCACTTGCATTCTTTTAGCGAGTTTATCTCAGCTTTATCTGTGTCCTCAGAATCACCTGAGTGGTGCAAATGGGTGTGGAGCCTTCTTGGAACTGTTGAAAGGACTGTGTTGTAAACTGGAGATAGATGATGTCGTATCCTTCCCCCTCTGTTGACATAATTTTGATATAGATGGATGGTTTTTTTGACCCCTCTTTCAAGCCAGCAGTCTTCTCTGTCCAAAATTTGCTGTCTTCAAAAGAGTGGCCTGTGTCTTTTTAAAGCCTTGTTTTGAAGGCCACTCTTTTGAAGACAGCAAAGTCCACATTTTGGAAGAAAGATTTATTTATGGGTTTTCTCATCTAATTGGGGATACATGTAAAAACACTTCTTTCTGCGCATTCATAGAAAAAGGTCTAAATCTTACTCATCTTGCATATTTTGCTGAATGCTCTACAATTTAGAAGATGAACATAATGCAGTGGTCTTGCTAGGTCATGCCCACGTAGATAGAAATTCTAATTCCAGCAGAATTAGAATCTGCTGGATCTGCAGAAAACAATGGTGACAAACATTTAGAAATCATTCAAGCTTTGCCTCCATAGTTTACAATATTGAATTTAAATGCATATTATCACACATATATAAAACAATGTATGTGCACTAATATCTGCCCACAAGCATGAAAATGATTGGCAATTGCTTTTTTTTAGAACAGAAAAGTGATCAGCATTGCAGTAGGGCATTATCCAATGGCACAATGTGGTAGCCTTCAGTCTGGATCTTGCCAGTTATCTTCAGTGGGTTTCAATCTCCATATGTTTTTTTATATTGGCTTATATCTGAAGTACAGCACAGTACTTTAGTACAGTACTTTAGTACACACTATCTTTAGTACAGCACAGTAACAACTTAAATGGGAGGTTTAATGAGAGTTTTCTTGTTTACAGTTGGTCTGAAAAGTCTAAAATGTGGAAAAAGCATGTAACAGGTTGCCTGTATTAAATTATAATACACCCTATCTGCCATGGTCTTGCATCTTTCAAGCCAATAGCAATGTTCATTGTATTGGGCTAGTTACCCTCTCTCAACCCAGCTCATCTTACAGGGTTGTTGTTGTGAAAGGATAATTAATGACGTGAAGAACTTAGTTGGAACATAATAATGCTTAGAATATGCTAAACTGAATAGTTTATAAATTCTCTTTTTCATGAATGCTATAACATAGCTAGACAACCTTATGAGTTATACCCTGAGCCTTTCCTATACCATCCTTCAGCCCTGTGGACCCTTCATAGTTTATTAACAAAGTTGATTGTCTAGCTTCTTGATAAAATTTGCTGATAAATTGCTTTTTGAGACTTAACAGTTTTCAAAAAAGTAATGCTTTTTCTATTCCATTTTTAAAGATTTAAAAAGTATATTAAAAAAAGAGAAAACATCTGCCATCAAGAAGCACAATTCTATTGCAAAAGGTAGGATTAGGCTCACTGATTTTAATCTTTTACTGGCAATTGCTTGCAACAACTACATTTTCTCTGTCTGACAATGTCACTGCTATCATGATCCTAAGACATTTATATGGCTGTCTTGTAATGGATTTCTATAGAACTTCCTTCCAAATACAACTGATTAGGACTGCATTCTAAAACCAAATGCTTTTCTTTCACACAAATCTCTTATGATCTGACTAAATTAATGAAACATGTTTTCTGTGAGGAGATAATGTAATTTCTATTCTCTCATGCTGCCACTCTTTTTTTTTTTTTTTTTTTAAAAAAACCATACTGAACATTTGTGTGTGCAAATGAGCAGGAACATTCACAAAAGAGATGTAATGGGCCAGTTTACTGCTATACCTAAGGATATCTCAGGCTGCATTGAATTATAGGTTCATGAAGGAGATAATATTATCAGGTCACTGTAACGCTAAGCGGTATTACACTTTAGCAGATAATTTCTGCGGAAAGGCTCACATTTGAAACGTAAAAGAACAAAATATATCTAGCCACAATGCTGTCTGAAAAAATATTTATATTTATATTCAACCCCCTCAGCTAGATTTTCAGACACATCTCTGCTTAAAAAGCAGTCACCTGACAAAAACAGTTCTAATTATTACCCCCTTGGGCTAACATTTTTCAGAGTGACTGGCTAAAATGCACTCCAGCTCATAATTTCTCTCTCTGACACTGGAAGACATAACCTAGTTTCCTCTAATGCAAAAGTCTCTAATCAAGAGGGCAGGACCTTGTTCAGTATAACACTGAAGGGAGAAAATACAATTTGAGCAGGAGGAAATTGCCGACATAGGTTGATAGTTGTACCATTCTCATATATGTTTCTTCAGGTTTAAATATCTAGTTTTATTTTATACTAAATTACAATTGAGATAAATCCTGCATTTTTTTTCCTCCAGAAATTTTATATTATAATTATAAAGATAGCCATACTCTAATATAACTTAGAAAAGCATGCATTTGCAGTTGGTTTATAAAGGCAATTTACAGGTCCAGGCTGAACATTTTATTGTGTTGGGAAGAACTGCTTCTTATAAGTGCACATAGGCATTAATAAACTTGATCTGTAAATTTGTAGTGACATTGATTACGAAAATAATACTGAATGATGTTTATTTTGAGAGTGAGTATGAAAATACTTTTATTGATTTAAAATATTCTTAACAAATTGCAATTTTAACAGCATCCTAGGTCTCTGCAACTAGCAAACACTGGGAAAAATAGGGCTCAGAAGCTAAAATAATAATTTTATGTTGGTTGGGAAGGCTTGGGTAATGTTAAGAATTTCATCATGAGGCAGGATCTCATTCATTTATTGGATCTTATACATTTCTGCAAAAAAAAACAAAACAAAAACAAACAAACAAAAAAAAAGCAAACCCATACCAAAACAAAAAAAATAATGGAGTCTCTTCTCTGAAGATGGGCTCATATAGTATACTAAATCAGAATGAGATTATTTGCTTTTGGGTTAGTGAAATGTGCAGTCTTGCCATAGGGCCTTGTAAACACTGTGAATGGCTTCAAAATTGTGAATGGCTTAATATTATGAATCTAGCCAATTCTGGTTTATAATGATGACTATACAAATAATCACTTAACATAGCATGTAAACATAGTCTCTAAGTGGGACAAATAGCAATCCATCTGTTCCTTGCAATTTACAGGATTATAAAGTTAGACTACTATGCATCTTGTTTGTGGCACTTGTGTAATTATCTTCTTAAAGAATGAAAAAATAATTAAGACAGGCAAACCTAAAGCACAGGCTGCTATCTTGGGAAACAAAAATCAAATGCACAGGTACAGGATGTGGGTTAACATGGCTTATTAAAAGTACTTATGAAATTGATTTTGGAATAAAAGTTAATTACAAACTGAATATGAATTAGCAAAATAATGTGCTTGCAGAAAAGGCAAATGAAATTTTAGTCTGCATCAATGAAGTTTAATTCCACTTTACTTTGCATTAGTGCATTTAATCGAATATTTAAACTGAATTTTAATGATATAAAATTTAATTTTTACTAGCCCCCACTAATGATTTATTAATATTTTGTGGGAAGGTATGTCATCTCTAGCAATTTTTGGAAAAAGTTATATAGTCTTATATTTAAAAAAGTCATTTTTTATTTAAAAAATTTCAAGCTGCTTAATTAATGTAGAAAACATAATTTCACTTTGTCGTAGAAAGGTTTATAATTACACAGTATATAAAAAAATTTCTGGCTATTGAATATTCCTTCATATTGTTGATCCATATTTGTTAGACAAAATAAAATTATTTTAGGAGGTTTTTAACATTCTGATTTTAGTTCCAGGTTTACTTGCTATTTAAGCAATATTTGATTAGTGTAAAACTTTAGAAAAAAGATGGTTCTTGCTTAAGTCTTATTGTTTTACAAAAGACTAACTGTATAATAGTTTTTTAAAGCCTCAAAATTGCTAGCTTCTAAGCAAGGAGGTTGGTTATTGTTTCTTTTAACATAGCATGAATCAGCCATTTATGATTTGTAATCAGTGGTGAACTTAACTGCTTTTCTTTATTCAGTTAACTATCACTATACAAACCATGCTTTAGCTTGCTGTGTGAACCCATCTAATGTGCCAGAGACAAAGGCTAGCAATTTATTTTATACAGCTGAGCTAAATGGAGGAGCCACATCAGTTACTCAAACATGGAACAGTCCTAAAATTTACCTAGTTGCTTCATTTCAGCTAGCAAATTTTTTAAAAATTAAATAATTTCATTTTTTATTGCTATTATTTCTTTTTACTTCAGAACCATGTTATTTTTCTTTAATGCTGAACTGTAAGTGTAAAAAGGCAGAGCATTTGTCTCAACAAACATAGACACTTTGGGCACTGAAATGAAAGGAGAGGCAACAACATATTCCATCTATTTACCCCGCTTGAGTTTAAAGTTACATATTAGTAAATGTAGGGACCAAATGGTTCAGGAAAAAGATTAACATGGGAGTGGAGAAACTGTGTTACTATAGGAAGCAAAGACTCCTAAAATGAAGGAAAGCTAGAATGTTCCTATGTGTAGCGTGCCTTTGAACCCCTGAGATTCCAGTGAGATGCTAAGACAAGGTGAATGGGGATAACATAGAAAAAGGGTGTCAAACTTGCATCATCATGGCAACGTCATGTGATGCATTGGGACTTTTTTTTCCTTCTCTAAACCGGGTGTGGGTGTGGCCAGCATGTAACGCATCGAGTTTGACAGCCCTGATATAGAAGAACCATGCAATGAATAGCTAGAGAGAAGTCAATGAAAGAACTGAAAATTGTGTAAGCATATTAGTGTAAGCATATTAGAATTGTCTATATTGGCCTTCTTTGGGGAAACTTTCAGTGAAAATAAACAGATGACAGTTGCCTACTTTAACGTAATATTTCCCTGCTTAAAAACTGGATAGATTATTAATGGCAATTTTGTCATTAAGTACTGAAAAATCTTGAGAATTGTATCTTTTGTATTCGCATACAGCTTTTATTTTGAATTATGTCAAATTATTAGTTTTTAAGCTATAGGACATCTCAAAAGATTCATTACAAACCAAGAACAATGGAGAAAAAAACATTCTGAAACACAGAGAGAATATCTTCCCACTGTCCTATAAGAAGATTTTATAGAATAACTTCATGACTGTATTTGTCAGATGGGCTCTGCTGGAAGATGTCAGTGTTCTCTTAATATTTCCAACTGCCTCTGCAAATAATGCCGTGCTATGTATAATACATTTATTTACATCAGCAAGCAGATAAATGCAGTCTGCCATTCCTGGTAAACTATTATGAAAGCCTGAAGGGAAATAGTCTTAGGGAGTTCTAGGCAGTATAAAACATTGAGGGCAATATTCAGTTACATTCTGGCTGCATATTCAAAACCGCAAATTTGCTGACGTTCCAGTATAACCACCAAGGGCATTTTTTCCTGAAAGTTGCATATATGAGCTTTTGAAAGCACATTTGCTTGAGAATCATCACCCTTGACAAAATGGTGCTTCTATAAGCAACAAGCACTTGACTGTTTTCACCATTTTGAAAAACCACATAGGAGTGACATACATTGTTTTTCCCAGCTATGCTAAATTAAAGTACTCTCCAGAGAATTGATCTCTTGATACTTTTGCAGCTTGAGTTTGTCTCAAATCACCATTCACTGTATCTGGCCTTTATTAAAAATACTCCATCCTCCTGATTCATCCGAGCAGTAGGAATGCCTTGAGGTAGACAAAAAAAAGAGGTCTTCAAATCTGAGATTGGATTATTTTTAAGGCATTTATATTATCCATCACACAATTCTTTCCCAAATGAACCAAATAATAAAAATAGAAAAATATAGAGATACAAGGTGAACTTCTGTGACTTATGTAAAAAATACCATGAAGATATTTAATGCTGTTATATTTTGCTTGCTGAGATATGAATCCAAAATTATAAACCAGATGAAAATTATTTTTTTTCCTCATGGCTTGCTATCAGATAAGGGCATCTTGTGAATGGATTCTAATATATGCTGTTCTTTTCACACTGAATCATAAAACATGTGTTCTGATTATTTATTTATTTATTTATTTGGTTCAATTTATATGCCGCCCTCCTCTGGAGACTCAGGGCGACTTACAATCCGTTAAGCAACAGCCTTCATATTTCTGTATATACCTATACAAAAATAGTATAGGTAGTATACCTATACTTAGTAGGGCTTTCGGCCCCCCATAAGCGGTGTTCTTTTTTATACAAAGTCAGCTTATTGCTCCCACAATCTAGGTCCTCATTTTATCTACCTCGAAAGGATGGAATGCTGAGTCAACCTTGAGCCTGGTGAGATTTAAACTTACAGTAATTGCAAGCAGTTGGTGCTACTTAACAGCACTTTAGTCTGCTGTGCCACCAAGGCTCATTATTAACTATGATCACATGAATCTTGTTTTAAGATAGGGATTGAACACTCAGTGCCTGTGTGGCTCCCCCCACTATCCTGGAGTCAACCAAACTTGCAGAAGTTGGTAATAAAACTGACTTTAAAAAAATTACGAACGTAGCCATTTTGGGAATTTGTAGATATAATTTAACTTGATCTCAGGAAAGATTTGTCAGACTATCCCATACCATTTTTTTGTATGTAAGAATAGTTTAGATGGCATGGATATTATGTTAATGCCTAAATGTTTTGAAATCATGCACAAAAATGCTAATCAATCGTTCATTAAATTGGAGGGAGACAGTGAGTGGAGAATTTCAGGCATCAAGTCTGTTCTGTTCTCTTTATATTTTTATTAATGATTTGAATAATGAAGTAGTTTGACTTGGACATTTTTAAAAAGCAAAATTGGCAGATTAAATATATGAGAAGTTTACTGTGCTTATATCATCTCTCAACCCCCCTTTTTAAAAAAGCACAAAATGTAAGCATTATAAATGTCATATATTGCCTGCATATGATGCACCAGAGACTAGAAGGGGGTAAGTCTTTACAGACATCACACGTGACTATATCAGCCAATGAACTCTCTTATTGCTCTCTTACCTAGAAGCCACTTGGATATCTTCCCCTTTTTTTTCTCTCTCTCATCTATTTCTCAGCGAGACAACACGTGAACTTCTCTCTCCTCTCAACATCTGAGTCATACAGTTAGGGTAAAAATGCAACAGGACACCCTGTTCATTATCATATGCATGTATATATTTGTAAATAATAAAACAATATTTTGAACCTGAAGCTGTATTGACCAAATAACTTCCTTATAGAACCAAATGAGCACGACCATCAATATATATCTGATAGTAAATTGATGATGTACCATCCAAATTCTATTGGGGTGATTTTGGGGGTTTGGGAGAGTGTATACAAAGGGCCATTGGGCCACGGTTTATCCATCTCTGTCATAGTTTATGTTTTATAAATCACAAGAGCTATGTTTCCTATCACACTAAGCCAAAACCTAACAAATCACATATAAATCAGCAAGTATTAAAATGTATGGAACGGAAGTATTTTTTGCACCTAAACTTTCTTAACCCCTTTTTACCATTGTATTTAAATTATTATTTTTTGTTGACAAAGCCTTAGCAGAAGCAAAGTATTATCCACTTTTCCTGTGGATGACATCACCAAAAAATAATAACTAGACTCTTGCAAATATATAGAAATTATTAAACTAAAAGAGGAAAGTGCTGCTAAACTTGTAGATCTTTAAAAAAAAAAACACCAGCCATTTAATTTCTAAACTATAACCCTATTTGGTAATTTCCAAGTTGCCATTTTATGAAATTCACAGTTGGGGGTTTAGTATTCAAGAACTGAGCTATTTTGGATAGTGGCAATAGTAACTGTATGGAGACACAATATTGTAAAATTATCATATTTTTGCAATGAACTCTTTGATTTCACTATCTTCTTTTCAATTACAGCTCTCCTATTTGAAAGTAATAGCAACCCTAAGCCAAGACATCTTTGTATATAAATTATTTTTAGATTACTTATCATAAAATCAGTTAAAAGAAACAATCAAAAATGTGTCTGCTGATGGAAAAAAATCCTGCTTCAGGTAAGATTCTCTCACTAGGTTAATAGAAAACATTAGAAGGTATTGCTTCAGCTCATGATTTATCCTTCTTTACTTATATTTCTTTTTGCATTTCCCATAACTTTTTGAATGACTTTACACCAGAGTCTGTATCCCATAATGGGCCAAAACACCCTGTCACAATCCAAATGAAAGAAAGAAATCCAGAAAGTACAGAATTCCAACACGTTCCCCAAAGAACAGAGTCCTGCTTCACATTCTTCCTCAATTCAAATAAACTAAACTCCACTTAGTATCCCGTCTCCTAATGGGCACCCCCACTGGGAACTCTGTGAGATTACCACTGTGGAGTAGGCCTTTACTGCAGCTGGATATGTAAACAAGCCCATAATCCATTTGAAAGAACTCTCACAATTTGGCAGAGTTTGCAATGTTGTTAACATAGTGTGCCAAAAGAATAACAAAGCCATCATTTTAAGTTTATTCATGGACTTGTATTAATCAAGAAATTTTCCAGAAATCACTTGTAAATGAGGGACCTTCCAGAAATTCAGCATTTGGACAAGAATGTTTCCAGATGACTGTTTGCTTATCTGCAACATGTTCCTCAAAATAAATCACAGCTTTATCCAAGTTGAATGGAGACAGAAAACATATTGCTGCTGTAGAGCAGAAAGTAAGTTCTCCTTTGATCTCCATCCACTATTTGGACTCTCAGTTGCTACTTCCACTCCCAGTCAGAATTTAGGTCAGAGTTCTCATTTCACAGGAGGTGGCCAGAGATATTTCTGGCAGTAAATTTAAAGAAAACCAAGTGATGGATTCAAACTATAATCATATGTACAATAGATTTTATCTCCCTGTAGACACTAGTCAGAGAGGTTTTGTCTTTATGTATCAGTTTTTAATTTTAACCTCATTATAATGAATTCATGTGGAATTCTGCTTTCCTTGGTATGTCTGGCAGTAGAGAGCAGAATAATTCTCTTAACACTTACAGGTGGGATTTGGAAAAGTTGTTTTTGTACATCCAAGCTCTCATGTGATAAATACCTATTATCGGATAACTAAATGGTTGTATGAATTGCCCTTCGCCTTTGGGCTTCCCTGTGGATTAAAGACTCCATTTGTAGGCTGCTGAAATATGCTTTCACATAATGGAAAGCTGCAACTTTTGAAAATCTTTGATGGCATTCACTAGTCCCTAAACACAATGCATTTTTATACTATTAGCAGTTGCCATCAAGATCCCCCAAACAGCATGAGGCTTGCACATATTACAGTTATCTAATTACGACTTAGTCCATTTGAGAGTGTAGCATGGGACCATATATCTATACTCTATTTATAATGGACTTCTTGCTTTTTGCTCCAATCAGTCCATTTGAATCAATATCAAATACCCTTTTTATCACAACTCTTGTCATTGCTAGGTGACTTTGCACCAGGCACTGCTTTGTGTGAAATAAACAGCTAACTTAAACTACCAGAGTTCAGCAATACTTATTCTCCAAAGCACCTGAGAGCAGGGCAAGAAGCAATGGGTGGAAACTAATCAAGGAGAGAAGCAACTTAGAACTAAGGAGAAATTTCCTGACAGTTAGAACAATTAATCAGTGGAACAACTTGCTTCCAGAAGTTGTAAATGGTCCAACGCTGGATGTTTTAAGAAGAGATTAGATAACCATTTGTCTGAAGTGGTGTAGGGTCTCCTGCCTAAGCAGCGGGTTGGACTAGAAGACCTCCACGGTCCCTTCCAACTCTGTTATTCTATTCTATTCTATTCTATTCTATTCTATTCTATTCTATTCTATTCTATTCTATTCTATTCTATTATCATGAAATTTAAGCTGCCACATCTTACATGGTCCATTTTGTTTACTACAAGACTTAATAAACAACTATGTAGCAACATAAATAATTTCATTAAATATTTCATCTAAAATATTTCATTAGTACAGCCAAAAGCAAGCAAGTTCTTTTTTGGAATGTTCTAATGGCTCCAAAACAAAGGAAAACATAAGCAAAAACTAATTACATTAATTTATATCCTTTTTGTTAAATAGAATAAACTTCTCTAATAAACTGTATTTAATAAACTGTGTTTGTGGTGGGCTGGAAAATATAGACTATTGAAGAATATAGGGAAAAATGTGAAATTTTTGGCTTTTTCATAAACAAAAGACATTAAATTGTTTTGATTTTTTTCTTAGGTAATATACAAACCAAAACAGCTCTTGTGTTAGTAGTATTTTGAACATAAAATGATTTATCAAGTTAATTTCTTATAAATTCTTGCTCTATAAATTTCGGCAAAGGAGTTTGTGCATTCATGATACACTATAAACAATAACTTGTGTGCATTCTCAATACATTTATTAAGTTATTATTTCCATGATGCTTTTGAAATATCAAAAGTGAGACTTCATTGAAAAATATTAGCATACTGTTACAGAAATGGAATTAGAAACTCCAAACACCACACATGAAAATGCTTACAACAGATTGAAGAAAGTTCAGAAGACGGCAACCCAAATGGCCAAGGATACAACTTTCTACTTCTAAGGAAGGATATGGTTGAAAGGTGAAAAACCATGATGTGGACAGAGAGAAGCCAAGGGACATAACATAACATAACATAACATAACATAACATAACATAACATAACATAACATAACATAACATAACATAACATAACATAACATAACATCATAAATAACATAACATCATATCTCATATCAATCTGTATTATGGTCATAGACCAACACATCTATGGTAGGATCACAGTTCTATGTCTTGTCATCCTCTGAGGAGGTAGGATCCTGATCATTTCAAAGTTAATAATCATATTTAATACCTTTTAACTACTCTGTGAGGTGTGCAATGTATGGAGGCAGATCTTTGGGTGGTGGTAGAGCCTGTAGTATTTTGCTGTCTCATTTTCCAGTTTTCATGGTGGAATCTATTTTAGGTAATTCCAACTAACATGGTCCTATGATTTTTCTCATCAGTTCTTTGGTGGAGAATATTTCTTTTTAATATCTTATTGGTGCTGTTTAGCTACTGATTATTTCTCAAACTTTCCATTTCTAATTCCTAATTCCATTCCCTAAAGAAATTTTAACTAGGTATTAGTACATCCATAACTAATATTCATCATGTGAAATTGACAACAATTTCAAAACTTCATCTAAACATGAATGATGGAAATGAAAACAATTTGGGACATGTGAAAAGGATCTAGGTCTTCTTGTTATCTATAGATAGAGATACAAATAGTAAAGATATGTCTGAAATCTTGTGTGGTACTACAGATCAGGTAACAACCCAGATACTATACAGTTATGGAATTTACATCCATGGCAAACAACCTATTTTAGACCAGCATGATGTAATCAACAAGTTCAGACCATAATGATGATAGTAAATGAGTTGAATAGAATATAATAATATATTATTAAACTTTCTCTTACTCATTTCTCTTAGTCAGTGACCTACAAGATGGTGAATTGTCATAGAAAATTCAGAATGTAGATCACAACACTAAGGAGAAGAATCATATTCATTGCAACAGTTGTTGAATGTCTGATTTACAAGAAAGCGGGGTCCGGAAAAAAGAGAAAGTAATTTTTTAAATAGAAGTTGAAGCATACAATCAGTGGTGAGCTTCCGAACTGGGGCGAACCAGTAGTGGTGGCGGCAGGAGGTTCTGCCCATCTGACCGGATGTCATCATGGACACTCTGTGCATGCGCAGAAGGTTCTGTGCACCCTCGCGCTCCCGGTTCCAAACTGGTAGTGAAGGTACCTGGAATGCACTATTGCATACCAGGGGTGAAATGCTCCTGGTTCAGACCGGATCGCCCGATCCAGTAGCGATGGAGGCGGGCGGTTCGGAGAACCGGTAGCAAAAATCCTCCCGCCCCATGCCCAGCTGAGCTGTGCGATCATCAGAGGCTTTTTTTTTAAATTTTTAAAAGCATTTTTTCTACAACTTTGGCCGAAAAAAATGCTTTTAAAAGTAAAAAAAAAAAAGCCTCTGATAATCGCATGGCTCATCAGGCATTTAAAAGAAAAAAAGGGTTTTTTTCTTTTAAATGTTCTGATGATCCCAGCTGAGTTGATCAGCAGATGGTCAGAGCATTTAAAAGAAAAAACCCTTTTTTTTCTTTTAAATGCTCTGACATTCCTGATCAGGGAACTCAGCTTAGATTGTCAGAGCCTTTTGAAAGCATTTTTTTACAACCTCTTGGCCAAAGAGGTTGTAGAAAAAATGGTTTTAAAAGTAAAAAAAAAAAAAAAAAGGCCATGCCCACATTTGCCCCCCCCAAGCCACGCCCACAGAACCGATAGTAACAAATTTTAGATTTCACTCCTGCTGCATACAATGCAGGAAATGCTAGGGATCTTTTTTACTGAACAGTTCTGAAGAAGCTAGGCAGGTCCTTGTCCATGACTCTGGGGTATTTTTATTGTTAAGCAAAATGGCCCTTTAAGGAGGCCAGCAGAGCTAAGGAGGTTGATTGTTAAAGGAAATTGAATGTTGAGGGTGAGACTTTGGGGTTTCTTGCCTTGTTACAATGGTGTAATTCCTTTATTAGGGTTGTCTTTGGCCTATACTGTAAATTGAAGTGTGATGCTTCTATTCTTTTGGTTTTGATGGGACTGTAGGGGGCTTGGTCTGGAGGCAGAAAGGGTCAATTTGGGTCTGATAAGATTAGAAGCTGATAAGCACAGAAGCTGAGTTTGATCGTGTACATGTTCAAAAGACAGGGAAGGAAAAGAGTGCATCCTTCGCTTTATTTGCCGTATTTATTTTTCCCACCACAAAAATAAATGAATTGGAGCTGAATAAGTACACAAAATCCAAATGCACTCCCTTTCCTTGGCAATATGTAGCTACGTGTGGCAACAGCAGAATATAGTTCAAGCTCTGGTATAATGGCCTTTGCAATAATCTCCTAGAATATTGCCAGATGAAGTTATTGTTATAACTCTAGGGGATAATATTCTGCAGCTAAAAAATGATATCAAAACTTAAATCCCTTGATGTTCTTTTGCTCCTTTTCTAGAAACTGGAAAAAAGGCAAAATGAAAAGCTGAGATGAATCATTAAACCAAGTTTACAAAGAAGAATTAGACTGAAACTGGTCCAGTTGTTTTTCTTCATGTTTGTAGGTTTGGTTATGGCTGAGGTGCTGTTAGGATAGCTAGATGGAATTTACCAAAGCTTGGTAGTATGCCATAGCTGAATCAGGGGCAACCTAAATATAAAAGTGTTACATAGGTATAGTTTCAGATAAGTAGTGTTGCACTTATAGACAAATTTCTATACATAGGCATATCGTTTACACTGAGTTTCAGAATTAATTGCATTATGTTTAAATTTAAAATTGTGGCCCTTTCTTCACCCAAGGGGATCCTTGTTCTTTTAATCCAAGATGTGATTGGGAACAAAGCAAAACCAATCCCACAATTTACTTATTGATATAAGACCTTAATTTATTCTATTATTACTAGTCTGATTTGGAAGATTATAACGACCTTATTGTGTATGAATAATCTGATATTAACATATGATGTTTTGGAATAAATGGCGCTTACTTGGAGATAAGAGTACCTAAGAGTGAAAGGCATTATGCTGAAAATGATTACTGTGCCTCTAAACAAAGAATAAAGACCAGAGGTAATTTAATTTCATTGAATCTCCATTCCTAATTCATGTTAGTTCTAACCCGTACAAATAATTGTGTGAATTAGCTCTCTTTCAGTGGTATATTTTGGCATGTCTTAATGATATTTGGTGTGTTTTCTGCTCAAAAGATTATTCATCCATCATTCTTCCAATTAGAGAGAAAAATGCAAGCCTCCCTCACCCCCTTTGCCACAAACTGGCAGTGTGAAGACTATATTGTGTCAAATGTCTGCAGTTATATTTATGTGACTGATGAATAAATTTAGCATTTTAGTTTTTATTATTATACAGACGTCTCAGAAATATTCACATGGGAAAGTATTAAGAATTTATAAGCATGAAGACAGCAAGTTGTTGTAATACATGCTATAGAGAGGTGCAAAGAAAGAGATTAACATAAACTGCATACTGGTCTAGTAAATTAGCCCTGCACAGTGTATGAATCTGACAAGAGCTTTGAACATTTGCAATGGGATCACAACTGCTACTACTCTCTATGCAATCCCCATTGAAATGAAAGCGAATTACACAAAAGCACTGATGTGTTCTGCAACTTCCATTCATTTCAAAGGCTGAGATTGAAGTTGCTGGTGGATTGTGCCCATTATTTTTAATGTGATATCACCAACTAGTGACATTAAAGAATAATTCATCATCTTTGTGCAAAAGCAGTAATAACAAATGTAAACAATTTCCCATAACATTTTAGCTAGCCCGAAGATCTTTCTATTTCTGAACTAATGTACAGTCTCGCAAATTTTGTCAATAAATCACAAACTGTAGCTTTTAATGACTTTTTTTAAAAAAAGTTCCTTGTTTCATATTACTTTACACTCAATAAATAGCTCTTAAATAAAATCTTTTTTTAAATTTGCACTGAAGACAGCCTTAG
This sequence comes from Arizona elegans, assembly GCA_022577455.1. NCBI lineage: Eukaryota > Metazoa > Chordata > Lepidosauria > Squamata > Colubridae > Arizona > Arizona elegans. Next base: position 55,777,501 of record JAKOOJ010000008.1, read on the forward strand.
ATTACACATACTATATGTTCTTTCTGAATGTGGCTTGTACAGCTGTTTTGTTTTAAGATTTGTTTGAAATAATTGCTTATATGGGGTCTTTGTCTGTTCCAATTTGGGCAGGCATGTTCCTAATTTAGATAAATGTATCTTGATCAAAGGGAAGGAAGAGTAGAAAATGCTCTCTGTTTGGTAAACTGATACTGATTCTTAAGGGATGGAAAGATCCGAGGGCAAAAATACCAGAATAGATAAGGAGAAAATACATTTTGGGGAAAAAAGCGTTAAATCTTGCATGAAGCATATAAATATGTTAATTAGAAAGTATCTCTTTATTGAAAAAGAATGCTGAGGTGAGGAAAACATTCTGCTAATATATAGACAATCTTTTACCTCTCCTCCATGTAAAGATTATAGAAAATATTTCTTGACATATAAATAAGTAAATACAGCAACTTTCCATCTCTCTGGCCTCCTGCTGGATTATAGTAGAACTCTATCAACAATTATAAAGGGCCACAGAAGCAATTTCAATAAATATTTCATTATAGGAGCACACAACCATAAGTATTTCAAATAAATACATGTATTTACTTGGTGGACACTTGCTGTGAAATGTCTATAGTCTTCATTTATAGACCAACACTTTTTTTAAACATCTAAAGAACGATTTCCCCCTAGTGTTTTGGTTGATTATTTGCAAAAGTGAAATACTTTTATCTGTTCTACTGTTAAACAGAATATCAATTCATTGAAGTTGTTGCGTATCAGAGTGTGCCTGGATGGAACTTGAAGAGAAGAGACAACATTTTTGGATTAAATTAGAACTCTTAAATGCTTAGATGATAAATTTGAATTGGTTAATATCTAAATATTGACTCAAGTGGAAATATCTGTGGTAGTATGCAGTCAGTTTGTCTCCATCATTCCATTTCTGTATCTGCACAACTTACTGAGTCCCAGAAACTCAAGAATAGCTGATATTGCCATTTTTTGATCTTTGCTGTTTACACATAAAATATTGTCAAGGAAGAATTGGTCAAATGCTCTTCCCAAACCAAAAGATTTCAAATCTCTGATTAGTGAGAGGCAGTATCTGATACTATTTAGTGGCCTTGGGATATCTAGCATATCATATCCCAAGGATATATTTTTTAAACATGCCATATTTTAATTCACAATGATGTATTAAAATAATTTGCACATTGGCTTTAAGGCAGTAAAAGGCACTATCCTGATAATGTAAACAATCTGATATCCCCTTTCCTATAGAAGGTTCAACCTGAGGGAAATCCCCCCATCCCATGGCAAAACCTGAGGGGCCATTAATAAATGCCAACATAACCAAAAACTATCTAAAGAGTTAAATCTAACGATCAAGTCAGAACCCACATTCCTGGCCTAAATGTGAAAAATTATTTGAAAAATTATTTTTTCACATTTTTTACTTCATATTTCACATCTAAAATATACACATAACAGACCATTATCCAGCTACCCATGATTTGGGAAAAGAAGGAATGGAAATTAAGTTAATTACAATTTAGGCAGCTGAGTATTATGATATCAGTTCTGAAAATAAATGGAAAATACCATACACAGAAATGAATATATACACGTTTTTTTGTTGTTACAAAAATATTCTGTGCACTAAGAGACAGCTCTTGAGAGAGCTATGACCTGAAATTCCATGTTAAAATCATCAACATTTGCTTCCCATTAGAACATTTAGTGAAAATTCAAAATTTCCTTATGCATTTTTTTTTATTGCAAAAGTTTTACAATTACATTTTCACCCCTTCCCCCCCCCACAACCCACCCCAAACCTCCCAACCTCACCCTTCCTAACCCTCCCTAACCCTCTCCTCCCCCCGGACTTCCATACAATATACTCAGATCAAAAAGAAAACCCCCCCTTTGTATAAAACTTGAACCCCTCCCTCCCCCTTGTAGTTTTTCATCTTCATTACATTAAAATATTTCTATCTTAATATAACATTTTCAAATAAAGGCTATTCGGTACTTCCTAGTTTGATATTAGTTCTGAACATAATCTATCCACTTTTTCCATTCCCATTGATAAGTCTCTTGTGAACAGTCTTTTAAATATGCTGAAATCTTCGCCATCTCTGCAAAACTGGCCATCTTCAAAGTCCATTCCTCGATAGTGGGCAAAGCTTCATTTTTCCAATATTTACCTATCAATAATCTCGCTGCTGTTATCATGTACAATATCAACTTTGTTTCACCCAATGTAAAACCCTTAACTATACCCAATAAAAACAGTTGTGGAGAAAATTGAATTTTTTTCTTCAAAACATTCTGCATAACCCACCAAATTTTTATCCAAAAAGCCTTAACTTCCTTATAAGTCCACCAAACATGATAATATGTAGCATCTAGACTATCACATCTCCAATATTTTGGCTGAACATTAGGGTGCATACACGACAATTTTTTGGGATCTAAATGCCATCTATAAAACATTTTATAGAAATTTTCCCTCAAGTTCTGCGACTGTGTGAACTTAACATTCTGGACCCAAATTTTTTCCCATGTTTCCAACATCACTGGTTCTGCAAAATTTTGTGCCCATTTAATCATACAATCTTTAACCAATTCAGTTTCTGAATCCCTTTCTAACAAGACATTGTATAACCTTTTAATATGCATTGGACCTTTCTCTTTTATATGTCTAACCAATTCTTTCTCATGCAACATAATACCAGTTTTTTGGTCCTCTTTCCATCTCAGTTGGAGTTGATTATACTGTAACCAAGTTAGATTAATCCCTTCGTCCAACAGTGTCTCGAATGTCTTCAATTGCCATCTGCCCGCATCTGTAATTCCTTATGCATTTTATTAATAATAGAGTGATTAAAAACTCAAATCAAAGGCACCGCCTTTCATATAGAAAATGACCTAAGGAATGATACTTTCTCATTCATAATCAAGGTATAAAAATGTAGTTTAAGTTTCAATTTTACAATGTTCAAGGGCCAAGATACTGTTTCTCTGTGATTCATGCAATTCTTTGCTTTTGGGGAAATACTATAAATATTATAATTAAATAGATGAATCCACTCAGCTGGGTTTTTCCAAACTGATCAGCATCAATCTTTAGTGAGAAGCAGATTAGTTGAAAGAGACCAAGTGATTGTCTCCTGGGTTGTGGATAAGCTGCAAGCAAAGATCTTCTCAATGGCTTATTTGTGAATAGAGATATTAGAAATAACCTTTTGCTGATTTTTTTCCCCAGGAGGAGGCAAAATTTCATTCACATTATTAAAGATGGAAGTTCATGTTTGCAATGGCAGTAGCATGGATTCTATCATAGTTATTTTGAAAGTAATAATAATTGTGGATAAGTTTTTTTTTTGGTGATACCTTGAGCCTAGAATAGCTGTGGGAAAAATAGGTGATTAATACAAAATTATGGAAGAGATTCTTGCTACATTCTATCTCACCTCTTAGTCAAGATATTAATCTACATTTCCAAGTGGTGTGGAATTATCAAACACATTTAAACCTTTAACCCAAACCATGCTTCCTGATTTGAAGGGAAGTATAGAAATATTTAACTTTATTCATGCAGCAGGAATTTTGCTTTATTCAAAATGTTATGAACTTACTGTTACATTGACCTCCTTATCTTTTTGGCAAACTAATCTCTTTGGTAAAAGTTCCTTGTACTTTTTTTGGGACCACTGCCAGAAGAACATTTGGAGGATTGGGTTGTAAATCAATTTACAAGGCTGGGAAATGTTGGCATTGGACCAAGGTATAATTTTCCCTGAACAAGAAAAACACAAACCAATTTCTGTCTTTTGCAAAGTCCAATAAAACAATATTTTCTCTTCCTTTTTAGCTCTCAAGAATAATAATTCTGATCAGCTGTTGCTTTTTACCAGGGTTTTAAATGGCATTGAGTGGAACCACCAGCTCAGCATAACAGCTTACTAGAAAGGATCTTCAGGCAAATCATTGGGATCAGTGCTAAACCCTTTGCTGTTTGCTTCAGGAAGTTTTAATTTTTTTTTTACAAAATGCTATGTAAAATAGGACAAAACATCTATAGGAAACTTGATACTTAGCAAGGTATGCAAAAATTAATCTGGGTGATTTTTTTATTGTCAGTATTATTGAAGTCTGTGTTAAGATGGCAGAGGCAACTGATATCAAAGTAATGCTAACTTGTGAAAACTTTCTCTCATGGCAACAGCAATTCCAACATGTGCCTTGCTGGATGAACACATGCCTATAAATTCAACCCAATAAATTATGGCAACTGTATGACTGGGGAGTTAAGTAGAATAACAGTGACTAAAGAAGTAGACTGGGAATCAAACTCCAAATCTATGTTCAGAAATGACTTCTGGATCGTAGACCAACCTTTCTCAACTGGGTCTCTGTAGAACACTAGGATTCCATGAGAGTTTGGCATGGGTTCTGGAATAAATTATGATTGAAAAAAAGTGTTTTGAACTTTGTACATTACACAGTGCTTAGTTCTATGACTAAGATCTGGCTTGCCATTCTACTTTTATAAATGATGTATTATTGTACATCTATAATTTTCTGATTATGCTGAAGTACCATGAGCTGTAGTTATAATATAATTTTTATTCAGGGGTTCCCTATGACCTGTCACAGGTTTGGCTGTTCCAGGATGAAAAGACTGAGAAATGCTACTCTAGGTAGTAGTTCATGCAAAATAGCAATAGCAATAGCACTTAGTTTTATAAGCACTTAGACTTATAGCACTTAGACTTTACAGTGTTTTACAGCCCTCTCTAAGTGGTTTACAGAGTCAGCATATTGTCCCCAACAATTTGGGTCCTCGTTTTACCCACCTTGGAAGGATGGAAGGCTGAATCAACCTTGAGCCTGGTGAGATTTCAGCTGCCAAATTGCAGTCAGCTGGGAGTCAACAGAAGTAGCCTACAGTACTGCACTCTAACCACTGTGCCACTGTGGCTCATAAAAAAAGAAAATAGAATATTAATTCAAGTCTTTTCAACTTTTAAATGTTTATTTTTAAATAAATGTCATGGGGGGCGGGAATGGAAGTCATAATTTTTTTTTATTTTTTTTCCTTACTATAAATTGAAATTATAGGAGGGCCTGTGCAAGAAAAAAAAAATGAGCGACAGTTTGAATGCAGTATATTTCTTTCAACTTCATCTTGAACTGCCATACATTATTATCCGAAACTGTTATATGTAGATACAGCTTTTTTATTTTAAAAAAATCTTCAACTCTAAAATGTTATTAATGTGTTGCGGTCAAATAGACTTGTCATTCCATAGGACTGATTTTGTGATATCCAAATCCATTTCCCTCAGCCCATTCAAACCTCTTTTCAAAATGAATCACATTTCTATAAGACCCCCTCCCATTTCTGGTTTAAGTTATTTTCTTCTTTATTGCTAAGTCTCTTGATGCTACTTAAATTCCAGGAGGCAAAATCTCTCCCAACTATTTCTCTGAAGAGTAGCTTGCCTAGCCTTCTACCTAAAAATAGTTCTCTGGCTGAATATAATGGTATGAGTTCTAGTTGGCATGAGAACTGATTCTTTGCTGGCAACAGTTTTCTCATTTCACTGATATACCTGAGAATCTGGCAGGACACTTTCTAAAAAAAGAATCACATGATTGCTTCATAAGCTACTTTTTTCTCTTCCAAATAATTATATTTATAAATCAATGTATATTTTTAGGGATGGGCAAGTCACTAGAATTGTGTCAGTCCATTATATTATTCTTTTGGGAGAAAAAAAAACAACACTAACCACTCAGCTTATTTTATCTGCCTGCCTGCTTGCCTATTTACTAAATTTATATTTTTTCCTATCTCACAAAAGTGAGTCTGGACAGTTTACAATACTAGAAGCTGTGGTAGCATAGTGTTTAGAATGCAGTATTGCAGGCTAACTCTTAACCAGTTTGATCTTAACTAGCTCAAGGTCAACCTTCCATTCTTTCAAAGTCAGTAAAATGAGGACCCAGATTATTTTGAGGGGGGGGGAGGCGGCCAATATACCGACATTTGTAATTTTTTCAGACAGTGCTGTAAAGCAATGTGGAGTGATATGTAAATCTGACTTCTATTGCTACTGCTATAAAACCAATAATTAAAAACATTCTACAAAAATCATTAAAAACAATTTTTAAAGAAAAACAAGATCACAAAAGGGACTACTTCAGAATATAGCTAGTGCATGAGCTTCCTATTGTCAAAGGATCCCCAGGTCTGTTGAAAACAACACCAACACATGGTGTTTCTAGAAGATCAGAAGGGTGGGTTAGTCTCACTGGGGAAGGAATGTGCAGGTGCCGTGGCAGAAAAGGTTCATCTCCTTGATCTGATTAGATGGAACTCCTTAGCAAAACTACCAACAACATGCATCTCTGCCAGATAGAGGGATGAGATGAGTAGATGTAGTCAGGAAAATACAGTACGTAAGAAAACCTGGTCAAATGCCATGTAGACTGTGGATACCTTACTCCATGGCACAGATGATCTCCCCCAGCGGTTTCATGATGTGATGGAATCTGCAAGTGAAGTGAGAGAGGGTAGGAGTCAAGAGTCTGTCTAGCCTAGAATCCCTAAATGTGTGGAAGTGACAGAGAACTAATTCTCCCTAAACCCCCTAAACCCTGCAGTGTTTATTAGCTCCTCCGGGTGCCGTCGGCCAAACAATGTTGACTGGTGGCCTCCAGGGGGAGAGCCTTCTCTGTGGGGGCACCTATGATCTGGAACGAACTCCCCCCGGAGATACGGAGGATCCCGGATCTGCGCACCTTCCGTCGCGCGCTTAAGACTTTTTTATTTCATCAAGCTGGCCTGGCCTAAATCTTCTCCCTTTTAAATATAAATTTTAATTTGTTTTAAATTATGGGGTATTTTAAATTCAGCCAAATTATTTAATTCATTTTTAATCTATTTTAAATTTTTTGTATTTATGTGTTTTATCTTGTGGCTGTTCACTGCCCTGAGTCCTTCGGGAGAAGGGCAGTATAGAAATTTAATAAAATAAAGTGTTCTGTAGAGAGTGCAGCTAGTCTGGCAAGTTTCCTGTAAAAATACAAGTAACAATAAATGTACTGCTCTGATCAACTTTCAGTGTTATTTTGGTTCCTTGCCCCAACACATGTAGATGTTAAACAGAGTTAACAAGACAATTAAATCCTGTGTGTCCCCCACCTCCCATAGCAGGGGCAGAGGGTGGGATCTCTCACTCCAGATCAACACTAACAAATATTAGGCCCCATGGGAATGAAGAGTGCTGTACACTACCAATTCCTGGAGTTGATTCAGAAAAATACCATGGTTAATGGTATGGAAAGCTGCTGAGAAGTCAGGTAGAGCCAGGAGGAATGCATTTCTTCATTCTGCTTATACCTGTTGAGAAATGCCCAGCTAGGTAAGGAGGAGAAATCAAGTGAGGCCTGAAATCATTGCACAATTGCAAGATATCAAGATCAACCCCCCCCCCCCCAAGTTCTACCTGTTTACAAGGGATGGCAAGCAGTTGGGGGAATTTTTTGTATTATAGGTAGAATTGCAATAAAGTAGTCAACTTGAATGATTCAGGTATCATTCTATTGCTTGGCCTGAAACTACTAGAGATCATCCAAAATTGCATCAGAAAACAATCCAGGTAATTTGCTTCATTTAAACTCTGCTGAAGATGCTCCTCAACCAACTTTTTGACAACCTATTCTTTCTAAATAATCTGATATTGACATCTTGGTTTTAGATATTTGCATATTGTTTTCTATGTGCTGGTTAATGACCACAACAATTAAAAAAAAAAAAAAAACCTCTCATGCTATTAGTAGAAAGAACTCTCTCATGTTTTAGTAGTGAGATTAAATTTGTTGCCAAAACCAGTTATTCTACCGGTCGTATATTTTCTTCTTTGTTAGCCTTGAAGCAAGAAATGCTTTATCTGATATGCATAGTCTAGTGGACATTAGTTTTTTACTAGTCTTCATGACTCTCTATAGCCAAATGAAGTGAAATAAGGCTTAATTCTTTGGATTTACTTTACCTAACTCTCTGAAGATTTCTGTCATTATTCAACTGATATTTGTTATCATGATTTCTATAGGAAAGTTCTTATAATAGCTTACAACAATATTGGTTATAAACAAATAAACAAAAGAACCCCCAACACTAATATCTGATGGAAAATTGATTTAGGGATCTCAGAAGTGACATACAAATCAAAACTTGGTAAAATTAAAAATAATGGCACTAGCTCTTGAACAAGAGATCTTGGGAAACAAATTCACGAAATATGTTACAGAAACTGAGTTGAATACTATAGTAAGATAATCAATACTATGATTTGGATCATCAACTATTTAATTAGAAAACCTTTATCTTTTGTGCCTTCTTAGAAAGTGAATTTAATTGGTATACATATCTGAAAAAAATAATATAGATACTATAATTGACTTTATTTTTCAGATTTTTTTAAAAATAAAGTAATACCTAGTAATAGGTTCCTATTCCTCTTCCAATTTCCCATGTTTCTAACAAATGATTTTCATTAATAGAAAAATAATTATAACTTTAAAATATATTACAGCTATTGAGGCTCCTTATAATACAATACCGGGCAAGGTTAGAATTTGTCTATTGGGGATGTGTGGTTTTTTTCAATACCACATTATATTTTGGAAAAGTTATTTTCATGGAAAATTAGTTCTCTCATAGCTTAAGAAAATGATCACAGAAGAGATAAAATTAATGGAAATGATATAATTCTATGAGATAATAAACAGGACAAAAACAAAAGAGAAATGAAGAGTCTGCTCTTCATTTTTAAGTAATATGGCATATATCACTAGAGTATAAAGTGTGGAATTCAAGATGCTTTATTATAACCATGGAAGATTGTGGCAACTTACTGAGAATCCTACTATTCATTTAATAGCAATTCTCCAGTTCTTATTCTGGCAGAAATATCCAGTATAATTTTCAGAAGCAACATTGAGATATATCTATGGCAACCAACTATTATAATTATAATATAATTATTATATAATTAGGACCCCCCTTGTTGTTTTTTTTAAAAACAAAAATAATGTTATTTTATTACATTATTCAACAGGAGGAAAATATGTACATAATATGATGGAGCAATCCTTTAGGACTGAAGTAACAAATAAACTATTGTAATAAATAGTTGTCAGAATTACTGCTATACCCCAATGCCACTGAATCTGATATACATCAGACTGTACTTTATAACTGTACATCAGTTATAAACTGATGGCAATATACACAACAATATATCAATGAATAAGACAAGGGATAATATACATATATACCTTATCTCTGAAAATGTTGTAGAATTGGTCTGCCTCTCTGCTACAATTCTGTTAATACTTTCAGAAAAAGTATATCAGGGGCCCTACCTTATTTGGGTTCAGGCTGAGTAACAGTATTGAGGCAGCATTGATCACAATTGTGAATGATATCTGAGGGCTTAAAATGGAGATGGGACAACCCTCCTGAGCCTCCTGGACCTCTTGGTAGCTTTTAATACCATTCATCATGCTATCCTTTTGGACCAGCTCTGGGGACTGGGAATGATAGCAGTGGTGGGCATGGCATGGCTTGGTAGGCGTGGCTTGGTGGGCATGGCAGGGGAAGGATACTATAAAATCTCCATTCCCACCCCAATCCAGGGGAAGGTTACAGCAAAATCCCCATTTTCTTCTGATCAACTGGGACTTGGGAGGCAGAGAATAGATGGGGGTGGGGCCAGTCAGAATTTTTACTACCAGTTCTCCGAACTACTCAAAATTTCCGCTACCCGTTTTCCAGAACTGGTCAGAACCTGCTGAAACCCACCTCTGAATGATAGGTATTGTTTTACAGTGATTCTCCTCCTTCCTTGGTGGCTGGTTCCAGGCCATGTTGGGAGGGGAGAGAAGAGACGTTTAGCCCTACATTCTATGGATGCCTCAGGGCTTGGGTCTCCCATCATTCTTCTCTAAGATGCAAATGAAACTATTGGTTGAGATAATTTCATAGCATAGGTTGTGATATCATCAGCATGTTGATGATACCCATTTGCATGTCAACTTGCCAGAGAGGTGATGTTGTTGTGATGCTGCTCTAGAGCCTAAAGGCTGTGGCGGTCTAGATGAGTACAAACCATCTCCAAGTCAACCCTAGCAAGACAGAGTAGCTTCGAGTTTGTGGGCTCCTGGGATTTGGAAAACTGTTTTCTCTTATTCTTGACAAAGTAGAATTTGTGGAATGAGCTTATAGACATTTTGGACTTTGGAGGTCCTCCTGGACTTGCAGCTCATTCTTGTGGAGAAAGTGACAACTATAACCAGAGGATGGGGAGACTTTGTGTTTCTTGGTAGAAAGTTAGGTTATTTGTGGGCCTGCCTCCCCTTGAAGGTATCTGTATTCTATCACACTAAAAGTTCCCAACTTTGGGCCTATGTGTGATATCATGGCACATAAAGAAAGGGGATAGGCTTGTATCACAATGCCATAATACTACTTTCATCAGTCTGATACATTTTTCTTTCCTGTGGTTGCTGACATTGAACTTATGTCACTGTATTCACATTTAAGATTGTATCTTAACTAGCATAAATATGTTTATACTCTGATCACAGTCACTGGTATTAGAAGAAAGAAAAGACTAATAGCTGCAGAAATACAATACAATCAAATTTACTAGTTCTGTGTATGAATAATGTGTTATATATAACATATACACTTGAACTATCAGCAAGATAAATTGTTCAGTGGATCATATGCTTCAGGCAAGGCTTATGATGAAAATATACAGTATTATATTTAAATTCAATGGATCAAGTTTAGTGCGTCAGGTAATAAAGCATTGAATTGCTCAGCTTTTCTGGAATTGTCTCTTAATGTGTTATGGCATTTGATCTGAAAAAATGTATGTAAGTCTCAAACAGATTATTTTCAGCATGTAAACATTGGCTTTAAGTCTTTCAAATTACTTCATGTCCAGTTCTTTGTGTTGTTTGTATTTCAAGCAGTTATCATTTTTGCAATAGATTTCCTGGAGTTAATTTAGATATATAGCTATAACAACTTTTAAGATGTCTGTGATTGTTTTAGGGAACTCAATAAAAAATCTCCGAAAGTACTGCAAATGCTAAATATCACAAGAAATCATGCACATCTCACATAATAAGCAATTGCATGATTTGCTCTAACTTATGTAGATGACATTCTCCTGAGCAAATTCATTTCAAATGAATGAAAGTTGGGTATTTGTTCATAACATTGCTTGTGTTGTTCACCAATAATCTGAACCAATTGAAGGAGACTTTATTTCTACCTTTTGTATTAAATAGCAGTTTCTGAAAGACCTCATCTTATTTATGTTTATTTTTGTGGTGCTGAAGGTGGACACACAGAATGCTTAATCTCCTTGGAATATCTGTATAAATCAGCTGTATGCAATCTACCAAATGCCAAACCAATCACCTTTAAAATTATATTGAGAAATCTTAGCTGTTTGAACCTTATAGGATCCCAGTGTCTTGTTTGATAGAAATCGTACGACTATGACAGTCAGTTATTAGACATACATTTAAAGAGCTAATCTGAGAACAAGGCCTTTGTCTTTACTTTTCCTGGGCTTCTAACCTTTAAAGGTGAGCTAGACAGCTGCAGAAAACTGATCTCATTTCCTGCCCATGGCAAGATTTTTCAAGTTCATCTTCTTTTTCCATTCTCACAAAATCTGATGAAAAAATGAAATGTCATGAAAACAAGCTCTCAGGCTAAAAAAAACAGTGTCTGTCTCTGTGACAGATGTCAATTTGAAAGGCTTCAGGTCACCTGTCAGAAGTATGTCAGTGTGATCTGTATAAACTTTAATTCAACCTCTAATACCAACATTTAACTTCTGCTTTTTAGAATATACCTTGTAAAGGACTCAATAAAATGAAGTCACCTACTCCTCTTTCACTTTTAACTCTGATTAATGAACCAAACTCTTAGATACCAAAGCAATAACAACAAAACCAAACAACAACAACTTCCAATTTAAAAGGACAGTTTGACCTTTATGTGCCCCTGGTAATAAACCAATCAGTGTTCTTGTAATCTAAACACAGATGCTGGGAGATAAACAAATTCTGCAGTTGTGAATAAGAATTTTGTTTACTGACCAAATGCAATGATAAGCAGTCCTGGACAGTTTTTAAAGCAAAATATTCTAAATTACAGTTAGTTAAGATGATCTTGATTAATAAGTGTAGCAATCTAACTTTACATATAAGAATAATCCAGACATCTACATGTATCTTCTGGTCTCTATTTTAAGAAAATGGGTTGTATGTGAAAATATTTCTCTCTCATCACACACACATGAAAATGCATACACACAGTCATACACACCACATGCACACATCCATGTATATACTTGATAAAATATCCTGATTACCAGAGATAGATATCATATAGTTCTCTCCATCTCCATTTTTATCTCCTTTGGGAGTATCTTTTAAAAAAATCAATGGGGCACTCTTATCTTGCCTGACCAAAGTCGTATTCTCTTCCTATTATTTTATTGTTTGAATAGTTAAAACATATAAATGAATAATTCATTGTAACTTTGCTGCCTCTAGTTAGTCTTGATTTGCGCAAAGTTGACCACATAGCAACAGCTTTGAGGATCTGATCAATAAATTCCGTCCTTAAATAATGTCTTTCACTAATTTCCTTTATTCTCTGTTGCCATTTTCATTTGATCAGTTAAGTCAGCTCTGGAAATGCATTATTAAAGGTTATGAGAAGCAACATTGAATGATTATTGGTGTCATTTTGAACTAGTACTGTAATATTGCCACAACCTAGATTTCCTTTATAAGAATAATGCTTTTTATGGTCTGATCCCTATCATGACTGTTGAAATCTTAAAAGGGGCTTAAAGAATAGTAGCAGAAAGGATGAATTTTCCAGCTGAAAGTAATATTTCTGAGCAGCAGGAAAATTAATTACTCTGTAACTGTACACAGGCAATGTGTTTATGTTATATGACAGAATGTTTGCAAATTTTCTGACTACTCTATTAGAGATTGCACCAAGTAGGGGCATCAACCAAGCATGCATTATTTAAGTGGTTGGTATGTAGTGACAATCTGGAAACTACATTGTTGTGGCTGCCTGTAGAAAAGTTCGCACTTTCTGAAGGAAATTCTTTCACCTTTGTGTGCCTATAGCATAGATCTCTCTTCGCAGCAGCTGTAAGATGCAGAGGAACTCTGTGACCTGGAAAATGTGGGACAACTGACACAAGGTGACCTTTGAATGCTGGGGTAGGCCCAATTAATTTAAAATTTTGCTTGGCCTTGTCTCTTCCAATTTTCTAAATCCTCCAGAAAAATGATTAATGCAGCCACTGCCAATGTGAAAATATTTTTGACCCTATTAAAGTCGACCAAGGGTAAACCAAGTGTAGGCTGGCATTGTATCAAACTAGCTTTATTAAATTTGATTGGAGGATTGTATGAGGAAGGGACAGACAAGGACATGATTTTCTGCTGCAACTCCTTTTGAAATGAAAATATTGGGAAGAATACAAAATGCCAGTGTTGTCTGGTGAGGAATTGTAGGATTTTAGGAGTAATTGAATCTTACTTTCTTCTCTCCCCATCCTTATTTTTGTTAAATGCCTTGGATTTTAATGGGGGTGGGGGTGGGAATCGGTTATGACACTGTGGCTGATTTACTTTATTTATAATGGCATGGCTTCTTTCTTTTTTCCTAAATTTTTATTGTCCTGTCTCTTTACAAAAATTTTCCAGCTGCCAAATTTCACATCCTGTGTTTCAACTATCTCCAAAAGGATAATCCGCACATCCAATGGCATCATTCCACTGAATTACTCTAACTTGTTTCAAGGTATTTAGAAGATTGCTGCTTGGAGACATGGAAGGACAAATCTATGGGAATTATCAATGATCCAGATCATGGTTGTATCAAAGGTACTTTTTCAAAAGACAAGGCAATCCTTCCATTCTCCACCATTCAGTCAGAACTGAAGAAACTTCTTGGATAAGAAGTGAAACGTGGTGAAAGGTGAAAGAGAAGCAGTACGCTCCTTCCCATATTTGGATAGATCTGGTTGTCCTGACAGAAAAAACACTTAATTCATCCAAATCTAGCAAATGACCCCCCAACACTATCATGTTAAATATTAAATAACACGGGAAAAGCAGTAATATCTAAGGAACCTCAGATTGGTGTTCCAAAGAACACAAATTCTGTCTCCAGATGACACTGACTTGAATACACATTGAAGCAGAATCAGAACAACCATAAAATTCTGTCCCTAACTCATACTGTGATCAATGGTATTTAATTCTGCTAGTAATTCAATAACCCTAAGCCTAGCCCTATTAGAACCAAAAAGGACACATTTCCCTGATTGACATCCCAATTTTGGCCAGAGAAATATATGCCATTTCTGAATTTCAACTGAAAATTATCTGGATAACATTTCATCTAGAGTCTTCTGTAATTGTTCTTTTCTATTTCTCCTTGAAACATATCGGATTCAAAATCTGGTCACAAGTTTTGGAGAGTCTCCAAGGAGTGCATTCTGTTTTTTAAAAAAGTCTCCAACTGAATACTGTTAAATTTATCCCTCCACTTAGAGGAGGCAAAACTCCACAATTTACTTATGAACCCATATATCACTATTCAGTTAGGAACATATGGCTAGGAAAGCAGGCTGATGAGTGTATATTTTAGGAAATAAGGAATTGCATGATTTTTTCCCCCTCTCACAATCTAACCAGAAGGATAAGTTAATCCAGTTTGAATAACAGAAATCTGCTCTTGTGACATTGAAGCTAGTTGGTAAAATATATACAGAGGTCACTTAGAAAACCGGATGCTGAACTGATATTTGTTCTGGAAAGAATAGAGGCTAGATTCAATAGCCATACCCATTCGTCTTATGAATTTTATCTTTATCTTAGCAAAAAAGCTGTTCATTACAAAAAAGGGTTATTAGTATTTCTTTTTTCTTTGATTCATTCATATAGGTATTTGGGACTACCCTATATATAATGGTACCATTGGAAAATTAAATAAAAAAAGAAAAAAGGAAAAATAATGAGCATTTCAATCCCAGTAGCAACTTTAAAATATTTTCAGATTTATATTAAGTTATACTTTAAAAATAAGTAAGAAATGAAAAAGTACAAAATTAAGATGTTTTACTTATGTAAGGCTATCTCAAGAAGTACAACTGTAAGTACCAGACCTACAAGTTGATTTAAATATAGAATAGTGAAAATCTGTGTTTTTATAGCATGATTTCAGCTTGCATCCAAAACTGTGTCATTGCTGTTTGGTCCAACAGAGACACACTTGCTTATGTGCATATTAACTGTGTGTGTGTGCCCTCAACTCAGTATTGATTCCTGGCATCTACCTGAACTAATCCTTGTAGTTTTCTTGGTGTCAGAGTATAGCCCTTGTGTTATTACAGTTAAAATTAAAGAACTCATTTACAGGTAGGACATTTTGGTAAATAATTTTATGAACTAAGCATAGGTTGGAATGTAAACAGCATAGTTCAAGGCTATCCAGATCTAAAATTTCAAGCCTGGTGGTATAGGGAATTTTTGCTTGTAACTGTTGAAGAAGAATCTATATTGGTATTGTACATTTATCTTCATGTATTATATGTATTTAAAGAAGTTAATGAATCCTGCTGAATCAGTTTACCTGTGTGTGCTTTCTGGCTTTAATTTCTGCAACAAACTCTGACACTTGGCAATATTTTCAAAAGTAGGTTGCCTTCTTCTATGGACCCCGAAAGGTTCCTGACGGAGCTTGGGCCGTTCCCTGAGACTCTAACACATGACTCGACTGAAGAGCTGGTGGCCGCCTGGGAAAGGGCGGCCGCTGGAGCTTTGGACCGCGTCGTGCCTTTGCGGCCTCTGACCCGATGCCGATCTCAATTGGCTCCTTGGTTCTCTGAGGAGCTGAGAGAGATGAAGCGTCGGAAAAGACACCTAGAGAGCATTTGGAGGACTAGTCAATCCGATTCCGACCGGACACAGGTGAGGTCTTATATCAAGACCTACCTAGTGGCGATAAAAGCGGCAAAATCTAACCATTTTTCTGCTCCTATCGCATCTGTAGAGAACCGCCCAGCCGCCTTGTTTAGGGTGACTCACTCCCTTCTTCATGCAGGAAGATCTCTTGCAGGGTCGTGCTGAGGATTTTGTGCAATTCCTGCACAATAAAGTCGCTCGGATTCGGGATGGCTTGGACCCGACTGGATGAGTCCATGGGAAGAGACGAGGGCAGGTCTTGAGAATGTTATCTGGGAGGAGTTTGATCCTGTGACTCCCGAGGATGTGAACAGGGTTCTGGGTAAGATTAGTGCCACCACGTGTTTATTGGACCAGTGTCCCTCCTGGTTGGTGTTCGCCTCCTGGGAGGTTACACGAGGCTGGCTCCAGGGGATTATAAGTGCTTCTCTGAGTGAGGGTGCCTTTCCTGCCACCTTGAAAGAGGCGGTAGTTAGGCCTCTCCTCAAGAAGCCTTCCCTGGACCCAGCTGAATTAGCCAACTATCGTCCAGTCTCCAACCTCCGTTTTGTGGCGAAGGTTGTTGAGAGCGTGGTGGCATGACAGCTTCCCCGGCACCTGGATGAAGCTATCTATCTGGACCCGTACCAGTTGGGCTTCAGGCAGGGGTACAGCACAGAAATGGCATTGGTCGCGTTGGTGGATGATGTCTGGAGGGCTCAGGACAGGGGTTGCTCCTCTGTCCTAGTCCTATTAGACCTCTCAGCGGCTTTTGATACCATCGACCATGGTATCATGCTGCAGCGGTTGAGGGGGTTAGGAATAGGGGGCACCGTTCTGCGGTGGTTCTCCTCCTTCCTCTCCGACCGCTCGCAGTTTGTGTTGGCAGGGGGACAGAGGTCGACCTCGAGGCATCTTGCATGGGGAGTGCCGCAAGGGTCGGTCCTCTCACCCCTCCTGTTCAACATTTATGTGAAGCCGCTGGGTGAGATCATCCGTGGTTTTGGGGTGAAGTGTCATCTGTACGCTGATGATACTCAGCTGTACATCTCCATCCCAGATAACCCCAACGATGCCCTTGATGTGATGTCCCGCTGCCTGGAGGCCGTGCGGGCCTGGATGGGGAGGAACAGGCTCAGACTCAACCCCTCCAAGACCGAGTGGCTGTGGCTTCCGGCGCCCCGATATAGTCAGCAGGTGCCATCGCTGACTATTGGGGGTGAATCTTTGCCCCCCACAGAGAGGGCTCGCAATCTGGGTGTCCTCCTGGATGCACAGCTGTCTTTAGAAGAGCATATGATGGCCGTGGCCAAGGGGACCTTTTATCAGGTTCACCTGATTCGCCAGTTGCAGCCCTTTCTGGATCGGGGCGCCCTGCACACGGTCACTCACGCCCTTGTCACCTCCTGGCTGGACTATTATAATGCTCTCTCCATGGGGCTCCCCTTGAAGAGCACTCGGAGGCTCCAACTGGTCCAGAATGCGGCCGCGCAGGTGGTTATGGGTGCAACTCGTTGCGCCCACGTGACACCCCTCCTGCATGAGCTGCACTGGCTCCCAGTGGTCTTCTGGGTGCGATTCAAGGTGTTGGTTACCACCTTTAAAGCGCTCCATGGCATAGGACCCAGGTACCTTCGAGACCGACTTCTGCCACCAATAGCCTCCCACCGACCAATCCCACAGAGAGGGTCTCCTCAGGGTGCCATCGGCCAAGTTATGTCGGCTGGCGACACCCAGGGGGAGGGCCTTCTCTGTGGGAGCCCCAGCCCTGTGGAATGAACTGCCCCCGGAAATACGTAAGATCTCCGACCTCCAGGTGTTTCGCTGCGCACTGAAGACCCTCTTGTTCCGCCAGGCCAGGCTATCAACATAACGATTTTAAATTGGGGTATTTTAAATTTTTGGGATTTTAATTGGAGCCTAATTATTTAATGATTTTAAATTTTAATCGTTGTTTTGTTCTGTGTTTTTAAATAGGCTGTACACTGCCCTGAGTCCTTCGGGAGAAGGGCGGTATAGAAATAAAATTATTATTATTATTATTATTATTATTATTATTATTATTATTATTATTATTATTATTATTATTATTATTATTATTCTATGGCTGAGAGAGAATGGCCCAGACAAACCAGCTAGCTTTATGCCTAAGGTAGGACTAGAATTCTGCTGATTTCTAGCCTGATGCCTTAACCAATATTCCAAATTGGCTCTCTTTAATATTAATACAAGAACTTGAACTAAAAGGATTTCACAGTCCTTTCATGCATTAATCTACACCAGGAATGCATCATCGTTCTTCATTTCAGCATCATAATGTAGAGATGAATAATTCTGAAGTTGATATGAACAAAATTGTGGAAATTGTAAATCCTTGCCAATTGATTGAAAAATTGATGCAAACCTAGAGATTTATTATAGCCACCTTTGTTTTATGTTATGTCAGATATTTATAATAATTCTCCGTCACTGTTAATTATTTGAGTCCATTATGTTCCTTAAATTGAACAACTACAACAATCTCTCTTCCTGAAAAGTACTTGGTCTAATTTAAGTTTTTGAAGAACAAAGTTTTCCAAAAAATAAAGATTAATCTGAAGACCAATTCAATGTTAGTAGGCAGTATTATTATCTCTGAATTTGTTTTTAACTATAATAGAATATCATGTGAAAAGAAAAGGAAAAAATACATTATTTGCATGATTCTGACTTACTTTTCAATACATGAAACTTCAAAGAAAAGTTCAGTAAAGGTGAATGGTTTTAAATTCTGCTAATTTCACTTGCGATAAAAATATGTGACAATTTCAAAAGTGGCTATTTTTTATTTTTTTGCTTTTGTGTTTATCTTTTAAGCGGGGGGATATTCAAAGAGTACGCTACCATTAGGCTGCACCCTAAGTACATTAATCAAGTACTCATTCTTTGTTTAAAAGGAGGGGAATTCCTATGTATCTTTTGCAATAAAACAACTGATCTCGGTATGAGGCAGTTTCACAAATTAGCTATAATTTTGGGATCACAGATCTTTTTAAGAAAAAGTATTTATATTAGGTTCTGATGGAAAGATTTGCCTGTATATTCAAATATTAGATAATTCAAAAATGAAGGAAGTGTTGTATTATATCCAGTAAGTTTCTAATGTTAATGGAATGTCTCTGTTTGTGATATGGAAAGGAAAGGATATGATCCCTGAACACTAACAATCTATCCCTCAGACTGGACCAATTCTGGAGTGAAAATCCAATGTATAGCCTTCAGTTTTTCTCATAACTCAAACAATACCTATAAACATTCTTCCTGATCTTTCTTTGATATCTAATTCTGTTGCTCTTCAATTTCTTTGGGTTGAGACTTTGTGGCCGAGATGGCATTTCAAGCACTATGATTCTCTAATATTTTCATGTTTAATGAATTACTGAATATAAAGGTAAAGGTAAATGAGTTCCTGTGGGTTTTACTCTTCTAGATGTAGCTGACTTTAGGGGGCAATACTCATCTCCGTTTCTTTTAGCAATTGAACTAGCACGGTCCAAAGACACATGATGTCATGTGGCCAGCATGACATCATGTGGCAGCACAAAGCAAATGGCGAAACATGTACTTCCCACCGAAGTGGTATGTATTTATCTACTTGCATTTCATGCTTTTGAACTGCTAGGTTGGCAAGAACTGAGACAAGTGAAGGGAGTTCACTCCGTTATAGAGTGTTAAGTCTCGAACTGCCAGAACACAGACCTTCTCCAGCACTGAATGTAAAATGCCTTTTAAAATGCCATCCAGTCTGTATCCATCCCCGTCCCATGGCAGTTTCTTAAATATTTAGAAATGTATTACAGGCATATTTGACTTAAAAGAAGATCAGTGGCAACCTATGTAATCTTCTAAAATCAAATTTAATGTTTGGAAAGCAAAGGAGTAAGTACCAGGATAACTTGGGGCAGGAATTTAGTTTAGTATTAAGCAATTCTGATATTCAAACCTCTTTGTGAAAAGAAATTCAGATGAAACTCCTCAGTTATTCTAGTGGAAGCAAATTTGATTCCCACCTAAACTATAAATGGCACATACCTTTTCATGAAAAAGGTTTATTTACTGTCATCATATTCAATTTATGTCAGAGATTCCATATAAAAAAAGTATCTTAATGTAAATCTGATTAACTATCATGAAAGCTATGCAGGAAAGAGGCTATACTAGTATTTATTTATATTTATTTAAATTATTTCTATGATCCATCTCACAGCACATAAAAAGGTGCAAAAAATTTCTTAGCAGACTACAACTTCAAAGGCTTTTCAGCATTCACACATAAACATTTGTTTTGTTTTGTGCAAGTGTTGTGTTTGTTCATTGAATTTTTATGTTAGTCTTTTGTTATGTTATAACTGAAATCTTAGGCCATTTCCATTTTGGAACTAAAAAGGATATGCAGATATTTAAAAAAAAAAAAGATTTCTCTGTATTTATAACATCCTAATTTTTCTGTAAACCTGAGATTTTTATTACATTACTAGCAAAAGTTAAATTTAAAAATTAAGCATTTTATCACAGCATAACATTTTTGCTCAAGTTTATCTATAAAAATTTCTTAGTCATTATTAATCTTCCTTTTAATTTATGCACTACCAAATATTTTGGTTGATTGATTACTTATGCATTTTTGTATGCATAAAAATCCACCAATGGTTTTGAACAAATTCAAGCAGTCGAAAAGATCTACATTGGCATTAGTTATTCACCCATATTATAGTTTTGTTCGTTCAGCCTGATCACGTGGAGATAACTTAAAATATCAGAACACTGTGATATGCTAAAACTTCTCTAATGTCACATTTTGTTATATAGAGTTACAATGAGAAGAAATTTAACACGATGTGACATGGTGTAAGTGATGCACTGACATGTATAATTTAAAAACTACACTCTTGTTGGAAGCAGACACCTGCAATTAATTTTGATATTGGGAATTCAAAATGAAACTGATGATTAAAGCCAGAAGGGACTTGGAAAACACATTAAGCTCATGAAGTAGGGCAGCCCCTCTGTTTAGTAAACAGTATATTTGTTTACTCAAATGATGTTACATGTGAAGTCAAGATGTAACCTTCCAATTTACTGATATGCTCACACCACATTTTAGAAAAATCAATTATATTTTATAATAACATATAGTGTAAGGAATGCTTTTTGTTCTTTTTTTTGGTTCTGTTTCTGATTTTTAATTACAATTCTATTCTCTTTCAGGAAAATTGAATTATGTCAACACAGGAAGGGACTCAGCTTTTACAGAATTATGCAAACCTTTTATAAGCCTGAAGAAATTTGTGTCATTCTCTTTCCTGCTCACTTTCTCCAGATGAAGAACATATATACATTTTTAACAGAATTAGTGTCATATCTTATTTACCCTTTGCCATGAAATTTTGTATTTGCAAGGCAATTCACACTGGTCATTTTTCTTGTCGTAGAAAACAAGTAGATCAAAGCTTTTCTGTTTCAGCATGCAGGAATTAGAACAGAGCACAAGTCACTTCTGAAGTCCCTCTGCCTTGTGGATTGGACTTGGAACCCTGGATCTGCCACTTGAGTTTAACCAGAGAGATCTGCCGGGTCTCACGGCCCCCTCAGAGCCCGGTTCAGAAGAGAAGTTGGAACTGGGATCCTCTGACAGGGAAGGCATGCCAGGAGCTGAGGACAATTCTGTCCTGGGCTCCTCAGACATTGGAGGAGATGGTCAACCAGATGGAGGATCAGCTGCTGATTGCAGTGGTGCTGATAGGCAGTTGATCTTTCTGATGAGGAACAGCTGTCTACTCCACTCGATCCAAGGGCAAGGAGAGTGGAATGTAGGCAAGCCCAGAGAAGGGCTGCAAGGCTACTCGGCATAAGGTCACCCCATCCCTCCTCACAAGAAACATCTAGAGGGGAGTAACTTAAAGAGAAGCCATGGGGAGTTTGTCTTTGCCAGGAACAATTGTTTGCTTTGGCTTACACTCTCATGGCTTTGACTCATACCAGTTGCTATTTGCCTTGCCTCGCTTGGAATATTGCTCTTCGCATTTTGTTTTGGACCTAGCCCTTGTCTTGTGGCCTGCATTTGCTTCACTGTGCCTTTGGAACTGCTTCTTGTCTGGAACCTGTTTCTTGTCCTGAGGACTGCCCTTGTCTTGTACCTGGATGCTGTCTTGTGAATTGGACTTGGAAACCTGGACCTGGACCTCTTACTCTATGGGCTTTCTTTGTACTACCGGGGCTGTATCTGGGAGCCTGAGAATGGCTGCCTGCAGGGAAGAGTAGGGATGGAGACTTACTGGTTGTTGGAGGGTTGTTGGCTGGAACATTGGTTAAGAGAAATAAAGAACTGTAGAGACCTGCCTTGCCTTGACCACCTGGGTCATAACACCAGTAAATTAAAGAAATATATAGGCCCGGGATGGCAAACCTATGGCACATGTGCCAGTGGTGGCATGCAGCGCCCTCTCTGATGGCACATGAGTCATCACCCCAGTTCAGCTCTGCTGTGCATGTGCCTCCCGCCAGCCAACTGGTCTTTGGATCTCTGCCACATATGCACGGGGGGTGGGACATGTGCAGGGCTGCACACACATGCACAGGGGGCATGGTGTGGGCAGTGGGGCACGTGTATATGTGTGGGGATGGGGCGCATGCATGGGGTTGCACACGCATTGCGTTTTGGAAGTTTGGGCACGCTCGCATTTGCGTGTGCACACACACGCTTTGGGCACTCAGTTCGGAAAAAGTTAGCCACTGATATAGGCTGAAGACCTAAATAAGAGTTCAATAGGACAAGGGATGAAGGCAAATTATATCACATCATATCCTCAAACAGATTAGAAACCTATATACGAGGACAGCCAAAAGGATAATCCTAAATAGTTTATATGAGAACCACTTTGGCAGTGTGGCTAGAAACCAGGAGGCTGTGAGTTCTAGTTCTAATGTAATCACAAAGCCATTTGGTTGACCTTGTGCCAGTCATTCTTTCTCAGGCCTTGGAAGAAAGCAATGTCAGACAATCCTGACTCAAAGATATAATAAAAATAACATAACATAACATAACATAACATAACATAACATAACATAACATAACATAACATAACATAACATAAAATAAAAGTTTATACTTATTTAAGTAGGGAGTAGAAACAAAGTAAAGAAAATGATGTATCTTTCTTTCTGTACTGGACATGGCTGTATTTAACACATAATCTCAGAAGGGCCTTAGCTCTTTTGGATCTGAGGCCTGGAATCATGTGGCCCTTTATGGACTGCCCCAACCACAGCACAGTGTACCCTGTTTCCCTGTCTGAGGCTGAAGAGAGGCAGTTGTCCTAACGAGTCGCATCTGAGCAGAAGCCCTCTGCTATATCTTTCTGATATCAGAAAGGAATCCAAATGTTTATGTAGAGAAATGGTCATGAATCCTCTGCCCCTTATGCTTCCAACTGGAATGGAATATATGCCAGTCCTGGGGTTGCTAATGATAATGATTTCCAATTGCTTTTATTTTTTAAAAGTAGAATATATTCAGAGGATTGGTATTATTGGAGAGTCTAATCCTGGAATTTATGTTTATCTAGGTAGATACATCTATAGAGCAATATCAAATGCGGATTTAACATTTATTACTGTTGTTTTCTTTTCAATAAGACAAAGATTTCTTAAATTTGTAAATAGTATTTGTAAATGATTGCATATTTTTATATCTTTACATGTTCCACAGAATATTGCCAGGCATTTGAAACTATATCATATAAAATCTAGCATCATAAAATGTTTCTGATATATTGATAGGGAATAGGATTATAGTTAATATCACTTCTTTTACTTGGTTATAAAAGCCTAAAGTTTGAATACTTTGATATTGAAAGTCATGTAATTGTGACAAAATAAAAATTGCAGCATTGAAAACTGACTTCTTTAGGTATTAAATCCTGTCTCTGTTAAGATACAATCAAATAATGGAGGCATAGAATCATGAAATCTTATAATTAGAATTCTGAGGCCATTCCCACAGAGATGTTCTAAATTTCTATTTCAAATGTTTTGCATGGATCAAACACACAACACAGAAATTAGGGCCTTCTTCTTCATATAGCAATACATATATAGCAATCATTCAGAAAGTCTGAGGGGGGAAAATAGAAACCTTTCTGGCAAAGTTCCTAAACGCATTTTATTTCATGTCTCCTACCTTGCTAATTAGCTGCTTTTCACACCCTGCAAATTCTGGAGATTATTGTAGAACATAATTTTTTTTTTTTTTAGTTTTCCACATAGATCAGATCTCAGAAGCTACTAAAGTTTGGAATAATATACTCAAAGCTTAATTTTTCCCTTCCGTTTTGAAGGATGTACAGAAAGGAACAAAATCAAAATGTCATCAGGAAGCATGCTGTCCTATTAACTATAAAAAAGATGCAGTAACTCCTGTGGACTTTTATCTATTAAAGCACTTAATACTATATCACTCAATTACATGATAGACATCTTTTGCCCATGTATTTCTGCAGTAGGTCCCTTCATCTTTAATAGAAGCCTTATAATGGGACCATATGGCTTTATAGCAATGTAAGAATGTTAATCTATCGTCTAGAGCTGCCCGAAGCATTACATGAGTCCTAATATGTATTCAAGATTGAGAGCATCCTATTTTAAACACAGGCAAAAGAAGAGATGCCTGATCAGGTGGCAAAATGATTACTGTACAATGAGCTGCTGGAAAACCAGTAAAGCATCAGGCGTCCTCTCAAATGTAATTGGTCTCTAGGGAAAATGTAGTCCACTCTTTTTAAAGCCCTTTACACCTTCTCAGCCAGAGGACGATTGCAAGGAGAAAACAAAACAAAACTCCAAAATAAAACTTGGGACAGCGATATAGTATATTAGGAAGTCAAATTCTGCACCTAGGAAAAATAATATACCCATTACAGTGAACAGAAGGCTGATATTTCCTTCAAAATATGTCGTCCAAGAATAGTATGAAGATGAAACAAAGACTTGTGAGATGTAAACACGAAATTCTAATATTTGGAGAAGATTCTTCTATGATCAAAAGTTTTTCTGCCATGCAGACAATATCTCAGGTACCTTGACTCTGTAATTTCCATTTTATGTGGTAAGGTAGATCTAGCTAGGACAAGAAAGCAGCAAACACAGTGTGCTTATCCTGCACTGACCTAGATCACAAGACTTATTCTCACTGTATGCCAAGACTTCTCCCTTTCAGTCAGACAAATGGGCTGTCCTTGAAGTGAGAGGAAAATGTATAAACATGAATTGTGCTGCCCCACAATCACTCTTTTTGGTGCTTTGGCAGCGAGGTTGAACCATTTGTCCTTCCACAATTTGATGCACGATAGTTTGAGAGCATTGAATAGTGGATTCCATGCTATCCTTTTCCTCCCCTTATTAGTGGGAAAGTCAAACACAATCATGGTCCCGAATGCACAGTGGTTTGAGATTAGGGGTTCCCACCATAAGTTTATTTTTTATATTTATTTAGACTCCATTTATTTATTTTATGTATTTATTGACCACATTTATACTCTATTGCAATTCAGAGACTTTCAGGGGTATGTACAAAATTTGCCATTCTTTATTGTGTGGCAGGACTAAATCAAAAATTTATTCTAACCTGTACTATTCCCATTGATCTCTAGATGACAGCATCTATGAAACTGTTTGTTATCTGGAAAATCAATACAGGTAGTCCTTGGGTTACAAACATTCATTTAGCAATCATTCCAAGTTTATGAGTGATTCATAATTTGCACTGAAAAAAGTACTTATGACCAGTTCTTGTACTTAATACCATTGCAGCATCCCCATGGTCATGTGATTGTAATTCGGGCATTTGGTAACCAGCATGTATTTCTGATGGTTATATATTGTTCTGGAGTCACATGATTGACATTTACAATATTCCCAGCTGGCGTCTGACAAACAAAGTCAATGGGAGAAGCTGTATTTGCTTAAGTGTTTTTCACTTCAGAACCATGGTGGAAAAGGTTGTAAAATCAGGTGTAACTCACTTAATGACAACCTCATTTAGCAACAAATCTTCAAGTCTCAAGTGTGATCATAAGTTGAAGGCAGTGGTTAGTTGCCCCCGGTTCGGGCTGGTTCTATAAAACCGGTAGTAAAACCGGAGGGAGGCTCCGCCCACTGACCCCGACATCATCAGAACGCTTCTGTGCATTTGCGGCCCTGTTGCAAACTGGTTGTAAAGGTAAGTAGAACCCACCCCTGGTTGAGGGTTACCTGTAATTCTGTCAGAGAATTAGAATTTTTTATGTCAAACACCTCACTCTACTCCAAAATACAGTGCTGTTGTCTCTTTGTCTTCCTCCTTTTTTTCCTCTTGAGACTTATTACTACTATCAACTGTTTTGGATCAGGGGAAAAAAAAAACATTTCTTCTCATAGACAGCTTTCCACATCTCCCTGAGAGCCAAAATGGCCATGGAGAATCAGTACCCAGCAACCAGATAGAGAGGGGGATATTTTCACAAGATATTTGCTAGGCAAGTTGGAATCAAGCAGCATTGTTTCAGTTTGGAACAATGAAAAATGCTCTACAAACAGGTTACTCAGCGACAGGTTCAGGATATTTGAACCTCTTCCTCAGTCAAATATGAGGAAGAAAAATGTCTTTGGTGAACAGCAAGCAGGGTGTGAGAAATAGTCCAAAAATATTATAGGGCAAAACTACTAGGTTCCTAATGCAATCATATCATCCAGATTCCCAATTAAAAAAAATCTAGGCAGAAATTCTAGAAAATGTATTGATAAATTCTGTGCTGGCCAAGTTGGGAAGAGGAGCCAAGAAAGTCAAGGTGTTGTTGACCAACTTTCTCTAGCAGACTTCCTTGTCACAGATGCTAAAGGAAAGAGAAAACTTTCCTGCCAACTTACCCAATCTCCTGACTGCATCTTCCCATTAAGGAGAAGGAGGTTTTAGTAATACTTTTATGGAGCTGGATGTTATCTAATTTAGATAACCCAGCTAAACAAGTTTTGCTGAAACCCAAGGCTTGGGGGAAAAAAATTCTTGGAAGTGTAGTGAATTGACAGTTAACTACTCAGATGACTAAAAATTTGCTCCTCACTCAGCAAGACAACCCTTTCCTTTTGCCACTCCAATTCATGCAAGGTAAATACCATATTTTTCGGAGTATAAGACGCATCTTTTCCCCCCCAAAAGGAGAGTGGATTTTTTTTTAAAATATAATCTTTATTTACATTTTCCATTAAAAAACACAAAAAAAATAACAACACACCATATAAATAACATACAAGACAACATAACAAATAACAAACATATCTGCAAGTACGTTATATTCTGAGGGAGATAGAACAACTTATATCTCTTTATACATCAATTAGATCTATCCGACCTCACTTTGTTAGTATAATATAGGTTTCTCAATAAATACTTTTCCTCTTTTCAATTGGGTTGTTTCTTTCTCTTCGCTAACCAAGTATATAATTTTTCCCAGGATAAACATGTTTGAGTTAGATCTTTATCTTTTAATTTTTTTAGTCAATTTATCTGCTTCCACACAGTCCAAAATCTTTTTTATAATTGCTTCCTCCGATGGAATATTTTTATTTTTCCAAAATTGTGCGTATATCAATCTCGCCGCTATGATGATGTGTAGGGCTAGGTACCATAGGTCTTTTTTTATATTATCCGGTTTGGAGCCGAGCAAGCATGTCTCTGGTGCCCAATCAATCTTTTGGTTTGCAATCTCATTAAGCCATGTTTTTATTCTTCCCCAAAACTTAACTGCTTCCGGGCATGTCCACCATTGATGATAATAGCTGCCTCTTTCCTGCCCACATTTCCAACATTCCGCCGATTGTCCAGTGAACATTTTAGCCAATCTATCGGGGGAAAGGCGCCACCTGTATATCATCTTATAGATATTCTCTTTATATGCTGTGGATACTACTGACTTCATATTCTGACACCAAATCCCTTGCCATTTGTCTAAGTAAATTGAGTAACCGAAATTTTTCCCCCAAGCGATCATTGAATCTTTGATTATTTCCTCACCTATCTCCAATCTCATTAATAATTTATAACTTTTTGCAATCATGCCTTTTTCTTGTCCCATCAAAATTTTGTCTAATTCTTGTAGGTCCACATGTATGCCTTTCCCATCTCTATCTTTCTTAAATTTAGATTGAATCTGTAAGTAGGTCCACCAGTCCACTTGTAGTCCTAGAGAATTCAATTCCTGTTTAGATTTTAAATTTCCCTGTGCATTCAATAACTCCTTGTATATTAATTTCTTTGTCGGATTGTAGATTTTGGAATATGTCAGTGCTTCCACCGGTGATATCCAGCACGGTGTTTTAGTATAATATTTTTTGCTAACCTTTTCCCAGTTTCGAATTAGGATGTTTCTTATATAATGTCTAGTAAACCATTTACTTTGTGGGTTACTGTCTCGCCAGAGGGCCATATGCCATCCCTGTTGTAGGTCATAACCTTCTAATTTAAGAAGATGATTGTTACCTAGGGTAATCCATTCTTTTACCCATACTAACAAAGCTGCTGAATAATAATTCTCCCAACAAGGTAAGACCAGGCCCCCTCTTTCTTTTATCTCCTGCATCATCTTTCTTTTAATCCGTGGCTTTTTCCCTTGCCAAACAAATTTAGTTATTATTTGGTTTAATTCCATAAAGAATTTTTTGGATAGGTTTGCTGGAGCCGTTTGAAATTTATCTAAATCTTAGAAAGATTTATCTAAATCTTTCCTTGTTTGAATTAATAATTTATTATAATTGTCTTCTTGTATACTCGAGCATCTGCCTTGTATACTCGAGCATCTTCCCAGGTATTTAATTTTGTTAACTACTTTCAATCCAATCACTTCCTGTAGACTCCTCTTATCTTCCTCTAACATATTTTTCGTTAATAAATTTGTTTTTTTTAATTAATCAATAATCCTGCAACTGCTCCAAATTCCTCAATCAATTCTAATAAGTATGGGCCGGATTTTGTAGGGTCTTCTAAGATGAAAGCCATATCATCCGCAAAGGCCCGGGTTTTGTATACCTGTTGTCCAATTCTGAGGCCTTTTATTCTTTCCTCATTCCTTATTTTTCGTAGTAGGGTTTCTAGTGATAAAATAAATAATAAAGAGGATAGAGGACAGCCCTGTCTTGTGCCTTTACTAATAGAAAATTCTTCCATCAAATCCCCATTTATCAATAGTCTGGCCGTTTGTTTGGAGTAAATTGCTTTAATTGCATTTATGAATCTCTGTCCAAAACCCATATATTCTAGCTGTAATAATATAAACTCCCAGTTGACCCTATCAAATGCCTTCTGGGCGTCTATGAAAACCAGTGCGACCTGTTTACCGGGATGCTCTTCGTAATATTCCAATATATTTAACATGATTCTCAGATTATCTCGTAATTGGCGTGATGGTAAAAATCCATTTTGGTCAATATGTATAAATTCGTTCAGGAAGTCTTTTAATCTATTTGCTAAAATTGTTGTGAAGATTTTATAATCGGAGTTCAGGAGAGATATTGGTCTATAATTTTTTATATCTGTCGAGGGGGGATCTTCTCTTGGAATTAGGCTAATATTGGCCTCTCTCCATGAATGGGGAATTTCTGCTTTCCCCAGAACTTCATTAAATAAATCTTTCATATGCACTCCCATTACCTGAAACATTGTTTTATATAACTCCGCGGGGAGTCCATCTGTACCCGGTGTTTTCAAATTTCCCTGTTTTTTCACTGCTTTTTCAATTTCACTTAAGGTAATTTCCTCTTCTAATAATTCTTTTGTTAAATTGGGTATTTTAGGTAAATCCGAATTCTCAATATAATTTTTTGTCACCTCTGTTAAGATTTCTTCTTTTTTGTATAATTCTTTATAAAAATCCACTGCAATTCTTTCCTTTCTTCCTTTATCTTTTATTAAATTTCCCTCCTTATCTTCTAACTGATCAATTCGTCTGTTCTGTTTTTCTTTTTTAAGTCTATATGTAAGCCATCTTCCTAATTTATTAGCTGATTCAAAATGTTTTTGCTTTGCTGCTTTTATCTTATCTTTCAGTTTGTCCTATTCTAAAAGATTGAGCTGATGTTTTAACAGTATTATCTGTTCTTTTGCCTCTCTAGCTAGTGCGTTATCTTGTAGCTGTTCCTCAGCTTCTGTTAATTTATTTATTAGATCACCCCTTTCTTGTTCTTCTTTTTTATGTTTAATGGCCATATGTTTTATAATAAGACCTCTTATAAAGGCTTTAGCAGCATCCCAAATTATTTGAAGTGGCATTCCCGGTGTGGAGGAGAGTGAAAATCTATGTGTGTCTTATACTTCGAGGTTTCAGATGCTGAAAAAAGCCTCTGAAAGAAGCTTCAGGAAAAAAGCCTCAGAAATGAAGCTTCAGAAAAAAAAGTCTCCAAACAGAGCTTCAGAAAAAAAGCCTTTGAAAGGAGCTTCAGAAAAAAAGCTCTGTTTCGGAGGCTTTCAGAGGCAGAAAAAAAGTTTTTTTCTGAAACAGAGTTTCAGAAGTTTCAGAGGCAGAAAAAAAAAGCAAGGCACAGAGCTCCCAACCGACAAATCTGTTGCTAAAATTCACCTCTGGGAACAGCTGATTGGGGGTATTCTGGGAGGCTGATCCACCCGCCAATCAGCTTTTTTTTTATTTTCCTCCACAAAAGCTAAGGTGTGTCTTATACTCCAGTGCATCTTATACTCCGGTTGCGTCTTATACTCTGAAAAATATGGTACACATTTTCTGTTTGGATTTAAAGCTGCCAATGATAAGGAAAAAGGAGAATATCAGTTTACCATTTTGATTTGTCATCTAATCCTTTTTCTGAACTATTTGTAGACAACCAACACATTTCATGGGTGAAGGAATCTGTAGTTAATAAACTCTATTCTCCAGTATATTTTTTTTGCTATTTCTAGCTTTTTAGCATATACTTCCTGAAGTTTTATTCTACCTGATGGAACAGTTGCCTGCAGATCTACTTTAATTGCCAGTGCCTTTATGACCTCTCAGGCAATTTTTTAAAAAAATCAGAATCTAAGAATCTAAGAACTGAAGCTGGGATCTTTTACTATTTAAAATCTAAATTCTACCAATGACCTAAATTTAGATTATAATCAGTAATGTAGAAGCATATTCTCATAAACTCTGGAGTAATATCTTACCACATTTACACAAATGCTATGTTAAAGGGTTCTTTGTTGAATAAAAAACTATGAATAATGAATTGCTGCTAGAATGCCCATTAAGCCATATTATGTGAATTAGCTTACTATTTGTTATTCATTCTAGGATTCTGTTTTTTTAAGGCTTCAGTTGCTAGAAGAATTAATATCTCTTACAGTGTTTTATATCAGAAAACAATCAAAAAAATAATGATCCTGGATTGTTTTTTTCTGTTAAAGAGCCATCAGTATAAAAGCTTTTTTTAAAAAAAGTTGCACAAAGTTATTGGATGCACAAAGAATTTACTGGTTCACTCACTATATGCTAAGGATAGTTCCATTATCTGTTTCTTGATTTCAACAATGTTGGTATACTTTCAGGAAGGATAACATTTAATTTGTGGCATTACTGAAGAACTGCAATGGTTGGGAAATGACTATTATGCCAACTGGTAGTGGTTTGTAATGAGAAGTAAGGACAGTAACAAGTGCTGGGTATATGGATGCCAAGGTAGTATAGTTAGTACTCATATTTTAACCAGCAGCTTATTGACTCTTAGAAGTTCTGTCAGACTTGAAAAAAGTTACTTGCACTCAATCTTCAAAGTTTGGACTGCAATATCATCCTTGCAGTCATCTCATTTAAGATGCTTGACAACTGATTTGCATTTGCAGTTAGCTGCAACATTGTGTGATTGCATTTTTCACCTCCCATCTGGACTATTGCAATGCTCTCTACATGGGGCTCCCCTTGAGGAGCACTCGGAGGCTCCAACTGGTGCAGAGTGCGGCCGCGCGGGTGGTTATGGGAGCGTCGTGGCGTTCCCATGTAACACCTCTCCTGCGCGAGCTGCACTGGCTCCTGGTAGTCTTCTGGGTGCGCTTCAAGGTTTTGGTTATCACCTTTAGAGTGCTCCATGGCTTAGGACCTGGTTATTTACGAGACCGCCTGCTACCACCAATAGCCTCCCACTGGCCGGTACGCTCTCATAGAGAGGGGCTCCTCCGGGTGCCGTCGGCCAAACAATGTCAACTGGCGGCCCCCAGGGGGAGAGCCTTCTCTGTGGGGGCACCTACTATCTGGAATGAGCTACCCCCGGAGATACAGAGGATCCCGGATCTGCGCACCTTCCGTTGCGCTCTCAAGACTTTTTTATTCCATCAAGCCGGCCTGGCCTAAATCTTTCCCCTTTAAAATGTAAATTTTAATTTGTTTTTAAATTATTGGGTGTTTTTAATTTGTGTCGGCCAAATTTAATTCGGTTTTATTCTGTTTTTAAATTTTGTATTTATGTGTTTTATTCTGTGGCTGTTCACCGCCCTGAGTCCTTCGTGAGTAGGGCAGTATACAAATCCAATAAAATGAAATAAAATGAAATGATGGTTTTTGCTGTTTTCAGCAAAAATTGGCAAAACCTGCCCATTGAATAATCTGGATTTCAATTTATGACCATGTGACTCATTTAGTGATTGCAATAAATAGTCATAAAATTGAATAATGCAACCACAACAACTTAAAACCAAAATTCTTTGCTAAATTATGGTTGTAAGTTGAAAACTACTTATAATTTGAAAGAATCAGAAGTAAAAAAACTCAGGGTTCTCAAATGTCAAGGTAAACAAGAGGAAAAAGAAGTGAATCGATAGTCTGGTTGATGTAGACCAGTGATGGTTAACATTTTTCTGTCGCGTGCCAGAAGCGGGGGGAGTGCAGGTGTGTGTGTGTCACATGCATGCCCACACCCATAATTCAATGCGCCCTATCCCCCATGCATGCGTGCGCACACACCCCTCTTTTGACACGTGATGGCACTGTGGGCCCGGTAGGCCAGTTTTTCGCTCTCCCAAGGCTCCAGAGGCTTTCTTGGAGCCTGGGGAGGGTGAAAACGGCCTTTCCCACCCACCAGATGCTCTCCGAAGTCTGGAACTTCCCATTTGCTGACTTCTGGTGGGACCAAAAGGCCCGTTTTTCTCTCTTTCCAGGCTCCAGAGCCTTTCTAGGAGCCTGGGGAGGGTGAAATGGCCTTCCCCATCCCCCTGAGGCTCTCCAGAGGCCAGAAATGGCCTGTTTCCTGACTTTTGGTGGGTCCAGAAGGCCTGAAAATTAGTTGGCCGGTGCCCACATGCACATGAGAGCTGAGCTAGAGCAATGCTCATGTGCCCACCGATATGGCTCTGTGTGCCACCTGTGGCACGTGTGGCATAGATTCACCATCATGGATGTAGACACTAGATTAAGAACTGAAAAATTGTGAGTTCTACTTCTGCTTTAGGTACAAAGCTAGCTGGTTGACTTTGGCCCAATCACTATGTCTTAGATTCTGAGAGCCACTTGCAAAGAAAATTACAGTACATGGACTTGTTCCTGCACTAAGCAGAAGTCAGGGTGGACTATATGAACCATAACAGAAGTAAATATATTGTGACAAAGAAGATAGGAGCAAGCAGTGTGGAACTTAGAAAGAAATCAAAGTTGGGTATTTTCCAGCGAGAAAGGAGAAGAATGTCTCAAGAACTGAGAGGAAATATAACCTTGACATTTGGAGGAGGGTATATAAGAGCGTACTATATGTGGATGCAGGATTACTCTCTAGGCTTTGTAATTATACTTTAAAAAACATTCCCAACTGTCAGTTCCCACAAAGAGACTGCTATCTCCAAGTTAGCCACTCAGGTATAAAGGATTCTTCCTTACTCAGTTCAAATATTTAAAGTCATTTTTGTATCTTTCTGCTAGTGACTATAGAGCTGTATGATTACTATTTTTCAGTGCAAAAAGTAAGATAAAGCTGTTTGATCTGTTCATAACCATAAATTTATATTTTTTTATTGGATACAGAGAAGGAGGGAGGCCATTGATTAACACATGGCATAGAACCATGTGGTGGATAAAATAAATTCTATAAGGATTTGAAATACTGTAGATCAGAAGTGGGTTTCAGCAGGTTCTGACCAGTTCTGGAGAACCAGTAGCGGAAATTTTGAGTAGTTCGGAGAACTGGTAAATACTACCTCTGACTGGCCCTGTCCCCATCTATTCTCTGCCACTGAGTCCCAGCTGATCGGGAGGAAATGGTGATTTTGGAGTAATCTTTCCCTGGAGTGGGGAGGGAATGGAGATTTTACAGTATCCTTCCCCTGCCATGTCCACCAAGCCACGCCCACAGAACCGGTAGTAAAAATTTTTGAAACCCACCACTGCTGTAGATCCTATATATTTAGCGGAGAATCAAGTCAGAATTCAAAATTAGTTTCTGTATTAAAAACCTGAGCTATCCAGAAATTATATTCGTTTGCTGGTTTCTTTTTTGTAGGTAAAGGACTTTTAGACAGACCTCTGAATATCTGGGAACCACTACCTGTGACAGCAAGCAATTCTTGGCTCTTCAGATGAATAGATGCAAGAACAAGTTTATGCAGCTCTCTCAATGGACAGAAATCCTCTCACAAAGTCAGGCCGGCTATTAGAGACAAAAAAACAAAACAAAAACAAAACCTCAGAGTTAATCGTTACATTCCCTGTCAATGGAAAAGCAACACTGTTTTAGAACACCTTGGTTTCAAACCTCAGCCTTAATACAAACTTGAAATACATAGCACAAATTCTTTGTCTAATAACATTGAGTCCAAATTAGAGGAAGGATAGGGATTAACTATGCAGCAAAGCAATGAAATGAATTTCGTCACTTGAGACAGTAATGAAGGACACCTGCAATGTGCACACAGCAAGCAATCTTTTGTCCCCTTTTAGACAACCAGGTTTGCTGTCAGTGGAAATATTTCTTTTAATTCCAGAAGTGTGGCAACCCTTGATTATACTTTTACCTGCTTTAGAGAACACACTGTTGGACTGATAGCGTGTGCTCTTGAAAAGGCGACTAATTTTCACTTTCAATCAGCATCACCACAAGACTTTTCACACAGGCCATCCTCACACCAGTAATTTCTCTTTAGACCTGGCATCATATCACACATTCCTTTCCCTGCTGTGCTAACATGTTTTCACATGCTTATCTTTTATTAACATAAGAGAGGAAACATTCTGAGCCACACACCTCTTAATTTAACAAGGACTCCAACATGGGAATCTTACTGAAGAAGAAAGCAATAATGGAAAGAACTATGCAGAATAAATTACCAAAGCAGAACATGTTGAATTAAGTGTAAATAAAAACATTAGCATAAGCAACGTTTGGGGCAACCTTCCTCTCCCAATTTGATAGCACTAATGCAAAGTATTTTTTTTTTTAAAGCTGTGACTATATCTGGACCCACATGATTTCATACTAAAAATAAGACACTGTTTCTATTACAGATGTGAGCAGGAAACTCTTGAGATGCATTTTAAAGAAAACAAAATATATGTGACTATGTCTGGAAGCTGTTGTTAAACATTAACATTTAAATTTCAAGCAGCACCAGGGCACTTGGCCTATGTTATTTTTTATTTAGCTTTAAAAATGTTTGAATGTTCTGTACCCAGAACAATTGCACATGTAGTTTTTGCAATCTTTTAACTTTTATGGGGGCAACCTTGTGAAGTGGCTGTAGGCTATGTTTTCCCAATGTCATTTGGAAGAATGAGGATTTAACCCTCCTATGATAGTCTCTGCACTATATTTATAGTGTTGTCTTAATTTTGAGTAGTACTTTCCACGTCCAAAGCATTTAACACTTTTTCAACAACTGCTTAAAATCAAAGAAACTGGTCAGGGAGGGAGTGATCAGTCCGTGGCCACTTGGTAAATTCAGGGCGGTATGGGCAGGCAATTGTTCATCAGTCACAATATACAGTATGTTCTGGCTCATCAATGTAACATTAACTTTCCTGAAACTTTATACGTTCCATGATTTTATATCTTTGCTGAACATTTACAGTATGGAAAAATTTTCTCAATAGTGTCACTTTCCATATACACGGGATTTCAACCTCCAGAATTCTCAGCATCGGTTATCAGAGATAGGATTCAAATTGGGCGCTACTAGTTTGCTATTGGTAGTGCGCGGGAATGCTCTCTTGCTTTGTGCATTTTTGATGACGTCTGGGAGGGTGGGTGGAGCCTCCCGCCGCCGCTACCGGTTCTCCTGAACCGGAGAGAACCGGTACAAACCCATCCTTGTTGGTCATGCTGGCTGTGGATTTTTTTGACATCCATAGATATGGAGAATTCTTACTTTGAGGAAAACTTGGTTTAACTCATGGACTGAATGTATAACAAGTGGATTGTAGTGAGAAATTAGTTGTAGTCTATGTGGACATAGCCAGCAAACAAATAACCCCCCACTCCAAGTGTGCAATGTGAAGGTTGGCTGCTATTTTCTTTTTGCAAATTTTATTCATTAATGCCACTATGAATGACATTGTGTTTGAAAAATTTGCTTTATAAGTTTTCTTTGGTATAGTTGGAATCCTATTTAATAGGTTTAATAAAATAAATTATTTCTTAATAACTTTCTCAATGACTTTTAAGATAATGATAACACCAATAAATAGCAAACAAAACAAAATAAAGAAAAATGTGGATAAAACTTGTTCAATATTATTGTTACGTGTGTTTGTCAGTTTTCAAATGGAAAACATATCAGGGCTCTATGTTGTCTCACTTAGTGTGGGTTTCTTTGAAATGAGGTTAATGTAGGTTTATGGTTTGTGCTTACTTGCATATACGTAGGAAGGTAAGGAAAGTGTAAATAGTAAGTCCAAGTCCCTGGAGAAATTGCTTTTGATTCCCTCTTCTTAGGAGTGGAAGTTTAGAAGCAGACTTTCTTCATGGCCAATCTAACCCTCTGGAATAGTTTCCTTCCAAGTTTAAAATTGCCTCCTTTTTTCAGAATGAGATTAAAGCAATCATTTTTCAAGTCTTTGGAATGAAGGGTGTTAATTCTGTAGCTATTTTCTTTATGCAGCATTTATATTTTTATTAAGTCTAGTTTTGAATGGTTTTATGCATACATGACTTTAATCTGTCCAGAGTCTATAACTGATGCAGAATGTCCATAAACAAGCAAACAAACAAACAAATAGTGGAAGAAGTGCCAATATTAGATTTTATACCCAAGGTAAGGAATATATAGCATATATTTTAAGGTGGGCGGGGGGAACCAGAGCATATCATGAAAACCAATCTAATAGGCTGAGAGAAATACAAGAACAAATAGAATCTTCTTAAGCCTCTTCCCCTTTGATAACATACACAAACACTTGAGAAAGGTTGTAGTAAACAAATTACATCAGTTAAAGTCAAGCACATTATGAACAGATAAAAAAGTAGGATTGCTGAAATGTTATCAGTAGTTTTGAAATAATGATGAAATTAACATAATGAAAGTTCTATCATAGCTAAACAATACACCAACCTTATTTTTTTCAGCTTTTGAGTTTAGAGTTGAAAATCTCTTGGGTCTAACTAGCTTTCTAAGCTAAAACAAAATTAATACAGAAGGAGATGGGGAGAATGGATAGAAGTATTTTTAAAGTTTTGTTGTTAATTAAGAAAACAATTAGGGTGGATTTCTAATTATTTTACAAATGCACTATTGCCTATACCTGCTCCTCAGAAAATTAGCAAGATAATACTTGAGACATCTTATTAAACATGACTGCTTCATTTTCATTCACACTTGAGCCTAATAGTCTTCTTGTGTAACACCTCTGTGAAACATTAGTATCTATTATGCTATCTTGCTATTATTAGCATTGTGCATTAGTTACAAAATGTTTGCTTTTGAAGAGATGATGCATGAATAGGAACCGGGCTGGAAAAGGTAGGATATAAAACAACAATCAACTCAAATTCAGGTGCTTGCTGTCACAAATGTAGACTAATGTTGAGGTCTCATTCACCATGGCTTACTCTGTTTTATTTATTTACTGATTCCTTTTCCACCTTTCTATGTAAGCCAATATTAAAAAAATATAAAAAACAGGAAAATTTAAAAACATAAATCAAGAAATTAATTAACAAATAATGGCTTGAGAGAGCCCATGTATCAAGAAAAGGAAGGATAGAAGGAAGGAAGGATAGAAGGAAGGATAGAAAGAAAGAAAGAAAGAAGGAAGGAAGGAAGGAAGGAAGGAAGGAAGGAAGGAAGGAAGGAAGGAAGGAAGGAAGGGGCATCTGAGCCTGGAAACAAGCTTATCCAAGTTACATATCCTCAAAATTTGAGGAATTTCCCTCCAAGTATTCTTAGCAGTTGCCATGCTGACTGAGGAATTCTAGTTCTCACATCTGCACAGCATCCCATTTGTGGAAGTCTGATGTAGATGATGTATTAGAATTAAGAAGACCTAGGATCTACATTTTTTGGATGCCAATGGAATGGCATTTTTCTTTTTAAAAAAATAATTAAAAGAAGGGTCCAGCAGTTTCACATAATCATTTTTAGCTTTTCATGTACAAAAGGGGGTAATTTTTTCTGGAAACCAATAAACAAAAATGGTTATAGATCCAGAATGTGAACTTCACCAGCTATGACAAAGTGTGAGGTGGAGAAAAAGCCACCAACATGTTACTCTACTTTTCTATAGCTAACATGAAGCAGGAAAAAAAAAAAGTTAAGATACAAAAATATATTTTCCAGAAGACTTATTTAGAATGATGAATTCAAACTTATAGAAAAAGAAGGCATAGTTTTTTTAGTGGCATTCAATAACTTAAACAGGTTTTTGTGGGATGCAAGGAGCAAAATCTAAATTATTCAGACATAGCACATTAGGATTTGTGATTGTTAAATGTCAGAATGAAAACTAGTTTTCATAACGATTTAGGATGTATAACTTGAACAGTCAGATATGTGTATGCTATCTTATGCTAAATTGATGTAACGACCTATGACTATTATATACACTTAATAAACAAGATCGGGCAATCTTTTTGTATAAGAAATTGATACAGTAGAACAGATGTGTCAAACTCAATTTCATTGAGGGACGCATCAGGGTTGTGTTTGATGTTGGGAGAGGCGGGTCATGGGGAGTGGCCACTCATGTCAGGGGCGCCTTTGGCGGCCCAAGCAGTCTGCCAGTGAAAACGGGCTCCTGTTTCCGGCTGAGATGGAAAAATGGAGCCCGGGAAAACCGCATGTGGCCCTCCCAAGCTTCATTTTTGCTGGCAGAGGCACCACAGGCTGGTCCTTCACTGTTTCCAGAGCAGCACCATGGATCCGGCCCCAGGCCTTGAGTTTGACACCCCTGCAGTAGAAGATGACACAGAATCTTAGCATTACAAATTGGAATGGAAAAGGATGAGTTAGGCCTTTGAATCCAGACATCAGTGCAGTAAGGATAAAGGAAAAGGTAGTCTATGCTTGGGCCATTGATAGTCAACTGCATGACCTTGGACCTGCAGTTTTGGCTGCCATCTAGTGATAATCCTGATTTTTGCAGATTTGATCTGATAGCCCCGAGTACATATGTTGTTTCAAACCTGAAACATGATCACCTTGAAGTTTGTCAGAACCATTTTGGAACCATTGCATTTTATTCGAAACAAAACCTGGATCATTTGGCTAAAAGAAAATCTAGGGACAGCCTCATGGCAGCTGTATGTCTGTCTGGTCATATTGCCACCCATCTGACAAAGTGACTCTGAATAATTAACAAAATTTTTAAAAGTTATAATATTAAATGGTAGCAAAAGCACACAAAACATATGTATTTAACATCTATATGTCATTATGGTATTACTGTTGCTCTTATTTTGTATATATCTCAGAATCCCTCTATATCAAAGCAGTATATACATTCAATAAGGAAAAACTGAATAAATAAATGAACAACCAAATATGCATGTTTTAATTTAGGCACAGACATCTCCAAAACAGCTGTTCCTTTCATGGAATGATTTGTTCATGGACCTTTTGCACATACTTAGAAATTTAATCAGGGATGATATATCTAGCTTCACACAAATGAACAATGCATGTCACTTTTACTAAAACTGCACTGATAAAATTTATAGTAATATCTTATGTTCTATTCAGGAAGATACTTACAGTATTTAACTGTACAAATCATTATGAGCAAAAGACACACAGACAATGTGAGTGAATGACTCAGGGGCCAGAGCCCCCAGATCAGGAAAATAAATCATGATTGAGTTTTAAAAAAGCACTTATATATTCAACAACAGCCTATCCAATTTCTTGTCCCAAATGACACATATCCAGAGAATGTATTGTATATGGGTAAATGTATATTTGAGTTGCAGCCCCCACACATTGCACTTCATCATGCTGAAGCAGTGCTCATCCTCAATTTTAAAAGAATATTATTTATTATTTTTTTTTCTTTTTCTTTTCTTTTTTTTTGAGGAACTGAGCCTATTCAGCACAAGGATATTGAAAGATTTGGTTTTGAGATTAGATAAATGTCAGGACTATGCAAGAAATGTTTTGAAACATAGAAACACAAGTACATTCTTTTAGTAGAAAGTAAATAATGAATAAATTATTTAATAAAAAATACAAACTATCTTTAGGCTAGTGTGTGTAAGACCCCTCTAGCATTAAATTTCCTCTAACAAAGAAGTTGAAGCTGAAGGAATAATGAAAGAAATAAGTTGTCAAAGTTGGAGCCGAGCTCAGTCAAGTTGTGCTGAGGTTATGAACCTTCACCATAAAGACATGTGAGTGTTGACCACAAGCACTACGTACCTTAACCTTTCAGGCCTATGGGCTGCCAATCATAAAGGATAAAGGAAAACAGAACTTTTACTGATCCTTAAATCTAAATCAAAACGGGAGCAGAGAAAACAGATGTATGTAAATCCCCAAAGAACAAAGGCTACACTTTTTAATAGGACAGCAAAAGTCAGGGGACAAGGAATTGCTCACCTTGAAGAAAAAAAAGGGAATAAACAGAAATGACAGAGCATTAAGTTTGAAATAGATCCGAATGCAAAGAAAGTTTTTTTCAGAGCTGTATCTGAACTATGTCACCAGCAGGGGTGAAATGCTCCCAGTTCGGACTGGATCACCCAATCATGTAGTGATGGAGGTGGGTGGTTCAGAGAACCGGCAGCAAAAATCCCTGCCCCCCCCCATACCCAGCTGAACTGCACAATCATCAGAGGCTTTTTTTAACTTTTAAAAGCATTTTTTCTACAACCTCTTTGGCATTTTTTAAAAAAAGCCTCTGCTGATCAGGCAACTCAGCTTGGCTCGTCAGAGGCATTTAAAAGAAAAAAGCCTCTGCTGATCAGGCAACTCATCTGGGATCGTCAGAGGCTTTTGAAAGCATTTTTTTACAATCTCTTTGCCGAAGAGGTTGTAGAAAAAATGGTTTTAAAAATAAAAAAAAAATTGGCCACACCCACCCAGTCACATTACCCCCCCCCCCCACCAAGCCACGCCCACAGAACCGGTAGTAACAAATTTTAGATTTCACTACTGGTCACCAGGAATAGGTGTAAAAAGACCAGAGTCAAGACAAGCGAACACAGTCATGCTCATCAGAAAGTGAATCATAACCCAGGTACCTATTCCAGAGGTTTCTAACATGAGGGCTTGATAAGAGATTTGGACATTTCCTAAGTAAGCCTTGAGGTATGACAGCAGTGCCTCTGATGTTGATAACAGAATTTATAGTTTAAATTATGTGACTGTTTATCTACTTTAGTTTTTGTTGTGCCCAAGCAAATCCAGACTGGAAGACATATATTTGGCAAGCAGTTAATTTCTAAATTCTTGTATGATCTTTCTCTAGAGCATAGGTGTCAAACACAAGCCCATGGGTCAGATTTGGCCCACAGGGTGCTTAGATCTGGCCTGTAGGGCTGGCCTGCAAACAGTGAACGACCGGCCTGCGGTGCCTCTGCCAGCAAAAATGGAGCATGGGGGGATGTGTGTGGCCCCCCTTAGCTCCGTTTTTACTGGCAGAGGGTTGCAGGAGGCCGTCACATCTGAAAATGGACCTTGGGAGTCCGTTTTTGCTGGCAGAGCGCTTGGGCCACCACAGGTGCCCCCGATACAAGTGACGTCAAGCTGGTCACCCACCCTGGCCACTGACCCTGGCCCCCCTGAGGTCAAACACAATCCTGATGCAGCCTTCAATGAAATTGAGTTTACACCCCTGCTCTAGCAAAAGGATTAAATAATAAAGACAAAAATCATACACTGCACAGTATTCCAAGGTATACATGAATTAATTGCAGCCTACGCATCATCATGTTTCCGAAGGAATAGGATCAAGAACCAATATTAATATTCAGAGCAAAGAAGACCATATTTGTTTGGTAGTTATTATTACAGCCTTAAGAGGAAGAAGTAAATTAAGCCACAGGGGATATAGCTACACTAAAGGCTGACTGAACCCAGGATATTATCTATCCTCTTTGTGCCAGATGTGATGAGCTTGCAAGGCCTTAACTAGATGTCCT
This sequence comes from Arizona elegans, assembly GCA_022577455.1. Taxonomy (NCBI): domain Eukaryota; kingdom Metazoa; phylum Chordata; class Lepidosauria; order Squamata; family Colubridae; genus Arizona; species Arizona elegans. The sequence goes on from JAKOOJ010000008.1 coordinate 55,820,164, forward strand.
TGAATACAATAAAATGAGTCATCATACTTAAGGTAAAGGATACATTTATCTTAAAAAATAAATGCAATAGACAGTCATTATTTTTCTCCTCTTTCTTTCTTTATTTCCCATCGAATCGTGTGTCTTTGCTTATTATATGGAGAGGGAGAGATTTGATGCTACGGGAATATTCAGATCCTTTGAAATCTCAGAATTCAGCTCAATAGTTATATTTACTCAATTTTCTACTAGCAGCAATTTACAGTTTAGAGAGTATAGTTCTGCTAGAGAGTATAAGAGATATAAGATGTATGAAATATCACCTATAACCTTTAGAGTGCCAGGTATTGGGACTGGGCCAGTAATACAGATAGTCCTCAACTTACAACAGTTCATTTAGCAACCATTGAAAGTTCCAATGGCACTGAAAAAAGTCACGTATGACCATTTTTCACACTTATGAGCATTGCAGTGTGATTTACATTTGGATGCTTGACAACTGATTCATATTTATGACAGTCATAGGATTCTGAAGTCATGTGATCACCTTTTGCAAACTTCTGGCAAGCAAAGTCAATGGGAAGCCAGATTCATTGAACAACCGTGTTACTAATTTAACAACGGCAGTGATTCATTTAACAACAGTGGCAAGAAAGGTCATAAAATGGGGCAAAACTCACTTAACAAATTTCTAACTTAGCAACATAAATTCTGAGCTCAATTGTGGTCGTATGTCAAGGACTACATGTATTCTGAACAGAAGAAATGGATCATACCTAGGAATATCATAAATCAAACCAAGTAATTGACCAAGAAACTGAGTTACCAAAATGGTGAGTTTTTGATAAAAAAATCGACCTACAGCCAATAAATGTATGCAACTGTTTCTGTTAGTCTTGCCTCTGCTTTCCACAATTTGAAATCCCTTGGGCATAAAGACCAATGCATATGTATCCCAATATATTCAGTACTTAAGCACTGAAACATATTTTAAATTAAAACCTATAGAAAAAAACAGGGTATAAATGATTCCTATTTAAAATGATTGAGAAACCATTCCATCTGAATGAATGGTGATTGCTATTGTATGCAGGAAACCCCCAGACATGAGCCTCAGCTTCATCTGTTTGTAGAAATTTTCAAATAAGTGTCAATGCACTTGCAAGCTCTATAAGAACAAATGCCCCAGACCACAGGAAGGCCCCCACTTGCGTAAAGTGCTCTTTCAGATGTTCCACAACCATGCTGATAATTCACATGGAATGAGTCTCAGGTAGGACTCTTTCACTATTCACACATTCCTAATAGAAATATAACAGCATTGGTGGTGATTGAGGGTTCAACTAAAATCCACAGCAATCCTTGTGACTCAGTTGCATTTTATTGCTACTAAATCCCAGGCATGTCACTGATAAGATAGCACAACTATCTAGAAGAGAGATCAATTTTAAAAGCAACACTATTTTGCATTTTAAATGTTGGTCTTCTTCTACACAAGCATGAAAGAAACATGTCCAAAATGTAACATAAGTTACTTGTATTTTAAATAAACATTTCAGAGGTCCTTTAAACTTTGGGAAAACTCTCTTTCCCAGGACCTCTGCATATTTTGCATAACACAATATGTTGTGCTTTTTATAGTTCCAGTGCCTTATAGTATATGATCAATTTTTGCAACATTTCTTAAGAGGCAGTAAAATCTTCACCACTTAATTTTTGACTCATAGTAAGCATACAGATACATTTCCTTCAACATGATCTGATTACAGTTACCTGAGTCTATCCACCTTGCTTCTAGTTGAAGAATGAGATCCTTCTCTAGAAAATTAAATCTTAGCATAAAGTATTCAATGTAGGATAATTTGAGCCTGGTCATTTATGCCTTGAATGAAACCTCTAGATTGATTTGTTTGATGATCCATTCATTTTTTAAAAGTTATTTTTGAAGAGAGAAGCAAAGAAAAGAATTCCAAGTAATCTAGTCAAATTTCCTTAACTTGTCCTGTCAATGATGATCTATTTTCATCTCTTTTCCTTTTCCCCATTTTTTAAAAATAATTTTTTTACATATGCTGTTTATTCTATTAATTTAACAGTATAGTTTGATGATATTTTAAATATGTCAAAAGCAACCATTGTATTTTGCATCACTGAGAAGATTTGCATATGTTTTCCTAACAGAAACAATATATCAGAATACCTTTGATCTCTGTACCTAGTGAGTATTATTTGTGCAATTTATATTAGGGGCAGCTGAAACAGACAAAGATCTTAAACATAAGAAGTTGTCTTGACATATTGCTGTACTTTCCAGGTTCTCTACACTGCACTTTTGCATCCTATTACTTGAATGCACTACTACTATAATAATTACTATAAATTTTAGATAGTATAATTCTAATCCAAATCCATTTTTGAAGCTTCTGCACAAGCCAATTCTTTGAAATAGGAAGTACAATCCATATAACCTATCCCTTCAAAATAGTTGTCAATGTGACATACGTCTTCTCCTACACTATAGAAATAAAGGACATACATTTAAATGTAATGTGTGTAGAACTGCGTCTTTAAATACCTCCAGAAAAGACAATTTTGTTTCAGTTGCAAATAAAATTTAACCTTGGAGCCAATCTCCATGGACATTTAGCCCAGTGACATGACACTAACATAAAACATCATCCTGTTTTTTTTTTTAAAGAAAAAAACATATAGTCAGGTGGTACATGGGCAAACCTGTATATAGTTATAAATATTTTCTACTAAAAAACAAAACAAAAACATTTCCTTTCAAAAAATGTTGATTTCCAGCCCTGTGACTTTAACACAAAGGCATCAGAAACAAAAGTTCTTGTTATATCTGCTTCCAGAAGGATTCCATTATTTAGGAGAGTTTAAAAATGCTGACCTGGAATATGCTTTTTTTTTTTAAAAAAAATTAAGGTTGACCAAAGTTTTAACTATCAGGAATGTGCAAACTGTACAAACAGTTATAAACCATCGACTGCAGTGCAAAGAAGATGTAGTGAAGCGAGATATTACTTGTATAGTTCATAACTGAAGCAATACACATCACTCTTATAACATCATTAAATCCAGGTAGCTATATCAAGTATAGAGAATATGCCATCTAAACAAAGGTACAGAGCCTCCAAGCCTGACCAAGAATATAGAGAATAAATTCCATAAGATGTTATCTTTAATATGGAATTACAAGTTATAAGGAGAAGCAAAGGAATGAGTTTGCATATCAATCAAATCAGCTTGCAGTTGCAAGGATTTCATTTTGCTTAATAGTATCCCTAACTCCATGCTCCTAGATTCTAGTATTATTTATTCCATGTGTTCTGAAGACAAAAGACCTAACACGGCATCACCCAACCAAAATGTCATGCAAGTGGGTATGTTTTAATTCATGGAATTCTATAATCAGACTAGGGATTGCTGAAACTTCTGGAAGTTGAAATCTATACTATGGAAGATGCTCACCTTGGGAAGGCCGATCTATAATATACATTCTGAGGCCTATAAATTTATGAGCTTCCACTGTTTTTGTACTCTTGGTGTTGATTATTATTGAGGTGTTTGTCATTTCCTGATATTTCTAGGTCATGTATAGGAATGCTAGCAAAGAGTAAAGAACACTGGGATGAAATATTGTTCCAATTCTAGGTTGATTAATTCCAGAAATCTCAGAATAACTTGAAAGATCTGGTTTAAATATAGAGAAATCAATGTACATAAGGACTTTCAACTACAAAAGTTAAATGTAATTCATTTCCTCCCTAAGAAATATAGGCTAAATATCCAACCTGCCTCCCTTATGATATTAATACACAGGAAAATGCCCTTTCCTTTTCATGTTTGAGCTTCCAATTATATATTAGTACAACCCTTTCTATACTTTCAGTTGCACATATTTGGAACTTTCATAGTTTATTCTGAATACATAATATATGATAGGTGTTTGGCATTTCTGCAATACTTACAGAATACCTTTGCCTTTTTATCCGATTGCATAAACTGTGAACTATCTCTTTCCTCTTCTGATACATACATACATACATATATCAACAGTCTCTCTGTATCAGGAAACCATCTTACAAATCCTTCACTTTTATGGCTTCTATTACTGCTTTATTCCCAGCAGATGAGTCTTCTGTAAGGCAGGTGCTAGAAACAAAATTATCAGTTAAATTGACCCATGTCCATTTAAGACCAATAAGGACTTAATAAGATTAGGGAAGGTTGTCAGAAACCTTTCAAATGTATCAGCATTAAGGCATCATAGGGGCTTCTAGCTATGGTGATTTAGTTATGTGCATATATTTTAGTTATGGTTTTAAAGAACCTCGACACAATGTACAAAAGAAATATGCTTTTCAATTGTTCAGTTTTCATAGTTTTGTCAGGTAATCATAAAACTAGCTTAGCTGAAAAGAAACACATTAAATGGACAAGAGTAGGTAGAATTTCTGCCTCATATGAAAATCAAAATCTCTATTAGTGATGGTATACCCACTAAATCTGCTGGTAAAAAGTTGTGCATGCATTTTAATTAATTGAAGGTTCTGCCCCTTCTAGTACATTATAACTTTACATCTAGATGGTATACTTTACATCTAGATAATATATAGCAACAGCTAAAACCTTGCTTCACCTTGACATGTCTCCTGATTTCCTTCTAAACCTGGGTTATAACAAATCCATGGAACCTATAAGATATTTAACTTCTGCATAATTTAACAACGGGTTCCAGATTATATTGTGAATTAAAAAAACAGAAACTGCAGGTTATTTATTTAGTTGTCCTAGACCAAGCCTTTCTATACAATTATGGATGGTGGATATAAAGGAACCTTAAAGTGCTTAGCTTTACTAAAGCACATATTCCTTCAGTGAACCTGACACTCTAGAGCATGTTTTTCTAAGGTGTGAATTCTATGCAGAACTGCATTTTCAACTAATTCACCCACAAATAGAAAATTTGCTTAGCTGCCTTGATCACTTATATCTAGAGGTTGTCTTAAATGACAGATATCCTGAAATGTGTCCCAATATCATGTGATCACCTTTTGTGACCTTCTGCAAATTCAATGGGGAAGCCAGATTCACTTAACAATCAGGTTACTAATTATCACTTGCAGTGATTCACTTGACAACTGTGGCAAGAAAAGTCATAAAATGGGGCAAAACTCACTTAACAAATGTGTCGCTTAACAGCAGAAATTTTGGGCTCCATTGTGGTTGTAAGTTGAAGACTACTTGTAATGAGGGACAGTGTACTTGCTTCATCTCTGGTCCAGATGTATCTGTGGGGGCAGTAAAAGTGTCCCCTCCAAAAAAAAGAAGACAAGATGAAGCTGTAACCACATGATTAAAGTCCTGTCCCTTTGTTAGATGCAGTATATGTGTGACACACTTAAAAAATGGATAGTGCTTCAAGGACATTTTCACAGTCCCAATCTGAATCCTTTTTGGGTATACGAGCCTGATGGTCTAAACAAATTTTCTTCTTTCCATCTGAAAGAAGGTAATACATTGATACTTCTTAATTTTAAAAGTGGCAGTTTATTTTCTAACTCATGGTGGGGAAAAAAATATTATCCTATATGCTCGCTGCACAGCCAAACCAATCCAAGATGGCAATTATCTCAAGGGGGTGATTACCTAATTTACTACTCATGTAGTTTGTACACAATTGGAGATGAAAAGAAATTATAATGAATATGAGTAAGCAAAGAAAACATTGGGTAGGTTTATACACTGCATTATACCATAAGATGGTTAGGTTGGTTTTGGCTTAATGAAGTGTGTGAGCTCTGACATGATTAAACCACTTTGTGGTTAAATATTTACTTGATTCAGTCAGTATCATTGCCAGAAAAAGAAGGGGGTTGATATACCATGATGACTAACTGGTGTAAGAGATCTACTAGCAGGGATGTTATGAGACATAGAGACATCCTTGTTTTAGTATAAGTTCAGAAAGAGACAGCTGAACAGTGAATGCTGTTAGTGTTGGTAGCATTATTAAAATGCAATATTAATTCCAATGAAAATAATAAACTAAAAAGCTTAGAAAAGTAATGAACTCTTTTATGGCACAATATTGAATAAAAAAAATGTTTGGATTTGAAATAAATGCTGGAAAGAGGCAATATTTTTTTTTTATATGGTATTATTTGTTTTTGTTTAATTCTTGGTTTTCAGGAAGGAGAATAAAATACTGAAAGAAAGGAAATAAAACACATACTGTTAATAAATTGATCTATGGATATTCTTTGCTAGACTATTGATAATCTAAACTGAGATTTCAGCACTGATAATAATTCAGGACATGTGAAGTCAAAAGGTTCTTCTGGAATATATTGTTGTCCTGGATTTTTAAACAATTCAAATTCCTTTCGGAATAACTGAATTTCTTAGGATTTTGATTAGAAATTAATTGAAATACAGTTCTCATACAGTTATTTGCACAATTTAAAAAAATCCCTGCAAATTTCAGATTGGAAATATCTCAGAATATAAATTTATTATGAACTTTTGCTGCAGCGGTGAAACCTTCCCGGTTCTATCCAGCTCATCGAACTGGTAGCACTGGCGGTGGAAGGCTTCACCTACCTGCTGGGACGTCATTACGGTTTTTTACCATCTGCACATGCACAGAAGAGGCTTGCGCGTGCTCCCGTTCTTGAACCGGTAGTGAAGGTAAGTGGATTTCACTGCTGCTTTGCTGCCTCTAGTTCTAGAAATAGAAAAAAAAATGTTGAGTCTAAAAAGTGCTTGCTATGTAGTCAAAAAGATCAGATACAAGAAAATCTGATTTTTCAACTTGGTCATCTACATTCTATAAAGAGATAGACATTCAAATATATCCCATTCTATTCTTAACAATTTACCAATTGCCTTAAAATGTGTAATATGTTAAGAAAGAAACTCTTTTAAGTACATATATTAACCTTGAGAAAATATTCATTTCTGTAACACTTATCTTTCCCCTCCTATTCATGGGGATCTTTAATCATCTGGTTATGTCAGTATTCATCTGGGAAAAACAATATGATATAATTTCATTTAAAAATGCAGGGATATTTCTTGGAATGAATGATAATTCGAGGATATTTAAAGGAATTGAAGCACCAAGTAAAAGTTTACTTTGTACAAATTTCCAGAGAAATTAAAGCAAACAGAAATGTGGGATTTATTTATTTTAATTTAGTAACCTGAAAGTTTATTGGAACAAGAAATCATCTCTTTTATGGCAGTCAAATATTTCAAGGTTTGAAACAGCCCTATTCATTTTAGTGCTATCTAAGTATTGTCTCAAATTTCCACAATATTTGTGATCACAGTACATCTATTTTGTGCTGGTTTGTCCTTTACTTTATTAGGTTTACAATATCAAGGCTGCAAAATTAGAATTTTGTGATAGGAATTTTTGCAGCTCAGATATAATTCTTTTAATATTTAAACTGTTGTAGTTCTCTTTTTGAATTAATCAATGAAAAGAAGTCTATAGCTCCAAGGGCAGTAAAGCAATACTGCTGAGATAATATGGCTTTTTTTATCCCTTAGCATTCAAATGTTATTCATGAATGACTGACAGTAGGAAATCTGAAGATTTGTAAATATGTACATGCACGTGTCTGAATATGTACTAAACCCACGAGAGTTGTAATTGAAGGAAGGTTGCTGTTCAATTTTTGAGCAAATATTCTCCCTGATACATACATAAAAAAGGTTATTCTGAGCCTCAATTCTGAATAGCAGTTGAAATTGCCTGGTTTATCTTGCATGATTTCCCATGAACTTGATTTCTGTTATCTTCCCTTAATGTAACTTTGTAAGAATATTCCTTGCCTTTAGGTTTGAACTTTTGCCATGCATCCACTTAACAAGTGAGAGAAAAAATGAACATTTGTGTTTTATAATTAAGACCAATACAGCAGTGTCTTCCATATAACGCCTGTGTTTAAGTATTTGTTACAAAGTCCATAACATTTATACTTTCTAAACTTTTTTTCTAAAACAAAACAAAAAAAAAGAATGAAAGTATTCAATGCTCATTGAAAGGCATTCATTTTTTAAAAAGTATTAAAACTGCTGTTTACTTTGGCTAAATAAAAAAACCAACTGTAGTGATATTGATTTCAAGAAATGCAAGAGATCAGTAGTTTCATTTAATGGGCTGCATTTGAAGGTCTACAGTAGAAGAACACACACACACACACACACACACACACACTGTACATACATACAGCTTTAATATTTAGTGTCCTTAAGTCTGTAACTGCCACACAGACTGCTTAAAATAAATAAAACAGGAAACAGGAAACAGAAAAATAAGCACATTTTCCATTCAAATTTCTTTCAGCTTTAAATTTTGTTATGAATTTAGGACATATATAGTTTTGTCATATTGATATCCTAAGCTGGTTGTAACAGGTAATACATAAGTAAAAGCTCCAATGTGTTTTTAAATAAACTTTTCTCTCTCGCAAACTAAAGAGCATGCTAAGTTTCTAAACATGCTAAGAGATCAAACAGCTCAGAAAGAATGGGGAAGATTTACTCCCCATCTGAATGACTAACATAATTCCTATTTTTTATGTATATTTATAATTGCAAGTTTAAGCATATACTTGTACTGTATCCATTTGTAGTGCACAATTCCCAATTCAGCTAATATACATATAAACTAGGATATTTTATTTACTTGTTATTGGCACATTAGATTTATATCCTGTGTTTTCTCCAAGATACCCAGGGAACATACAAAATTCTTCCTTTATTATTTCCCTGAAACAACAATCTTATGAGGCAACGTGACATGAGAGACATAACACTCCCAAGGTAACCAGTAAGCTTTCAGAAGTGAAACTGCACAAAGAAAATTCAAATTTAGACAATTAAAGGAACAAGTTCCTATTTATATTCAGGACTTTTTTCACATTTTGTACTGTTGGAGCTCTTTTGCTTAATTTCAAATGACCCAATTTATTTACATAGCTCCCTGTAGAGAAAGTATGGATAGATGGGCATGCCTATAGTTTAACATTTTGTTTTATTTGAATAGATTCATATACACACACATTCATACAATAATATGGTCTGTTCAGAACACCAATCAATGGCTATATTAAAATTTAGATGCCAAAAGTTACTAGTTTTGGAGAAAATACAAGAGTGCTTTTTTATTTTGATGAATTGGGCAGTTTACATCTCCTTTAGCAGTGAAAAACATTAAAAAAAGAAAAAGAAAACTACAGTACGTAGAAAAATCTCTAAATTAATCTGTTTCACTGGATGTGTTGCCTAAAGGGTTAGGGGAAATTAAATTCAACAAATCAAGGTATTAGGTGATGGCTGTTGTAGGATCAATTTGAATGGGAGTTCCTGGAGAACAAAATAGTAAGTGACTTCAGTGAGTTTTGTGGTAATATGTTTTAATATCTTTATACCACAATCAAGACTAGAAGTAAGTTTAAGTTCCAAAGTATGAAGACAATACTTCTTTCTTTAGAAATCCTTCCACTGTGATAGAACTATTAGAGATTTTATTACCATCTTTAAATGTCAGGTTATAAAGGATAAAAAGAGCAAAATGAGTTTGTAAACAAAATGCCATTGCTTCCCGCCCACCCAGTACAATTTTATATACTAGGTCAGAATTTAGGATAGGGTGAAAAGAACAGTTTATCCCACTCTTAGCTATTTAAATTCATTTCACCATCATATCCTTTTGGGAACTGGTATTGAAATTTAAGGCAGGTGTTATTTTCAGGGTAAAACCTTCCAACCTCTGCAAAGAGAAGACAGGTTTGACCTCAGACCCTTATTTATAACAAGCAGTGACAAAGTGGTCATCTTTCATGACCTGTGACATATGCCCTTACTTTATTTTTAAAAGTGTAAAATTCACTTCAAGTTGAAAGACACATTCAATGTGATTAAAGAAAAACAAATCCCTAAAACCGTGTTATTTGTGACTGGGAAATACAGTATAAATAAAACTCTGGAGGGAGGAGAGAATTAAAAAAAAAGATGGGACATTCAAATGATTCAGGTAAAATTATATAAATTTATTATCTTCCTAGCCCTAGAATCTTAATATCTTTGGACAATATAACATATTGATTAACAATATTTATATAAATAGCTAGCTATTTGATCAACATATTTAAATCTGATGTAAAACAAGAACCCCCTAATCTGGCACAAAAAGTTGAAAATTGTTCTTATATTTAAAGAAAGATAAGTTTAGGGATATTTGCTAAACCCTATTCCATATTTCTCCTTTAAGTAGGGCCACCATTTTCTGTTGATACTAACCAGAATTTTAATCCAGGAAGTAGCACTAACCTTAAATGAATGACAGACATCATTTTCACATTTTCCCCTTCCTCAAAGAGAAATTAAAGATATAAGTGTATTGGATAAATTTAACTGGTTTTGAGTCTCCTGTTGAAAGAAGAACTAGGAGATTGGTCTCATATATTTCTACAATAACCCATCATCATTTTATGCAGTACTTCCCAAACCTGGGTAAATTACGTAAAATTGGGCAAAAGTAGTTTTTCTTTGAATAGTGACACACATTACTTTTGGTAGTTAACTTGATCATCCTATTGAATAGAAAGGTGGTGGTAAAGTATTAAATCAGATAAGAAAATGGTGCTTTCTTATTTTTTGATAACCCTGATTTTCAGCCAAATTTACAAGAAAGGGTTGGGCAAATTTTCAGCCAAATTTGCTATGGGAAGGAAAAATTATTTTGCCTTTTTGAAAAGCCATTCATCACAAAAACCTTCTGACAATAATAATCACAATTTAACATAACTTTTCTCTCTGCGAAGTTACTAAAAGTAGTTATGGTAGATAATAATCAAATTGAGTACCTGCACTCTGAATTGTCACAACCTGTGCCAGCACTATAGTAGAAAACAAAAAGGGAGTTTGAATTATCAATCATGTCAGCATAATATAAGGAGAAGAAACTGGCAGTTTCTGAAACCACCTAATGGTGCAATATTCCAAAGATAAATGCTTCAAGCTTAGAGAACTGTGAAAAAAAACTTATGGTCCTTTATAGTGCAATATTGTCCACATTGGCTAAAGAAACTCTTAGGGCTTCAAGCAAGAGCCTTCTTGGCCCTGTACAGAATCAAGGGATGTGTTGAATGCAAATCAGTATTGAACTACAAAGCCATATTCTACTTGGTTGTTGCTGCTATTATCCAAACTCTTTGAGTATCATTCAGCATAGTTCACAATTTATGTACAGTGACTGGTTTCTCTGAAAAATGAGGAATTTTAATAGTATATGCTTAAATTAACTCTGCTACATGGATTTTGGGTAATGTATACTTATTTTGATGAACTGCTTTGTCAACTTACTATAGCAGTCATAGCAGGGAATGTCTCTGGGTTGGTGATACAAAAGCTAAAACAAAGGCAACAACTGACCAATTGCTCCCTTCTTTCTTCTTTATTGTATTCCTGCCCCCTTCCCTCTTGTGGACTCCCCTCAGCTGCAGCTTTCAAGGCCACGTTATGCGGTAGTGCAAACTATTAAATAAGCCAGTGTAAACAACCCTGAGTGAAGTATATCATAGCTCTGACAGGAAGTAAAATAGTTTCTCCTGTTTCTTCTAGAAAGTACCAAAAGACCTAAACATTTTTAGAAAGTTACATCGTTTGAGTGATGTCCAAAATGATGGATAGAGTATATCAGAAAATAGTTTTAATAGTTTAATATGTTTAAATAGAAAGAGATAGCAAGAACAAAACTTTCCCTCCATTATTTTAAACTGTGGTTTGATTCCTTTGTTCCCTTGACACACGGCTTTTTGTTCCACCCCCCTCCCATATACAGTTCTAGTTTTGCAACAGTTATTAAATTCTCTTTGCTACAGTTGTGAGTGATTTCTCTGGAAACATTCATACCACCCTGGGCTTTGACCTCATCAACTCTCACAAACTAAACAAGGTCAAGCTTGGTCAAAACATGGCCAAGGGAAAGCCAGGTGCAGCACGAAAGTTATGCTGTTGATTTGCTCTTTCCTCTGAGTCAGTCCTAACCCCAGTGGCCTGGCATGCTCCAGTGCCCCAAGTGACATCTGTATTGTTTTAAGTGCTATGCTGTATATGAGAAATATATTTCAAAAACAGATTCTGGTGATTTGAAAGGTGATTGTGACATACTCTGCAAGCAGAGGGCAGACATCTTCTGAGACACATAGAGCTGCTTTGAGCAATTCTGCTCTGCTTTCTCAAATTATCCAATGGTTTCAATTATCTGTGGCATCCCATTAACTTCCTATCATTTGTTGAAGGGCTGCAGTCCTTCAACAGATTAAGATATCTGCTGCGGTCCATTGTCCACAGGCAATGAAAACATAGAATTCTGTGTCTACTGCCGTTGGGCCTTCCTGAATTTGAAAAACAACAGTCCATTACATGAAGCAAACAGATTTTCAAAATTGCGTGATCATATTACTTTTGTAGCCTAAAGTTGGACGTTTAGTCTAGATAGCTAGTGCTCTGATCCTAAGGATAATGTGCTAACAACATATCAGAATAGGTGTAAATGAATGTTAAAGATTATAATGTTCTGAGGGGAATTAGAGCTGAATATGGTAACACAAATACTTAAGATTCTGTGCAAATGAAAGCCAGTGCTTTTTAAAAAAGACTTCAGTTAGAGATACAATGCCATTAAGACTAGTTAATTCCATACATGCCTGTACTTTAGTATTTCATCAGCATGAGAACAGTAATAGTTTTCTAGACATTTCTTTGGGTTTTTATTTATTTAGTTTATGCCATTTACGGTATTTTTTAAACAAATGAAGATAACCATATATTTCCACAAACAAGGTTAAGTGCAATGTAAAAATTAAGGGCGACTTTATATTATTTTTGAGAGCCAATTTAGTTTTCAGGATTGAATTCAAATTTAGAAATCACACACTGACTTGATGTTCATCAATCCTATGTAGAATTGGTTACTGCTTCTTCCTCAGAACCAGTGTGGCTACTTTCCATCCTGAAGAAACAAATTCTTTGTTGGGTCAGGAAAGCCATGTGAACTCATTCTTTCTTGGAGTGCAATTCTCCTCAGGGATCTTCAAATCCTCCAGTGAAGATAAAGAATTCAGTGGAAAGCATTATGATCTTAGACATATCTTTTTGTGCTCACAAAATTAACTTTTTAATTTCCCAAATTGACTTGAATCTTAAAATACTTCATAAGCACTCTATATAGGGCAGATCATAAATGGTGCACTGAGGGAGATAGTTAGAAAGTTCAGCTGCTTAGGCTAACTAGGTTTTTGTTGCTTAGCAAACCATTTTGAAGCCCCCTTCTTCTTGTCTCATCCTTTCTATTCCCTCATGGGTTTATTTTCTTTGCTAGTTTTGTTCTTCAGTCTTGTGCTGTGTTTATGATTTTAACCAACAATAGTTCTTTATTTTAAACATTTGAACAACTGAAAAAAACCCCAGAGTCATTGGGAGTTGGGTGGCATATAAATTTGATAAATTTATTACCATTTATTTTATTTCATTTAGAACAACGGGAATCAAGTCCTCTGAGCTATAACATAGCATAAGTGCTGATCTATCCCACATTGTCTTTGTTTTTGCACTACCAAATTGGGTATTGCTATGAACATAGTTAAAGTAGAACCTTGCCACTATCATTGAAGTAATTGATGAGGATATGTTGTTATGATATTGCCATATTGATAAACTGAGAGATAATTCCTTTCATAAAGATTTGTAAATGTTAAAAAAAATGTATTTGTATTTTGAGTACAATTACGGTGTACCACTACTGAGCTAAATGGATTTTTAAAATCACACATTCTGTAGCTTTTCAAGCCAGTTCTTTATGTGCATCTGTTTTAAGTCTTTAGAAATACTTATTCTAATAAATGAATTTTTCTGATAAATTCTGAACTGATGAATCAACCATATGAAAAGCTACAATTATTGAAGAAATTTGTGTTCAGCACAGGTCCTCCCCCTTGCCTCAGCATTAAATTATGTTCCTTAAGCACAAAATGCTAGGTGTACTCCATGTTTCTTTAGTCTCTGACTTTGGAGAAAGCTAAGTTCTAACTGCTTGATGTATCCAAGTGCAAACAGCTCTCAGTTGGCCATTATGTACCTATTAGCACTGATTACTTTCTGATAGCTCTTCACCAGTTGGTTTCACTCACTTTGACAGATTTGGTGCTTTGTTTAACCTTTAAACTGGCGGGGCAATAACACTGCTTGACAGAATTGGAGAAATAATTAAGGAAAACTTAGCGAAGGCATAAGAAAACAACTATAACAAGGCAGGTCTTTCTGTTTTATTTGAGAAGTTGTCAAATGTCACTAGAGAAAAAAAGAAGAAGAGGAAGAGAGTTGACTGTTTTGGGCAATTAAAGTACCATAATGCTTCAGGATCATATGTTTCCCAAGCCTGTTTCCTCGTTTCCATGTATCATCTCAACATCAGAAAATAACAGATATAAAACTTATTTCACAAGCACATGTGGAACTTCTGTACACAAATGTTCATTAAACACAAAGGAACATTATTCTATTTTGTGGCTTTTAAAAAGAAACCAGTTTTATTTGTAGCTTAGGGTTGAATTGTGGGGTCCTTAGTGCTCTCTTAGCTTGGTTGTTTTCTTGCAGAAGTTTCATTATCAAACCAGGTAACTGTATAGAATGAAACCACTGTAAGAAAACAACCAAGTTTAGAGAGCACTAAGGGCCCCACAGAAGACTATTTGCTGTAAGGGCCAAATTTGTAGGTTGTTTTTTGTTTGTTTCAGATTTCTAATAGATTCTTTTTTTTTTATTGCAAAAATTTTACAATTACATTTTCACCCCATTTTTCCCCCCAACCCACCCCATACTTCCCACCCTAATCCTTCCAAACCCCCCCTAACCCCCCTGACTTCCACAGAATATAATCCCATCAAAATCCCCTTTTTGTAAAACCTGAACCCCTCAAACCCCCTTATAATTTTTCATCTTCACAAAATTCATACATTTCTATTTTCATATAATACTTTCAATGAAAAGCTATTTGATACTTCCTAGTTTGATATTTGTTCTGCACATAATCTATCCATTTTTTCCATTCTCATTCATAAGTCTCTTGTGAGCGATCTTTTAGATATGCTGAAATCTTCGCCATCTCTGCAAAGCTAGCCATCTTCAAAGTCCATTCTTCAATAGTGGGCAAAGCTTCATTTTTCCAGTATTTACCTATCAATAATCTTGCTGCTGTTATCATATACAATATCAACTTAGTTTCATCCAATGTAAAACCCTTTACTATACCCAGTAAAAACAATTGTGGAGAAAATTGAATTTTTTTCTTCAAAACATTCTGCATAACCCACCATATTTTTATCCAAAAAGCCTTAACTTTCTTACAGGTCCACCAAACATGATAATATGTGGCATCCAAACAATCACATCTGTCTCCTGTTTCCATTTTCAGCCCAGTGGTTGAAATATTCAAGATAATATTGGAACAGGCTTCATATCATTATTTATGCACTGCATTTACTTTCTATACCTTATTTTTCACTGTGAAACTTAGATGAATTAAATAGTCTATTTAACCATTTGGTGTCATGTAAAGCACTGACATCAAAAACCAATAAAAATGTGTTTTAATCAATGGTGGTAATAAGACCAATCAAGTGCCTTTTGTATTTCTTAGTCAGTAGAATATATGGTACTTCATGAAATAATGGCCAGAACTACATAACTGCTTCCTGAAAAAGCTACATGTATATATGTGTGTTAAAGCCAGTGTTGACTGTTAGTGATTGCCTGGACTAGTCCTTGCAGTGTTCTTCACAAGGTGTTTCTGGAATGGTCTACCATAGTCTGTTTCCTAGGGCTAAGAAAGAATTAGTGGCCCAAGTCACCCACTGGCTTTGTTCCTAAGGTAGGATTAGAACACACAATCTCATGGTTTATAGCCCAAAAGACTATGCCTGGCTTTCTCATGAGCCTATATGGAGTAGCAAAAATATAATGTAATTTATTTTTGATTATCCCATTAATGAGGAAAACCTTTTCTTTTGCTCATGAATAAATTTTTGAGCTGATGTTCTTTCTACCCATTGGAATAACCTTTACAAGTTTTATGTTTTAGAATCTCTTCTATTTCTGTTCCTGTTATACAGTATTCACATCTGAAGCATGCATGTAAAGTTTTTGGAAACCATTTTTTACTCTGGAATATCAGAACCTTTTGAAAAATGAGATCTCACATAGTAAGGGACCTTTACACCATCTTTCTTGCTTTGTTAATGTGCCTATGAAATTAATTTAATGATTCTAGAAAGTTTGCAACAGGCTTAACACCTCAAGAGGGTGAACTAATAATGAGGGCAGAGAAAACTATATCAATAGCATGCTAATTAGGACAATTATGGAGCTGATATTGAAGTGCAATAAAGAGATACATTAGTGGTATATAGCTCCCCCTTTATCCCATTGAACTGTATTTTTACACGTTTAGGTTAAGACACAAACCAATGTTTTTTCCAGGTACAAATAAAATTGGGTCATCACATGAAAAACAGAAAATTCTTTTTCAGAATCTGAAGCAAGACCATTTTAACATGGATTCATAAACATGAAGCCAAAATGGATTATTAGAGATCAGCAGCCACAGAAATTTCTCAGTAAAATCTCTCTCACCCCACTGCCAGTTCTCCCCACCCTTATTCCATATGCTAGATTGCAAACTACAGATTTAGCCCTTTTGCCCAAAGGCATTCAAACCTGTGAAAAGCCTAGCTGAAGCACTGCCTATTATTCATTGACAACTTGTCAATTTACTTCCAGGCAAAATAACTCATAAACAGGATAAGTAAGGCATATAAAACAAGAATTCTTTCACACTTTGCAACTTTACTGCAAAAATGCCTCATTTTCCACATATGTGTGAAATCTCCCCTCAGAATTGTGGCTGTGCACTGAACTCTAAAAACTGTGTAAAAAAGAACCAAATCTTATGATTTCTGACTCAAGTAAGATGAGTGTAAAATATTTAACATGTGTTAAAAACAAAAAAAAAAAACACATTTTTCATATGATCAGGAAAATGATCATGTTGTAGGTTTTCACAGTAATAAAAGTTTAGACATTATCTCCCCATTCAAAATGCTTGATTATCATTGATACAATGATAATCAAGGAATATTGAGTACAGGAATAAATGAATCTCTTAGATAGATAATCAACAGTTTATCAGTTTGTGTGAATTAGTTGCCTTGCTTTTAAGATACTAATTTATCAGCTTCAGCACAGTGATATGTTGAGCCTGTTTATCAAGGAAAACAAACAAAAATAACAATTTCATTCATTCATGTTCTTCCACTAACTATAGAAATGAACTATACAGACAATACTGAAAACTTCAGCTAATACAGAATATGCATGCTGAATATACATTGTGCTGCAGATTATTTATCACTACTAACTTCTTATTCATTTTCACAGAGCTGGCTTTAATCTACAAAATCTCACATGGATCTTTCATTATTAGCTTTTCCATCTGAAAAAAAAGAGGATGACAACAAATGGAAGCCTTCTAAGGGTAGTCTCCAATTCTGGAATGGCCTGCTCAGTTACTTGCCTCAACTCCTGGCAACCAAGCAGTTTGTAAGCATGTAAATGCAAGTAGACAAATAGGTACCACTTCAGGGAAAAGTAACAGCGTCCATGTTTTGCCACATGCTCTGCGCAGTAGCATGATGTCATGCTGGTCACATGACTGTAAAAATGTCTGAAGACAATGCTGGGTCAATGGTCTAGAAACAGAGGTAAGCACCGCTCCCTAAAGTTGGCTACAACTAGCGGGGTAAAATTTGCAGGGACTCCTTTATCTTTATCTGCCAAGTAAAGTCTGCTGTTGACTTTTCTTTTTAATTCAAGCAACTACCTGGCCCTTTTTCATCCATAAATATGGGAGGATGGATTTACAAATTCATGTTCTCTAAGGTGAAGCAAGTGAATGCTATCAGTGCATCATAGTGTAGGGATGCATTAAACTTCCTTGCCCTCTCGATTCTTTCCTCTTGTGTTAAAAAGCAATTGTAAATTACAAAGAGAGTACAATACAGCTTGTTTTAGGTATGAATGGACACATACAAACACATTGAACTTTATGAGTATTCATGCACTTGGTTGTGGTCTGTCATAGACTCAACAGCAGTGTATACATTACGGAACTTTCTCACAATCTCTCTCACAGGAAACTGGGCTGACTCTCTTTCTTCCGGCTTCAGGCACAACAGACATTCCTCTTGGCCAGGAATTTGTTTGTACCACTCTGAGAGCCCTTAGGTGGAAGAACAATCCCTTTTCCTGCTGTTTCTGGCTCTGTTATTCTTCAGTTTTCTTTTTAATCTTTCTAATCTGAATATAAAGTTAGTTGGCAAGAAATTAGGCAAAGGGAGTTGGGTTTTTATTTTCATGTCTGACAATCTGAAAACTGATCAGAAGGGGACCCAGAAAGGAGTGTATGTAGCCTGCAGATGTTTTTCCAGTGCTGCACATTTCCCAAAACACACAACAGAAGGCAAGAATGGAAGTACAGATCCACTTATAGGGATGCAACACACTACTTTGCTACACAGAATAAAACATATATCTTGTATGGCCACCACTAATGAAGGGTTGGAAAGATTCAGAAGCTATGCTCTATTCTTTTCCTACCTTTCTTTTTTAAAAAATGTGCATTAGGTCTTGGAAAAGGAAGGATAAGCCTCCAATTAATAGTTATATATGTCTTAACACAAATGAATGATCATTAAATGTTCAGTATTACATGTGTATCAAATCAGGGTATACATCAAAAGTCTGCCTGAGTAAAAAAATACTTTATACTTATTGCTGAAAAAACAACAACAACCAGTGATAGAAAGTTAGCGTTGGCTGAGTTGGCAGAGAGTTCCAAAGCTTGGGAGTAACTTTTAAGGAGACATGTCCTTATCATGTCCTTATCAAATATCAAAAAAGAAAACATATGATGAACGGTTGCAGGAACTGGGCATGGCTAGTCTAGTGAAGAGAAGGGCCAGGGGAGACATGATAGCAATGTTCCAATATTTGAAGGGCTGCCACAGAGAGGAGGGGGTCAAGCTATTTTCCAAAGCACCTGAAGGCCAGACAAGGAATAATGGATGGAAACTGAACAAGGAGAGATTCAACCTGGAAATGAGGAGAAATTTTCTGACAGTTGAGAACAATCAACCAATGAAACAGCTTGCCTTCAGAAGTTGTGGGAGCTTCATCACTTGAGACTTTCAAGAAAAGATTGGACTGCCATTTGTCAGAAATGGTGTAGGATTTCCTGCTTGGGCAGGGGTTGGATTAGTTGACCTACAAAGTCCCTTCCAACTCTGTTAATCTGTTAAAAAAATATTCTTTTGATAGTACTGACAGAAATAGCTCTCCAAAGAGCTCAGTGTTTTGGCAGGTATCTAAAAGAATAGCACTTAGTCTTGTTTGGTACTTTACAGCATTCTCTGGGTGGTTTACAATGTTAGCACATTGCCCCAAACAATATGGGTCCCATTTTACTGACCTCAGAAGGATGGAAAGCTGAGTCAACCTTGAACCGTCTCAGGATTGCACTCCAGGCTGTAGGATAGGATAGGATAGGATAGGATAATTTTATTTCTATACCGCCCCTCTCCCGAAGGACTCGGGGCGGTGTACAGCCAGGTAAAAACACAATACAAATATCACAATTTAAATTTAAAAATTATTAAAAATTTACATTCAAGGCCTGCACTCTAACCACTGCGCCGCCATGGCTCATTAAGCAAATCACTATGGATAATTAAATGAGGACCTCCTGTGACTACAATTTCTGACTTCTTGCTAGCTTCCCCACTGACTTTGCTTATGAAAAATTGGCAGGGAAAGTCATAAATTACAATCACATGATTGCAGAATACCGCAATGGTTTGAAATGTGAGCAGATTGCCAAGTGCACAACCTGAAATCATGTGACCCCCAGGGGTGCTATGATGACTGGAACTTTGAGGTTCTGTCATTAGTCCACTCATTCAGCATTGTTGTAAGTTTGGATGCTTGTTTAACGAATACTCATTAACCAAGGACCACCTGTATGTGCGATGGGTAGCTATACAAATTGAATAAGCAAACAAACAAATGCTGGAGGATCTATAATACCTGAGGATTGATTTTCATGTAGCTCAGAGGACTGAGGTGGAAAAAAAATTCAAATGTTTCTTCTGTCCTTCTATTAGTGAAATAAAATGGTACTTTATGTTCTGGATGATGATGATGATGATGGTGATAAGAACTCAATAGGTGGACAAAAATTCCAAATTTAATATACATATGGCTGACTGTGAATAATAATAATAATAATAATAATAATAATAATAATAATAATAATAATAATAATAATACAACTATGAAATGAATTGTTCCTAATATCTCGATCCCAAGGTGCTCTGTAAACATAGAGACTGTTTAGATTTTGTTTGTGCCCATACCTTTTCATGTAGAAGGACATAGTGATAATGAACAAATACCACTTAACTTCACCACGTTTTTCTTCTAGTGGTTTTTGCATATGGCAAATTAAAAAACAGGTTTCCACACTTATCCAAAATGAGCCACAAATATCCATGACTTTATTCATATGGAGATTTTAGAGCATTTGGAACAAAACCAGACTATAACTGGCATCTCCTACTATTCTTTTTTGAGACCCTTATTTTATTATTCTAAAAAACAGTCTGGTTTCCAGGGAAATATAAATGTTGGTAGAAAAAAAAAAAAGGTGTACACAATGACAGTATTCAGATCAGGAACATGCTTTAACCCAGGGTATTTTTTGACCATCTAAATTTGTCAAATACATATTTTTTCCAGCGATATGAAAGATTAAAAAATGCATCTTCATGATTTATTTTAATAGACTTTTCTTTTGAATACAGCATATGGCAGGTTAAAAGGGTTTGGCTGTGTTGATTAACTACCCAAATGTTTAATCAATACGGCAATAGCTGGATGTATTCTGGCTGTGAAAGACCTTGGAATAGTCCCACTTGCCTTATTCTCCACCCCCAAGTGGGACATCAATGAACTATTTCATAGTCCTTGTATTGCAGTGCAGAGGGGCTTAGACAAATACAACCCTAATGGATAATTGTGGGTCACCTTGTCAAAATATGTTAAGTGCCCCAAGTGTAAATTTTTTTATTTAAAAACTGTGACCTTGTTGCTATTGTACAGCTTTTCAGGAAGCAAATATTACTCACCCTCTAAAGGGCTCATTGATTCATAGGTCAAAAATCCATTCAAACTAAATTATAAAAGACGTATCATGGTGTGTTGATACAACCAGCGCTAACTGTCAGACAAAGTGTTAAACAATTGTGCTCTTCAGGGTAGGAAGCACACACTGGCTGACGCTTCTTCAGAAAAATACACACGTAGGGCTCTGTCTGAGGAATTTCTAGGGATACATGGTAATGTATCACAAAGTCAAATAAAGTTCATCTTGTGAGTTTCTTGGAATCAATCCAAGGATATGCCATTTGCAGAGCTGGTGTTAAGTGTAGGAAGGCTGTTGTGAGATTTGGATCTCAGCCCCTGTATTTTTCTACTCACAATGTCATTAACACCCACATCGATTCTGAATTGTTATTGGTGCTGAATGCAGTGCATGGAAAGGCTTGTTGTCTGGTGTCACAAATCACATAGCAGAGAAACAGTTCTTATAAACAGAACCGTTTTTCCTGCTTTACATTGTTACAAAATAACACCATAGAAATCTTTGATATAAGCCTGTAATGTAGCATCATAATTTTGTTTAGCTATTCTGCAGCAGCACTACTTTCCTTCTGCTGGTAAAATTAGTACTCAGAGGACAATAATGTAGTTTGTTCTGAAAATGTCACAGTGCATTTGTCATATTGCTGGCATATAGGAGTCATATGGCTCACATAATGCTGTAGGTTAAAAGTAGCAACAAGGAAAAAGAATCTAGTTATTAAAGAAGTTTCTACCTGTCTTTTGAAGCCTTTCTGATTGCAGCACAGAAAAACAATTTGAAAAAAACATATACAGAAGGTAAAATGGTGGGAAGTAAAATCTTCTAAAACACTTCCATGTCATCCTTAGCTTATTTGGATTCCTTTATGGTTCCTTTTCAGATTGTTTCTTTTTAGTTTTTACTACAATAGTGAAAGCTATGATACATGACATTTATTTAATATATTTTTACTCTGGCTTTTTGTTCAAGCCTTTACACAATTATTTGCTTGCAATTTTTAGAAAAGAGCAGAAGAGCAAAAATCTAATATTAGGAGAATATCAATAAGACTAATATAGAGGATAAAAGGAAGTATTTCTAAATGCATTAATATCTACAACTGAAGGACCAAGTGTAGATTTAGGATAAAATAATTATACAAATATGGGGTTGCCACCAAAAAGGCCCTACTTGTAGATTAACCAATCTCTGGGGCCTTTTGTATTCATGGACATGGAAGAAAGAAATCGATTGTACCATTTTATATCATAGTACTGGACAGGGTGTCTTAGCCAGATATGTCTGAGATAATTCAATTACATTAATCATAAGGGAGATGACACTTCTAGCCTCCTGGCTAATGTTTGTCATTCTTTTTCCCTGTTTTCAAAACTTGGTGCTTCCTATCCCTGCATTCTGCTGCTGAATCAATTTACATTGCTGCCCTCAGGATACTCTTTATCCTGAAAGTAGTTGCCATAACCACAAAACCCAGATTTGCAGCTGGAACAAATTACACATATTGGATGAATTTAATTAATTTGCTTGCATCATATGGTCTATAGTTGTCTGATGTCTTATGAGATGGTTAGCAGAGCTAGGATGAGATTCAGGAACAAGAATGTGAAGGAAATAGAATTTATAAGGACACAGGAATAGAAACATATTATAGCAAATAAATGTGTCTCCTTTTTAAAGTAATGTATGTGGCTACCCACCTACAACCTTGGAATGCTTCTCTCTCTCTCTCAACAGTTTTAAATTATCCTTCCACAACATCTTATACACTCATATTTATATTAAAGGAAAGACTCTGTCTTTACAATGTACCTTATTGTGCATAACAACAATAGAAGTCCTCACATTTTCAAGTGACTATATTCTTGGAAATGTATTTTTGTTTTTTAAGAAAAATAAATTTTAAAGGCTCTTCTGAGGATACTATATTGACAGGATTAAATGAGTAAACAGTAAATGTAAAAGCATTGTGGTCACTGTTTTTCCAAGGGACAAATCAATCTAGGTTAATTCCCCAGCCAATGAAATTAAAGCTGATCTTTACTTGATTTAGCTTTGCTCCCCATTTTTGTCAGTTTGTAGCATGTCTAAAGTGTTTAATTTCTGTTCTCCACATAGACTATCATGTTTCTAAAATAATCATCTTGACTGTCGCTGCATCAACTGACTATTTGAAAAAAATCATATGCATTTATATTCTTGACCATCAAATATGCAACAAATATTTATTAGTCTATGCAACAAATAAAAAATGTAATTGCAATTCTGGATGCATACTGAATGGTTCCAAATATATGTATTTTAAAAGAGGTAAGCCATCTGTGTGAATTTTTTTCTGGCATGAAAGCACTATTGAAAAATCTAAAAATCTATGCAGAGGAGGTCAAATGAAACTACCAGGAATTATTTCAGAGTAAACATGCATAAGGTTGTACTGGGTATGCTGGATATCAAGATTTGTAGATACCGTAGAAATTGTTACACTTTTTAATATTTATTTATTAATCAAATTTATGTAACCATCATGTCAAGAGAAGTGGCATACAATAGTCAATAAAAAGAAAACCTATACAAAAAACAGACATTTAAAAATATATAAAAACAGCATTAACAATGGAAATAATTAACACTAAAAATACATACAAACAAACCCCAAGCAGAGAGTGTGTTTATACATCCACCTCAATAGTGGAGCCATCTAAATAAGTGTCCTTTTATAAGTGCTTATAATGTGTAATATCTACTTATAATATTTTAGTATATGTTTGTTATATATTAGAATATGAGCTTATAAAATAATATAAAATTATAATATCATAATGTAATGATTATAATATAATAATATAATATGTGATTTTAGAATCTGAAGTCATACATGATTACTATTCTAAATGATTATGAAGAAAAACAACATATAACGTATTTCATTATATATATGAACCAATAAATCACTTTCTTCCTTTGCAGCCACTCTCAGTCAATGTTGATAGGAGGGGATAGATCCAGCCCTCACCCACTGCTTTGCTGGGTTTCGCAGGGCTCGGTACTCTCTCTGCTCCTGTTCAACATTTATATGATGCTGCTGGGTGAGATCATCCATCACCATGGACTGAGGTATCACCAATATGCTGATGATACTCAGCTGTATGTCTCGGCCCGTGGTGAGTTAAGCGATGCTGTGTCCTCTCTCTTGCAGTGCCTGGAGGCTGTTAGGGGCTGGATGGGGAGCTACTGGTTGAAACTAAACCCTGGCAAGACTGAGTGGCTCTGAGTTTGGGATTCGTTGGCTCAGGGAGAATTGCCACTTATGGTCTTGGATGGGGTGGCACTACCCCAAACAGACCCTGTGCATAATTTGGTAGTTCTCCTGGACTCATGACTCCTGCTCAAAGAGCAGGTGGTGATCATGGCCAGGAGGGCCTTTGCGCAATTGCGGGTTGTGTGTCAGTTATGTCCTTTCCCGGACCATAATCCCTACTCACAGTCATTCATGCCCTAGTCACTTCCCATCTTGACTATTGTAACATGCTATACATGGGGCTGCCCTTGAAGAGCATCCAGAAGCTCCAGTTGGTGCAAAATGCAACAGCCCGCATCGTTTTGTGCAGACCCCAGTATACACATGTATCACCTCTCCTGCGGAAGCTGCATTGGCTGTCGATTTCCTTCTGGGTGCAATTCACGGTGCTGGTTGTCACCTTTAAAGCTCTTCATGGCAGATTATCTGAGGAACCATCTCTTGCTGGTCACATCTACCTGACTTATCAGAGTGGGAAGGCAGGGAATGTTGCCGGTTCCATCTCCTAGGGAGATATACCTGGTGGGACCTTCTCTGTGGTGGCCCCTCTCTCTGGAACATCATTCCCCCCCAGAGATTAGAATGGCCCCCACTCTAGCACTCTTCTGGAAGGCACTGAAGACCTGGTTCTGCCAGCGGGCCTGGGGAACCTAGAGTGGGATGGAACCCATTAAATGGCTAGTATGAGGTACTATAGCCAGGAACGGGAGTGAGGGGTGGGGTGATTTTATTATATTAATTTATTATATTCCTCTTCTTTTATTAGTTTTTTTGTTTTTATATGAGGTTTTATATTCTGTAAACCGCCTTGAGTCACCATGTGCGAATATAGAGTGGTAAAATAAAATAAAATAAAATAAAATAAAATAAATAAATAAATAAGACATTAAGATTTGAAATACTTTTATTCAATAGATAGATAGATAGATAGATGATAGATAGATATTGTAGGTAGATAGAGAGGAGATAAATCAAGCTAGCTAATATATAAGGCAGACTTTGTTATTGCAAAAGTAGGCATTCAATCTAGTTGTTGTGCTCAGTGTTCTGAAAAACAGCAAATGAAAATGTGTAGTACACCAATATTAATATTTGCCCTACAAGTCACTTGCATGTCCCACATTAATATATAACCCTACTAAGGACATCCACCTACCTACTTGCCTATATCGATATACAGAACTAAAACATTGCCATTTACATTTTTATTGACTTTATTTCCGTATATTTATATATTAAGTTTAATAGAAAAGAACATAAACGTGATTAATGGGCTAAGCCAGTCTAATGAAAGTAAATATAAATCACAAATGAAAGAAGGGCAAAGAGATCAGCTGCTGTAGAGCAGCAGTGATTAAACAATCAGCATATGCCAACAATTACCACATAGTGATAAGTATAAAACCACAGATATTTCCTACCCTAAGCCTAAAATAAACATATGGCATCCACATAGCATCCAATCTAAGCATAAACTGTTTGCCAGTGCTTTAAATTTTAAATGCATGTAATTGTTTTAATAGATTATAAGCTAACATTTCATCAATAAGATTGTAATTGTATACAGACTTAGCTGATACTGTGAAAAACATTTTTTTCTGTACATGCACAGGATAAATCCAACCAAATTTCTCTGCAGTTTCTCTTCCAGGGAGACAAACTGGAAGATAAGAAACATTTAAATATAATGGTAACCATACTTTTGCATAAGTTTGGCTCCCATCCCCAGTTCCCAGTATAACAGAAGAAGCGTATGCCTACAGTTGGTGAGAAAACTTTCTCATATCATCAAAATCAAATAAAAGATGATTTGGGGAAACCATTTGTTTCAAACATTACAACAGGGTTGTTACAACAGATTGTAACATTTGCAACCCTGATTTGTAGGAAAAAAAAATATTTTATTGCAACAGTGATTTGAACGTTTGATCTTTCAGAGACTGAGAGAAGGAGAACGGAAAAATAACTGCAGCTGCCTCAGGCTTGTTTCTGTCCTGTTTGTATTGCTAATCTATGCTTTATTCTTAGGTCAGTACCATTCCACATCTTCATAGGTTAATTTATAAATGTACATATACAAACACAGACTTATTGGAAAAAACGAATATACATTTTCTTCACAACCACCGGATGGCTCAGTTAATGTTTTCTTTCCTAATCTTACCATCTCCTTTGTTTAGTTTAAGAGCATAGTGACTAGTCCATGTTTTCAATACTGCGATTATGCTTTGGGGGTTCTTCAATGTCTGTTACTAATGGTTTATTTAACTAGTGGTGCAATGGTTAAAGTGTAGTACTGCAGGCAAATTCTGGCCATAGTCTGGAGTTTGATCCTCAAGGTTAATTCAGCCTTTCATCCTTCCGAGATCAGTAAAATGAGGACCCAGATTATTGGGGAAAATATGCAAGTAATGATTCTAAGCTGCCCAGAAAGTGCTGCAAAGGCTATGGAGAGTTATATAAACCTAAAATGCTATGAATATTTATTTAAATTTATTGATCATTCAATTTTAGTGGACTCTGGCTATGTACAAAACAAAGACACAAAAGCAACTAAAGATATTAAATCACACAGACAGCCCAGATTTAAAGAATCTAATGGACAGCAAAATCAAGAAAGCAAAACAGGGGCCATTGAACAAAATATTAAACATCATCTTCAGAGTTAATTCTATTCCAGAGAAGGGGCAGGACAGAAAAGGAATATTTAAATGGTGGGGACCTGGAGTGCATCC
Source organism: Arizona elegans (assembly GCA_022577455.1). Lineage (NCBI taxonomy): Eukaryota > Metazoa > Chordata > Lepidosauria > Squamata > Colubridae > Arizona > Arizona elegans. The sequence goes on from JAKOOJ010000008.1 coordinate 55,847,522, forward strand.
ATTCTGCTGGAATGTATTGGGCAGTCAGAAGCAATTGTAGATAAGTGGTCCCTCAGATATCCAGGACCTATGCCATGACCTTGAACTGCATTCAGAAGCCAGCAGCATCTAATGTAGCTTGTATAGCAGTGATGACACATAGACATAGTGAGAGTTGTTCATACAATTGTCCATACAATCCACCTGTAGCTTCTAGATAGCAATAGCACTTAAACTTATTTACTGCTTCATAGTGTTTTACAGTCCTCTCTAAGTGATTTACAGAGTCAGCATATTGCCCCAACAATCTGGCGCTTCATTTTACTGATCTTGGAAGGATGGAAAGCTGAGTCAACCTTGAGCTGTTCAGAATTTAATTTAATTTAATTTAATTTAATTTAATTTCCAATTTATATACCGCCCTTCTCCCTGAGGACTCAGGGCGGTGTACAGCCAAGATAAAAAACATAGAATACAAATATTAAAACATTTAAAAATATATATAGATTTGGGCCGAAAGTTAAGAATAACAAACTAATTAAAAAATTTAAAATTTAAAAATTTCTTCTAAGCCAACCCGGCTTGCTGGAAAAGATGGGTTTTCAGGGAACGACGGAAGGCATTGAGGTCATGGATTCTCCTTATCTCCGGGGGCAACTGATTCCAGAGAGTGGGAGCCCCCACAGAGAAGGCCCTCCCCCTGGGGGCCACCAGCCTACATTGTTTGGCTGATGGCATCCTGAGGAGGCCCTCTCTGTGGGAGCGCATGGGTCGATGGGAGGTCGTTGGTAGCAGCAGGCGGTCTCGGAGATAGCTAGGCCCTATGCCATGGAGCGCTTTAAAGGTGATAACCAACACCTTGAAGCGCACCCGGAAGACCACCGGGAGCCAGTGCAGCTCGCGCAGGAGCGGTGTTACATGGGAGCGCCATGTTGCTCCCATCACTACCCGCGCTGCTGCATTCTGGACCAGCTGGAGCCTCCGGGTGCTCTTCAAGGGGAGCCCCATGTAGAGAGCGTTGCAGTAGTCAAGGCGAGAGGTGACGAGGGCGTGAGTGACTGTGCACAAGGAATCCCGATCAGGAAAGGGCCGCAACTGGCGAATCAGGCGAACCTGATAAAAGGTCCCCCTGGTAACAGCCGTCAGATGTTCCTCCAAGGACAGCTGCCTATCCAGGAGGACTCCCAGATTGCGCGCCCTCTCCGAGGGGGCCAGAGACTCGCCCCCAATAGTCAGTGATGGAGTCAACTGACTATATCGGGATGCCGGGAGCCACAGCCACTCAGTCTTGGAAGGGTTGAGCTTGAGCCTGTTCCTCCCCATCCAGATCCGCACAGCCTCCAGGCACTGGGACATCACTTCAAGGGCATCGTTGGGGTGGCCTGGGGTGGAGATGTACAGCTGGGTGTCATCAGCGTACTGGTGGTATCTCACCCCAAAGCCACGGATGATCTCGCCCAGCGGCTTCACATAAATGTTGAACAGAAGGGGCGAGAGGACCGATCCCTGCGGCACTCCACAGATGAGAGGCCTCGAGGTCGACCTCTGCCCCCCTGCCAACACAAACTGCGACCGGTCGGAGAGAAAGGAGGAGAACCACCGCAACACAGTGCCTCCCACCCCCAACTCTTCCAGCCGGTGCAGCATGATACCATGGTCGATGGTATCAAAAGCCGCTGAGAGATCTAATAGGACCAGAACAGAGGAATAACCCCTGTCCCGAGCCCTCCAGAGATCATCCACCAACGCGACCAATGCCGTTTCCGTGCTGTGCCCAGACCTGAAACCTGACTGGAACGGATCTAGATAGGATGTTTCCTCCAGGAATTGCGGAAGCTGTTGCGCGACCACACTCTCAACAACCTTCGCAATGAAGCGAAGGTTGGAGACAGGACGATAGTTGGCCAATATTGCTGGATCCAGGGACGGCTTCTTGAGGAGAGGCCTCACCACCGCCTCTTTCAGGGCAGCGGGGAAGTGACCCTCACTCAAAGAAGCATTAATGACGCCCTGGAGCCAGCCTCGTGTAACCTCCCGGGAAGCCAGTACCAACCAGGAGGGACACGGGTCCAGTAAACATGTGGCCCCACTAAGTCTCCCCAAAATCCTGTCCACATCATCGGGAGTCACAGCATCAAACTCCTCCCAGATAACATTCTCAAGACTGTTCCTCGTCACCCTGCCCTGATCTACCCAGTCAGAGTCCAGATCCCCCCGGATCTGAGCGATTTTGTCATACAGGTATTGTCCGAAATCCTCTGCCCTGCCTTCTAAGGGATCCTCCCGCACTCCCAGATGGAGCAGGGCACGGGTCACCCTAAACAGGGCGGCCGGACGATTCCCTGATGACGCAATAGAGGCGGAAAAGTAGTTAGACTTTGCCGTCTTTATCGCCATTAGGTAGGCCTTAATATGCGACCTTACCAGAATTGAACTCCTGGAGTGAGCAGTGAATTAGACTGCAGTACTGCATTCTAACTACTGGGCCACTACAGCTCTTCAAGGCAGCTTCATGTAAAGTGCATAGCAATAATCCAGTCATGAGGTGACTAGGACATGACTGACTATTTGAAGGGCCTCCTGATTGAAGAAAGGGAACAAATAGCATACAAGATTAACCTGTACCTAGACACAATTGCCACCTGTTGTAGAAAACCAGTGTCTTATACTTGATATAGGGATATTATTTCTGGCACTCTTCTTTGTATGTATAATCATCCTACCATTTATGTAACAAATATCTTCTCCAAGGTCCCTCTAGAACACAAGAAGAGAAAGCTCTTGGGGTTCAACTCCATAATCTTAAAGTTGTTGAGGTTGAGGAACCTTAGAATGATTTTGTTCACTGACATTTCTACAAAAGAAGACTTAAGAACAGACATAAAATAATGGATAAATCCAACAGCTTAATTTAATTTTCAATGGATACTTCAGCTAGGATTGCTATAGCATTTTCTATTTATCTTTGATTCCATTTAGTAATAATTCAGTATCTTAGCCATAATTTCGACCCATTGTACTGAAGTCTTATATGAACATTATTTACTCAGAAGCAATTAAATCTCTTTAAGACTAGACTGATTAGTCTGAAGTAAATCCTTTTTTTGGTTCACTGGGATTTAAAACTACTTCATAAATAAACTTAGATTAGATTTTCTCACCTTACTTCTGTTTATGTTTTATTCTGTATATTTGATCGTTGCTGTTAATTATATTGATCAGTAACTTGTAAGTATTGCCTTACTAAAAAATATAATAGTTTGAGCTACTGCTATAGAAAACAAGATATGGATATGATTTCTGGCATTGTTCTCTGGCTATGTATAATCTTCTACCTTTTATATAACAAATATCTTCTCCCATGTTATACATAAAATAGTATATAAATCCAAGAGATAAAAAGAAGAGAAAGAGAAATTCCAAACCATACAGATTATAATAAATATGCTAATAAAAGGCAGGAACATAAACTCCAGCATTCCTGAAAAGCAGTAACTTATATCCAAAGAGGTTATTTCTGAATTTAGTAGAGGAAATGATCTGCTATCAACAAGGGATAATTGCCTGGCTGAACTTGACTTTCCATCTCACATAAACTGTCATCTTATGTGTGCATGTTTGAGTATATATGTCTGTATGTCTATGGAGAGTCTCAATCAACTCAGTCATGGTTGTCCCAAAGGTGCTTTTTCAAGAGGCAACTGGACATTCTGGTTTTTCTTTGAAGATGTTTTGTTTCTCATCTAAGAAGCAGAGCTGAAGAAGCTTCTTGGATGAGAAGCGAAATGTCTTCAAAGAAAAACCAGAAAGTCGAGTTGCCTCTTGCATATGACTGTATGTATATCTCTTTTTCCATTTACACACACACATATGCTTTATATGAAATATATCAAAGATCAATTCTGGAAATATATTTTTAAAGGTTTTCTATTTTTCAGTCATGCCAGCAACCTGAAAGAAAAGACAGTTTCAGAAAACATATCCAATCTCTGTTCTTTTCTTATTTCTGAATGGTACCCTAACACTACAAAATTCATAAACCAAACAGCTGAGTACAATATTAGAAAGGATCCATTTTAGACTGGAATAGCAATTCCAATATGAGATTTACCTGTGGCTGTCACTGGTGATAGATACACTGATACAGGCTATATACAGGCTAGCTATAAACTTCCTCAGATATAAATTAAAGAGTTATTTGAGTGAAGGTGTGTAAGGAACTTTAGTTTTTTTCTGATTTATGTGTGGCTGCTGAAGAAGAAACAGGAAGAAATCTCACTGATTGAGATTTCATGATTTGTTTCTGTGGGAAATCACAGCAAAACAGACTATATTTGAAAGTCAAGGACAATTTCTTGTATAGAAAGAAATATTATGAATTTATCAGTTAAGTTGGTTTTCTTTATCAGCATTTTTTGTCAGTCACATCAAATTTCATGTAAGAAGTAGAACAGTTTTTATTCATCATGTTTGATTTATATATGGTGTTGGAAACTCAGTTCAGGCTTGTCATTTTTTTGGCGGAAACAATACTTTGTTTTTCTGTTACCATGATTAGTATATACTCGCTGCACTGCACTGCATAAAATGTTAAAATAATAAGAGTTAGAAGTGTCATTGGATCCATTATCCATCATAGTACTACAAGTAGTAATAGTAATTTAATATTTATTTATTTATTTATTTATTTATTTTATTCGATTTCTATACCGCCCTACTCCCGAAGGACTCAGGGCGGTGTACAGCCAAACAATAAAAACACATACAATACAAAATTTAAAAATAGAATAAAATCAAATTAAATAATTTTGGCCCCGACAAATTTAAAACCCCAAACTTTTAAAACCAATTTAAAATTGAATATATAAAATACTAAAAGATATTTAAAATTTTAAAAATCTTTTATAAAAGAGGGGGAAAATTAGGCCAGGCTGGCCTGGTGAAATAGTAAGATCTTTAAGGCGCGGCGGAAGGTGCGCAGATCCGGGATCCTCTGTATCTCTGGGGGGGAGCTCGTTCCAGATAGTAGGTGCCCCCACAGAGAAGGCTCTCCCCCTGGGGGCCACCAGTTGGCATTGTTTGGCTGACGGCACCCGGAGGAGCCCCTCTCTATGGGAGTGTACCGGCCGGTGGAAGGCTATTGGTGGTAGTAGGCGGTCCTGCAAATACCCAGGTCCTAAGCCATGGAGCGCTTTAAAGGTGGTAACCAGAACCTTGAAGCCCACCTGGAAGTCCACCGGGAGCCAGTGCAGCTCGCGCAGGAGGGGTGTTACATGGGAACGCCATGTCGCTCCCATTACCACCCGCGCGGCCGCACTCTGAGCCAGTTGGAGCCTCCGGGTGCTCCTCAAGGGGAGCCCCATGTAGAGAGTGTTGCAATAGTCCAGGCGGGAGGTGACAAGGGCATGAGTGACCGTGCGTAACGAGTCCCGATCCAGAAAGGGATGCAACTGGCAAATCAGGCGAACCTGATGAAAAATCCTCCCAGTCATGGCCGTCAAGTGCTCTTCTAAAGACAGCCGTGAATCCAGGAGGACGCCCAAGTTGCGAGCCCTCTCCGTGGGGGCCAATGATTCGCCCCCAATAGTCAGTGATGGCATCAACTGACTATATCGGGACGTCAGAAACCACAGCCACTCGGTCTTGGATGGGTTGAGCCTGAACCTGTTCCTCCCCATTCAGATCCGTACGGCCTCCAGGCACCGGGGCATCACTTCAAGGGCATCGTTGGGGTGATCCGGGGTGGAGATGTACAGCTGGGTGTCGTCAGCGTACTGATGGTACTCCACCCCAAAACCACGGATGATCTCGCCCAGCGGCTTCACATAAATATAATAGTTTGTTAGCATCTTGGTACAGTACAAAAAAAAAATCATTAGTTTCTCAAACATTTATTTTCACTTTGCAGATAGTCGTCAATTTACAATCATTTGTTCAAAGTTATAATGGCACTGAAAAAAGTGACTTACTATCAGTCCTCATACTTATGACAGTTGGACCCTCCCCACAGTTATATGATCAAAATTCAGGAGCTTGGCACTCAGTTTATATTTACAACAGTTGTAGTGTCTTGGGGTCATATGATCACCATTTGTGATCTTCCCAGCTGATTTTTGCCAACCAAAGTCAAAATTAAATACAATAGATACACCATGCAATAATTAGGATTAAAAGAGTAAAAGATGCATTGGAGAGTGTCTATTATGCATAGACCACCTGCCGGAAACAAATATAACTTTCCTCATCATGTGAGAAAGAAGATGGAATTGCTTTAAAGTGCCTTAGACAGGGGCTATACCTAATCAGGTGCACTCTGAATTGTATTTTGCCTTTGAATGTCAATCTCAGTGAAAGGCAATTCTTTAGTAAATACTTCATGAAGGCATTAAAAATTACCAAAGATTCCAAACTGTTTTCAAATAATTGCAATGTTATTATAATGACAATTGGTTTATTTGTAATACAGCTAAAAGTGCATTTTTATTGTTTTGTTATGTTATTTTATATTAAGCAACAAAAGAAAGGAAAAGTGGCATATAAATTTGTCATGATTGTTATTTCAAAAGAACCACTTTAAATGCTGTGGGATAGGGACTCTGTTCCACTGAACTATATTAGAAGCTTCAGCTAAATATATATTTCCTATTAAAATAAAAATAGATGCAATTTTACATAAAAGCACTGGTGAGTAGCATAATTATTAGTGTTTGATGTAATGAAACATCTGCAGGAAGAGTGATAGTTTTGAGTATTCGACGAAGGGGTGTGGGAATCCCTGGTAATTCTATGATCCATATCAGAGAATATAAAAAGTTATTTGACAACTTTTTGTCCAAGAAGAAGCAAATAATATAGGCTTCAGAAATAAAACTTCCGAATAAAATATATCTAGTATGCAAATGTCAAGAGCACATTTGGTATAAGATGGAAAACATAAACTTGTTTGCAGAATGAACAACTGCAAGATTAAATCTGAATCGCTATTTATATCTCACAAAACCTGCAAATATTGTTCAGTTTTTATTAATGTGTTGCAATAACAGGGAAACAGGACAATTCATGCTGGGAGCTATGCTAGTGATAATTCTTAGAACTGTTCACTAGAATGTCAAGCTGAAATCCAGAGTAAAGAATATAAAGGATTTTGTTTCTACATAGCAAAACAAAAAATCTTAAAAAGTTGGTAAGATTTAAGAATAAACATTAATAGCTAATATTCAACCCAACTATGCTATATTACTGAAAATCAGTTTACTTAATCAGAACCTGTTGCTAATATTTAACTATAGGATTGCAGGCTAATTTCCACTGAAAGCAATGAGATGTAAGTTAATTACAATTCATTTGTTCTTCTGCTTACAATTTGATTTGTCATGACTATAACTAGATCAACACCAATATATAAGTTCAGGTTGCATATTAAAATTTTCAATTGCCAGACTTAAAACACAGCAATGAATATCTTTAAATGGTTTTCCTTTAAAAGAAGGAATTCAACATTTGAACTGTAGAAGAGTTGATTTCTCAGTGTTTTTCTGGTATGTTTTTCATGATGTAAAATTAAGTATGCTGAATATTATTCACAAGGAAACTCACAAACTCTTTATCTGTATTACAATTGAATTTCTTTAAAAGTTGAGTTGATGTAAACATATTCTTATATATTCAGAAATACTGTCATGCCCCAGTGTTTATTCTTTAGAACTCAAATTGCATATGTTGATGATCAAAGTAGCGTTTTCTTGAAATCCTTTCCCTTTTTCTTTTCCATCTTCTTCCACTTCCTGCTTTGAATCTTCTTCCCTGTCCTTCCCAATTTCAGAGCTATATCAGAACCATCAAATGTAATAAAAGGAAGGGATCTTAGAAATAATGTAGTAAAACCCTACTGCACAGTACATGAATCTGCTCTATTGCATATTATACCATGTTGATTGTTACAGGAAGAAAAACTTGTGTTAAAGTATGTCTAATCACTCTGTGGCTAATAGTGGTCACTAATTTGTGGAATAGGGATGTTTGATTCTGTAGGAGAAATTTGTTCCTCCTTTCAAATTGACATTTGATATCCAACTTTTAAGTACCACCATCACTCTAACCGAATCTCTGCCCTTAATAGGTACTTGTGGAAGTTTGTTGGTAGGTCTACAAGGTAATGTGAAGGAAACTTAGGTTCACAAACAATATTGAGGCATGTAGAGGAACTTCCTAAAAATATTGGGCTGTAGCATAATGTTTTAATTTCATATCTTAGTCATACTAGAAACATAATTTGATTAAATACTACAAGATGTTTGTGATTTATCATATAGATTCTAACTCTCATAAATTGGTTGGTTCCCTAGGTTGCTTGAGGCAAAAACAAAAGGATTTAAGTTTAGGAATGGCCAATAATCCAACTTCCTATATTAAATATATAACTATTTACAAGGCATAGTTCATAAACATTTATTGTATAAAGTATTTCCAAAAGAAAAAGTCCATAAAATTAAAACAGCAAAATAAGATGGCATTTTTAAAAAGAGATAGCAGCAATATAAGTTGGAACACCTCCAGTTAAACAAATGCATAATGTATAGTACATATAAAAGCTATTAATCCAATTTAACAACATTCAATGCATTTATGCTAAGAAACAGCTAAAAAGCACTAAACGGAATTTACAGAGCTGAATAAAAAAAAACAATTACCAACTAGACTTGGGAGATTCCAGTTGGTAAATGAGTCTGTGAAATTGCCTTCTGTTAAAAAAGAGTATTAATGGCTATGCTAGCACTTGACTAATATTTTATGGTGCAGATTGTTGCTAAATTAAACTCTTTGTATGTCTTCCTACAGAGATACTTAGTTATAGTTAGAGTGGTTGTTTTCTGTTAAATACCTTTAAGAGGTTGCTGGTGAGATGAAATCTTTGCTTCAGTTTTTTTTAAAAACAACAACAACATTGAAACTCTGCTTGTAGTGCCTCCTTGGCTAATAAAAAGATAGCAATGGCGTCTTCTTAGCTTTATTACAGTCAAAGAATTGCCAGTTCAGAGGTCTTTATAAATTTCAATGCCTTGCCCTCCCTGTTTTTCCCTTTTTTTTTTGGTAAGGGAGAAACTTCATACAGGCATCACTCAGGAACCTGTCCAGGAGTGCTTCAACTGCAGGGTTTGCATATCACAATTAATCCAAAGCTTTTTTCACATTTAAAAAAATAAATAAATAACACGGCAGCTGGTTTTATACAACTTACTAAATTAAACTGAACAAATGATATAATTTATCATAATTTGTGAATCCATCGATTGTTTTGGAAATGCTCAATGGATTTATCCATGTAGATATTTGTTAGTATAACTATTCTGATTAGTAGCCATCAGTTAGCGAAATGGTTTTCTTTTGTCACATGATGAACACCATATTGTGAAATCATTTGCATATATAAGAAGAAAAAAATTCTTATTAGAAATCATGAAAGGTATCTAAAATTAATTTGTGTTAACATTAGCATACCTCTGCCTCAATCCGTTTCAGATTATTGTTCGGCAAAGACTGATTGATATATTTTTAAAAAATACTGCCAAAGATGGTGGAGACTTTAATCTAAGTGATTGCTTATATTAAATTTGGAGGGGAAGACCCTTAATTTTACTTATATTTATGGGTGACGATGTAGTACTATCAGTAGGTCTTTAAAGTAGCTATGCTGGTTGTAGGGATTAAGTGACAACTATATGATGCAGCTGTTTTAAAGAGTTGAAACAAATGTTATATTAATGTTCCCTTTTGCCCCAGAGCCCATTTTTGAAGTTCTGTGTTAATCTGAATATTTATGGAAGGATTATATGTATAGGTAGTATTCATATGTATGCATGTCCCTAACTATATATTCACAGAGTTAAAAAATAGCTGAGGAGTAACAAATAGAATAGAAATTCCCACTGACAGTTGTATATGACATTTGACTCACAGAAGAGAAAAATCCACAATAATGTACTGAGTCATCACTGTTAACAGAAGCATAGCTCTTTTAAAGCAGCAAAGAGATTGGTTTCAACTGGGAAAACACAGCAGGGGGTTCACAGACTGATCATCTCGCATGCTGGGGAAATGATCCCTGGTGTATGCCCAACTGCAGTTTGTAACATCAGAAGTACTGGCTCTTGAAGCATTGGTTGCGTGATTACAAAGGAGCATGCATGCTCCAAGCTGCTGTTACATGAACCATATCTTTGGTATAGCCCAGAGCAGAAGAATTAAATTGTGCAATTCTAATTAGAAACAGAATTAATGCCATTGACTAAAGATAGGAAACAGTGGAATAAAGTAGTTACCAATGAACAAGACTTGTCAGAATCTTACCCGCTTTACCTGCACACTATGAAGTCTTGCTGGTCCAATGAGGTGACCTCTGCATTACATACTGAGGCCTGATGTGCTAAACAGTGACTGAGTTTGTCGGGATTTACCTAGCTGAATAATTTTGCTGCAATCTGCAGTGTGTATTTATAATGTATCCAGGTCACAAATGGTGTCTTGGATGATTAAGAGGCAGTTCTATTGATTGTTTATCTCATTAGGATGATTTATCTAGTATTTTTATATACATTCATAACAATGACATAACGTCATAACTGCATGAATATGCAGTGACAATGAGATGCAACTAAAATAATGGATCTATAAAAATAATATTTTATTGTGAAAGGAGATGAGAACCTACTGTCTCCAAGGGAAGCTGCAAAGGGGAAAAGGTTGTTGCCAGGAAGCTAAAGCCTCCATTTCTTAACCTTATCAAGAAGAGCTCAGTAAGGTATTTGTCATCCTGAAAGATTCTTAATGCTTTCTTTGTTTGCATATGTACATTCCACATACATTATTGGCTCCACATATTAGGCAAGATACAAATAAAATAAGCTAGAAATGAATTTAGGAGGGAGGAAAGGATTTCTAGTCTCTAGTTTCTACACACAACTAAAATTTCAGTAAGGCATTTAGGATTTTAAAAATAAAAACTGCATCAGAGGTGTATGTGTGTGTGTGTGTTTGTGTGTCAGTCCCTGTGTATGCCTGTGGAGCTAGTAATTAATGACATCAGAACAGGCATGGAAGGAAGATTTAACTCTTCCCTCCCCTGTTATGATAATGAGAAAAATACTTCTGAACAGGAGGGTAAAAATCCACCATGGCTTCAGTGAACCACAAATAAGCTCCCTTGAAATGCAAATAGCTGTCTAGATATGTGATTGTTTTCTGTCACAAGTGGCAGAGAAGGAGGGGTTAAACTTCTCCTCTCTAGCGGTCTGGAGTCTGTAGCTGCTCAGATTTCCCTATAGATATTCTTTACATAACAAACTGCCAATTGCACTCTGAAATTAACCCTAGCTCTAATCCTTTAGGTATTTTGAAGGATGGTTGAGATTACTAAATACTAATAATCTCAACCATCTTCAACCATTTTAGGATGCAGTAAAGGAAAGTCCTTTTGCTCGTGTTCAGATTTCCATTTTTTTCCTTTCTATTTACATTCTTTGAGGGTCATATATTGGAAATATATGCCCCTGAGTGAGCCAACCAAGGACCAGAAGGCTGCAGCTGCTGCCAGATACCGTTGGTCCCTGTGCGCTTGCTGGGGGCAGGGTGCTTAACCAAGCTAATCACCCTGATATCATGTTTCCCTGAAAATAAACCCTAATGCTTATTTTGGAGCCGAGCCCCACAAAATACCAGACCGGGTCTTATTTTCAGGGAAACATGGTGGAACTGTAAGACATGACCAGGCTGAACCCGAGGGAGGAGTCAAGCATGTCATCAGTATTGAGTCCCTTTGTGTCCAAAAGACCCACTTGAATTCCATTGACTCTTATCTACTGCCAATTTGCTTTGACCATTAGTAGTTCAGATTCTTGTAGAAAGTGTTGGCATGCATTAAACCTGTATTCATTGAACCACCTTGATTCCCGATTTCCTGAACTTGGCAGGAATATAGAAAACATAGTAATGATCCTGTTTACTGTGGCTTTATAGCCCTTTTTGACAATAGAAATAGAATGAAGTAAGATGATACACAATTGGCCTAAGTTATTTAACAAAGTATTTCTTATTATAAGTGCAATGCCTATTTAGTAAGCTAGCCTATAATTGTTAGCAATCATTTTGAGTCTTTCAAATATGTAAAAACAATTAAAACACCCATTTTCCTTTAATTTCTAAGTTCATTTGTAGCAATAGTAACAACGTCAATAAGTGCACCTAAAATTTGCAATGTGTGATTCTAAATGCAAGTTCTTTTACAACAAATGGTGGAATATGATAAAATTGGTTAGAAGTAATGGCTTGACTACTGGGTTATATGTCAAATGTCAGAGAAACATAAGCAATAATGTTTATAAAAATCTTATGTTTCAGTATTTTTAGCGAAAAGTTTACTAAACCCATTTTTCACTGGTTGGATTGCTTCGTAATAGTGGTCACTATACGATAGTATTTAGAAAGCCATGGCTTCTGGAAAACTAACCTTCAGCTTGGTACTTGACGCTCAGAAATGCCTAATAATCAAAGGGTTGGGTCTAGTTTGTGCTTTGTTATTATGTTAACCTTCATTATCTGTTAATCCATTTTGATGCCTTTCTCACTGTTTTTATGACAAAAAGACACATGCAAAGCTATCACAGTTTCTTGCTTCAAACGTTTCCTTGATCTTGGAGAGGCAATTATTTTTAGGATTAGCAATGAAAAGACTGACATATCTGTATTTAACTATGACAGAGACATCAGTTAACAGGTTTTCCTATTTTTTTCTAGTCTGTATCACTTTAATGTACAGTGTTCTTTTTTGATCTATGGTTCTTTGGGCCCTTTGAGGTAGGCAGGTCAGGAAAAAAATATTGGAAGGGCTACATCAGAGCTTTCTGCCTTTCCTTTCCTTTCCTTTCCTTTCCTTTCCTTTCCTTTCCTTTCCTTTCCTTTCCTTTCCTTTCCTTTCCTTTCCTTTCCTTTCCTTTCCTTTCCTTTCCTTTCCTTTTCTTGTGCCATACAGAATCAAGATAGGGTTACTTGGTTCTTTTCCCGATGTTTCTTAGGGCTGAGATATTGTTTTACTTCTTTTTAAATCTGCTAAAGGTTCTTGCATACTTTTGCCAACTTGATATTCATTTATAAATTCCTACGTCATATTGGAACTTCATCATATGGAGATTCCAATTTTGCTTTTATTTATTCATTAAACTCATACTCCACCAGAATCTAACAACTCTCAATGGCTTACATAGCATGTTTCTCTAACAGATTTCAACCAACTTCAGAGAAAGAGCAGTGCTGCTGTAGTCAACCATGACTACAGCAGCAATATTACGTGTTTCTTCCCTTGCTCTACTTTTGTTACAAAAACCCTATGAGGGATGTGAAGTGAAATTGTAGCAAACCTCACGAGTGATGGTAGATTTAGAACTGCCATCCTAGTATGATATTCTTAGTTGGAGTTGACAAAAGGCCTCAGTCAGAGAGCTGCTGATGGCCATGTAGATAATACTGGTCTTGATGGTTCAAAGGTCTTGATGGTTCAAAGGAAACATAAAGCAGCTCCCAATACTCATAGCATAGTCAAGAGGCACTTTGTGTAAAATAGGAGATCTGCTGCATAGATTCAGATCCATTTGTTATCGGTTTAATAGAATCTCTGGTAGCTTTAAATCCAATATCATAGTCTATGCCAATCTATGCAGATCCCATGTTCCTGCTAACAAAAGCATCCTTAATGACAGATACTTCCGTCTTGCAAGGAACAGGTAAACAAAATTCTACCAATTCCATTTTCAGCTAGTACTTTTTTGTGCTACTCAAGTTCACTTCAGAATGGTTGAAGGATGCCAGGAAAACCACCTCTTCTGTTCACATCCATCTCTGTAGGACTTACAGTAAATCAACATAGAAGTGAAGACTTCTGTATTTGCCTACATAAAAAAAAATTAGTAGCACGTTTTATTTATTGAAACACATTTAAAATAAGAAGTCTTTTTTATTTCCAAAAGTTTATGTTATGTCTTCAAAAAAATCAGAAAAGAAGTGCCAAAATTAAAATATTTTTATTAATGTAGTTTATTAGGCTTTCACTAGGCCAAAATTTAATCTTGGATGGTCGCTGCTTATTTATCTTCTACGGGAGGCCCCTGAAAATTGATTTTGACATGTAGTAAATCAACATAGAAGGGGCGTTGGTCCTACCTGACACGCACCTTCTCGTTGGGTGGAGACAGCAGCCAGAAGTGGGTTCAGCTCATGCAATCAGATGAAGGACTGAGCCTGTCAAAGCTAAATCACGCCCCCATTGCTAGGGGCTCCCAGCTTTGTGAAGGATGAAGACAGGCTTGACGTGTGGAATAAAAACAGAAGAAGAAACACATTAATGTCCAGACTGACAGGGTGGGACTGGCTGCTGTCTCCACCCAATGAGAAGGTGCGTGTCAGGTAGGACCAATGCCCCTTCTCCATTGTGGGGTGGAGACAGCAGCCAGAAGTGGGACATACCCAAGATCAATGTCCCAAGTCTAGGGAGGGAACAGTCTGGGCAAGCAACTCCCCATCCCCCCGAACTCCCTGGAGTACTCTCCGCCCGAAGGCAGCCTCTGCAGAAGCAAATTTGTCTATCTTATAATGATGAATAAAGGGGGAAGGAGAGGTCCAGGTAGCCGCTCTGCAGATCTCGAGTAGCGAAGCCTGAGTGGACCAGGCCGCTGAGATTGAAGCACTTCTTCTTTTTTTTTTTTTATTGCAAAAGTTTTACAATTACATTTTCACCCCCTTTTTCCCCCCCCTACCCCCCCCAAACTTCCCAACCTCCCCAGCCCACCCTAACCCTCCCCTCCCCCCAGACTTCCTAGTATGCTCATGTCAGATAAAAGGAAAAAACCCTCCTTTGTATATAAAACTTGAACCCCTCCCTCCCCCTTACAAATTTTCATCTTCATTACATTAACCTATTTCTATCTTGGTATATCATTTTCAGATAAATTTTCATCCTGATTACCTTAAAAATATTTCTATCATAATGTAACATTTTCTAACAAATTTTCATCCTTAACCTTAGAATATTTCTATCTTAATATAACATTTTCTAACAAATTTTTATCCTCAACCCTAAAATGTTTCTATCTTATATAACATTTTTAAATAAAGGCTATTTGATACTTCCTAGTTTGATATTTATGCTGAACATAATTTATCCACTTCTTCCATTCCCATTCATAAGTCTCTTGAGAACAATCTTTTAAATATGCTGAAATCTTCGCCATCTCCGCAAAACTGGCCATCTTCAAAGTCCATTCCTCAATCGAAGGCAGCGCTTCATTTTTCCAGTATTTACCTATCAACAATCTTGCTGCAGTTATCATGTACAATATCATTTTTGTTTCCCCCAATGTAAAACCCTTAACTATACCCAATAAAAACAGTTGTGGAGAAAATTGAATTTTTCTCTTCAAAACATTCTGCATGACCCACCAAATTTTTACCCAAAAAGCCTTAACTTTCTTACAGGTCCACCAAACATGATAATATGTAGCGTCTAAGCAGTCGCATCTCCAACATTTAGGCTGGGCACTAGGGTACATACACGACAATTTTTTTGGATCTAAATGCCATCTATAAAACATTTTATAGAAATTTTCCCGCAGATTCTGCGACTGTGTAAATTTAACATTCTGAACCCAAATTTTTTCCCATGTTTCCAACATCACTGGTTCCTCAAAATTTTGTGCCCACTTAACCATGCAGTCTTTAACTAGTTCAGTTTCTGAATCCCTTTCTAACAAAACATTATAAAGTCTTTTAATATGCATTGGGCCTTTCTCTTTTATATGTCTAACTAATTCTTCCTCATACATCATAATACCAGTTTTTTGGTCCTCTTTCCATCTCAATTGCAGTTGATTATATTGTAACCAAGTTAAATTAATCCCTTCAGCCAACAATGTCTGTAATGTCTTCAGCTGCCATCTGCCCGCATCTGTAAAAAGAACCTCTTTATATAAAAACCCCCCGAGTGACATTATATTTGTATTCCACAAGATATGACCAAGATCCAGCCATAGCGGTATTTTATAATTCCAGTTGTTTCGGTGCTTCTTCCAAACTCTCAGCAAAGAATCTCTAAGTATATGGCTTTTAAATACTTTATCCACTTTGCTGTCATAAAATAAGTAAGCGTGCCATCCAAATTCCAAATCAAAACTTTCTGCATTCAATATTCCAGTCTTTTTTCCTCCAAACCAATCACTTACTAAAGTCAAAGCTGTTGCATCATAATATAATTGTAGGTTTGGAAGTTTGAGACCTCCCCTTTCTGGGATGTCTTGCATAATTTTCATTTTTACTCTTGGTTTTTTCTCGTTCTAGACAAATTTATTGATACCAGTTTGCCATGCTTTTAGTTGTTTATCATTTTTGAGCACCGGAATCATTTGAAACAAAAAAAGAAATCTTGGCAAAATGTTCATCTTAACTGCTGCTATTCTTCCAAGTAAAGACAGCTGCAGTTTTTTCCAAATCTCCATATCTTTTTGCACCTCTCGCCACAACACCTCATAGTTATTTTGAACAGTCTGGGCAAGCAACTCCCCATCCCCCCGAACTCCCTGGAGTACTCTCCGCCCGAAGGCAGCCTCTGCAGAAGCAAATTTGTCTATCTTATAATGATGAATAAAGGGGGAAGGAGAGGTCCAGGTAGCCGCTCTGCAGATCTCGAGTAGCGAAGCCTGAGTGGACCAGGCCGCTGAGATTGAAGCACTTCTTGTCGAGTGTGCCGTCACCGTGGCAGGAGGTGGTAAGGAATGAAGTTCATACGCTGTAGCAATCGTGTACTGGATCCAACGGCCAATTGTCGACGATGACACCTTGGCACCTAGCGAAGCAGGGAGAAAGGACACAAATAATGACTCAGACTGACAAATGTTCGCAATCCTTGTCAAGTAGATCCGAAGAGCCCTCCGGACATCCAGCATGTGCCATCGATGTTCTAACGGATGAGATGGGTGAGGGCAGAAATCTGGAAGGACCAGTTCCTGTAAACGGTGAAAAGGAGAGTTAATCTTAGGCACGAAGGTGGGGTTGTGTTGAAGGACAACCCGGTCCACATGAAAGACACACAAATCGTCCCTCATAGAAAGTGCAGCGATCTCTGAAATACATCGAGCAGACGTTATAGCCACCAGGAAAGCTACTTTCCTGACTGTTGCATTACTTTGTAAGACAAAAGACATAGACTGACCATCCACAACGGTTCATATGGTGGCTCAGTAAGAGAGTTTAACACAAGTGCAAGGTCCCAAGTGGGATATCTATGAAGAACCGGGGGAGACAAGTTGGTGGCCCCCGTAGGAAACATCGTATAAGTGGCTGGTGAGACAAAGGTTGGGGAGAGTTGTAAGTCAAAACAGATGAAATCGCTGCCACCTGCCTCCATAAGGTGTTGGGTGAGAGCCCTTTGTCCAAGCCCGCCTGAAGAAATCTCAGGACTTGTATCACTGAAGCCTCCAGCTGTGAGATATCCTGGGAGGAGCACCAAGTACAAAATGCCTGCCACGTTGATGAATAAATTCGATTCGTGGAGGGGCAGCGAGAGGCCTGGATAGTTTGAATTATTGAACGTTGCCTCATTGAAGGTCGCACCGCTCAATCTCCAAGCGGTCAGTCTCAGCCACAGGGGTCCGGATGCAGAATCTGGCCCTGACTGAGGCAATCAGAGTGGCACGGAAGTGTCCAATGAGGAGCCACTGATAAGTGCATGAGGTCGACGAACCATGACCTCCGTATCCAATAAGGGGCGATGAGAATAATCTCTGCCCTTTCTAGAACAATCTTTCGGAGGACCCTCGGAAGGAGGGGAATCAGTGGGAATGCAAAAAGCAGACCCGGAGGCCACGGGGAGCGCAGAGCATCCACCGCCTCCACCTGAGGCGCCTGGAAATGGGAGAAAAATCTGGGGAGCAATGTGTTCTGAGGTGAAGCGAATAGGTCCACAACAGGATTGCCGAAGTGACTCGCCAACTTCTGGAAGATACAGGGATTCAGATGCCATTCAGAATGGTCTATGGACTGGCGACTGAGCCAATCCGCTTGTACATTTGCCTCTCCCGAAATGTGTTCCGCCTTCAGGGAAATCAAGTAGCGTTCCGACCAAAGACAAAGTCGTCTGGCTTCCAACATCAGCAACCGGGACCTGGTGTCCCCCTGGCGATTTATGTGGGCCTTTGTTGAAATGTTGTCGGTGAGAACCAACATGTGTGTTCCAGCCACCAGATGATGAAAGGCCTGGAGAGCGAGAACGACAGCTCGTAGTTCTAGCCAGTTTATACTGCGGGAAGCTTCGGCCGACCACATGCCCTGAGCCACCTGTGCTTCACAGTGAGCGCCCCAGCCGAACATGCTGGTGTCAGTGGTGACAACAACCCAGCGATGGTCCAGGAAAAAACAGCCCTTGGCAAAGGCCTTGGAGCGCCACCATCGAAGGGACACCAATACCTCCCTGGGGATGGAAATTCTGGTCGACGAGGTGCCTTTCCCCACCTTCTGCAAAGGCAAAAGAAACCACTGAAGGTCTCTCAGGTGCAGTCTGGCCCAGGGAACAATATCAATGGCCAAAACCATCTTCCCTAACAATTTAGATAAAAGTAAAGGGGAAGCACGTTTCTCCCAACTAACCTGAGTCGCTAGAGCCCTCAGCCCTTCCTGGCATTCCCCGGATAAATAGACCTTGCCCTAGACAGAATCAATGACCGCCCCAAGTTCTGTGATTCTAATAGATGGGACGAGATGGCTTTTTCCACATTAATGGAAAAACAGTGGTCGGCTAGGGTCTGAATGGTGAGGGGAAGGTCTGAATAGGCCTGAGGCGTAGAAGTAGACATGATAAGGATGTCATCCAGATAACACTGGAGACGAATAGACCTAAGCCTAAGAGAAACGGCTAAAGCCGCCAATATCTTGGTGAAACTATGGGGAGCTGAGGAAAGACCAAAGGGCAAAGCTCTATACTGAAAATGATTCCCTGCATAGTAGAAACATAAAAAATTTCTATGGGAAGGTCGAATGGGTACATAAAGGTAAGCTTCAGTTAAATCAATTGAACAGAGATCGCCCCTCCAAACGCCGTCTAAGATAGAACATAAAGATTGCATTTTGAACCTTCTATAGACTACAAATTGGTTCAAACGTTTAAGGTCCAGAATAGGTCTCCACCCACCTGATGACTTAGGTACCAGGAAAACCCGAGAGTAGAACCCCTGATCCAATTGATTCTGGGGCACAGTTTGGATGGCCCTGATGGAAAGGAGGTGATCTATAGTCGAATCCATAAGGGATCTACGCTCAGGGCTATCTGACCAGGGGCAGCGGAGAAAAACAGAAGGGGGGGTGGAAACAAATTCGATGGCCAGTCCAGATCGAATGGAAGCCCGGACCCAGCAATCACATGTAGTGCGATCCCAAAGAGCACCAAAGAGGCCCAATCTGCCACCCACGGGAGGAGGGAGGGCGACGGATGGAATGACCCCTCCCCCTCGAAAGGGCAGCCTAGTCATAAAGGACCTACCCCTCCCAGGTCTATCCTGAAACCCTCTCTGCCTGGGAACAAAATTATTCGTACCACGAGAGGATCCCGAACCCCTGTCTGAAGGACGAAAATGGGTGCGAGAGGAATAAGGTGAGTATCTGGACTCCCCCCTATGGTAAGCCGTGAGCAATACTTTTCTCTTGTGCTTGGTTTCTATTAGGAAGGCCTCCAATGGATCCCCAAACAACTTCTCCCCCAGAAACGGAACGAAGGCCAACCGCCATTTATGCCGGGCGTCAGCTGGCCAATGACGCAGCCAAACCAGGCGTCGGGCTGCCACAGTAGAAGCTAACGACTTGGATGCGAAGCGAGCTGCAATCAATGTCGCATCAGCCGAGAACTGTACTGCCGCCACAATTTTGTTGATGTCTTGTCTGAATTTGTTGTCCTTGGTGGACAGTTTGTCTTGGATCTGATGAAGCCAGAGAAGGGTCGATCGGTTAAAAAATGAGGCCGTTGTAGCCGATCGAATGGCCCAGGTGGCTGCAAGATGAGCCCGTTGGAGAACTTGGTTAGAGCGACGCTCTTCCGGGCGAAGGTTTTCTTCAGGATCACCTGGAACTGTAGAATGAGACAGCAATGCCGTGACAGGGGCATCCACTGTTGGAACCTGGAGCAGGGAGGCCAAGTCAGATGAAACGGAGAAGTTCTTCCTATCCGAGGTGGATGGTACTGGAGCAGTAGCAGGAGAGGACCATTGCCTCGTATAATGTCCATAAAGAGAGGGAGAGTAGGCACAGCCATCACCGGTTTAGGTGGTTCTGTAAATAAGGGATTTAGCATGCCCTCAGTCGTAGGAGGAGTAGGTTGAGTGGAAGTCCCAAGTTGAGCCATATTCACAGCTTTAAACAGGAGAGACTTATACAGAGCCTGCGGAAAAAGGCCCGTAAAGGAAGGTTGATCCGGAGGGAGACCCTCGTCTTCGGACAACTCTGGTTCTTGGAAATCAGCATCACCAAAGGCTGAAGGTTGGCTCACACAGGAAGGAGCAGGAGAGTGAGATTCCGCTATAGACAACAGCTCGTCCTCCTCCTCCTCGGCCAAGGAGATGGAGGAGTTTGATGCCACCGACAAGGTTGCAGAGTGTTTGGATCTGGAAGATCTATGTGCAGCCAAAAACTGCTGCACAGCAGCTGCAATCATCTTTTGAATGTCCTCAGTATGAAGAACAGTCTGTATATGGTCAGTAGCCGGTCCGACTTCCGTAGAAGTATGAACCGGGAGGAGGCTGAGCAGCTGGAGCCTGGGATGAAAGAGCAGGTGCCAGAGAATCAGCAACTGGGCCAGAGCCCCACAAGTCCGCACTATGAATGTCCAAAGGGCAATCCTGAAGTGAGATTTGATCCGGTGTAGGAGGAGACTGATGAGGCATTGCTTCAGGGAGTAGAGAGTGAGACACTGCTGCTGGTGAGTGAAGGCTGCTGATGATATTGCCTGATTGCTTCAGAACTTTATCCCTGCATCGTTCAGTACGCGATGGGATGGAAGCAGATCCCTTGTCATGTGAACGGGCCTTTTTGGACTTGGAAACAGCCAAGTTGTCAGTTTCAGAAAGGGATTTGGACCCCAAATCTCTGTGGATGTCTAGGGACTGTTGTTGTACCGCGGCCTTGCACCAATGCTTGCTCTTAGCCACTGCCTTAGGCATGTTGGGCAGGAAAAGAAAAGGCCTCGATTAAAGATAGCCCTTGAGTAGTACAAAATGGCCACTCCCGGACTGTCCTCAGCTATGCCTCAATAAAATGGCCGCCAGCCACAGAAAGACGAATGGTCTTTAAGCAGGGCACCTCAGTGTCACAGCGTTAAGGATATAGAGGGCGCAGTAGTGATATAAATGCCCTGGAGGCAATAAACCTGGCCAAGCCTCAACAGGGACCTGCAACATGTTCAGAGCCCGAGGACCACAGCAGAAAACGCCTCGCCAGAAACCACGACTTGCGCGGTGAATCAAAATGGCGGACGCGCCCCAGCAGCAACGGGAACGCGAAGCTCCACAGGAAAACCCCAAAGGCCGACCAAGCGACAGGAGGGTGAAAATGCTGCTCTAGCCGGTAAGGGTGAGCAAAGCGGCCAGGGATCTGCTAATTAAGGCAGGTCCGACAATCAGCTGAGGCTGCGAAAGCCGACAAGTGGCAATTCAAACTGCAAGAAATTTTTTCCCTCAGCAAAAGTGGCTCTCAAAATGGCGGTCCGACCAGGGAGCATAGCAACTCCACAGTGGTAACTAGGCTAGCTCAGTAGAAATAGGGCAGGTCGATGTCAAAGCCAAGTGGCGAAAATCGCCATCTCCCCCACGGGAGCGCGAGGCTCCACAACCCCCACTTACTGACCAGTGGAAGGATGATCGTCAACAGTCCAGGGGGGAGGAAACAGGCAAGGAGGCAAATTCACCTCACTGTTCAAATAATCAGGTGTCCAGCAAGCAGAAGAATAGTCAGTATCACAGTCCAATTTTTTAAAGCCAAAAGAATCCGAAAATATTGAGAAAGGGTAGAAAAACTACGGAGAGAAATTCCACACTGCAGTCCAGTCTGAAGGACTGAGCAAAGCTGGGAGCCCCTAGCAACGGGGGTGGGATTTAGCTTTGACAGGCTCAGTCCTTCATCTGATTGCATGAGCTGAACCCACTTCTGGCTGCTGTCTCCACCCCACAATGGAGAAGTGAAGACTTCTGTATTTGCCTACATAAAAAAAAAATTAGTAGCACGTTTTATTTATTGAAACAGATTTAAAATAAGAAGTCTTTTTTATTTCCAAAAGTTAGGCTTTATGTTATGTCTTTAAAAAAATTAGAAAAGAAGTGCCAAAATTAAAATCTTTTTATTAATGTAGTTTATTAGGCTTTCACTAAGCCAAAATTTAATCTTGGATGGTGGCTGCTTATTTATCTTCTACGGGAGGCCCCTGAAAATTGATTTTGACAATTTTTCCTGTGTATAATATATTGCCTTTACAACTTCACTATCCTTTGTTAGTAGAAAACAATTTGATGGCACAATCAATCAACCAACCAAAAGAAGGTAAATAATTATACCTTTTCCTTTTGAATTAATGGTTACTCCCTCTTAATCAGCAATAGTGGAAGATTGTTTTGAAGTTGGACAGTCAATAAATCTGAAAAAATAATAATAAATAAATATTACTATTTTTATTGTATTCATATTTTACTGCCTAATAAGATTTGAAATATTATTTTAAAATATTCGTTTAAGCTATAACTTCAACATAACAAGGTTGAATAAAATAAAATTATGACAATTCAAATAATAATTCCTAATTTTTAACAAATCAAAGGATGTATATAACTGATAACTTAATCCTTTGTAGATCATGATCCAGATAGAGTATAAATTGTTTTGTTATACTGGAACTACCCACACAGACTTTGACTAATGATTCTTTTAGTTTGGCACTGTCTGTAATAATGGTTGTCTTACAAACATCAATTTTTCCAGAGTTTCAGACATGGGACTTACTCAATCCATTTTTAAGAGTAAAAATTTCCTAATTTTTGAAAAAGAACCCTCTTTTGTGGATAATCTTAAATCAAGAAGAAGAATTGACTTCCTCTTTGCTTTGAATCTTAGGCAGCAGAAAAACTCAAACACCAAACCTCCTACATCTCACTCTCAAGAATTTGCATTACTGAAGGCTACCTGATCTGAGCTACAAAAGTCTGGAAAATCACTAGATAGCAGTACTAATTTATGGACAATTCTAACTTTTTGCTACTATTTAGCTAATGTCCAGATTTTTGAAGCCCAAATCTGTTGGATCTAACCTAGTTAGTCTCACACGATTTACATTTTAAGCCTCCCATCAAATTTTAGTTTGCCTTTTAAGAGTGAAGGTTACTTTCATTGTATAATTGGAGAGAATAGTCTGAAAGACTATTGTGATTGATAATTTTTGGAGCACCTAAGGAATAAAAATTGCTTGGCTTTTAGCCCTTATCACAGTTTTGTTAAACTGTTATAGCCTCTTTGCCATATCACAGGCCAATATTTTTGGAATTCTCAGTCCTTTAATAATCCCGATACCTGTTGATTCTAAATACCTTCACTGTTAGTTTTGTTCGCTGACCTACCTTTTGGTAAATCTGTTTTATCTTGATCTGACTCTGCTTATAGAACCTGAAACATGAATTGACAATATCAGAATATTGAAACCAAAGCTTCAAATAGACTGGACAAGATTAACTGCTGGAAACAGAGGAACAATCTAGAGATGTTAGGGATTAAAACTGTATTAAGAATATGTTGTTTTTTCTTTGTGACTTTTTTTTCATAGATCCTCATCAACCTTATTTCCAGCTTTTTTTAAAAAAATGATAGTGTAACTGATAATATAAAAAAATGATTCCTTACATGATTCTTCATTCTCCTTGCAAGATGACATGACAATGGGCACTAGCAAGGGATGATTCTTTTCTTTTAGTTAATTAGTTCAATGGGATCATGATAGAAGTATGACTGTTACCGAGAATGGAATAGAATTTTGGACCCGTTTTTGAGACAATTCTGCAGGTTTCTTTTTACCATTAATGGCATAATTTGGCCTATTATAATTTTCTTTTGTTAAATCTGTTGAAAATGTATGCCACAAATAGATAAGAAATTGTATTATTGTAATTTGATGATTTGCTGCTTAATTTTGATGTCATATGGAGGGATTCAGAGACTGAAAAAAAGTTGCCTCCCCTTGCATTACATAGTATGTAATTTCATATTTTACAGTCTGTACAGTCAGTATACTATGCTAATCCAGGCAGTTTATTGCTTGTGATAGAGCAATAGATTATGCCTCTTCAGATCAAAAAGACAAGGCAGGTTGCTGTAATGTTCCAATTATTATGAAAATAAAAATACTGTTCAGGTTATTCGTCATATACTTTTGCCTTATTTTAAATCAAGTCACTCCTGACACATCATGGACACTAATACTAAGAACTGTACTTCTTTTAACCTGTCACAAAGACTTGTGGCAGTCAAATGTATGCTATTTTTACTCACATCAAACAGCTATATTATGAAGCTTACAGATAAAAGCAGCAAACTTTGAAAGTCATTTATAACTAATGGATACTCAGTTTCATCCAAAGTAAACAATCAGATTGTTTTGTACCAACCTCAGCCAATAGTAACTAACTCTTGTTCAAGGCCCAGTGACAACTCTAATGGATAATTTACAGCCTACAACAAGGCTTCAGGATTAAATAACAGTTGGGCTTGTAAACCAACAGGCTTCAGTGAAAACACAAGTAATTTGTTTATTGTCTTCTTTCAGCTTCCCAATTACAATTGATCTCTGCTTAGCAGCCTAGTGTTGCTAATTGTTAAGGAAGTGAGGAAATGCCTTAATCTTTATAGGCATCTTGTAGCTTAGAGTTTGACTTCATAATTCACAATGTCAATCTCACTGAAGCCAAGATAAATGGAATGCACATCCTTGAAAACTTGTACCTTAACCCATGCTTACCAATTAACGTATCAACTGCACAAGGTAGATTGGATAACAAAAGGAAATAGCTCTTAGCCCTGTGCCACTGACAATCAAAAAGAGATAAGCACAAAAGGTATTTTCAATCCAAATCTAGGGATATCATAGCAAGATTGTAAAGCCTGCTCATTTCCACTGGATGTGCCATTTTGTTTACAAAATCAGGAACTTCACACACTGATATTGCTGCCCCATCCTTTGATTCAGGTGGGCACAGATGAGAAGGCTTTTAAATATTTTAGGTGCTAAAACCTGTACTGTGTTATAATTAATTTAACTGCTGTCATCATAAAGAAAAAGTTTATGTAAAATATCAAAATATCTTTCAATGAAAGAATTTTAAATGAACTAGACCTAAATACCCCCCTCCAATTCTTACCTAAGTTGTTGATGGACAATTTATGTGATGATTTCTTCAGTTTTTACTGAGGGAAAGGAGAATTTGTCCAGCAATTTCTCAAGGCCCACTGGCTCTGTCATTCTGAAGAAACACTGGTATGGAAGCCCAACGGAAGGTATTTCCATAATGATGCTTTGCTTTGAATTTTAATTGAAGCGCGGAAAGCAAAGAAAAGCTGCAGACTGCTGGAGAGATGACTGTAAAATGAAGACAGCATAGTTCCAGCATAAGATTGTGCTAGAAGTAGAATGATATATGATTGTCAGATTCGAAGTAGGATAAAATAACTTTTGAACCATCCACCAGTTAATACAGATCTTGGGATTGTTTTGTCCTAATTTAAACTTTTCTTTAAAATATTCCATAAGAATTTAAAATTAAACTAAACAGTTTTTCATGAAAGCATTTCAATACTAATTAAATAAATGGACATTTGTATGTATACAGAGTCCATAAAGCACAAGAGTTTTATATATTTGCAAGTAAAACACAGTTTATTTCTCCCAGTGTAAATATTAGTATCAAACATAAATGTTCAACCAAGCATATTTATTTATTCAATTTCTGTAGCCACCCATCTCCATCAATGACCCTGGATGACTTATAGTTCCAATTGTAATTCCATTTTTGTATTATTTGTGTGCAGGATTAATGAGTAAGCTGCCTTCACCTGAGAGGATCTCAATCATTTGTAGCAGTTATAGCAATATTTTCCAGGCCATTCTTAAAGCAAAGGTGGAATGTTTGAATGGAGTGCAGGTAGTCCTCAATTTACAACTGTTTAACAATGGTTCAAAGTTACAATGGCTTCAAAAAGATTATAGATGTGTAATCTGTATCTCTTCTTCTGACTATCACATCACCCCAATGTCATATGATTGGGGCACTGGCTCACATTTATGACTGGTTGCAGCAGCTGGGTTCATAATTATGATTATAATTTGTCCTTCTTTCGCTGATTTTCAACAAAGAACAACCATTGGGGAAGCTGGATTTCCCAATGGTTAACAACCATGGCGATTCAAGTAATGATAGCCATAAAAATTGTTGTAAAATCAGATCTTTATTTGACTTACCACTGCACTGACTTATGATGGAAATTCTGGTCCCTATTGTGGTAATAAGTTGAAGACTACTAGTAGATTACATTGTAGTTGATTGCATCCTGTACTATTTCAAAACTTATAGTGCGCTTCCAAGCCAAATGTCAATGGGTAGTCAATGCATAGTATATTTCTCTTGACTATTCTAGTCAGATCCACACCAAAAATACTGTATTAAGGTCAGTATAAGAAAAGTGGCAGACTAAGGCTTTTCTGTCACAATTTACATCTACAGGGGAGAGGGGAGTAAAGAACCATTATTTATAGAAATCCCTTTCACTTTATAGGCCATTTCAGTAGTAGAACATTAGTAACAGCAGCAGAAATAAGAATTGCTCAGACCTACTTGAGAGAATTGCTGGGAATCCATGGGTAGTATTTTCACATGTATTAAACATATATTTGTTGGGTGTGATATCCATTAACAGATATATACCTCCTCTTGAGATGTTAATTTCTATTCTCATCAGGGGACAAGTGTGCATAATGTGTATATTTTTGAAAATATGTCCTACATATCCCCTTTTTCTTTGCTATTGAATATGAATGAATATGAATGCTTGCTTCATTTCTGAATAATATTCAACATGTTCTCAACAAGCTTGATAGAGACAAATGCATGTCAAGCATCACTGATCATTGTAATAGTGCCTAGGCAAGAGGGCAATTTGCCTGTTCTATAGATAACAGCTGCTAAGTGAATTGATATTAAATCAGGTGAAGAATCTTTATGTTGACTTAATTGTGCTGACAAATAAAAACATACATGCATTTGAAATATTTAAAATAATTCCACAGGTACTGCCCAAAAATTCAATTATTCAAAGGTTTCAAGCAAGTAGCCATTTTGATTATGGTAGGGGGAAAAATCTCAGTGAAATGGGAAACAATAAAAGTTGAATGTACCAGGAGTACTATTAGAAAATATTATCCCAGCGAGTTTCATTTCAGTATGTACATAAATAAATACCAGAAACAGATAGGATAGGGAGGCTTTTCAAATAATTCAGGGTCATGTATATACAAATATTAAATGCAAATTTAATACTTACAGATATCCTTTTAGTTGTCAGAGTAGCATTGTTCCACATGATTGCACATTGCAATTTCTATTAAAGATACAATTTATTACATTTTACAACTACCCTAACCAATTTTTTTATAGGGAAGTAGATGATCAGATCATGACCATGTCCTAAAATAACTACTTTTTACTGCTAGGTATGAAAAATACTTGTAGTATTATGTGCTTCATAAGATACTTTTTTTATCTGGGGTGATATGATCCTCTGATTCTTGACTGTATGTTTTGTGCAGCTATCTTGTTTAAGCAGAGTTAGAGAGTAGAGGTATGTTATAGATACATATGTTATATATCTGACATTTCTTTTTATATAATTGAATTTGCAATATGTTTAAGTACACAGATATATTAATTTTTCTTTATATAATATCAAAGAATGGGAAAAATACACTTTGAGTATAGAATAGCAAAAGTCTTGGAATAATGTATTTTAAAAAAAATTCATCGATAGTGATCAAGTTTGACAGACATGTTTCTCCAAGATACCGTATTTTCCGGCATATAAGACGACTGGGCATATAAGACGACCCCCGAATTTTCCTGTTAAAATATAGGGTTTGGGCTATACTCGCCATATAGACTACCCCTCTTCCAACGCACACCAAATAAAAATTAAAAAACATCAACTGGCTCACCCACAATGTAAAAGCAGCTGTGCTAGACCCAAAATGGCCCCTGCAACAAGCAGGAACCTCACACAGCCACAAAAAGCCCCAAAAAAACAACTTTCACACTCTACACACACACAACACAACACAACACAACAGGCTCACCCACAATGTAAAAGCAGCTGTGGTAGACCCAAAATGGCCCCTGAAACAAGCAGGAACCTCACACAGCCACAAAAAGCCCCAAAAAAACAACTTTCACACTCTACACACACACAACACAACACAACACAACACAACAGGCTCACCCACAATGTAAAAGCAGCTGTGCTAGACCCAAAATGGCCCCTGAAACAAGCAGGAACCTCACACAGCCACAAAAGCCCAAAAACCCAACTTTCACACTTTACACACACAAAATTCCACATACAGCTTTGTGAGATTTTGTGTGTTTGTGTAGTTAGAGTGAAACACTACAAAAACATACTAAATCTCAGAAAGCTGCACAAATATTATTTTATTTTATTTTATTTTTATTTTTATATGAAAGCTAAATTTAAAACTTCCTAAACTTTAAATGGCTAGGTCTAAAAAAGAACAACTAAAAAAAAAAACCCAATTAACTATTTTTTTTTAAAGATCCCAAAGGGGAAAAAAACTTACCCAATAGAACAGGGATCTCCAACCTTGGCAACTTTAAGACTTGTAGACTTCAACTTCCAGAATTCCTCAGCCAGCTTTGTTTTGCTGGCTGAGGAATTCTGGGAGTTGAAGTCCACAACTCCCTGCCTGCTTGATTGCAGGCAGGGAGTTGCTTGCTGATGGAATGGATTCAGGCAAGCGAAGCAAGGCAGCGAAGCAAGGCAAGCAGCTAAGATAAGCAAGCTGGAGGGGGAAAACTTTTTCCCTTCCCCATGGCTCTGGTGATTCCAGCTGAGTTGCCTGATTAGCAGATCGTCAGGGCTTGGATCGTCAGAGCCATTTAAGGCTCGTCAGAGCCTTTCAGGCTGGTCTGCCTGGTTACAGGAGAACGACACTGGCATATAACGACCCCTGACTTTTGAGAAGATTTTCATGTGTTAAAAACTCATCTTATACGCCGGAAAATACGGTAATATGAATTTTTTTTCATTGTCTTTCATGAAACCTAGAATAAACAGAGGTTTAATATTTCTTGAGAAAGTTTTCCAATAGATTATTAATAACTTTTACTCTTCAGTACGTTCTAGAAAATTTTGATTGGCATTTACAGGATCAATCAATTCTCTAGAACCCTTAGATACTGTACTTCATGTAATATATACAATGATTATTAGGTTAGGGTTACGTTGTGGTACTATATTCCCATTCAAACAATTTCCTTCATATTGGTTTCTTTGGAAATAAACTTACTTTATATCATATATAAAATCATAGCAATTGGAAATAATTCAGGAAGAGACTGGATGATAAAACTGAAAAGATTTAATCAGCCACCTAGGCCAGTGATGGTCAATCTTTTTGGCACCAAGTGCCAAAACTGGAGCACTCCCGTGCCCCGGAGCGCTAGAATCAGGAAGAGTATAGTATAGCACAAAGAGTACAGTATAGCATGAGTATAGTATCCTGCGAAGACCAGCTGGCCAGCATGCATGTGTGCGATGAAACCTGGAAGAGAGCAGCTGGCTGGTGCACATAATTGCCAGACCAGCTGGCTGGCGCGCATTGACATGGTGGAACCCAGAGAAGCAGCTGGTGACAGTGCACGTGCCCACAGAGAGGGCTTTGTGTGCCACTTCTGGCCCGCGTGCTATAGGCTTGCCATTACGGACTTACGCAAAACAGAGAAGAGCTTCTGACTAAATGGAGTCCACTTTTCTTTTCTCTTTGGATACCTTTCTTTAACCTAGTGCTTTCCAGATTTGCAGCCTTTCCTTAAAAATGAATTTTAACTGAATATCTACTAACTTTAATAATTTAAATTTATAAAACAATGCCCAATTATACTGAAAAGCCATCCATTTAAGCAATCCATGACAATACTTTAAATTAATTTGACTTGTGCTTAAATATAATTATTCTACATTCTTGCTATATTACCAAGTGAGATGCTGTTAAGTGTCTAAACAATGCAATCATGTGAGGAAAACTCCTCAGGTGAGCAAGTGCAGAAGTCTGATGAAGGTTTATCTTCAGCATATGCAGCACAAATACTGAACGTGTAAAAGAAGAAATTCTATACAAGTGCACTCATGGGCATTTACATGTGAAATAAATGCAATGGAGATGCATGTTATGCCTATAGAACTTTGATGTGCTCAGAACTCATGCATCATTAGGCTGGTGAATGAAGACAAAGTCTACCTATAATCAGCTGTATGTGTGCAGTAGAATTCTTTTCTTGGATTCCACAAACATTGCAAAAGACAAGAATATGGGTTGTAGGTAATGGCACCATAACTCAGTGCAGTATTACTCCTTTAAGCAGTCTATATATCAGGGAGAAGCGGAAACAGATGAAGACTATATACTTCCTGTTAAAAGGTTGCAGTCTCTGCGCATCTATATCAAGCATGCATCAGGGTCCCTTTCTGGCTACTGTACAACCTTCCCAATATAGGTCATCCTTTGATTTATAAACTATTTTTAACCTTGCAGCAGCTAAATGAGACTCTTACAAGATGTTAAGCTACATTTTATGCATAATATATCAAGTACTGATTAGTGCGATGTTCCATAAAAGTAAAATTATTAGATTATTATTTATAATAGTATGCGATATGACATTGGTGAAGTGTCATATGGTACAAACAGTGTTTGCTAAAATGCTTCTGCGGATAAGGAGTTGGCTTTTCCTTTCACCTTTCTCTTCTTGGACATAAAATGAATTAAATGGAACACAAAGGCACGGAAATGAGGTTAAATTAATTTAGGGAGACAAACTGCTCCATATAAAAAAAGCGTATGCATTTTATTATAAGGATTGCTTTAGTGAAGCTTCCTTTAGGGGAACATGCTCATTTAAAAGAAATATAGTCTGTTTTTAGCCTTCCTGAGTTTTGGTGGAGAAGTTTAGATTTTCCCTTCATATTTAAATATTATTTTTTTATACTGGAACCACTGAGGGATCGGACTCAGAAACAATTTGAGTTTGTATATAGGTTAACTAGAGAATGATGAAATCCAGAAAACAGAGCATTTGAAGATTAAATCTTCAAGAAAGTAGTGACAAGCTCCTTGTCCTTGAAGCTTATATAAATAACTTTCCAGTGTTTTTTTAACCTGTTCCCCCCTCTCCCCCACCATCCCAGCAGTGAGGTATGTCACTCTGTGGTTAACATCCATCTCCTTTTATTGATGTCCACTTTGGTATCTGTACAGCCCATCAATTTTGCTGCCTCTTTGACAGCCACTGGGAGCCTCTGAGTGGAGTTCCTGGACTCTCTGTGTTGGAGGGGACCTGTCAGCTTTCTCTGGGCCTAACAGTCCAATCAGACCTCGGTACTAAGTCTCATAAATCTTGTGGGTGACCTAGGTGAACTCTGAGGCTCAAAGCTCACTGAAAACTGATCAGGCCTCTGCTTAGTTTAACAGGCCCCTTGCAATGACAACTGAAGGGTTCAACAAATGCACAAAACAGATATATTTTAGCTGAAAAATTAATGGCTTTTAAAAGAATGTTTGACAATTGTTTAAGGTTGTCTATAGATCCATTATGCTGATAAACGACCAACATGGTTTATGCCAGAAAGAAAGCAACCTGTTTGTGTGAGGGGTTTTTTCCCCGCCTTCCTTTTGTCTTATGTTTATTTTAAAGGAAAAGTGAAAGGTGTGAAAGATGGGGCACAGTTGCCAATTGTTCCTTGAGACAGTATGGTTTGCACATAGCATAAAAACTGGAGAATATCAGAAAGTATACCTGTGTAGCATAAGTTTAACCTTATAATCAAAGCAAAATTAAAATGGCTCAGCAACTGCCCTCGGTGACCTGCTATTGACCATTTGAACTTCTAAGTTAGGGTCAGCTGGGGCCCCCCAATAGGAGGTCAAAAACTGGTCAGGGCTCTTCAGCACTAGCATTTTGAATGGGAAGATTTTATTGCTGTGATTTATACAATTTTCTCAGACAAGTTAAGGAGACCTTAAAACATGCCATGGGCTTGCTGGGTATACCATCAGTTTTAGAAATAAATTCTGATTGTCCAGTTGAAATCTCTGGTGACCAGACCTTTAAGTATTTTCCCCTCTGTCTTCTAAAGATTCATTCCCACACTCGACCCCTGAATGTGACAAGGTTAGTGTTCCCAGATTTATTTAAACAATACCTACACACCAAATGAAGCACTTTACTAAGCTGATTAATTGCAAATGTAAAATAACCAACATGTAATGAATTATTTTGGGGACACAGCCAAACTTACAGAGATGTTAAGGTCCTAAATCACTCATTAAACTTCTTTGAACAAAATGAAAATCAATATTTTTACCTAGTCACAAAGATCCAAAATCTGGGATTTCTATCTCCCCCAAGAGATTTAAAATAAAAGATAATAATAAATATTGAAATAATATTAAAGTATTATTCCTGTAATGAAGAATTCCTAGGATAAATTGATAAACTAGTTTTTAAAAAAATTAACTTAATTTTTTTTTTGAATAAAGCAAATCTGGAGATTATTTAGGCCTTATTGCTTATTTAGCTAAATTGGTTGTAAGCTTGGTTTGAAAACTTCAAACTATATTCATTTATTCTATGCATAATAATGTAAGCTATGTAAAATGGTTGTGTAAAAAGATGTTAAGCTTCACAGAGTTGTTATTGTGGAGAAAATCAAAGGAGGGAGTGTAGGTATGTTTGAAAATCAAAGGAGGGAGTGTTAGGTATGTTCACTGCCTTAAGTTATTTATAAAAAGAAAAAGGCAAGATATAAATAAATTAATAACACAAGAACTATAATATATACTTTATAATACATACAACCAGATAAATTATAATTTTGTTAAGTGGAAAGAGTTCTTTGATATGGAACAGTTCACATTTTTAGAAGATACCATGGATAAATGTGGTTTCTTTTTAAATTGATTTTTCCATTAATATATGGTATTTTTAGTCATTATCTAGAATTATCACATTTGGAATTAATTTCTCATTCACTAGGATGTTTGCCAGAACTTGTCAATGTTGTTTACCATTATCCCTCTTCACTATGTTTTTTTGCTTTTATTTCCATCAATATTGAATTATCCTTTGTAATCTTAACTGTTCCTTACTCTCTGTCACTATGTTTTTGGAATTTTTTCTTCTGTATAAATTTTATGTATTATCTTTCTCCAAGCATTTTTTACAGCAATCATTCTCTTACATGCATCATCCACAGTCTCTTTCATTTCATCATCCAGACATCCTTTTTCATATTTTCTGTTATAGTTTATGTGCATATAACTCTACGGCGGTGTCGCTATATTGTATTCTTTGATAATGCACATCTTTTATCAGTAAATCATCTTATATTTCAAGTTTTCCATCTGTCATGGTTGTTATTATTAATATCAATGGACCCATTGATATTAACTCCAAATGCCTATCCTGACTTTATGTAATCCAAACTTTCACAAAATATTTTAACTACTCTTGTCTCAATGTTGTGTGGCACTTAGCTAGGGCTATTCCCCCACTATAAATCACTTGAGGCCAGACAAACAAAGTTTATGCAAACCCTAAGCGTCAAGTGCCTAGACATATATTTAACACCAGGCTCAAAAGGGAAGCAGGGTAGCAAAAACAGAGATGACACCATGGCTGCTAATGCTTATCTATTGGCTCAACTGTCATTTTTTCTATTGGTCTGGTATGCCAATTTCAATCTTTGTGGCAACAATCAATCCAGAGGAAATTTCCCCTTAACAGTTGCCATTTGAGCAACTGTTTCCTTTGGAACACACTCAAAGAATAAAGGATTTTTGATATAGAATTTCAGAATTATGTCAACCATATTCCATCTCACATTAGATCTCTCTGAGTTTATTTCAGATGGGAACTGGACAGATATCTAACAATTTTAGTCTTGCCTGCCAATAAAGTGAACCAAGATTAATGTTTTTTCTTCCTTAATTCTTAATGGGAGATTAAATTCCCAAGTGTATGGGAACCTGCCCATGCACTATAAACATTACTCCATGCCAGACATGCAGATTTACTCCAAATCCACTTCTGCTGCTCTGTTCTAAATTTACAATTTAGAAACTGCTTTAGAAACAACTGTATTGTTGGCTACATCTCACCAACTTTGAGGAAAGACACACATACACTCACCAAACTCTTACAGTGAAGCTTATGAGTGCGTGGAGGGGTGAGGGATTTTGTTTCTCAGCTGGCTTGTTGCAATCCTGATTTGCTTTGAGAGGGAATGACAGGCGCATGGCACGCAGCTGGCTTCTGTGCCTAAGGCAGCAATAGAAGGTAGATGTTCCTGCTACTAGTCCAGCGTTAAACCACTACACCATGCTGAATCACTGTGTGTTTATGAATATAGTAAGCCTCAGGGAGCCACTTAGGTATGGCTATATAATTAAGTAAATTAAAATGTATCTTTAACTCCAATTTAAAAAATGAACTTGTTTACTTTCATACCATAAATATAGTCCATAAATGCTAATGGATATACAATATTTGTGATCAAAGAATAACTACACTTTGTTCACCTTTAAGGAAAGTAAACAAGTATTACTGTATTAGGAATGTGGAAGTCATTGATTTATTGTTGAAA
The DNA here is from genome assembly GCA_022577455.1 of Arizona elegans. Lineage (NCBI taxonomy): Eukaryota > Metazoa > Chordata > Lepidosauria > Squamata > Colubridae > Arizona > Arizona elegans. Next base: position 55,882,532 of record JAKOOJ010000008.1, read on the forward strand.
AGTTGTCACTGGACTTGTGTGGATGGGATAGCCTTAAAGTTTAAATTTTGAACTATGAATATAATGAATGTACAGTATATTATTATTATTATTATTATTATTATTATTATTATTATTATTATTGTTGTTGCTACTGCTGTTGTTGTTGCTATCATCATCATATCAAAGCTCTTCTCGTTCCCCAGGTTGTACGGAACCTCGGGCCCCAGGCCTTTGGCTGATGCTATGCAACGCCAGGTCCGTTGTAAATAAAGCCCCCCTCATTTGTGATCTTATTCAGGAGGGGGGTGCGGACCTGGCGGGTATTACGGAGACCTGGTTGGGCCATGAAGGGGGAGCCCCCCTTGTTGATATGTGCCCACCAGGTTTCCGTGCTTTCCATCAGCCAAGGTCTCAGGGGAGGGGCGGAGGGGTGGCGGTTGTTATTAACGAAGGTCTTGGACCAAGGGAGGCCACTGTTTCTCAGACGGCTAGATGTGAGTCCCTCCTTGTGAAGTGGGGTCATAGGGTACAGTTGGGCTTGCTAGTCATGTACCTGGCTCCCTGCCACGTGGCAGCAGCCCTGCCTGAGCTGCTTGATGTTATAGCCACGGTGGCGGTTGACACCCCCAAGGTTATGATCATGGGGGATTTTAATCTGTCATCTGTTGGCGAGACGTCTGAGGTAGCTCGGGAGTTCATGGCTTCCATGACAGCTATGGACCTGACCCAATTAATTTATGGCTCTACTCACATGGGGGGACACACACTGGACCTGGTTTTTGTCTCTGGACAGTGGTTGAGTGATCTTGAGATAGGGGATATAGCGATTGAACCCTTGTCATGGTCAGATCACTCCCTCCTTCGCCTTGACCTCCGAACCACCATACCCCACCTCAGGGAGGCGGAACCGACCAGGTGGTTCCGCCCCAGGCGCCTGATGGATCCTGAGAGATTCCAGATGGAGCTTGGGCCATTTCCCGAGGTTCTGGCACACGACTCGGCTGAGGACTTAGTGGCCGCCTGGGATAGAGCGGCGGCTGGGGCTTTAGACCAAGTCGTGCCTTTGCGGCCTCTGACCCGGTGCCGGTCTCACCTGGCTCCTTGGTATACTGAGGAGCTGAGGGAGATGAAGTGCCGGAAAAGACGCCTAGAGAGCAGTTGGAGGGCTAGTCGTTCTGAATCCGACCGGACACTGGTAAGATCTCATATTAAGAATTACCTAGTGGCGATAAGAGTAGAGAAGAGTAACTACTTTTCTGCTCTTATTGCGTTATCAGATAATCGCCCAGCCGCCCTGTTTAGGGTGACCCGCTCCCTGCTCCATCAAGGGACGCGGGAAGATCCCTTGAAGGGTAGAGCTGAGGATTTTGTACAATATCTGTATGACAAAATCACTCAGATTCGGGAACAGCTAGACTCTGACTGGATTGATCTAGGGGAGATGACAAGGGCAGGTCCTGAAAATATTATTTGGGAAGAGTTTGATCCTGTGACTCCCGAAAGCGTGGATAGGATACTGAACAGACTAAATGCGACCACATGTTTATTGGACCCGTGTCCATCCTGGTTGGTACTGGCCTCCCGGGAGGTGACGCGAGGCTGGCTCCAGGAGATTATAAATGCTTCTTTGAGTGAGGGTGTCTTTCCCACTGTCTTGAAAGAGGTGGTGGTGAAGCCCCTCCTCAAGAAGCCCTCCCTGGACCCAGTTGTGTTAGCAAATTATCGTCCTGTCTCCAACCTTCACTTTGTTGCGAAGGTTGTTGAGAGTGTGGTTGCACGACAACTGCCTCAGTACCTGGATGAATCGAATTATCTAGATCCGTTCCAGTCGGGCTTCAGGCCCGGATACAGCACAGAGACAGCATTGGTCGCATTGGTTGATGATCTCTGGAGGGCTCGGGACAGGGGTTGCTCCTCTGTCCTGGTCCTATTAGACCTCTCAGTGGCTTTTGATACCATCGATCATGATATCATGCTGCACCGGTTAGAAGAGTTGGGGGTGGGGGGCACTGTTTTACAGTGGTTCTCCTCCTTTCTTTCTGACCGGTTGCAGTCTGTGTTGACAGAGGGGCAGAGGTCGACCCCGAAGCCCCTTATATGTGGGGTGCCACAAGGATCGGTCCTCTCGCCCCTTCTATTCTATTTATGTGAAGCGGCTGGGTGAGATCATCCGTGATTTTGGGGTGAAGTACCATCAGTACGCTGATGACACCCAGCTGTACATCTCCACCCCAGACCACCCCAATGATGCCCTCGAGGTGATGTCCCGATGCCTGGAGGCCATACGGATCTGGATGGGGAGGAACAAACTCAGACTCAACCCATCCAAGACCGAGTGGCTGTGGTTTCCGTCATCCCGATATAGTCAGTTGGCACCATCTCTGACTATTGGGGCGAGTCGTTGGCCCCCACAGATGGGGTTCGCAACTTGGGCGTCTTCCTGGACTCACGGCTGTCTTTAGAAGAGCATATGATGGCCGTGGCCAGGAGGACTTTCTATCAGGTTTACCTGATTCGCCAATTGCGTCCCTTTCTGGATCGGGACTCGTTATGCACGGTCACTCACGCCTGGATTATTGTAATAATAATCTCTACATGGGGCTGCCCTTGAGAAGCACCCGGAAGCACCAACTGGTCCAGAATGCGGCCGCGCGGGTGGTGACGGGAGCAATGTGGCGCTCTCATGTGACCCCCCTCCTGCGCGAGCTACACTGGCTCCCGGTGGTCTTCCGGGTGCGCTTCAAGGTTTTGGTTACTATCTTTAGAGCGCTCCATGGCTCAGGGCCAGGGTACTTACGAGACCGCCTCCTGCCACCAATAGCCTCTCACCGACCAGTTCGCTCCCATAGAGAGGGGCTCCTTGGGGTGCCGTCGGCCAAACAATGTCGACTGGCGGCCCCCAGGGGGAGAGCCTTCTCTGTGGGGGCACCTGCCATCTGGAACGGGCTCGCCCCGGAGTTACGAAGGATCCAAGACTTACACATCTTCCCCTGTGCCCTGAAAATGTTTCTATTCCAACAGGCTGGTCTGGCCTAACTCTCCCTTTTAAATTGGCTTTTAAATCGGGTTTTTAAATCAGGTTTTAGATCTCTTTTAGATAAATTTGGATGTTTTGGTTTTAATTTTTTGAGCCTAAATTATTTAATCTGTTTTTAATAGTCTTTAACTTTTATATGTCTTTGTATTATTTATGACTGTTCACCGCCCTGAGTCCTTCGGCAGTAGGGCAGTATACAAATATGAAAAATAAATAAATAAATAAATAAATAAATAAATAAATAAATAAAATGATTCATTACTCTTTTATGCAGTTTCCACTGGCAGTCTTTGGTTGTATAGCCACTCAAGGGGCTTCGAGTGCAACTTGTTTTCCTACACTTGCTTATCCTGTAATCCTGTTCAGCTCTAAATTCACAGAATTAAAGCTTGATGGTACCTTAGGTAAACTTTATTTACATAAAGTAAATATCGCTAAGTCTTCTTGTCTAAATTGTGAAGACATAGCCAAAACAGAGTAAAAGTTCTTACGTTTCTTCTTCTTACTTGTTCTGAACTTGGTTTCTTAATGGGAAATTGTCAAAAGTGACAAGTGGTAAGGAAATAAACTGCCTGCAATTGACCTATTCTCCCAATGGAATATAATTTCATGCAGCTCTTCTTGTAATGACAGATTTAGATTCTATTTGCTATAGAAAATTGGGCAAAGCTCACCCATCCTGTTTTTACCTTCTTAATTGAATTCCAACAACATGCAAAGGTGTAGAACTCTGAGTAGGAGGAATAACCTGTTGTAACATTATTTTACACTGAAAAGTAGATTGTAGATTGTCAAGCCTCACTTGATACAGCTGTATAATGCACTAGAAAAGAAAAATCACATGGTAGCTTCTAGAAGCGGGAGAAAGTAAGAGGGTCTATGAAACCTGGTTAAACTGTTTACTGTTTCTAATCTGCCCAGTCTCTAGAACGTCTTCATTTCTCAATGAATGAAGCACATTTGCTGTAACTGCTGCTGTACTCATGGGAGTCACATTTTTTAAAAATGATCCTAATTTCAAATTTTACATTGACTGAAAATGGCCAACAAAGGATCCTGTGGCAGAAAATTCCAGAATTGGCAGTGTGGCTGTTTAATGGGCAGTCAGATTTTTAAATTGAGAGTTTCTTGTGATGAGTGGAAATGACAATCAAAAATAACCATTAGCTTTCTTCCTTCGGCTTGGGACTATGTGCTCTTCTTCCATATTTATGTCTCTCGGGCAAATGAAGGATAGTACTACATATTGTTGTAAAGATGATGCAGTAGATCTGAGTTTTATAGTTTGGCTCTGATGAAGAAAAAGGTAGTTCTTTAAGATTTAAGCTACTTATTATATTGCTTATGTGGACCCATTCCTATGAGGTCTGTAAGGGGCGTCCATAAGTCCACCAGTGTGCCTACCGTCCCTGTCCTAATATTCCTTTTTACTCACTCTTTTCATATATTCAAATTATGTTTATACTTTTACCTGTTATCTTATATATGCTTGACAAATAAACTTATGATTATGATTAAGAGATCTGGGTGTATTCACAGTTGTGCTCACCATCATGATAGTCAGACCCAAAGCTAAAGTGCCCCAAACTAAGGCTATCTTGAGAATATTTACTTGTATTAGACACACATTAAACTCTTTGGAGATTTTCTTCCTACTTTCATGATCTGACTTTTTACAACATTCGTTTTAAACAAGGTTAAAAGTTACAAGGAGAAAAGGAATACTAGAAGCAACAGAATATTATCACATTGCTCCTCTAATACAAAAAACAAAGTAGACTCACATATAGCCTAAGTACCCATAACTTATCAATTGCAATACTATGGAATAGACACATTGGTCTTCATTATCCTTCCTAATAAACTGAATAAAATTCATAATGCTTTATTCTTTTTCCATTAGCTTTATCTTTAATATTTAATTAGCTTTTCAAGATCTACAGTTTTAACTTCAAGAGATTAATCAAGAATACAAAGCAACCTTAAACATCTGGCAATGTGAAACATATACATTAGTACCACATATAAAATAAGGCTTTATATAATTAGATTTGTGGCCTAGCTTTGCATTTTAATGTGAGCGTGGTTTTTATCCCTGTGTCATCTTCTTCAAATTCAATGTTGGCTTCTTCAGTTGCAATTTAACTCTTCTCGAAAAATTTAGACCCATCGTATTTTCTGTTATTAATGAATTATACTCACACTATAAGACCTGGGCAGCAATAAAGTCAGCTGATTGTGCATAGCAGCAAAATTATACAGAAAATTCCATCTCTTTTCTGCTATACGTAATGGAAGTCTAATTTTTTTTTTTGCAGCCAAAGTCTGGCAGCTGTAGATTAGCAGCATTGTCAATCATAAAATTAAGTGGAACGAACACTTGGGTTTATATTAATAAATCTAAGAGTTAACATATGTATATAAGTCACATTTACTGGATTATACCAATCTTATTAAGTTGTTAAAAACAAGGAGAAAATAAGCACATATGAGAAATACATCTTTAAAGTTTCATATTGAGGGTTGTGAACTAGATGAGACTGAGCATTCAGACTTGTTTTCAATATACAAAGAATTTTAAAGCCAGAAATTAATCCTAATCTCTTTTGATTTTAAAACTATAGGTGGAAGGGTGAATTTCTGAATCTTTGTAAGTAAACCATCCCCAGTATTTATTCTTTATGTTTTTAAGAACCCTTTTAACATAGACATTTATCATATTAAGGAATTGATTAAGATGGAAACTTTCCCTGCCTGATTCTAGTTTGTTGCTTGCAAAAAACATTTACATGAGAATTGCATTACACTATTGTCACCTCACCTTAGATCATGATTGTCCAACTTTTAGGCTTGCCTAGGCCACAAAGAGTGAAGAGGAATTGTCTGGGGCCACATATAAAAAACTTCAATTTTTTTCATCTTGTAGGGCTGCATTACTAGATGTCCAGGGCTGCATACAGCCTACAGCCTGTGGGTTGGACATCCTTGAAGAACTCCACCTCTTGATTGTTGTTGATTTATGCTTAGTAAACAGAGGATTTGCTGCTCACAAGTAAGTGAGAAGGATATAATACAAAATAATATTCAAGATAACAAACTCAAAGCTTGTATTACTTTGAAAGCATGTTAGTTTATGGTACTGGGGAAGAAGATGTACGTATTGCATCAGAGTCTTTAGTGACACTGTAAGGTATATACCAGTACAAGATCATGTAGCAGAAAATAAATGCATGTATTGCTTGACTTGTCAAGTGTTTACTGCATGTATTGTTGCTACAACCGAATTGATAGCACTAGTAGCATCTACAAGACTGTGCCAGGCCTTACAACTTTCCAGATTTATACAGCAATGTTTCAAAGATCCAAGGAATAAAGTGAGCCAGCCTCAAATCTCCATAAAGTTCATAGGGTGACCTTTGGCAAGTTATCTTTCAATCTAACTTGTAGTAAGGCTATGTTGACCTCATTACTCATTACTCAGTGCAACACCTGTATAGTTGGAAGATGAGCATTCCTGAATGGTATATAAGATTTTTCAGTAAGCATATTAACACTTATGTTGGTTTGGGCATCATTTCAGTTAACTATATGGAGGCAGTTTCAATTCAGTTGGAGACTAAAACACTTGATAGATTTTGGTTCCCCACTTTTGTTTCTGAAGTTTTCTCACTGTGCTTCTCTGCAGTTTTTTAAACTGAAAAGTAATAGATAAAAGTATTGTAAATGGTAACTATAACAAAGGGAAGACCTGTCTGTCTGTCTGTCTGTCTGTCTGTCTGTCATCACCCTGAGCTTCTTGGAAGGGCAGAATAAATTGAAACATTTGTTGTTGTTAGTTGTGAAGTCGTGTCCGACCCATCGCAACCCTATGGACAATGTTCCTCCAGGCCTTCCTGCCCTCTACCATCCTCTGGAGTCCAGAGGTGGGTTTCAGCAGGTTCTGACCAGTTCTGGAGAACCGGTAGCAGAAATTTTGAGTAGTTCGGAGAACCAGTAGTAAAAATTCTGACTGGCCCCGCTCCCATCTATTCTCTGCTTCAAGTCCTAGCTGATCGGGAGGAAATGGGATTTTGCAGTAACCTTCCCCTGGATTGGGGAGGGAATGGAGATATTACAGTATCCTTCCCCTGCTACACCCACCAAGCCATGCCATGCCCACCAAGCCACACCCACGGAACCGGTAGTAAAAAATTTGAAACCCACCACTGCTGGAGTCCATTTAAGCTCATGCCTACTGCTTCAGTGACTCCATCCAGCCACCTCATTCTCTGTCTTTCCATTCTTCTTTTGCCCTCAATCTTTCCCAACATTAGGCTCTTCTCCAGTGAGTCCTTCCTTCTCATTAGGTGGCCAAAGTATTTCAGTTTCATCTTCAGGATCTGGCCTTCTAAAGAGCAATCAGGGCTGATCTCTTCTAGGACTGACTGGTTTGATTGCCTTCTATTCCAAGGGACTCGCAGGAGTCTTATCCAGCACCATAGTTCAAAGGCCTCAATTCTTTGGTGTTCAGCCTTTCTTAATATTGAGTTTCAAGCAAACTTTTGCACTCTCCTTCTTCACCAGCATCAAGAAGCTCTTTAGTTCCTCTTCACTTTCTGCCATTAGAGTGATATCATCTGCATATCTGAAGTTGTTGATATTTCTCCCAGCAATCTTAATTCCAACTTTTGATTCATCTAGCCCACCTTTCTCATGATGTGCTCTGCATATAAGTTAAATAGGCAGGGTGACAGTATACAGCCTTGCCGAACTCCTTTCCCAATTTTGAACCAATCAGTGGTTCCATGCCCAGTTCTCACTGTTGCTTCTTGACCCACATATAGGTTTCTCAAGAGACAAATAAGATGGTCTGGTACTCCCATCTCTTTAAGAACTTGCCACAATTTGTTGTAATGCACACAATCAAAGGCTTTAGCATAGTCAATGAAGCAGAAATAGATGTTTTTCTGGAAATCCCTAGCTTGCTCCATGATCAAGCTTATGTTGGCAATTTTAACTCTAGTTCCTCTGCCTCTTTGAAATCCTGCCTGTACTTCTGATAGTTCTCGATGCTGGAGCCTAACTTGTATGATTTTAAGCATAACTTTACTAGCATGTGAAATGAGTACAATGGTGCGATAGTTTGAACATTCTTTGGCATTGCCTTTCTTTGGAATTGGAATGTAAACTGACCTTTTCCAATCTTGTGGCCACTGTTGAGTTTTCCAAATGTGCTGGCAAATTGACTGTAGCACTTTTACTGCATCGTCTTTTAAAATTTTGAATACCTCAGCTGGAATACTGTCACCTCCACTAGATTTATTGTTGCTCAGATTTCCTAATGCCCATTTGACTTCACATTCTAGGATGTCTGGCTCGAGTGACCACCCCATCGTGGTTATCAGAGATGTTAAGTTCATTCTTATATAGTTATTCTGTGTAATTTTGTCACCTCTTCTTAATCTCTTCTGCCTCTGTTAGGTCCCTGCCATTTTATCTTGCCCATCTTTGCATGAAACGTTCCCTTCATATCTCCAATTTTCTTGAAGAGAAATTCTGGTCCTCCCTATTCTATTGTTTTCTTCTATTTCTTTGCACTGTTCATTTAAGAAGGTATTCTTATCTCTTCTAGCTATTCTCTGGAGTTCTACATTTAATTGGGTGTATCTTTCTCTTTCTCCCTTGCCTTTCACTTCCCTTCTTTCCTCAGCTATTTGCAAAGCTTCCTTTCTTGCATTTCTTTTTCTTTGGGATAGTTTTAATTGCTACCTCTTGTACAATGTTGCAAACCTCCATCTGTAGTTCTTCAGGCACTCTGTCTATCAGATCTAATTCCTTAAATCTACCTCTACTATATATTCATCAGGGATATGATTTAGCTCATACCTGAATAGCCTAGTGCTTTCCCCTACTTTCTTCAATTTAAGTCTAAATTTTGGAATGAGAATCTCATGATATGAACCACAGTCAGCTCCTGGTCTTGTTTTTACTGACTGTATAGAGCTTCTCCATCTTTGGCTTCAGAGCACATAGTCAATCTGATTTCTGTGTTGACCGTCTGGTGATGTCCATGTGTAAAGTCATCTCTTGGGTTGTTGGAAAAGAGTGTTTGCTGTGACCATCGTATTCTCTTGACAAAATTCTATCAGCCTGTGCCCTGCTTCATTTTGTAGTCCTAGGCCAAACTTCCCCATTATTCCAGTTATCTTTTGGCTTCCTACTTTAGCATTCCAATCCCCCATGATGATAAGGACATCATTTTTTGGTGTTTATTCTATAAGGTGCTGTAGGGCTTCATAGAACTAGTCAATTTCATCCTCTTCAGCACCAGTGATTGGGGCATAGACTTGGATTACTGTGATACTGAATGGTTGGATTCAAACTGAGATCATTCTGTTATTTTGGGGATTGTATCCCAGTATTGCTTTTCCTACTCTTTTATTGATTATGAAGGCTACTCCATTTCTTCTGAGGGATTCTTGCCCACAGTAGTATACCTGAGGGTCATCTGAATTAAATTCACCCATTTCTGTCCATTTTAGTTCACTAATTCCTAAGATGTTGATGTTCAGTCTTGTCATCTCTTGTTTGACTACATCCAGCTTGCCTTGATTCATGGATCTTACATTCCAGGTTCTATGCAGAAAAAATTCTTACAGCATCAGACTTTCCTTTCACCACCAGGTGCATCCACAGCTGAACGTCCTTTCAGCTTTGGCCCAGTCGCTTCACTCTTTCTGGCGCTACTAGTACTACCCCTCTGTTCTTCCCCAGTAGCATATTGGACATTTTCTGACCTGAGGGCGTCATATCTTTTTTCCTTTTGGTACTGTCCATGGGGTTTTCCATGAAAACATTATTATACTTTTTTCTTAAAATAAAGTCTTGAACTCACTGGCATATTTACGTGTTCCATTTTCCCCCTCTTCTATTTATCCCACATTCCAGGAATCATATCTTTTTGGAATAATCTTAAAAGTAGGTTCCTTAAAACTGATTTGTTTGATTCTGACAACAGAGAAAACTATATGTTTCACCTCAAAGCGGTTTTCAGTCCCAAGGTTGTTTTTTCATCAAGAACTACCACAGTTCATAAATGATAGTGGGGAATGGAAAAAGATACCTTGATATTGGAAAAAAAATGCTCTTGGGAAGCATTATTTCAGATGCCAACTGGATAAGTAAAAAAACAAAAGTGGACATTTGGGAAAACCGCACCCAGTTTATTCAGCTGAGTCTGAGATTTGTCACACTTAATATCATGTAGCCCAGAGAAGATATATTTACCAGCTGAACATGAAGGATTGAATCGATTTAACCCATTAAACAGAACTATGGGAAAAAAAATTTAATCCCATTATTCAGAGACTGCTGAGTGCATTTTACCTTAGGGAAATGTGCTTCTGCTCATTTTCTGTAACTCTATAGTCCATTTTAGCCTGTAAGCATGAAAATTAACAGCACATTAATGGGACTATTGCCTGTACTTGTAGCACTGTCTGTTTAAGGATAGACCATTAAAAAAATGGAAGGAGGTAATAGTCCCTGCATTGGAACGGGAGAAGTGTACAATTGAAAATATTTCAGGTAGTGCTTGTTTTTATGCTTAGTAAACAGAGGTGGATTTGAATGTGATGAATGTGTAATCAGTATTACCATAATATACACATTTCAAAGCTTCATTGATCAGATAGAGGCTTATAAAAATGAAGCAAGAGAGCAGATATTGAATAACTTCATAAATAAAATTATTTCCATGTTGTACAAAATGCTGGTGAGAACAATTTCAATAGCAAATATTTTCTCTATTAAAGGCTCAATGTTCCTGGAGGGTTTTCTGTTTTATTTATGAGATTTATTTTAAGTATTTAGACTACAGTCCTATAGGTATGCACCTGGAAATAAATGCTGCTGTTCTTAATAATTTATATCTGAACAGACAAGGATAAGATTGCATTGCATGTTAGCAGCACATTCCCAAAATTAGTGCATTTCATTAAATCTATATAGATCACCACATTTGAATAAGATAAGACTTAAATTCCCACGTTTTCCCAAAATCCCTTCTTTATAATAATTAGATTATTATAGAGTTCTCCCTGTTTTGGTATCTATTGTTCCCTGGGGTCATTCATATGCTGACTATGTATTCCCCAATGCAGGTATACCCACCAATGCCAGTATTATCCCTATGGATTGTTAGCAGGTAATATCATTTCCTGGAAGCATTTCTTCTGTTATTGCTCATGCAATCCCCAAAGATACTTAAATATTGTGAAAAGCTTCTTCACTGAATGACAGTTCAAAGCTACAGTGACTAAGCTGTAAGACCTACTGAGTTTAGAGAGAATTTATATCAGCAGTTGAAGGCTGAAATAGATGTAATCCTTTTTTGGGAAACTTAAGTAAGAAGGGAGTTTTGTTTATTTATTCCATAAGCCAAGAAAAATATTCAAGCAGTACAGTTATAAAAAGATAGAGCTCTTCTTTCAGTTGCTTCAGGAAGATAACTAAACCCAACGATTTTTATTTATTTATTTATTAGTTTGTCAAACATGTACAAGATAGCAGGTATGAATATGAATATGAACATGGACATGAACAAAGGAAATGAATACAAATAAATGGGGACAGTAGGACAGGGACAGTAGGCATGCTGGTGTGCTTATGCATGCCCCCTTTACGGACCTCTTAGGAATGGAGTGAGGTCCACGGTAGACAGTTTAAGGTTGAAGCTGTGAGGGTTTGAGGCTGTAACAATGGAGTTGGGTAGAGCATTCCAAGTGTTGATCACTCTGTTGCTGAAGTTGTATTTTCTGCAATCGAGTTTGGAGCGGTTTACCTTGCATTTGTATCGATTCAATACATCAATACAAGATCATTCCAAAGGACCAGCCCTGCTGCAGCAAAATAATGCTTCCATGTCTTCTCAAAGTGGTGAACTACCAGCTGCTTTTTCTGGCAAGATCAGTCCAATTCTAATTACTCTTCAGTGTCTGAAAACATGCTGAGATATCACATTTTTTAATAGGTCACCAGTACAACATATTTCCAAATGTTCATTAAAAATCCATAATACTATATAACTTGTAATAATCAAAACTCATTTACCTGAACCAAATTCTTCAACTTTTATTTTCATTGTCTTAATATTTTACTTAGTGTTTTAGCTGGCTGAGAATTAGGCAATCTGTAATTCACAATAGATTTAGTGCAGTCCATAGAGGAACAGTTAAAATTTGCAAGATGCTGAATAAAGCACTGTCATGTAAGCCACACCATTATTGTATTTGTGTTGACAGTGCATGCAATGCATGTATATCCATGGCCTGAAACTACAGTATCCATTGGTGGGAATCAGTGTTGTACACAAAGGCAAAGGAGTGGGGTTTGATCCATAGTTATATTCACCATTTTGGCTTCCCTGATCCATCTGTTGTAAATGTATCTAAGTTGCATGTAGGATTATGTGACTGCTTTTTTTTTTTTTTTGCTTCATGATGATTATTTGATGGCATGGAAAGTCAACTAGCTCAAGTTACAACACTAGCTTGTAACAAGTATGGTGGAATTTTTCAAAATTAAGAAAGAAGTAGAAGAGTCTGACAATTAATGATGGTTCTTCATAGGTTAGTAAGATAATTTCTTCTTCATTGAACTCTGACTCAAAAAGGCACCTCACTTACAATTTTCAAAATATCCCTGGTCTTTTTCTTAAATACTTTTTCTAAAGGGAAACTGTCCAAGCTTTCAATCTCATTCTGTAAATATATTAGAGGCTCAATTAACTTTTGGGTTTGTGTGCTTTCCTTCCTTTTACACTTGTCCCTTCAAATCAAAGATAATTTTTTTATTGCATTTTCAATCAAACATGTCATCTTCTTATGCCTGAAATAAGGCAGTGGTTTTCCTGAAACAAGTCAATTTCAAATTTTGTGAATATTTCTTGGACTGTGCCTTGTTTAATATAATCAGATCTGAGCCTCAAGTCACCAAAGTCATGCCCAGGATCTGTGTAATTAGAGAGGAACATTCCTGTACAGAGAGTTAAATGATCATTCTGGAAATATTTAGAAAATAATGTATTTGATATGAGCCAACATTAAATTATCAGACTTAGTGTATCTTGGTTTCAGCAAAGCATTTCAGAAAGTCTCCCAAGTTATCATAACAGAGAAGATAGCAAAAGAGAAGCTCTATTATACCACCATTTGTTGGGTACTGTTGATCAATTTTATTCAAGTGTTCAAGTGTTTCTATTTCATTTGTTAGTCTATTGGAAGGAAAACAAACAGCAGGAAATAAATGTCAGTTTTAAGTTTTCAAGCTTTTTTGAACTGCTTAAGATGTAAAGGCCACTACTGGTCTTGCAACTTGCTTATGCTCCTGTGATTTCTTGCTTTTACTAGGGAGTTTTAATAAGGCATCCAAGTATATGAAACATATAGTTTTTTATGTAGCACAAACACCTGAAAGGGTCAGCGGTCTTGCTGCTTTTCCTTTGGCTAGGAGCACTATGTGAGGCACAGAGATCACTCACCTCCCTGCTACATATTGCAAACAGACCAGAGCACAGTTTGATAAGTCTTCTTCTTTGATTTTGCTAGAGGCTTTTGGAAAGATACAGAACATTTTGAAATTGGTTTGTGTGTGTCGCTGCAACAGGCATTTCAGCAATCCACCATAGCAAGAGAAAGATGGAAATGTGATTGGCAGCCTGATAATGCTAACAATTTCAAGTCTTTCTCCTGTGACACCTTTACACATCATCTGCCACTTGGGAAATCAGGGCTTCTACTTTTCCAAAGGTAGGATTAGTGTATTTATTTTTATTTAATAAATTTAAGGACTGCCAAATGCAACTCTGGGGGACATACTGTACATAAATGTAAACAAAAGTCAACAATTAATAAATGATCAAGAACTTTTGATGTACTATGTTTCACAAGGCAGGATCTCCTATTGTCCTGGTCTCAATACCCAGAGGAAGAATCAATTTTTCACCTTTCTAAAAGTGATCAGGGTTGGGCCAATTATATGTTGAGCGGAAGGGGAGATCAATCCAGAGGGCAGACAGTCTAATGCCTAGGTCCCACAGTGATTCAAATAAATGACTTGAACCATTTTATCTCCTATTAGAACATGTGGGATAGATAAAAACTATAAAAGAAATTAAGATCACCCAGTCCTGTCCCATGTAGGGATTTATATGTGATTAACAGCAACTTGAATTGCAGACAGAAGACAATTGGGAGGCAGTGAAACTTGCAAAGTTGTGGTGTTACATGGTTCTGGTTGTATTGAGATGCACCCTCAAGATCATGGGTGTCAAATTTGATTTTGTCTCGTGATGTAACATGACGTATCATGATTTTTTTGCCTTTGTGGAGCGAGAATGGGCGTGGCCTACACGTGATGTATCCAGCCCGTGGGCCCCCAGTTTGACACCCCTGCTCTGGATGGTTTTCAAAGGTAGCCCTATGTTGAGTGCATTGCTGAAAGATGATGAAAGTATGAGTATTTATAAGACAGACAGTTGGCTAAGAGCATGTCTCAATCAATTCCATAAGACTTGCATAGCTGTAGTAAAACTAAACGACTTTATTCATGAAGTGCCACAAATAATCCTAATAGCAATGTCACATGTACTTCCTTTGGTCTTCCTAATCCAGGATAAACCAGATCACCATGAAATGGGATGCTGACTGATACTGGAGAGCATAATACTGACATAAAATAAGCATGTAAATAACTAGTTGCTTTTATAGCCACAAGTTAGGCCATAAGAAAGTCTCTTACGTCAGCTTGGTTAGAGTCATTCTTCATTTTCCTCCAGTGGTGCTGCAGGCATTTTTGTTTTGCTACTTCATCCTCTAGAAGCTCTCCATAAACCGGAGGGCCCACTTGAGGTTGTGTGCAGAGAGAGTCTGCACAGGTGCAATATGATCCAAGGCCATTGTCACCCTCTTATTACAACCAGGTTCATTACTGATAGCAGGAACAATCAAATGAATAATATGGCTCATAACTGTACAAAATAGGCTTCTGTTGTTGCAAGCAGGCCACATTTTACCAGAAAATGAAAAAATCATAATTAGTTGATCGTGTTATTTCATATATTTCAGGAGCAAAAATAGTTCCGTTCAAGAATTTGCAGATTTTTGTATAGAGCTTGAAAGGAAGAATTTCTGTGTCATCTATGTAGATTCTTGCCCTCCAAGAGAACAGCCTGAGAACATAACATCCAGAATTTGTTGTCTTTTTGGGCTTCCTGATGGACCAAGGTGTCTGTTTCTACAAAGGACTGACTGTTCAGTTCATTGACAGTTCAATAAAGCAAGCCTGGCCAAGTGAAATATGCAATAGAATCGTGAGAGACAGATGTTCTCATTAGATACTGGTCAAGGTGCATTAAGGAAATGAGGTGAATGAAATTTTGTTTGCTGCAAGCAGCTGTATACTTGACATTCCAAGACATTGCTCTTATTGGTGGGCAACATAAGTCCTTCATTAATCAATTTACCTTTAGCTTGAGAAGTATTCTGAAGCTTCCATTGTGTGCATTTTTATAAGGGAATGATACATATTGAATGAAGAAAAGTGCACAGAAGTTATTAAAGAAAAGCCTGATGCAATGAACCCAAGAGAATGGAGTCCATATATCAAAGGCATTGTCTGTCACTTGATCTGCACACAGGAAATGCAAGTTTCCAGGCAGATGAGAGCTGAAATCAAAGTCCCAAAGTCCTCACTTGTGCAAATGATTATGGGCAGATGTTTCATTTCACATTTCAGAGTATTTCAGCTCTGCACTCTGCCACATTTTACAACCTTGCTTCTGTGGATGAAGGAGAAACAAGTATTTTGGCCTGGACAGCAGAGGCAAGAAAAAACACAGATAAAACCTGACTGAGGAGTAAGTAAAAAAAAAAAAAAATCTGTTTGAGGGAAGTATTTTTAATTGATATTCGAACACTGCAAATTCATTTGTTGCCAATAAACCTTTGTTAAAACAAAATTAAACTTGTTGAAAGCATGGCTGTCCATTTTTTAATGACTGAGCATAGAGAATTCATGAAAAAATTCTAAGTGTGATAAAAGGATTATAATATGTGTGAAGATATGAGTATGGCAGACCTTGAGTTTGACTTTATACATGTGAAATGAAATAAATAAGAGAAAAGGAAAACTAAAGTATATTTATGAAACATGTTTTCTTAATTTCTGAAGTATTGTATTGATTTGAAAATGAGAGCTGCATTTCAGTGCTAATAGTTCTTAATTTATAAACAGCTCCAGCAAACTACTGAGGATTATCAAGACTGCCTTTGGAGAAGGAAGCCGCCTTCTTTCCTGAATCCGTCCCATGTTTCTCAGGACAAGAGGAGAGGGACTGGGATTAAAAATTGACCGCTGGTAAGCAACACTCTCCTTCAAGAGTCACCAACAGGCTGCTAGACCTATTGCACCATAGCAAAAATGAAGCTCACTTTGCTTGTCTACGTACATAGGATATTATTATTTATTTGGTAACAGTTCAAGCTGCACCTTGCTTTGCTGTGAGTTGTATGGATTGTTTGAATACAGCTCTTGTCCACAATTGCACTTACTTCCAATGATGGGAAAATTAAAAAAAAACCACAATGAGTAGAATATAAAGTATACTCTTGGTTATAATGAAGTGGAGTTTTACCATAGCCATTCTCGTTAGAAGAGAGAGCTATAGAAATGAACATCTATCTATATAAAGCAATATCTTAGCTTTCTTCAAACAGTGATTTTCAAATCCTAAAATAGGTCATTTAAACACTATTGCTTACAGAAATTCCTCAGGAGAAAAAGGTGAGAAAAGTGTAAGGATGTAAGGAAAGAAATTATGTAAAAGACCTTAGTGTCATTCATAGTTTCAACTATGCTCTTCAGATAGAAACAAGACAGTCACAAAATATTGGAAACTATTCATTTAGCCACTGTCCTAAACAGAAGAAGTACAATCACCTGAAATCAACAAGACTTGACCTTTGAGCCAAACTGCCCCTAATTGGCAAAGTCCATCTTGTAGCCAGGTTGTACTGGCAGAGGTCTTGGCTATAGAGAACCAAATTAAGCTGCACATCCACATTTTCCTTATGGAAACTGTCTTTTATTTGTCTATTGGTGACGAATATACATCAAGCTACCCAAGATCATCTTTTTCACAAAGGAAACATACCTACTCACATATACACACACATACAAGTGTGTGTGTGTGCGTGCTTACCCCCACCCACACAAATGCATGTATTTTTTTTGTCTATGTGCGTACACTTACCCCAGTGGTGGGTTTCAATTTTTTTTATTACTGGTTCTATGGGCGTGGCTTGGTGGGCGTGGCACGGCTTGGTGGGCGTGGCTTGGTGGGCGTGGCAGGGGAAGGATACTGTAAAATCTCCACTCCCTCCCCACTCCAAGGGAAAGTTACTGCAAAATCCCCATTTCCTCCTGATCAGCTGGGACTCTAGAGGCAGAGAATGAATGGGGCGGAACCAGGCAGAGGTGGTGTTTACCAGTTCTTCAAACTACTCAAAATTTCCGCTACTGGTTCTCCAGGACTGGTCAGAACCTGCTGAAACCCACCTCTGACCTACCCACCCAAATATGTACATATATTTCTGAGTAAGAGAGTAACATCCATTTTGTTAAGACTTGCTATAACCATATTTTCAGACTATTCACAATAACATTACAAGTAGCCAGATTTCTTCTGGTCCTCTTTGCTAAAGAGACTGGGAGAATTCCCCTGATGTACATATAATGATCTGAATCAGCCACATTCTACTGTTATTTCTTTCTTTAGCTTCTTTTCTTCCTCATTAATTGTACTCCCCCACCCCTGCTACCATAGCCTCTTTTGGAGTCTCCACATAAACTTTTTATTGATTTGATTTTTCCCCCCATGTTGCTTCATCTTCACTAATTTCGTCCCACCCTACCCTTCAATTTACTTTTACTCTTTCTACTTTCTACTTCTTTTACTTCTTTACTCAAAAATTCAGCGTGAGATCAAAGAGGGAAAACCCAGCAATACAAATTAAAGATTTGATGGGGCTTGAGTGTAACTAATAAAAATGCTTTTGCATTAGCCACAGTTGCTAACAGCACTTAATGGATGGCAATCTTCAGCTTCTATTACTTGAATAAGGGGAATAACAGCTAAGTGTGCATAGCGGGTGTAGCAATTAGTGTGGATTTTTTTTTGTTTTTGCTAGATTGCTGTTCAGCACATTCCACGTATTCCTGTACATGCTGTTTTTTTCATGGTAGTCTTATGCAAAACATGTTTCAATTTTAATTTGTTATTGTTTGTTATGCAAGTTTCTGAACATGTGTATTATATGGTATCACCAAAATGGGCCATAATCTTATTTAAAGTGGGTAGACTTGTGAGATTGCTATTTCTGAGAGTTTACTTGCTTTCATGAGAGAAAGAAAAAACAAAGATTCAAGCAAGTATACTTGATAACACTTAATCACTCACCCACTAAGTAACCACAATGAGTTCTCACAGATTTTTATCACTTTAACAAATTGGTTTCCCCTCTCTACCTCTCCCCTACATGGAGAACAGTGAAATCTTGATTTTTCTGGCCCATGAGTCAGAGGATTTTGGGCACATAAAACGAACATTTTACTTCAGATTCCACGCCCCCCCTCCAAAACAAAGGACAAAGCCTATTACTTCTGAAACAGTCTGGATACTTTACAGTATGTCATTTAAGTCATTTGCATCAATTTACATCATTCGCATCATTATGGAAATGGAACTTTATTTGTTTTTTTATGGTTGTTAGGTTGTCCTGATGGTTTTTATGGCTTGAGTTATTGATTATTGTTTCTTGCAACATAGTCACATATCTATATGCCAGAGAAAACGCTTCAGTTTTCACCTGGCTTTTCACATCCCCCCCCCTTGTTATTTTTTTCTGGATGACTTCATCAGCCATATCCTATTCCACTTGTATACTGTGAGAACAAGAAACTTTCTTTGTCTTGGCATTTTGCCAGAGGCTTTCCTGTAGATGAGGCTTCTACCACCCACTGATTTGTGGGCAAGTAACTTCATATGCTCCCTGCCTGGATTCCTAGTGGGTCTGGACTTTTCTTTGGTCATTGACTTGGATGTAGGGATCCAGGCAGAATGGGGACTTTCTGGCTTCTTGGAGTACTGCATATTGAGATAGCACAGGAGAGCAACAGAAGCATAGCACTTCGATGAGTATAGCAGGATGGTGCTCCACTTGAGGTGCCACTCATATGCTTGCAGGTCAGCTAGGCAGCAGGAACTAGCACAGCTATATGATCCAATTCCCCACTTGCTCATCTTGAATAGAAATTGTCTTTCTCTTTAATGAGAATGAATGCTGGTGCAAAATTTCACATACCTGACCCTTCTTCAAGGATTTGAGACTTGAATAAGGCACCTATTCTGAAAAATTAATTGAAAAAAAAAAAAGGCAGAACCAAGGAGAACCAGCCAGACCAAATGTCTATGGAGAAACTCAGTCATCCAGGTCATGGTTGTCCCAAAGGTGCTTTTTCTTTTTTTTTTCTTTTTTTTTTAAAGTGTTTTATTGTAGGAAATTATAATAATACAATTTTTATCCATCCGGTTACATAGTATGGAAAAAGAAATAAATACAAATTACATATTATACATATGTAGATATTTTTTGCAGACCAGATACATAGTAGTACATAGCAATAAATAAAGAAGGAGGAAAGAATTGTGTTCTCATATCATTTTCATCATATATATATATATATATATATATATATATATATATATATATATATATATATATATAATAATCTTTTACTATAAATTAGTAAATACATAGATTTTGTCTCCTACTTATCCGTGTATCCTCTCCTTGCCATCTTATGCTTCCTGCCATCCCCAATGCATCTTCTCTTACTATTTCATTTTACTATTTCTCGTTCTGGCCTCTTTCCTTTTTATTTCAATTTCCTCTTCTCTAGCCACCTGTACCACTTGTCCCATACGCTATAATAGTCTGAATCTTCTCTGTCATTAATTTCTAATGTTAATTTATTCATCTCGGCACAATCCATTATTTTGCCGATTACTTGTTCCTTAGTTGGTATTTTTTTCTCTTTCCATTGTTGAGCGAAAGCGATTCTTGCTGCTGTTATTATATGCATTGCCAAATATTTCTTCTTTTTTGCCATTTCCGTCTTAAGGATTCCCAGGAGAAGCATTTTAGGATCTAATTCAAAGGTTTCACCTATTATTTCTGAGAGCCAATTGCCAATCATCTTCCAATACTTTTTTGCTTGAGGGCAAGTCCACCAGCAATGGTAAAAAGTACCTTGCTGGTGTGCACACTTCCAACACTTTGGGTTTGAGTTAGAGTAAATCTTAGCAATTCTAGCTGGTGCTAGGTGCCACCTATAAATCATCTTATACTGGTTCTCCTTGTAAGTGGTTGCCTTGGTGAGTTTTATATTGATGTTCCATAATTGATCCCATTCTTCCAAATTTATATTTTTCCCAATGTTTTTTGCCCACGCTAGCATTGGGCCTTTAACTACTTCTTCCATCAAATCATATTCTACTAAATAGTTATATATTTTAGCTAATAGTTTGTTATCTGTACCCATCCAAATTTTATCAAAATCTTTACTTCCCATTTCTATGACATATTGTTCTTTATCTTTTTTGTGTCTTGATTTTATCTGTGCGTATGTCCACCATTCAACACAGGTGCCTTGTTCTTTTAATTGTTCTAATGTTTTGAGGTTCCCTGCCTCATCTAGAATTTCTTTGTATTTTACAGTTTTGCCATAATCCAGGACGTTTGGATAAATTATCGCCTCCATGGTTGAGAGCCAACTGGGAATTTTAGTGTAGTGTTTCCGTTTTATTTCTTCCCACGTTGATTTCAATATGTCCCTCAGTTTATGTTTGTTGAAATATGTTTTGGTTTTTTTCCCGGTTTCCCATAAATAAGCGTGCCAGCCCATCTGGAGATCATGCCCTTCTAATGTTAGAATTCTTTTGTTCGCTAACGTCGCCCAGTCTTTTAACCAAACAAGGATTGCTGCTTTGTGATATGTTTCCCATATTGGTAATCCTAGTCCTCCCCTATTTTTTTTATCTTGTAAGCTCCTGATTGCTATTCTTGGTTTTTTCCCTCCCCATATAAACTTCCTAATAACGACATTGAGTTCACTGAAAATTTTTTTATCTAATTTAATTGGCGCTGTTTGGAACAAGAACAGCAATTTGGGTAGGATGCTCATTTTGATTGTCGCTATCCTCCCAAGGAAGGAAATTTGCAACTTCTCCCACTTCTCTAGATCTTGTTTTATGCTTTTTACCAGGGGGATATAATTGTCCTCTTTAAGGGCCAGATACTTTGTTGAGATCCATACTCCCAAATATTTGACTTTTTTCACAATTTGGATTCCCATAGAGTCCTCCAGGACTTCTTTTTGGTTTTTCGTCATATTTTTAGTAAGCATTTTAGTTTTAGATTTATTTAATTTGAGTCCTGCTACTTCTCCATATTTATCAAGTGTTTCCAATATTTGTATACCTGTTTCGACCGGTTCTTCCATAATTAGGACAACATCATCCGCAAACGCTTGAACTTTATATGTTTCTTTCCTTATTTTAAGCCCTTTGATTTGATCGCTCTCTCTAATCTTCTTCAGTAGCACTTCTAGTGCCAGTATGTACAAAAGTGGTGACATTGGGCATCCCTGTCTTACTCCTTTGCTGATCTGAAATGTTTTGGTAAGTTCACCATTTACTAAGATATTGGCCCTTTTCTTCTCATAAATCGTATTTATTGTATTTGTGAAATTTTGTCCAAATCCCATTATGTTCAGTTGTTGCTTTATAAACTCCCAATTCAGATTGTCGAAGGCCTTCTGTGCATCTAAAAAGACTAATGCCACCTCTTTTTCCGGGTGTTCCTCGTAATATTCTATCACATCCAGAATCGTCCTAGTGTTATTCCTTATTTGCCTCCCTGGGAGGAATCCATTCTGATCGCTATGTATTATCTTATTAAGAATTCTTTTTAATCTCTCCGCTAATATGTTCATATATATTTTATAATCGATGTTAAGGAGTGAAATTGGCCTGTAGTTCTGTATCAATTTGGTGTCCGATCCCTCTTTTGGTAAGAGTATAATATAGGCCTCTCTCCAGGATTCTGGTATTTTGTTTTTCATTAGGGCCTCATTGAAAATTTGGAGCATTCTTGGGAGTAGAATGTCTTCTAATTCTAAATTTTTGTATAATTCCCCTGGGAATCCGTCCGGGCCCGGAGATTTGTTCTTTTTCAGTCTGGCAATTGCAGTCTTTAGCTCTGTTAATGTAATCTCTTTGTTTAACATCTCTTTTTCCTCCTCTCCAATCTGTGGCATTCCCTCCTCCATTAAATATTGTTTTACTTTCTCTTTGGATATATCCTCTTCCTTATATAAAGACGCATAGAAATCGTGTGCTATCTCCAATTTTTTTTCTTCCTTAGTTGTGGTATGCCCTTCGGGGTCTTCAAGTTGGAGAATAATTCCTTTCTCTCTCTCTTTTTTAATTCTGTAAGATAACCACCTTCCTGGCTTGTTGGCATTCTCGAAGTAATATTGTTTTGTTCTCTTAATATTATATGCAAGTTTTTCTTGATCCATTATATTTAATTTATGACGAATGTTCATCCAATTTACTTTTGTTATTTCATTGTCAGGGTTTAATTGGGCCTCTTTCTCTGCCTTTGCCAGTTCTTCTAGCAATCTTCTTTGAGATTCTCTCCTCTCTTTATTTCTGTATGCTCCATAAGATATCATTAGGCCTCTTAAATAGGCCTTCATCGTATCCCAGATTATCCCCCAGTTCGTTGGTTCTTTTTCATTTTCTTCAAAAAAGATTTCTAATTCCCTCTTGACTTTGTCGATATTTTTTTTGTCTCGCAAAAATTGTGTGTTCATTCTCCATCTTGTGTTTTTTCTCTTGTATGTACTCTTCCATCTGATTTCCAGTGGGTTATGATCTGCCCAGGTATTAGGTAAGATTTCCGCTGACGCAATGTCCATGCCCAAGTTCCTGCTTACCCACGTCATGTCTATTCTGGACCATGATTTGTTGGGATTAGAATAGTAGGTATACTGTCTCTTGTTGGGGTGTAATGTTCGCCAGATATCCACGAGGTTTAATTCATCAACTAGGTCGAAGAAGGTTTTTGGTAAGTTTTTCCTTAGTTTCTTTTGACCTCTAGGTCTTTTGTGATCTTTATACGCATCGACCACTCCGTTAAAATCCCCAATAATACAGATATTGTTGTTGTCCAGTCCTCTTATTATATCTCTTGTTTTGCTATAGAACTCTTTCAGATTTTTGTTTGGGGCATAGATCGCTGCTATTAATATTGCCGAATTGCCCCTCTCGGTTTCAACAATTAGTAATCTACCTTTAGGGTCTGCATATTTCAATTCTGTCTTCATCTCCTTTCTAATATATAGTACCACCCCTCTCTTTTTCTTCGTAGCTAGAGAGGTATACAGATTCCCCAGTTTTTTATATTCCAGATATTTTATGTGTTCTTGTTTAATATGTACCTCCTGAAGACATACTATATCTGCATTTTGTGTAACTAATTTGTTAAAGAAGGTTTTTCTTTTTTTATGATCGTTAAGTCCGTTTACATTAATTGATAAGATTTTCCAGTCGTCCATCCTTTTCTCCTTCTGTTGATTTACTTAAATTTGATGTTGGTATTAGCTCGAACCGCTCTTTGAGGTCTTTGTTTCTTTCCTGCTTCTCTGCTTTCTTTCTCTTCCTTTTCTTTCTCGTCTAAGCTCTCTTTCCCCGTCGAAACCTCTTCTTGGGATCTTCTTTGGGTGGGTTCTTCTTCTGTAGTGCCAGCTTCCAATTCCTCTTTACTACTTTGTTCGTCTTCTGACCCTCTCAAATGGTCAAGGAATTCTTGTGCCTCCACCAGACTATTTATTTTGATCCTCCTCCCTTGCCAGGTGATCAGCATATCCTCCGGCAAGGTCCATCTAAAAAGTATATTTCTTTTATTCAGCTGTGAGGCCAGGAATCTGTAGTCTCTTCTTTGTTCTCTCACCCTCCTCGGCACTTGCTTCAGGACAATCACCTCCTTTTCCTTGTAATTGATCGGTTCTTCTTTTACCATTTTATAAAAGATATCCTTGACTTTCTTTCGTGCGAACCTTATGTGTACCTCTCTGGGTAGATTGTTCCGTCTGGCGTAGTTGGTCTGAATTCTATACACCTCATCCAGTTCTTTTATTATGTCATTTGAGTCCTGTTGGAGCACCTCCGCTATTAATTCGGCCATTACTTGGCCTAGATTTTTGTCCTTGTCCTCTGTAACATTTTGAAAACGCAGATAGAAAGAGGCCTTGTCCATTTCCAGTTGTGTAATCGCTTCCTCCAGATCCCTATTCTGGGCCATTAATTTTTGATCTACTATTTCTAAGTCTTTCTCTTGTTGTTCCACTTTAGATTCTATTTTGCCTATTCTCTGTTCGTTATTTAGAATGGCTTGCTGTATGTCACCTATTTTCTGGTCAATGCCTTGTATGTCTGTTTTCATTTCCTGGTGGTTATTAGTCATTTTCTCTTGCATTAAGAGCATTGTCTCTTGAATCATTGCTAGTGATGCCTGCATCGCTTGCATTGTTGGAATCACTGATGCCTTCTCAATTTTTGGTAGCGCTTCCGTCGATTTCTGAGTTGCAGGGGAGGACATTGTAATTGTTGGACTTGAAACGCTAGGGGTTACTTTCTTTCCTGTTTTTGTCACAGTGGATGCAAAACTCATCTCCCTAAGCACTTTCGCCTGTTCTTTGACTATCCTTTCTATGTTCCTCCACACTGTCATCCACTAGTTAACTTCCCTTGCTTAGTTAACACTACTTAAGAAGAGAGAATTTTTGAAGATATTCCCAATTCACAAAATAGGTGGAAATGAAGTTTTTGACCTTTTCTCCGCTATGCTACCCACAACTTGGCTTTATTGGCTATTCCTCATTTGGGGGCTGCGTTTCTAGTTTGACTCAGTTCCTAGTTAACAATTAATTAGATTCTCAAATTTTAGAGGAAAGGAAAAGAAAAAATAGACCTTTCAATACCAATGCATCTGATCAATAAGGTAATACTCAATATCCAGTCGGTAAGCACTTAATTACTTGATGTTATAAATTAAATCACTATTTTATAAAATTTATCCTTAATAATATTGATAATATTAGACACAATAATCAATCAATCAATAGCCACTCTATGCACACAGCAGTAAAAAATAGAAAAACCAGACCAAGAAAGAGTAGCTAATAAATAAGTGATAGATATATAAATAGGTAGATAGTTAAATAGATATATATATAAATGGATAAATAGATAGGTAAATAAATAGAAGATGATAGGTTCTAATATGTCTATACAGGTATTTAAATAAATTAATTAGCTATGTTGTATTACTACTTTTAATACTCTGAATATATAGGTACTTTAAATAATTTAAATACTTATATAAATATTATAAATAAATATTATAAATACTTTAAATGTGTAAAGAAGAAGAAAGAAAAAAAAGAAGAATAAATATATATATATTGTAGTTTTAGACTGTTTTTAGAATAATAACAAAATGTATTAATATAGATTTAAATTCTAATCCTCTTAGTCCCTTCGAGTGCCACACTTATTAGAGTTTATGCTGGAAAGTACATTAGTTACTTCACCCTTCTGCTTCTCGCTTCTTCCAAATCTCCAACTCCTTGTAAAAGTTAGTTTAATTATTCTGTTATTCTCTTCCTGGTGCTTCTTCTTTCCTCTCTAGCTCTTCGCTGTTCTTCTCGTTGGTATCAAGTATGGTTGCACTTCCGGTCCTAAATTTCCGGTCGTTTTCCTCAGTCAGCAGAATCTCTTCCCCACGTCCTCCAAGCTCGATCTGTGCAGCAAATTAAATCCAAAAGAAAAGGGCTAGTGCCGCTGGTCCGCTTGCCGATCTCCCCTCCTTCCTTCTTGCCGGCCTGTCTGCGATCTCGCTGTCAATCCTCCTCCTCTCTTTCAATCGCCACTTCCGCTCCGATCCAGCCAGCAAAGCTTTATCCGATCTTCCGCTCCCGAGCGCACTCTGGGGTGAGTGGTTACTGATGCTCTTGCCTCTCTTCCCGGAATCTTTGCTTCCCCTCTTGTTGGCTATCGTGGCTTCAGGTCTGCCATTAAGAGGCAGACGCGCCCCGTTAGCTTGACAGTGGGAATCGGTCGCGCCGGGTGGGTTTGCACTCCGCCACTCGACTCACCGAAGCCCCACTATAGTCCGCGAAGCCCTCCAAGCTTCCACGCCTCGAACGGTCCCCAAAACGTTGCGTTAAGTGGCAGTGGGAGAGAGCGATCACTCTCACCACGCCATGACACCACGCGTCACCAACCGGAAGTCCCCCAAAGGTGCTTTTTCAAGAGCCAACTGGATTTTCTGTTTTTCTTTGAAGACGTTTCACTTCTCATCCAAGAAGCAGAGCTGAAGAAGTTTCTTGGATGAGAAGTGAAATGTCTTCAAAGAAAAATAAGAAAGCCCAGTTGCCTCTTGAAAAAGCACCTTTGGAACAGCCAGACCAAATTTTAAATGATAACTCTAAGTTGCATAAAAGTGAGAAGAGAATAAAATCTATATGGAAATGGAAACTAAGAAAATTATAAGAAAACAGTAAAATGCCAAAGATGATTTAATTAAAAAAAATACACAGTGAGGAGAAGGAAGATCCAAAAAGAGAAGGAAATAATAGTGGTGATGAAAGCCAAAATGAACCACAATTTTAATGAATGTTCCTTGCCCTCTACCATATTTCTCATCTGGAATTTGTATCACTCTTCTTGAACAAATTTCTCTTCATTTGTATAAGATTTGATGGGTTTCTTTAACTTAGTTTAGCTCATTCCATAGATATTTTATTGGATTCAGATCAGTTTTAGGCATTGCTAGATCATCTATTTCCAAAAAGTCAAAAAGCTTTCTTGAACTTAGTGTCCAAGCATTCCTTTTCCCTGCTACATGTAGATATATATAGTTCGCTGAGCTGATATTTCTTACCAATATCTTCTGCAACTTTCTAGCAATAAGCATGTTTGAAAACTAGGTAGAATAGAATAGAATAGAATAGAATAGAATAGAATAGAATAGAATAGAATTTTTAATTGGCCAAGTGTGATTGGACACACAAGGAATTTGTCTTTGGTGCATATGCTCTCAGTGTACATAAAAAGACAAGATACACTCATCAAGAATCACAAGGCAGAACACCCAGTGACAGTCATATGGTACAAAAAGCAATTGAATCATACTAGGAAATAAGCAATATCAATATAAATCTCAAGGATACAAGCAACAAAGTTACAGTCATGCAGTCACAAGCGGGAGGAGATGGGCGACAATAATGATGAGAAGACCAATAGCAGTAATAATGCAGCCTAATGTGAATAGTTTGACAGTGTTGAGGGAATTGTTTAGCAGAGTGATGGTGTTCAGGAAAACACTGTTCTTGTATCTAGTTGTCTTGGAGTGCAGTGTTCTATAGCATCATTTTGAGGGTAGGAATTGAAACAATTTATGTCCAGGATGTGAGGGGTCTGTAAATATTTTCACATCCCTCTTTTTGACTCGTGCAGTATAAAGGTCCTCAATGGAAGGCAGGTTGGTAGTAATTGTTTTTTCTACAGTTTTAATTCTGCTCTGAAGTCTGTGTCTCTCTTGTTGGTTGCAGAACCAAACCAGATGGTTACAGAGGTGCAGATGACAGACTCAATAGTTTCTCTATAGAACTGTATCAGCAGCTCATTGGACAATTTGAACTTCCTGAGTTGGTGCAGAAAGAACATTTTCTGTTGTGCCTTTCTGATGACGTTTTTGATGTTAGTTGTCCATTTTAGGTCTGGAGATATGATAGAACCTAGAAATTTGAAGGTCTCTACTATTGATACTGTGTTGTCTAGTATTGTAAGAGGTGGTAGTATGGGAGGGTTTCTCCTAAAGTCTACCACCATTTCTACAGTTTTGAATGTGTTCAGTTCCAGATTGTTCCAGTTGCACCACAAGGCTAGTTGTTCAATCTCCCATTTGTATGTGGATTCATCATTATCTCAAATGAGACCAATCAATGTTGTATCATCTGCAAACTTCAGTAGTTTAAGAGATGTATCGTTTGAGATGCAGTCATTGGTATATAGAGAGAAGAGAAGTGGAGAAAGCACACATCGTTGGGGGGGGGGCTGTGCTAATTGTACAGGTATCTGATGTGATTTTGCTTAGCTTCACCTGCTGCTTCCTGTCTG
Source organism: Arizona elegans (assembly GCA_022577455.1). Lineage (NCBI taxonomy): Eukaryota > Metazoa > Chordata > Lepidosauria > Squamata > Colubridae > Arizona > Arizona elegans. The sequence continues at coordinate 55,910,899 of JAKOOJ010000008.1, forward strand.
TTAGGAAGCTTGTGATGCACTTACAAGTGTGTTCAGGTACTGCTAGGTGATTTAGTTTAGTTAGAAGAATGTCTGGTATGATGCTATTGAATCATACTAAAGTCTACAAAGAGGACCCTTGCGTAGGTCTTTGGAAATTCAAGATGTTGTAGGATGTAATGCAGAACCATATTAACAGCATCATCTGTCGATCTATTTGCTCGGTATGCAAATTGCAGGGGGTCTAACAGCAGATCTGTGATGGTTTTCTGGTGAGACATCACTAGCCTTTCAAAAGTTTTCATAACTACAGATGTTAGAGCAACTGGTTTGATATTCCAAAGATAATCAGTTATTTGCAAATGAAGAGGCACAACAGTGCTGCCAGGGCCTCAACCACTGACCCTGCTCATTGTATAGGTACACTGACCAACCCATACTTGATACATGGATTGTCTGACTGATACAGCACACAGCATGGACCAAAGAAAAGGAAGGAAGGGGGAGGAAGAATGGCTGACCTCTGTCTGCCATGATCTGCCTGCCAATATGGAAGGTTGCTGGCCTGAAGTTGTTTATATTCTTCTTCCTGTACTATGTATGCTATGAGGGCTATCTTCTTCTCTTCGACTGTATTCTTCCCCAGCCACAACCCTGGCAGTGTGTCTTCCATTTCCACTTTCAGTCTCATGAATACATGCAGTTGATGTTTACAGTATATTAGGTGGCTGAGCGACACCTAAAATGTATCAAATTCTATGTATCTGTCCATATTGTCAATACAACCTGCTCCCTAAAAGGAGCTTGCTTGTTTGTTTATTTATTTATTTATTTATTTATTTATTTATTTATTTATTCATTTATTCATTTATTCATTCATTCATTCATTCATTCATTCATCCATCCATCTGCCCATCTCACTATCTAAAATGACTCTGGGTGGCTGACAATGCAGTACAATCAACTTTAGCTTTGATATTACTCTCTATTTTGCATTCCATGGCTGACTGGATAAATGGCTTAGTGGCAACACTTCTCAACCTGGTTGATGTCTGTCTTAATTTTCTTCTCTTTTGTCTTCCTTTGTTAAAGTTCATTGCCACTATATTCTTGAATCTGCTTCTGAGACTCATTTAAGTACAGAGTTCTATCTCTGACTTTTATTTGATAGTGAGCTATCCCTGAAGCTATCTAAACATCCACAAATAGTTAAATTCATGTGAAAAATGTATGCATAAAAATCTGGAGCAGCTCACTGTAGTTATAGAAAATTTTCCATTTGCAATATTTTCATCATGTTGTGTCCCCCCCCCAATATATTGTAAACTAAATGTTAACCTTTCCACTATGTATTTGTGAATTAGCAGAAGCACTATAAACCTCAGGAAAAATTCCCTGCATTTTCTTGGGGTGATGCAGTCTAATTAACAATCTGACTGTAGAGGGAAGAGTTTATGGCTATTTTTTTTCCAACTGCCATTCAGCTAGGCTTCTTACCAATTTTGGAGAACAGACTGGATACATTGGATACAAATTGGCTGTTCTTCAAACGTTAACAACCACCCAGTGTTACGATGACCCAGCTTTGAACCAAAAGTCATTTCCAGTGTTTCATTTATATATACAATTCCAGCACAATTGCTGCATATCGTTACATCCAACTATTTGGATTTCAGCCTAAAACAGAAAAAAAAGATCAGCACTTTTGTACAGAGACTGATTGACCCTGATGTCCTGGTGTGATCAAGATGGAGTAATTTATTGTTTGATAAAATGAGTTGGTATTCATAGGCGAGATGCATTCATCCATGCTGCTGGAAAGTGTCTATTCTATTCTAAGAACCATGGTGGTACAGTCCTTAGAATGCAGTATTGCAGGCTAACTTTGCTCACATTGCCAGGAATTTGATTCCCTCAATCCTGACCAGCTCAAGGTTGTCCCAGCCTTCTATCTTTCTGAGGTTGGTAAACTGAGGACCCAGATTGTTGGAGCCAATATGCTAACTCTGTAAACTGCTTAGAGGGCTGTAAAGCACTGTGAAGCAGTATTTAAGTCCAAGAGCTATTGCTATTTCAGTGAGGTCTATACTTTACACTTGGTAACTGGGTTTGGGAAGATTAGTTGAGTTGTACTTCTACCATTTCAATATTAATTATATGAAGTTTCTTGAAAATGAATTTTTACTATTGCTTTTTGTTGGGAGGAAGTTTGGAGTTCATTTAACAGTTGTATTGAGATGTAGTAGATTTTGTAAAAAATATTATTTATAAGAAAGCATTGTGATAAATAATTCATTAAAAGAAAGTATAAGAAAGATTAGGCTAGATAGCTACGATAGGAAACATAGTCCAATATAGTCCATTGCACCTGAATGTATTTATTTTGGAGAGGACCAGTAAGAACCAGTCCCTGTTGAATCAATTTAAAGAATCTATGGCAATAGGACTAGAGTGGTACCTTTGTATTTGACTGCTTCATCAAATTTAGTACTTGCATTTTGATGTAAAAATATTGTCCCGATACTCGATTGCTACTCCACGAGCTGTGATAGGAAAGGGGTTGGGGAATCATAGAGAATGGACAGAAGTTGTCCATGCTGGGAAGGTCACTGATATAAATAAAGAACAGACAGGAAGTCCTTCCAAGCCGAAACAATGGGTCATGTGCTAAGTCATATGCCTTGTTTGGCACTCATAATTTTTTGTAATCGTTGCACCTCCCGAAACCAATTAATGATAAGTACTGAGATACCACTGTAATTTAAAAATGATGGAAATCTGTACTCAGGATTAAAAGAATAATAGTCCATTTCATTGTATGGAAACGTGTACTCCAAATCGTTTTAATTCATTGAAGTAGTTATGGAAAGGCTTTAGCACATCACATTAAAAAGTGAAAATATGATATTGTCTTGTACAGAGGCAGCATTAGGGATGGCTTGAATTAGCCAATGTAATATTTTTATATTATATTATACTATTTTTTCCATGTAAATTTACAACATTTTTTGTCAAATGCAAACTATTGGCATTTTTATTTTAGGAATATTCTTAGAAATAAAACCATATTCTATATGGTATCTTTATTTATTTTGCTGAAGAATCAGTGTAGTAGTGAGGGGCCAATAACTGCACTTCAATGAACCATCACTTTATTGTCTCTCTCTCTCCCCTTCTCCTTCCCTCCCTCTCTTCCTCCTTTCCTTCCTTCCTCCCTCTCTCCCTATTTCTCCCTCCCTCTCCCTTCCTCTCTGTCTCACACATGCACACATCTTTGAAATTGTACCTTGTATAACCGCTTCAAAAATTTTTAGATTTTTTCAGATTTTTGAAGTTTTATTTGTATGATTGTAATAAACCATTGACACATGTTTTATGAGTTATCCAGTTATCCAGTAAAATGAGTTTTACTGGATGCTAAATCCAAGTTGTCCTCTCACACCTAACTTCATTATGGAAAGCTAATACCTTTGTATCAAGAAGAACAGAAAATTACCAGAAAAGGGGCATTTTTTGGAGACACTAAAACCTACTTCACAATTTCTGCTAAATATGAATAGTAGTGCTAACCCTTTTTCAAGATGGATGCTTTAATTGCTAATGAATTACAGCTTGACTAACTGGATTTTACAGGTAGTCTTTGATTTACAACCCTAATTGGGACCAGAATTTCTGTTGCTAAACAAGGCAGTTGTTAAATGAGCCACAGCTGAGTTTATGACCTTTCTTGCCATGTTTGTTAAATGAATCACTATAATGGTTAAGGGCTAAGTAAATGTAACTGTCCCCATTGGCTTTGCTGACTGAGAAGGTCACAAATAGTGATTACATGGCCCTGGATTGCTGCAACTGTTGTAAATACAGGTTGGCTGTCAACGGCTTAAAACACATGATCTTAGGAATGGTGTGATAGTTGTGAGTGTGGGAGCAAGTTTTAGATCAGGGTTTTTTTTCAGTGCTACTGAAATTTCAAACTGTCACTAAATGAATGGCTGTAAGTTATGGACTACCTGTTTCAAAGTCAGATACTAAGTGAATTAAATCAGTTTGACAAAATTTAAACCACTTAAGGCTTCCAAAGTTTTGTTCATAAAATAGTGACACAGGATCGAACATGGTAAATTCATCATGGAACTGCATGCAATAGAATATTTTAAGTATTACACCCACTGGCCCTATTTGAACTAGTGAAGTACGGCATACTTTGAAAGTTTGCCTTACTACCAGTTGATTTGGACAATATGAACAATCTCTCTAACAGCATCCCCAACAGATGTGTTAGATTACAGTTTCCATCACCATCATCCAATTTGGGGAATACTGCTTTTAGTATTTCTTTAACAGATTTTCCTCAGGCATTAGTGCTAAATTGGCCTGGGAAAAAGACTTCAGGATGTTAGCTTCAGGTTGTAAATATACTGTGCACTGTGTTTATTTCCTGCATGTCCAGACATGCATGGGAAACAATAATCTAACTATATAGTGTATTGGATAAAGGATGACCAATTGAGTTCCCATCATTTCTTTCTCCCTACTGAATGCATTTGTGTGTGATAGAAAGAAACTGTAAAGTAGAATGCCAGAATCTTTGGCCCCTGGGTGTCTTATGATAGGCATCAGACTGTTGGTCTTGTGCATATTTAAGCAAAACTTCCTAAAAAATCTTAGAAAGTTTTTAAACCATGACAAATTAAAAGTATTAATTTGTTGTTTTAGGAATAATTTAAAACAACTGTGATTTTTTTTTGTCCAGTTCTGTACACACAATTTTATAGGAAAAGCAGGGATGGAGAAATGGGATGGGAGTCAACTTTCTATATGTAACAGTTTAATGTTTTTTCATTGTAGTGGAAGAAGATGACTAGAAAGATAACTGGGAATTGGATTTAGAAACAGGATAATCTGATACCCATAAAGAATGCTTTAGCTACAAGGATGAGATTATATTTCTGGTTTTGGATTCAGTTCAGGTTTATAGTGTTGAAGGGATTTATGCATATAGCAACTGATCCTTGAGTAGTGTGATAGTCTTTTTCCTCATGAAGTGCTCTTGGCTGAAAATGTAATGTGAGTTATTGGTAATGTGGTTTGGCAACACTTCGATTAATTCAGTTTCACAAACAGAAGAGAGAGATTAGTATGGCAGGAGTGTAAGTCACTGAAAAGCAGCTGTATGTGCTTTCTGTCTAAGTGCCTAGATCTGCTTTTCAGTCCTGTCTGTAATAAGAAAAGCTGGGCTAAACTGAAGAATGCAGCTGAGCTGGAAAAATTTCCTAAACCTCAAGTTGTATTTTTATTGTCCAATTTGGTTTCCATTTTCTCTTTTTGCTCATATGCCTATTATTTATCCCACAATAATGTGAAATAACAGCTGCCAGTTTGTTAATGAGTGTTGCTTTTATACACAACGAGTTCTTCCCAGGAACCTGGGATGTCATAATGTATCAGCTTAGTATACATGAAGATCCAAGCAGTCTGGCCTTTTAGATGGAAATGGATGAAATTTGCTGCCCAAGAATTTTTGGTACTGTACCCAGTGTACCAATAATCGCTGCCATAATTTTCTATTTCTATTTTCAGATCTTGATACCTTGTGTAATCTTTTCCAATTCTTCGTCTTCTATACTATCTACACTCTCTTCTTTATTGTTAATTTGTTTGATTGAACAGCCAGCCAGATGTTTATATTGGATTCAGCATTTTTTACCCACCTAATGAGTTACTCCCAAGGACCTAGGATAGGGAGGATATTGTTTGATGGTATTAGAGGTATCATTGCAGAATGTAAGTTGTTCCAAGTAAAGTTCTCTTTTGCTATTGACCAAGGGTGATGTTGTTAATACCAATAATGTTTCTTTCATCTGTTCTTGCTTCTGATCTTAGCATCAGTGATGGGTTGCTACCGGTTCACCCCGGTTCAGGCGAACTGGTAGCAGCGACAGCGGGAGGCTCCGTCCACCTGCCCAGACACCATCAAATATGCTCTACACATGCGCAGAAGTGGCATGCACATGAGCGAACCGGTAGCAAAGGTAAGTGAAACCCATCACTGCTCAGGATGCTGATTTATTTTCCAATATCATCTTCCATTTTGGTGATGCACTACCTGCCTTTTTTCTTATTTGCTGATTTTTCATCCAAGATATTTGGTTATAACTGCATCATTGTTGTACACTAATAGGCTTGTTTCTTGGAGTGAGCTGGTGCTTATATTTGATATTATAGTATTGATATCTTCAAATACTTGTGCTAGTTGTTTCTTTGTTGCAAGCTTCAATGCACTCAACCTTATTCTGTTGTCTTTATGTTTTCTTTATGTTTGCTCAGTTATTCATTGTTTCAATCCTTCATTTTCTTTTAGTTAGAGTGCTTTGTTCTTTCTGAGGGGATGGGAAAGGAAAAGGTGTGGGAATGGAAATGATTCAACAGATATGCTGGCTTCCTCTACTTCTGACTCCCCCTGGTTTGCCTCTACAGTCAACTATTTACAGCAAGGCTTTGATTTCTTTGCCCTCGGTAGTTCTTTGTAGTTCTTCCAATTCTATTTCTGTGAAAACTTTATTTTTTTGTTCTCTTTTCTTTTTCCTTTTTAAAAAAGCTTTTGCATAGTATACTTAGCATATTTCTGTTCATTTGTTGTTCCATTTGGAGGTTGGATTTATGAATGATGATTAGCAATAATAGTTATATGAACCTGGTAAATCCCCGTGTCTTTAGATGCATTATGTTTGTGGATATTTGTCAGAGTTTCTTGCAAAAATCAAATCCAGAAGCACACACAGGCAGACTGATTCAGCAGGATTCATTAACTTCTTTATATACTTAATAAAACATGAAGTAAATTTACAATACCAACAGCAGATTTCTTTCAATCTTGTAGCAGTTACAAATCAAAACACAAGCAGGAGAGAACAGTTAGTTTTATTTCAGCAGAACAGACTAGTTTCAGTCTTTCTGCACAGACTCAGAAGCTGCAGACTAAGACACGCCCTGGCTCCAGTCTGTCTCAGCTCCCAAACAGCCCTCATTGGCTGACTTAGTTGCTATGCCTATACATTGGCTGACCTTGTTACCATGTCCTATTCCAGTTGATGAATATACTCTGACAATATCTACTGTTATAAAGCATTTACTATGCAGTCTCCTGAACTATATGGTTAGCCACTGCTGTAAACAAGAACAATAGTGTATGGGATTATCCTTATCAGACTTCTTTTTTACTATCTTAACAAAGCCATCATATCTGGTAATACTTCATACATCATAGAATTCCAACCCCATCTTGTTCAAGGGCAAGACAGAAGGGATAGAGGAAACATACAATTTCCCCTGATTTACTTTAAAAAATAGAAAATATTACAATTAAAACATTATCCTCCCACTGAACTCAAAAGAAGGTAAATTATCTGTACCAGTTTCAAATCTACTTCACACTGGCCAAGAATGCATCTAGGAAGGCTGTCTATCCTTCAGATCTAGGCTTCTGCCGGTTCATACACAATGTATTACTCTGATCTGATTTGCTCTGATTTTGATTCTTTTTGAACCTCCAATTTGGTGATGAAAGGGTCACAGAAGTTTGGTAGTGACAAGCAATGACTGGTTGCATATTTTGATACTGACCCTTTTTCTGTAACTGGACTGGAGATCTGATTTCTTTTATAGGCCCTGAAATATATTTTCAAGAACTTTAGGATTTCTGCCAAAAAGTGCTTTAAAAGGGCGTCTCCCATTCTTTGCATGATTTCTCTAATATCAAATTTATCTGATGCTGGTGCTCAGTGAAGGTGAAAAAGAAGTGATCCAGTTAAGAATCCATTCAGGTTTTCAACATGCAGCAAGAAGCAGATGAAGAAAGTATGTTTTATGGGGTAAAGTTTAACTATGCAAAATCTTGTGAAGGAGCTGTCTGTCATATAGGAGACCATGACTTCTTGGAAAGGATGGCTATTTATCACATCTCAAATGAAAGCATTCCTTAGACACAAATGTCTTTTTCTTCTTTGTCTAATTACCGAAGGGCAAAGTGAGAAGGAAATGTCAAAACTGTGAAACAGTGGTGCACAGAGAGCACTCACTCCAGAGCAAAACCAGCTTTTGTAAGGGTCTGGGCGATTTGTCAAATAGCTGTGGCATAAGTCAAGCCCTGAGGTTGAAAGGTCTTGACCTAAGGAGTGCTAGAATCAGAACGTAAAAGCAAGGAGCCTGGTAGAAATTTCAGCTGTAGTGGAGAGGAACAATGGTGAGGACTGGACACAACAAAAGCTCATCTGCATAATTCAGGTAAGTAATTTTATTGAAACTGACAAGGATGTGACAGGCTGAGAAAGAGAAGAGAGCATGCTCTCACTGGGAACGTTTAAAGCTCTTCAGTAAGGTATGTGAAAATAAATGACAGCTAATCTCTCTACTAAAAACCCTATAAACAATGCCATTTTACACCCAGTTCACCCATGACCTTTGGGGAAAGAGCAGCCTATCCACTTCTAGTTTGGCCACAGAATCTATCAGATGCAATAATGTGAATATAGTTCATGCTGTAAGCTTAGTTTCATAATTTTGTTCACAGTCCTGTTTTGTTCTTCTAGTAGTAGTGCAAAAGGAGAAAGTGCTATTTATATTAGTACTAGAATAAATGTATACTGTTGAGGGGTGGTTTTTTAAAATTTTCATGTACTTTGTCAAAACTAAGATGTTACATTTTTATCTTAGTTGGAGTTATTCTGAGAGTATAACACTCCAAGCTATAGTTTATAAAATGGCCAGATAAATCTGTGGTTTAAGACAATCATACTTTTTTTTGCTTCTGTAAGGATGTAAGAGTTACCCCTTATTGACATCCTCCCAGTTTAGCCCTGGAATGGAAATAATGGTGCCTTAAACATAATACCATTTCTTCTTTATTGCTGCCACAACAAGTCCATGTTGCCACAATAGCTTCTGTCTCTTCCATAGTCTCCTCCCACCTGACTCTCACTTTAATGGATAGGGAGAACCCAAAATGAAATGTACAATTCCACTTCATTTTCTTTAAATAAGTGCCACTATATTGTTCAGATGAAATAATACTTTTCTAAAACAATGTCTCTTAGCAGAAGTTATACTAGGCCATTTCATGACAGATGCGTTTCTGAGTAGAAATTTGAACCTGGATCTCTCCAGGTTCACTTCTACCACTTCACTTTCTACTTCTACCACTGAAAATGATTGCATAATAGATTCCCCATAAATAAGGGGCATTCTATCCCCACTTCCAATGTTAAAGCAAATATGTTACATTTTAAAACACAATAAATTTGGGACATCGCACTACCATTTTACTGTGTTCTCAGAAATACTTTCTCTTACTCAAGTCGCAGAATCCTCTAGGCTTTTCACTGGTGGAGATACACAACCAATCAACTGTTTTTCTTCAGTGCGTGAAGCACATGTATTTTCTGGACCAACAATATTGCATTCCCTCTAGCAGGAAGTAGCTGAGAGTTCTGGCAGCATCCGGTGTTGATCACAGTATTATAAGCAGTTGGATGCATAATTCACAAGGTTTAATGAATATTCCAATTCATGACAGCCAACTGGCTCCATAGGTCACACCTCCCAGTCTCATATAAATAAAGAATGAGATATTGAAAAGTATACCAGCTGAACCCGACTGAGTGCCAAAACATGCATATTAATGAGGCACAATAAAAGATATACTTGACTCAGGAAATGCCTGGATTGTTTTTCAGCTGGGTAAAGAGAGGGCGAGAAAGAGAAAAAGAGAAAGGGAGAGACACACAGAGAGTAATTTTCAGCATGCATTGAAATGTAGTCACAGAAAAAGGGAGTGGGGAGAAGGAAAAGGCAAAACAGAAAGCAAAAATTGCTTGCTGTGAAGAATGAATCAGGGGTCAGTTGCAATATTCTCAGTGTAGATCTCATCAGGCTAATAACTTTTTCTGTGCATTCTTCGTTCCGATCCTGAAATTTTCTGGAAAAAAATTGCCAGTCTCTGCTCCCACATTCCCTTGCATGCCCCTGCTTGGTAACTAAGGAAAAGAAGTGGTTGTACAGTGCTGTTGTTTTATGTGTGCTGTTTAGACCTTGGAACAGAATGAATGACGGTTTAAATGAATGGATTTGTGCCGTTTTTCTTGGCCCCAAGACTATGTTTCCTCACTACCATGACATCTGAACAGAAGGAGAAAACATCCCCCTTTTGTGGCAGGCTAATTTAATTTGTACCTTCCACCTAAGGGTAAATATGTTTGTCTGTCTGTCTAAGCTCTCTTTGCCTTCTCTCTTTTCTCACGGGAATCCCTGCTGAGTTGAAGGCAGGATATTGCCGAGTGCTCTAACTTTATTTTAAAGTAATTTAATTTTAAGCAGACTTACACCCACTCCAATGTGAAGCAACTCTAGAAGGTCTCTTGGGACAAACCTAAATGACTTTTGCATGTCTCTGGTGTAACAGACATCAAGGTTTTTGTTAGGGGAGGTGTTCATATGTTGAAAGAAATTGTTTAAAACAAAGTGCCTTTGAAAATATTCTGAATATTAACTGTTATGTTTTTTTCCTGCATGTCAAGAAAATCACAAATCTTTTCACTTAACATTAAAATGCATAACCCTTTGCTCTTAGTTTATTTGGTGCATTACTTGGGCTTTGACTTTGTTTTGTCTGAAAAACAATTAAGGCAACTTCAAGCCAATACCCTATCTATTTGTTTATTGTAAAATTTTCAAATGACCTGTGACTCAGGCAATTCCAGATTTGCAGAAAAGAAGAATTTGACAGTGTTTAGAATTAGAAATAAGATAATGCCTAGAAGAGAGACCAAACTTGTTTTTTTTATATCCTAGTACAAACATGCACAGCTTTAATAGGGACCTTTCTACATATGTATAATTTCATGAATCTTAAATGAAAAGTTTGTTTGAATTCTGAGATCACATTTTCTATTTCCTGAAATTATCCCATTGAGTATTTAAAACATTCCTAAAAATATCTTTACTGCTCAGCCAATTTTTTTTTGAGGGAGTAGCTTTTATGAAATTATTATTTTACCAAAGTCTTTAAACTTTGAAGCGTGAGAAAGATCTACTATTGCCATTATCATCACTCCATCCCAATTCTCTGGCAATAGAAGACCCCCTCTGGTCTCTATTGGCTGGTCATAAGCTGTCAACTGTAAATATTGTTCTAAGGGGCTCTTCAAACTCTCATATTGTAAGGTGGTTTTGGTGGACACATAGAGAGGCAGTCACATTCACATTTCACATTGCACTGCTCTGAGGGCTTTTGCAGAACAATATTTAAAAGGCAACTTGTGGAGTGACAAGCAACCCTGAAGACATGTGCACCTAAGATTCAACGAGACAGGTGTTTTGAATGGCAGATTGGGAAGGAGTTTGGCCCTAATTCATCTCTCATTATGTTCTGCTCCTTGAAATGGTTGTTTCATTTTGGATAGTGGTAGAGGGTCACATTGTTTTTCTTACTTAGGATTAGGTAGATTAAGCTGTCGTTTTTCTTTATTTCAAAACCCCAGTGACTTTCTCTATGCAACTCCATCATATATTGATTATATGAATAGTCTACCTCTGAATTTATAAATAGAGTAAATAGTTTCATAGTTGGTCATTGAAAATGTAATTGGAACATGCTTTTTAACATATTTACCATGCGCTAAATAAATAAATTTTAAAACAAAGTTCTGTGTTATTGTTTTGGTAAAAAGGAATGTCTCATTTCAAATTCTTGATGTGAAGAATGGAGATTAAGTCTGAAAATAGAAGGTTCTGAATGTGTCATGTGTTGGCTAGAAAGTTGCATCACATGGCATAAACATACCCCAATAATTGCCATGTATTTTTGACACATTCATATTATCCCTAGCTTAAATGCATCTTAAAATCATATATAGCTGACCCAAATTTAAATGAATATTTCCTGCCTTCTCCTGACATAATTTCTGCCATGATATGGTATAATTCTTCAACACAGATTGCCGACATGATCACAGGCTGGGATCTATAAGCTGCTTCAGATGAATCTTTTCTCATTCAATTACTGGGACTTGCATTCCACAGACATTTTAACTTGGTCTTCAGGAGACATCAAATTCCATCTTCTTTTGGAGATGCCTCTGTATATGTAAAGACTGTCTGGAACTTTCCAAAGTTCAGGTTTATGTAGGGGCTCATGAACATGAATTATCACTGTTTGGAAAGACAGATCATAATAGAGCTAAACAGAAAGAAGCAGAAAGAAGAGCTAGGATCTGCAAGGTGATTCTATTATCACTGGCTACATTACAGTTTCCCCCCTTTTTATAACAATGAGGGGTTTCATATAGCCATTCTATATGTTTATTGCTTTAGTGAGAGCTAACCATTTTGTCCTCTCCATTCTGATTCTGTGACTACTTCTGGGTACTGTTAGACATTGATCTTTCTCCTAGCACTGCCAGTCTCACTCAGTATTAGTCAAAGTTGGACATCACAGATCCAACTGGGGATGGTGTCAGAACCAGCAAAAGGAAAGTATCACCTTTGGTGAGTCAATAATATCTTATCTTACAACAAACCTTATTAGCTTCTGTCTAGCTACAATAATTAAAAAAATATAATATCATTTTCCTTTTAATAGTACAGCAAGGTGCACTACTTGCCATCATAATAAGCACTGATGTTACCTAGTTGAGTAATTAAACATCTGCAAGCAAAGAACCAAGCTCAGAAAGCACCAAACTCAGAAAAAAAAATATTTTTTACAGCTTTAAATTTTAACCAGATTAGCTTCCATTTTTTGCCTACACTGTTGATTATAGTTTATGTCATCATTTTTAGGGTTGTATTCAGAGATGGAGTTCAAATTATTACAATACAGGGTAATGTTCCTTCATTAAAAAAAATTTTTTTTTTGGGTGGGGAACAAACTTTTCCACAATTTTCTTTCACTTTTGTTGCTGTCTCTGTGGCGTCTAGATTACCTGGTCCAGTTGAATTGTCAGGTTTCGGCACACAGGAAAATTGGTTGCCATTATCACAGGGGTGAAATCCAGCAGGTTCTGACAGGTTCTGGAGAACTGGTAGTGGAAATTTTGAGCAGTTCAGAGAACTGGCAAATACAACCTCTGGATGGCCCCAGAGTGGGGTGGGAATGGAGATTTTGCAATATCTTTCCCCCAGGAGTGGGGAGGGAATGGGGATTTTGCAGTATCATTCCCCTGCTATGCTCACCAAGCCACGCCCACAGAACCAGTAGTAAAAAAAATTGGATTTCACCACTGCATTATCATATTGGAGAGCAGCTATGAAACTATCTCTATAATTGTACTGTTGGTCATTCTGAGAGAATGTGGGGAGGGTGGCAAAGTAATAGAAGGGAGAAATGGCTTAATCAAAAGTTAGAAGGCAAGATCATTGGCAACTTATCTCATGAATGACAAGACAGATGAAAATTAACATTTCAAATCACTCAGAGACACTGCATTAATGAAATCTTTATACATGAGAATAGATTTTCCTATTGCACTTTCCAAAACTCTATTTTCTCCAAGACTAGTATTACGTTTGTGTGGTTCTTGCTTCCTTGAGTAACAACTTCTTGTTGTTTTTAGTTGCTAAGTTATGTCTAATTCTTAATGACCTGTGGACTATAGCATGCTAGCACCCCCATCCTCCATTGTCTCCGTAAGTCAGCGCAAACTCTTGCCCAAACTCTTGCATCAATGACACATCTAGCCACCCCTTCACTTTTACTCTGGTCCTGACTAAGGAAACCATTTTTGAATGATCACAATACTTATCATGTTTTGGATATTTCTTCTGGTGATTTCCTAATCAGCTACAGGAAAAAGGGCTGCTAGTGCCATCAGGTTCTAAATTTTATCCAGCCTGAGGAAGGGAAAAAAATAGTGACAGCAAGCCTCGTATGACGAGTTTTAATCAGCATTAGGTTTTGAACCATAGACAGTATCCTCTAATCAAATATGACATTATGAAGATTCATTTTACTGCATAACTCTCTTGTGGATTCTTCACAACTTCTCTTGAGGGCTAAACTAGGGAGAGAAGACAGTTGGCCTCACTATTTCTTTTTGCCTTTCCCATCAATTTTGGGGTTTTTTTGGTCAAATTAAGAAGCAAAGTCTGTTTCTATTTTTACTCAGTTAAATTTATTTATTTATAAAATTTATCGGTCACCCAACTTACCTCAGGGTAACTCTGCGTGGCTTACAATAATAAAAAAATAAAAACTGTACAAAGATAAACATATAAATAAAATATCACACACAGTCCAATACAGCAGCCCAATTAAAAGATGGGAAGAGCAGGATAAGGATGGGGTGGCAGGGAATCTGTTGTTAATTGATCAGACACCTCTACTGTGATGCCTTCCCATTGGAGCCCCAAGTCAATTGGCAAAGCCAGGTCTTTAGGCTGTTATGGAAGGTCAGGAAGTTGGAGCCAACGTCACTCTGAAAGGCATATACTCATAGGTCCTAGTAAAGAATGTCCATGATCATGAGACACCTTTTACAATTAAGAACTATTTTTGTATGGCCAAACTGTGATTGTGGCCAGATGATCAAAAGACTTTAGTTCACAGCTATTTGTTTCTCATTTAGGGTTTAATTAATTATATGCTTTTTGGTTGTGGCTTTTTCAGGAAAACATTCAGCAATGTATGCCGGTAGGCTTCTTAGGAAGCAGATGACCTTGATACACATGAACATAGAATTATTTGTACAACATTACCTGTATGTTTCATTCATGTGCTGAAATTAGGACATGCAGAAGTGAATTCATGCTGTCAATAGTCAGCTGGAAATGGAGTTGGAAATGTCTTTGGGTTGCTTGAGCTGTTTCTTATGTTACTTGTTCCTTAAACTTTCATCTGTAAGATCTTGCCCTCCAACAGTTATACAAACTATCTATTGAAAGTCTCTTCTTTTATAAGATTACTCAAGAGTAAATAATTTGAAGCTGTCAGTTTAAAGGACAATTCATACCATGTGTAGATAAGCATTAACTCTCCCTTTGGGGGAATTGATTCTTCTTTGTGCCTATGTGACTGTATGTGCAAATTATTATAACTTGTGTACCTAATTATTAATAGAAAATTCATATTATAGGATTGTAGAATGAAATCTAAATGGAATGTATCACTGACATTTTTGTATGAAATGTTTAGCTCATGTTTTACTATACAGACATCAAATCTGAAACTATCCTGGTATCATCAGAAATTTAGATAGACATACGGGAAAGGGATTTTTAGATCAATCATGGCAATTTTAATGATTAATCATGACGACATTATTGTTCTGCTGTGAAATTATGCAATCATTTTTCTCTTCATGTATATTGTAAATGAGCCATAAAATTTACACATAGGGAATACTCACAGATACAGATGTGTTGTTTAAGAGGCTATATGATATATCATGCCAAGAAAATATCCTTTGCTAGTGCAATTGTATTGAATACAATGAAAGCAAAATAACTTGTTTTTCAGAGCTTAGATACACGAACCCATTAACAGTGCAGAAATATATCCCATTAAATAAAGAAGATAGTAGCAAATGGAACAAAAGAGGCTATAGAATTCATTACTAGGTTGTGATATTTTTCAGACACAGTACTCAGATTACTGAGGGACTGCCATGTCCTTCTCTAGTAATTCCATCTGCACCTGGAAATAGATTTTACATTTGAAATTGGTGTTTATTTTCAGTTAATGCTTGCTATGGGCAATTGTGGCCAAACCCATGAAAAACCACCACAAATAAGTTAGAAATGGTAATATGATTGCCAACTCTTCAGTATTTGCAAATATATGCATGTTAGCTATGGAATAGTAGGTTATTATAATGCACACAGGAAATAGGAAACATGTTTTGTTTTGAACCAGAAATGAAGCCACAAGTTCCATAATGCTGAAATACAACCTTGAAGTCTGTGGATAAAACTAACTTTCTTCTCTTCCCAATAGCAACATATGGCATATTCTACTGGTGCAGATGTCCCCATCTACCTGTTTCCTACCCTCATTTTGCTTAGCATAGCTGACCTCCCCATAAAGCATATCCCACAAACCTTCTAGCCCTGTTTTTCCCAAATCATTTTTGCCTAAATCAAAACCTTCCAATTTTGTTTGGTTTGGTTGGTTGGTTTTGACCAAAACAACCACAGTTTACTGTATCTTTAGAGTTGGGGCATAGAGGTTTGCCCCATATCACAATGCTGTCTTCCATAGAAACACAAAAATGGAAGGGGCCATTTATTCAATTGAATCTTGATATAGGAATCTAAATTTAAATATCTATGATCAATAAATATTTTTTCATATATATTGAAAAGAAATTTACAATTTCACTGGGTAATTGCTTGCAGTATCAAACTGCTTGCAACTATTATGAATTATTTTGTAACATAATTGAATTGTGTTTTAAGACCTGCATTCTGAAGTGACAGAGAAAAAAGTCAGTCCTCTTTGTGATATCCTTTCAGGTTTTTGAAGAGGGCTCTCATATCTTTCAGTCTCTTCTCAAGGTTATATATGCCCAACTCCTTCAATCTTCCTAAGACTTGTTCTAGACCCCTGATGATCCCTGTTGATCTATCTGGCTGTGATTCCCTGTTTCTGTCCAAAGAAGAATGACGTGGAACTGTTAATTTCATATGATTTTGAATCTTTTTGTCTGTTGATACAGCCTAAAATTTCATATCCTTATGTTGTAGTGGCATCAATTACTGATTTGATTTTAAATCAACTACAATTGTAAGATCTTTTCACAGGTTACACAAGCCAGTTATTTCCATTTTGTGCATTTGATTTTTTTTTCTTCTCTAAGTGAAGAACTTTGCATTTGACTTATTTTATTCATTCATTGTTAGTTTATCTTTGGGTTCTTTGTGAACCCACTCATTTAGATTGGCAAATTGATAAGCTTTTATTCCCTTTCTTTGTTCTTGAAATAATGAAAATGCTGATGGTTATAGGGACCAATACTGATTCTCATGGTATCCCATTCAAAATCTTACCTATATTTAAGGAGGAACTATTGATGGGCACTCCCTGGGTATGATTTTCAAGCCAGCTATATATACATTGAATCATTGTGACATCCAGCCAACACTTAACTAACTTTCTAACCTTCCTGTCCAAAAACTGGAGGTAGTATATCTCCAATTGAGAAGGAGTGTCCTATTTCTGCCTAGCTGCTATCTCACATGGGGAAACACAGTACATTTAGATCTGTTCATAGTACTAAAATTTACAGAACTTTTACTGTTTAGCCTCAGTAAATTTAACTGGACAACTTCAAAATAGATATTTTAGATATTGTATTCACCAAACAATGTCAACAGTGTAAATAATACACATAGAAAGAAGCATTTGCTAAAAATACAAAAATGCCATAGTCAGCAAGTGGGAAGAACTATAGTATATACCCTACAAAGGAAATAAGAACATTGAAAACTGAGCGAAAAGTACAGAGGAGAGCCTGATGAGGTTCTTGTGAGAACATTTGCTCCAAATATAAAATCTTCAAGCTTGAAAGCACTTGCTTTAAGGGCAAGAATCCAACTTGTAAGCCATTACCTTTTTGATAACAGTCCAGGTCTCTAGTTTGTAGGATCCTTAAGTGTTTGCTTTGCTCTTAGGTAAATTCAATGACTGTCCTTGTAGGTCACAAGTTGCAGAGAAATGAGCAGATAGCTATCTCTATGCCCTTTAAAAGGGGTATTTGAAGCACCCTGGCTTTACTGCGTAAATCAAAACTATCCACCAGTCCATTACAACCTAAATTGTTACTGCTGATGTGGACAAAAGCCTTAGTTGTTTAGACAGCAGCAACATCTGCTTACACTCAGCCCTGTTGTCACAGAATAGCTGTTTAAAAGCTCAAAATCTCTCTTCTGCTCAATTCATGGTGTATCATGTTTCATGTGGGAATATCTGATCTCTAAGGCCTGACCAACACTTTCATCTGGTTGACTATAGAGGTTTTGCTGCTTGTAGACAAAGATTCAGACCATCACCTTTATAACAGTCAGGGGATTGTAACCAGATTTATTTGCTGGACATTGCCTTTAGTGTTCAGGCTTTAAGAAAAAATGCTTTCTTATGTTGCTCTGCAGCTTAGAACTATTATGTAAACATTTCTTCAGTTCCATTTAAGAAAGAAGGAAAAATAAAGAAATGCAAAGTGTTAACTTCAGAGGGCCGATAATATCTTGCACAATACAGCCTATAATTTCATTCTGACCACAACAATTGAAAAGGTCTAGCATCATATTCTTTTTAAGATCACAATAAATTGTTGTCAACATAATGCATCTTTATATACACACACTGTACTCTAGAAAAGGAAATAATTACTATAGTTTTATTTTATTTTTATTTACTTAGATTTCATGTTTCTAGACTGATTATCTGTCTCAAGGAGGGTTCTGGGAAGTGATTTTAAATTTTATCTGGATATACTTCCATGCTGTTAGCCGGATTGTAGTTTCCAGGGTTTTAATCAGAAATGGAATTCTAACTCAAAAAGAAGATAGCTCCTTCCCACTTCTAAGAGATAGTGTAATGTTCTTTCCAGATCTTTAAACAACTGTTTGTGGAACAAATTTCCTTTTCAAAAATTTTTATCCAGCATATTTGTCCAAACTGTCAGCTTCCATAAGCATTAACCAAGTTCTTATCTATTTACTTTGTTGTTGTTAGTTGCGAATTTGTGTCCAACCCATCGCAACCCCATGGACAACGTTCCTCCAGGCCTTCCTGTCCTCTACCATTCTCTGGAGTCCATTTAAGCCCACACCTACTGCTCCATCCAGCCACCTCATTCTCTGTTATCCATTCTTCTTTTGCCCTTAATCTTTCATCTATTTACTAGTATAATACAGTATATGTGTTTTTTGTAATGTGTACTTTTTAAAAAAAGGAATTTATCAATATTCATTTTTTCATCAATATAGAAAGATTATATGCATTCAATTTCTCAGCTATTAAGATTGTTGGCCATGCAAGGACAAAAATAGCAAGAGAAATGATTGAAGTCTGGGAAAAAGGCACCTTGTCAGTCAACTAGAGTGCTAATTTACCATTGGTTTATCAGGTACTTAGGAGTCAAGGATGCAGCAGCACAAAGAAACAATCAATGACTTAATAGCCAGTCACCAACACCCTAGTTAATAACTAAAACCTACACATAACCAGGCACCATATAAATACACAGGTTAGTACACATATTCTGGAAAAAGAGAGAGAAGTTCCCTGATGATGGGCTGCAGCATGAGCCTGAAAGCTTCAAAGAATAAACCTTTGGTTCTGGTGACCGATTCAGATTGGATTAACATAATATCAACATAATCCTGCAATATTATCCTGGGATACATATTTTTACATTCATTACAATATGAAAAAAACCTGAGAATTTTTAAAAAATTAAAAAAAAAATCTAAGTAGAAGTGAGAATATATGATTTTTTTCATTGAAGATTGAGATGCTAATGCTAATCTTCTAGGATTCTGTGGTTAAACTCTTGAATAGCCAACCAAGTCAAACATTAAGGTTTTTTTTAATAGAAAATATTAAAATCGTATTCTGAAAAAATCTATTGTTTAGTTTCTTTGAAACTTTCTTTGCAAAACTCTTGCTTTCTATGACTCTTAATTATTGTAAAATCTGGAAACTGGAGTTCCTAACTTATCTGCAAAGTTCCATGTTTGGCAAAACCAGTGTAGAAGTTTACATCTGATCTTTCTCTTATAACAATGGTGATGCTGGTTTCTGCACCATATCTATGTCACAAGATCCTATAAAGTTGCTTTTTTGAATTTTGAACTTTCAAATACAATATATTAATCGGCAACTAAGAATATACTTCAGCTTCTACTTGCAGCAAAACATGGTTTTCTGCCACATTAGGCACCTACATTAATTTGTAAGCAGTATATACTGTACTCTGCATAAATGTCATCTGTATCAACCCATTGACTTTGGAACAGTTTACTCTTGAAGTGAGGCTAACCCCCACTTTTTTAGCCTTCAGGTAACAAGTAAAAACTCTCCTCTTCCACAGTCATTTGGGGGAGTAAAATTTAAAGGAAGACCGCAGCAAACCTTTTAATTATTTCAATATTTATGGATTTTATGGATGTTTTTAATGTGACTGTTGTAAGCCTTTCAGAGCCTTTGAGTAGACAGCATATAAATAATCCTAATACATAACCAAATAAAATATGTAACAAGGTAAATTGTGAACCCACTCTTACCTGTCATAGAATAGTGCCATTCAATAATAATAAAAAAGCAGTTTGGAATGAATTTCTAGGAAGTAACTCATGTAAGAAGATTCTTCTTTTTAAGAGAGAAAGATATTCTTGGCCAGAGGGATTGATTTATCATTACTTGTACAATAACTTCAAAAGAACATATCAGGTTTCTGTCTTTTCTTTTTTGTAAATAGACAACTCCTGTCTGAAATGTTTAGAGAGAAAGATGGATAGACTCACATATATTGGCACATAGACATTTATGGTTATTGACGGAGCTTAACTCTTTTTCAAAAGTTTTTTTTAAAGCTAATATTGGCATTCTGTTTTGCAAATTGACACCCAGTCTGATGCCAGGTATGGAGTTTTTGTTATTTCAGGGATTCGTCCATCTTCCCACTTTATGTTCATAAAGCCATTTGGTGATGCCTGAATGAGCACAGGTGGGTGGTCTTTAGGCCAACCTAGGCTACCCTTAGTCACCTGAAATTTCACTAAACATGGGAAAAATCTGTTGTAGTACAGGGCCTTCTATTGGAAACTGCTGAGCAGTCCCTTTTAAAAGGTAAATTTGGCTGCAGGCCTAGACACTCCTTATACAGTAAGTTCCACTGGTTTCCCTATTAGGCAAATAATTTGGGTGGAATAAAAGAAACATTGCTCTAAATCAAAACATAGCTTGTTTGGTTTCAATAGATAATGTGTGAATGCAATCACTTGTGACTTGTTAAATCATGGTTAATCAAGCTATAGTTTAGCATGATGTGTCAATACAGCCAATAGCTATGCACTTTGAACATAATAGTGGCATTTTCTTGATGGCTAGTGCTCAGTATATTTTGCTCAGTATATTTTGGAAGCAAGAATTACAATGGCTAGGGTGCTAATACAGTGTGAGTTGGGCTATGTCCACTTGTGGGAGATTGAGATGAGATTCCATTTTCCTGGGTTTTAGAGAATGTTTATTGTAAGGTTTATCTTAGTGTTTTTGTGCATTTCCTGATTTAAAATGATGGGAAACTATAATAATGATTCTCAGCAATAATTGTCAGAGGAGGCTTCTGGGGTAATCATGAAGAGGTTGGGCTTTCACAGATTAGCCTGAGACTGCAGATGACCTTTGTCTTATTTACAGATAGGTGCTTTAGCCTTAAACATAGATGAAAGTAATACCATAGACATTATAAATATTTTCCTCCAGATGTAAATATTTATTTGATTACAGTGCAAAATAATCTCCAATGTTTTGGAGAAGCAAACTTTAAAGAGAAATTTATAACAATCTATGATTTTTTTAAAAAATAAAATCTCTTTGACCTTCCCAGAACTGTTATGTGATAGGAATACTACACAATAACAACATAAGACATTGCACATCTCTTCCACTGGGCAAGTGCAGATGAGACATTGGAAGAAGTTGCCTTAGGAAACAAACTCCGATGCTCATGCTGATTCATCAATCTCTACATTCCACTGGGATGAATGAACAGCATTGTAACATTGTTGAGGCACTAGTGAACATAATGCATGGCAGCAGGACGACAGAATTGGAGACAAAGGGCCAGATTCATGCAGTGTATAATCGTCAATGAGTCATTTGAAGAGAATTAAAGATTTATTACTAAAGAATTTGAGTTTCATATAAGTCATTACTGAATGAGAGAGCTAACTGTTCAATAACTTTATTTTGGATGGGTGAATTTCACAATATGCAGATCATATTCAATTCCAGAAGTCTGAGTATGATGACCTTCATACTTTTGAGTCCAAATATTTATATCTGTTGGGTACTTAGATAGGACTATGAAAAGAGAAAAGGAATAGAATAATTTGTAAATGGATAAGATTCATCACTGACTAATACAATTCTGTTCATAAAAGGTAGGTAAACCAATGAATATTTTTAATATTTTAATTCATCATGCAAACTAATAAAAATAAAATGCATAAAACAGTATTAGTTTTAATACAAATTAAGAAATTAATATTGGGTTAATATGCTATGAGTCATTCTTAATTAGAAGTTAGAAGCACATGAGATTTAATTGTTACAATAGAGAAGAACTGTTAAGTCCTGGTGAATACTCTTCAATTTATTTTGAAGTCTTCGTTCTCTAAAATAATGTGGTTTGGGGTGTTGTTCTATCTACTGCTGCCACTAGAGAACATGAATTTGTATTTGAGATCTACCATTTCACCATTAAGCTGGTTTTCCATCTTGGATATTTTTAAACGAAGAATTCCCAATTCCTGTAATGCATTGTCTTTATCTTTGAACGATGTGTAGAATTTTAAAACAAATTGTAGTAGTGATTTTCATCTATAAATGTGCTTATGATGAGGGACCTCGATAATTAAATAAGTCCCTTTCTTTCATATTATTTTAGACCATCACTAGACCCTTCCAGAATTTCTTTCCCTGTACTGTTGTGGTGTAAAGGTTAAGATAGGGAATTAGGTCCAAGGAGATCTGGGTTCAAGTCTACCCTTATCCCACCTGAACTGGCTTACTTGGGGTCAATCACTTTTCCCACATCAGCCTATTTCATAATATGGCTGTTGCTGCAAGAAAAAAAACGAAGAGAGAGGAGGCTATCTATGCCATTTCTCCATATGTTACCAGAGAAAATGGGCATGTCTTTTGCAAAGATATAAATAAGATTGGGTTCAAAGACCAAGTGTCAGAGTAACATCTGTGTACACTTTTGCTTTTGAATTTTAGCACTGTGCAGATCTGATATCTGGTATTTGCCATATTTATGGAACCCTTTCTTTAGAAGAGCTTGTCTGATGCCTTTCTTTGATGTTGTTTTGGGACTAGGAAAATTTTTGTGTCAGATTTAGAAGCATCTTTTAATCTGATCTCAACATTACTTTCGGGCGGTCTTTCTCTTGGCTCATAGGACGTGGATTGAGGTGGCTTTTCATGTGGTTAAGTGACTTTTACTAGTGTTGCCATTGTTTATTCCTTCATGCCTGGCTTGCTTTTAATGTTGAATTGTTTTAGTTTTTTAATGTGTTTTAATCTTGTTTTACTGAAGGGCAGTGTACATCAATTAAAGTATGTATCTTATGAGAGCTAATTAAATACAACAAACAATGAAATCACAAGAGTCCAGTTGTCTGAATACCAATGGCAAAGGATTTAAAGATTTAAGTGGAAGGGTTACCCAGGGTTCAGAACTAATTAACAGTTCTGGATGTTATTGCCTAGCAACTGAATGGAATTAAAGAATATTGCTCTTTAACTTTGATTTCTCTAGATAAATATGATAGGTCTAAGTATAGGTTTTAGGTGATTTCATTCTAAGAAATCTGCTCTGCTGTGGGATTTAGAAGATATTGTTTTTGTGTTGCTATTTTACAGAAATAACATTTACATAAAAAAAACCCATAATAATAATTCAGTAAATTCACTGGAATAATTTATTTTTAAGGGTTAATCTGACTTGTTAAAGTGCTTCCAGTAGATTGCTATTCCATACGGCAGACTGTATAATCTACCAATAATATAATCTGCTGCTTTAAAAATGTCCTAAGTGTTTTTTGTAAAATTGCTAATATAGGTTGCCTGTTTAAATATGTCTTCAGGTATTGGAAGGACATTTTGCAGTTCTAAACAGCAGGACTGCATTGAGCAGCAGTCCAGATTCAAAGGGTATCTGGAGAATTCAGCAATACCATGTTGACCTATTGATAGAAGCTACATCTGTTTCTGCAATTGTGGGTAGCAGCGCAATTCCAAGAAAAGATGTTTGATTTAAGCAGATGGGGAGAGGTGCAATGTGTGTGTCCACCAGTACTCTGAATCTGCTTTCCTAGTTCAGTTCAATTGAATAGCATTTAATGAGACATATTATTAAAAATGGAAAAAATTGTGAGGGAAAAGGCTTAAAAATAAAATAGCATTTTTGTGGCTGTCTGTTGCCTACCATTCAACTGTCCGCCATCCATCGGGAGTCAGATGTTATAAGATATGGAACATGTGCATGTTCAATCTTAAGTTATTAATTTTACCTTCATTTATTCTTATATCACAATGTTTTGGGTAGTTGGCCCCCAAATGATGAAACAGGATAGAAAAAAATGGTTGGTGTTGACATGTGACTGCAAATGGAGTCTTGGCTCCTAAATATTAGTTGTCTACTTTTTTAAAATAAATAAACATGCCTTTAAACTTGGTCAGTCATTATTTAATGTTTGCACTGTCTAGGATAATTTAACAGCAATGTGAATACTTTGCCAGCTTGTTGAATTTTATTTTCCTTTTTCTCCACACTTGTTTATATTTCCCCATCTGTTTGTGTCATCTTGCCCATATCATTGGTTGATATCTGCCACAGTGATATCATGATACATTTATCAGGCTTTCTTGTTTGCCATGAACTGGTCAGAACCTTTCCAAGAATTGCTGGTTTTATTAGGCCTTCCATTCAACATTCAAAGCCATTGCATTCTGATCTCTCTACTTTTAAATCATCTTCTATGTTTTTATGTACATTCTGCTGTGGGAAGACTAAACTCAAGTCTTCTTTCAAACCATTTCAAACTTTTTTTTTTACATTTAAATTCTTAAAATGGTGGCCCACAGCTTCATGAGTTAATATAAATTGTAATACAGTAGCTTTAATAGAATCCTTATTAGTTTAGGATCTCCAAATTTATAACTTCTGGTTTTTCATATTTCTATTTTCACACTTACCCATTTACATTTATCATTTTAATATAAACTCTATACAACATTTTTGAATGCTTCTCCTAATCCACATACATTTTTTAGAAGCAATGTCCTGTATATTACATAAATACATTAATTATTTTCAATACTATATGCACATGCCCTATTTTTCTCAGCAGAAACTGCTCTGTAAAATTAGAGGAATGGATTAATATCAGATTTGTTTCACATAAAGATTAAGGAAGTGAGAATTTTTTAGGTTGTCATCAAAATGACAACTGAACATGTTTCTTTTTTTGCTCCTTGGGAATATCAACTTTATATCTGAAAATCAACTGAACATATACTTTATTAAAATTTATTTATTATTACATTTGACTGTAAACAAAAGGAAGATTTTGAATCAATTGAATCAATCTATTGTATTTTTATTTCAGTTCTCTTAGATCAGGGTTGTTGCTGAATTGCAGCTCTCAACATCATTCATGACTAGCCATGATGACTGTTGTTTCTGGGTATTGTAGTGCACTGGTGCCTGAAGGGCCAAAAGTCCTCCATTTTGGTATCTACCATTTGGCTTAGAAGAAATGCAGTATTTAGTCGAAGTTTAGGATTAGGCATATAGTACATGTCATAATGTTTTCCTTGCAGTTTTGTTTCATTCTTCAAGCATTCAGATTCTGCACTACTGCCTTCCATATCATGCCATATATGCACAAAGGTTTACATTTTCATTAAGCTACTCTTGACACTTTGTTCACAGGCAAAGCAGTGAAAACATGCCATAAAATGTGGTGAGAAAGTGATAATTGTGGAAGTAAATCAACATTAAAAATATCATGCACACATTTTAATGCTGACATATGGCTTTTCACTTTCTTTTTGAACTGACAGTATTGTTTGTTTTGTGCATAGTAAATATTGTATATAGCACAAATCACCATGAAATTACTGTGTAGTCACTTGATCATTTAATTATCATGTAGGTACATAATAACTCCATGGCTATTTAAACCCTTCTGATTGTTTTAATTATGCTCTGAGTTAATTGTTCCCATCCACCAACATGAATGTATGTCAAATAGTGTAGTAAGCAGTGTGTGTGTATACATATATATACACACAAACATATATATTCATGTCTGTGTGTGTGTGTGTGTGTGTATAAGAGAAAGACAGAGAGAGTGCATGAGTGAAATTGGGGTGTTTGAAAAATAGGAGAGAATAATCTCAACTTTAATTATAGCATTTGGCACTCAATTATTCTAATCTGTTTCACCTAAAGTATCATAATACACTTATGTATTTATAAAAGAAGTTATTATGTATCACAATTTGTAATGATGCCAAGTATAATTTCATTTATGAATAAACAAATAATAATTCTCTTATAAAGCAGTTCTAAGATAGAGGCATCCCTCCAAAACAAATTCTTTAAACAAATTCAGTAGAAGTCATAGATGACTTTTGTACATAGTTTATAGAAGAGTGCTTTGCCTGTGAAAAATAAATATGCGACAAGGAATATCCCTTGTCTCTCAAAACCACTGAGTACCATCTTGAGAATTATGTTCACTGCATTTGCAGATCATAATTGCTATGTTTCAGTGCAACAATAATGAGCAAGAACAGCCACAGCAAACCTGAATTAGTGATTCTCCTCTCCGTTTTTTTCTCCTGTGCAGGTAAGAGGAAGGTTTTAGAAGTTTTTATTTCAGGTAATAATGTTTTTCTGGGTCACGAGTTATAATAAAGTATCCTTATGGTTAATTGCAATCAAGCCAACTTCATGTTTCTGAAACAGATTTCTGAGATTGTTAATTGCAGTTCTAAGTCTATGAGAATAGTTCAAACTACAAGTACAAGCTTCAGAAGCACTCTGAGACATTGTGCACATCAGAGTAAATTGTAATTTAACACGATATGCTATTTTGGTTAGTTGCGCAGCAGATCTAATCCTTACCATTCTACAATGTTGAACTCAATATTAAATAGGTCCTCGGTGCTAAATAATTTTTAAAAGCAATTTATTCACTGTTTAACTTGCTACTTTTATCTGAAAGATAGGAAATTAAATGCTGACGGCACCAGGGGAAGCCTTTTCTTAAGAAATGGAGAATAACTGGCACAAGAAGTGTCAGTGTTCAGTTGATCAGATTGTTTCATATGTTGAGCATCTCCCATGAACTCTATGTCTTGTGAACCAAAATTATTTTCCTTAAAACCTTGCTGGATTGCCATTTAACAGCTTATAATTGCTTCATCACTGGTCTAGAAGGCAAATTTATTTTCTGTCTGATAGATAGGTTGACTGAAGAAAAGCAGATGATGCTAAATGCTAAAGGCTAATGGTCTTTAATAGTGATAAATTATCAATGTTAACAAATAGTGAAAAAAGGATAAAAAGACAGCTGCAAAGTAGCTTTCAAATTCAGCTGCCATTTTTTTCTTCGTTTTGAATTCTTAGAGGCAGATATTTCTAATTTCTGCCTTTATAAATCAAAACGGCACATCTGTCAGAGGCAACCATCAGAAATAATGATGTACTCTGTGACAGACCCAAAAGTTATGAAAAAAAGAAAGAGAGGCTTTTGCTGTGTTATGTTTTTCTATGAGAAAAGTGCTCTTCAGGTATTCTGCTTGTATCTGTTAGTATTCAAAAGGTACCGTGGTTTTCTTAGCTGCTTGGGCAGATTGGAATTTTGGGGATACAAAAATTTGAGGATTGTTGTAAATATTTTCAGGTGAAAGTGATTACAAACTTTCCCCACTGTCATTATTCTAATAGACAAGGAACCTGATAATGTGGATGGGAGCACTATCTAATATTATTTCTCTAAGGTGCCTTACAATTGTAACCTTATATACGTTTACCTTCTACTTATTTTTGTATACATGCTAATAAGGTTTTTATTGTTAGAAACTCCCCAAGAATGAAATGAATTAGGGAAATGTAGAAGAAAATATAATTAGTTCCAACTGTACTTCTGAAAAGCACAAAAATAATAATGAGAAATAATAGTTTGCTTTTCATTAGCATAATAAGTTTTGAAAGAGAAACTTAATCAAACATCAGTGTGCTAAATGCTGATTAATAGTAATTTGTATTCAAATTATTTCAACAACTGGCTGAAAAGAGTTCCCATAACTGCTCAATAAAATGATGATTATTTCTACATTCATAAATTAAGTTCAGGTGCTGTTGACATTTAGCTGTAATCAAGCAGACATATATTTCATTAGTACCATTGCCGTATTTAACCACTTGAATCAATGCAGGCAGGACAAGTCAGAGTTGCTAGCTATTGTTTTTAGTTTCTTTGCAGAAATTTCATATCTACAGTGCTTGTAGCATCCTAGAACATAAAAGATTCATTATCCCAGTGACAGTTCTATTAGCTTGCTTATATGCATATGCACCAAGACAAATTCCTTGTGTGTCCAATCACACTTGGCCAATAAAAAATTCTATTCTATTCTATTCTATTCTATTCTATTCTATTCTATTCTATTCTATTCTATTCTATTCTATTCTATTCTATTCTATCCTATCCTATCCTATCCTATTCTATTCTATTCTATTCTAATGCATGGTGTGTGGGACAAATAATATTCTATCATTACAGATGTAAAACTGAAGTGTATCTTAGAGCAGGCCAACTGAAAATGCTTGATGATCCTGGAGCAGAAGGAGACAGATAACAGAAACCAGGTTGTTGTCTTTTCCATGATGTGAAAGGAGCAACATAAAGGCATATTAAAGGACACTGTTTATGTTAGAAGTTGCTGGTATCAGTAGGAAGGATAGGTTTGGAGCCTCATTAGGAATATAGAATTTAGAGGTGGGCACCCAGAGCAAGATCACCCCATTTTCTTATTGGAAATTACTTTCCAGCTGTAAAGGCATGTTATAATTAACATTATCTTTCTAATTCTTATGTATGCATGTGCTTTTGAGCTAGTGTTGAATCCTGGTGTCTGCCTAGACATGTCCCTGCAGTTTTCTTGGCAACTTTTGAGAAGTTGATTTGCCATTGCCTGCTTCCTAGGACTGAGAGAGAATGGCTGGCTGAAGGTTTTGTTTCCTGGCTTTGTGCCTAAGGAAGAACAAGAACTTGTGGTCTCCTGTTTTTATGATCTGGTTCCTTAATTATACACCACACTGACTCTCAATTGTTATGTATTATTTCATAAAAATTGTAACCTTGTGAGTTTGGGGGCTTTTCTTTATTGAGAAGACCAGTAATCACTCTAGTTTTTTATGGCAATACTTTGTTGCATTAACTTCCAAACATTTTGGCTCCTTATATAAGTGGGTATTTTTTCAAAATCAATAGTATGGTCTGGGTCAGGCCGTAGAGGCAGCATTTTTTCTACCCTACTTTTTCGTCATCTTTTCTAACTTAGTATTTCCTGACTTCATAACTTTAAGATGCATGGACTTCAACTCCCAGAATTCCTCAGCCGGCATGCTGCTCTAATGCTACTATTCTAAGTGCTTTCTTTGAGGAACAGAAGTGTTTGTAAATGGGATTTTAGAATTAATGCATCTTCCTTACTTATCCCCCAATTTCTGGATAATATTTATAAAAACCTGTAAGAGAGTTACAGAAGCTAATTCCTAATTAAGCTTTTAAGTGGAAACGTACTGTAACACATTTCTGTTAAAGCCAAAACAATAGGAATAATTTGAAGTTTATTAGAAAGAGCATAATGTTTAAGGATTGTATATATTTAGGAAAAGAAAAAGATGCTCTGTTTATCTTTTTTTTTTTTTTTAATTTGATTTATATGCCGCCCTTCTCCGGAGACTCAGGGCGGCTTACAATGCGTTAAGCAATAGCCTTCATTCTTTTGTATATTTTTATACAAAGTCAGCTTATTGCCCCCACAAACTGGGTCCTCATTTCACCTACCTTAGAAAGGATGGAAGGCTGAGTCAACCTTGAGCTTGCATAAGGCAAGCAAGTATATATATTTTTTACAGCAAATTCAACAGTCCCATGAAATATCTTCCAAATTCATGTATCTAATGAAGAGGATTCTGGCCTTTAAAAGCTGATCTATAATAATTAGCCTTACAAATCTCACAAAACTTTGTGGTTATCATTTGCTTAGCCATCAGTGATCATGGCTAGAATGCCACATTTCCATGGCTTCTGACATAATAGAGCCATTTGGCCCATCTAAGTTGCCAAGTGTTGAGTAGCAAAAGCCAAGCCCTATAAAGCATGCATGAACCAGCCTTTGCTTTATAGGAAATAAGTTTTAGATTGAAGTAATTCTTTCCAAGCATAACGTTTTTGCTATTTTATAGCTTTTTCTCATTCTAACAATGTGTCTGATTTTCTATTTTATCCTGTCGTATTTTAGCAAATTATTTTATGGGCTCTCTGGCTTTTAGAATTTCTGTTTTCAGTCTAAGCAATATACCTATTTATAATATTTAATGACAATATTTTTTTCAAAGTAGTCAGACATTGTGTTGCTTAAGAGCATTTGCTTGCCAATGACCTTGCTCATTTGTTTTCCTTGTTCTTTTCCTTCCTCTTGTTACACATAGCATGAAGCCAGTGTGCCTAATTTCATATTAGAGGAATATTAGAGGGCATATCATTCATCTCCCTCTTTAGAAGCAGGTTACCACAACTAGTCTCAGTCATTCTGGCTGTGAAAGATAGGTCCAAGTTAGAGGCTGAAGCAAGTTGCTGCTGCGTTGCTGCTCAACCTGAAGTGGTTCGGGAATAATGAGAGGCACAAGCAAGCAAGTGACAATAGCTCTTTAATATACAGTGAGACTTCAGCAAAAACTCAGAGGCTGCAGCCCTCCTTATATACAATCCAGGAGGGACTGTCAGCCAATCAGAAACATAGGCAGGTGTGAAACTCCCGCTTAAAAGTATCAATACATAACACCCCTCCCTTCCCAGAAAGCACTAATATTCAGAAATTTACATATGTACACACAAAATCTCGCAGGTGCCTAGGACGAGTTCTCGCCCTAGTTGACCTGCGCAGTTCAGTGTCTGGTGGGGCGTCGAGCTGGTCGGAGGGACTCTCCGTCTCTCCCGGCTCCGCCAATGGAACCTCCTGGATTTTGTCCGGGGCGTGGTTATCCCCGGCTGGGAGTGGCGACTCGCTGGGGCAGCGCTGGAACCAGGGCTTGTCAGCTAAGTATTCTCGCGAACCCGGGCTTGAGTTAGCTGTTTTGGGAAAGTTGTTATAGTTAGGTTCGGAGATGTCTAAATTGATGTTTGCCTCGTCGACCACCCTTTTTCTAAGTTGGTCTATGTGGCGCTTCCAGAGTCTGTCCATCCCTACGTCTACCGTATACGATTTTGGGCCTGTTATACCCACTATGGTTCCCGCAACCCATAGAGGTCCGCTGGCATAATTGCGAGTGAACACCGGGGACCCAACCTGAAACTGTCTTAGGCCACACGTTTCTCCCTTGAAGTTTTCGTGCGAGTAGTTAGGGTGAAGCCTGTCTAACACGCACCGGAGCTTCCTGCCCATGAGGAGCTCTGCTGGGCTTCTCCCTGTTGCTGTGCATGGTGTGGCATGCTGGACTGCTAGGAATTGGTCTATCCTGGCCTGCCAGTCCCCGTTGTCTAATCTGGACAGTGCTTCTTTGGCTGTCCTAACAAAACGTTCAGCCAATCCATTTGAAGCCGGGTGGAATGGAGCTGATAGGGCATGGCGGATGCCCAGTCCGGCCAAGTAGCCTTCAAAAAGAGTTGCCGTAAATTGAGGGCCGTTATCAGATACCAGGGTATCCGGCAGGCCGTGGGTGGCAAACAACTTCCTTAGGACCCTGATAACTGCCTCGGCCGTTGTTGATGGCATTAAGATGATTTCGAGCCACTTTGAGTAGGCATCAACAACTATTAAAAACGTTTGCCCGTGGAAAGGGCCAGCAAAATCAATGTGGATCCTCCCCCATGGGCCTTTTGGTTTCTCCCACTCTCGGATGGGCGCTACTGGGGGATCGGGACGAGACTCCTGGCAGGGTCTGCACTTCCCCACCCTCTCGGAAATGACTTGGTCCATGTTGGGCCACCAGACATAACTGCGGGCTAAGCATTTCATCCTAACAATGCCCGGATGCCCTTCGTGCAGCAACTCTAAAACTCTATTCCGTAGCTTCGTTGGAATTACCACCCTGTCACCCCACAGCAAGCAACCCCCTTGCATAAACAGTTCGTTGTGTTTGTTGGCATAATCTTGGTACTCCCCTCCGTCCACCTTGACCGGCCACCCCTTCAGTACCCAACCCATAACAGTTCGGATGATTGGGTCTCTAGCCGAGGCTTTCGCCACCTTGCAAGAGGAGATAGGGCCCAAAGTCAAAGTGTCCAACAAAAGAACGGAGGCTTCCGGCATTGGGTTGTCAAGTAGGTCGGGAAGGGGGCAGCGGCTAAGGGCATCCGCATGACCCAGGGTTCGGCCAGGTCGATGGACGAGCTGATACGAGTAGGCCGACAGAAAAATGGCCCATCTGGTCAAACGAGGGGAAAGGGCAGCGGGGGTTGGCCTATCACCCGCCAAAAGTCCTAGCAAGGGTCTATGATCAGTCACAAGTTCGAATTTTCGGCGATAGAGGTATTCGTGGAACTTTTTAACCCCCGCAATCGCAGCCAGAGCCTCTCTGTCCAACTGACTATAGTTCCGCTCTGCGCTGGACAGGGTGCGAGAGTAAAACGCAATGGGCGCCTCTAGGCCGTTCATCAGTCTATGGCCTAGGACGGCACCAACTCCTACGGGGGAGGCGTCCCAAACTAAGACAAGCGGCAGCTCTGTATTGTACTGAATCAGGAAGCTGTCCTCAGACAGGAGTCTCTTCACTGCCTCAAAAGCGGCTGCCTGTGGTTTCCCCCAGACCCATGGTACATTCTTCCCTAGAAGCTTGTGTAAGGGATCTGCAACCGTGGCTTTGTCCTTCAGAAACATGGAGTAAAAATTGAGCAGTCCAAGGAAGGCTTGGAGCTCCGCTTTGGATTTGGGGGCAGGTGCGCTCTTAATAACTCTCACCTTGCTTTCGGTAGGGTGAATGCCTGTGCCGTCCACCCTGTACCCCAGAAATTCAACGGAGGGGACAGCAATCATACACTTGTTTTTTTTTAGTTTCAGTCCCGCTTCTCTGAACCTGGACAGGACGTTCCTTACTCTGTCCCCTAGCTGATGTTCGTCCTGGGCGCTGACTAGAACGTCATCGAAATAGGGCACCACTCCTGGGAGTCCTTGCAAAAGGCGCTCCATGGTGCTTTGAAATAGGCCGGGTGCTACGCTCACCCCAAACTGGAGCCTGGTGCATTTAAATGCACCCCTATGAGTTACAATTGTTTGCGCCTCTGCCGTGGCGTCGTCAACTGGTAACTGCTGGTAGGCTTGGGCCAGGTCTAATTTGGCAAAATTTTTCCCAGGCCCCAGGGAGTGTAGTAGATGATGCACGATTGGCACCGGATAGGCGCTCGGCTGCAAAGCCTTGTTGATCGTGCACTTGTAGTTGGCGCAAATTCTTATTGAGCCGTCGGACTTTACTGGGGTCACTATAGGGGTTTCCCACTTGGCATGGTCAACGGGAACCAACACCCCTTGCTTAATCAATTTGTCCAGTTCCGCATCGATCTTCGGTTTCAATGCGAACGGCACTCGTATGGCCTTAAGTCTTACTTGGGCTACGTTGGGGTCTAAGTTTAGTGAAATAGGGGTCCCCACATACTTGCCCAACGTGTCCCCAAAGATGTCCTGGAACTCGGACAGGGGACTGTCTTTCAGAGTTGATTTGGACATCAGGTGGACGCCGGTGAAACCCATGCCAAGGGCTCGGAACCACCCCATGCCCAGAAGGCTAGGGAGCTGCTTTGTGACGATGGTCAGTGGCAGGTCTCTTTCGTAGTCTCCGTAGGTGACTCGGAACGTGCCCACGCCTTCGAGGGGGACTTGGTTCCCCTGGTAGTCTAGGATGCGCAGTCTCTGCTTGGAGAGCTGGTCCTTCCGGAATGACGGCAGGAGGGTCTTTAGGGTCGCCCACGACATTATGGAGAGAGCTGATCCGGTGTCGATCTCCATTGAGCACGGCTTTCCGTTGATCTCGACCACCGTGCTGACTTTGTCCTCAATCGCCGTGTTGGCCTGGTCGATATGTATGCTGCGGCCATCTCGCGGTTCAAATTCGCGCCATTTTTTCGCGCTGCCTTCTCTCGTTGGCTGCTTCTGGCGCGCTGATTCCGGTTGGCTGCGGCGCTCACGTGGTTGGTGTTTTCTGGGCAGAATGGCTCTACAGACTCGCGCCAAGTGCCCTTTTTTCTCGCAGCGCCTGCAAATAGCCTCTCTGTATTTGCAGGACAGTCTATCATGGTGCCCGCCACAGCTGGGACAGCTTCGCCGGGGGCTGCCAGTGTCTTTTCTCTGGTGCTCCGTTCGGAAGACATCCTCATCCGACTCGGACTCCGAGCTGGATCCGGCGTCTTCTCTGTGCACCGGGGCAGACTTGGGGCTGTCTTTGCTGGTCAGCGGACGCTGCAGCGTTTCTGCGGCTTTTGTGGAGGCTTCATGAGCCCTGGCTTCGTCTAGGGCTCCAGCAAGCGTCAAATCAGGCTTGGCGAGCAGGCGCCGTTGCAGCCTAATGTCCCGAACACCACAGATAAGTTGCTCTAGCAACGCATCGTCCAAGTCTCTATAGTCGCAATGGGTTGCGGCTTTTCTCAGGCTATCCATGTACGCGCTGACCGGCTCTCCCTCACGTTGAACGCGCTGTCTGAGTTGGTATCGTTGCACGAACTTGGAGGGGACGGGAGCGTAGTGAGCCCGGAGAGTTGCCATCAGGGTGTCCCAGGAGACGGTTTGAACCGGCGTTGGCTCACACAGTGACTCGGCCATCTCGAACACGTCCGTCCGCAGTGGCTTAGGAAGAGGGCTCTCTTTCGATTAGCAGAGAGGCCCTGCATGTCGCTGGCTTCAAGCGAGCATTCAAACCTTGTTAGGTACGAGACCCATTTTTCGTGGGTCGGATCAAAAGGCTTGGGCGGAACGTAGGCAGACATGTTTGGTATGCCTCCTATGGTTCGCCTCGTCGCCTAGCTGAAGCTCGTGGTCTCACTGGTTGGCTTCTTGTAGCCTCTATCTCATCCTCGTCGCCAATGAAGTGGTTCGGGAATAATGAGACACACAAGCAAGCAAGTGACAACAGCTCTTTAATATACAGTGAGACTTCAGCAAAAACTCAGAGGCTGCAGCCCTCCTTATATACAATCCAGGAGGGACTGTCAGCCAATCAGAAACGTAGGCAGGTTTGAAACTCCCGCTTAAAAGTATCAATACATAACACAACCTGTGGGATTTAGCTGGTGGCTCGTTCTATTTGGATTTTGGATTTATACCAGCATTGAAAACAAACCAATTGAAAGCAATGTATAGGTAAAGGGACTGATGTACAAAGGGAGAAAGAGCAAGGAAATGGATTGCCATAATTCCATCAGAATCAAAGAAGCAATGGAGAATGAGTTATACTAACTAGGCAGAGTGCAGAGAAGAGCAATTCTCTGCACTCTGCCTAGGGGACTGGATTAGGGGACTGGAGGCTAAAACATATAAAGAACAGTTGCTGGAATTTGGTATATATTTTGTTTAATGAATAGAAGGACTCGGGGTGACATGATAGCTGTGTTCCAATACCTCAGGGCTGCCACAAAGAAGAGAGAGTCAAGCTATTCTTCAAAGCATCTGAGGGCAGGACAAGAAGCAATGGGTGGAAATTAATCAAGGAGAGAAGCAACTTAGAACTAAGGAGAAATTTCCTGACAATTAGAACAATTAATCAGTGGAACAACTTGCCTCCAGAAGTTGTGAATGCTCCAACACTGGAAGTTTTTAAGAAGATATTGGATAAACATTTGTCTGAAATGGCTTCCTGCCAAAGCAGTGGGTTAGACTTGAAGACCTCCAATGATCCTTCCAACTCTGTTATTCTATTTGTGATTTGTGATTCTATTTGAATAGGCCCATGAAGATGATATAGACCAGTAATAAAATAAAACTGTTTCTCATAAAGAATATTTTATTGTGTGCTGTTTCTACAATAGCTGGCAGATGCTACTTAAACTAGTAAATAGGTTTTAACATATTTCTTAACAGTTTTCGTCATACACACATTTTTGGGAGTATTCTTCTACAACTGCATTTGGAGAATTCCCAAACAACCTATTCATGTCCACTTTGGAGATATGTGAAACAAAAGGAGCATTGGGGTATGCTTCTTGTATTAGTTTGGAAATGAAAATTACATATACTTTATATTAAATAAGCAGGGCAATTAATAAAGAAAACCTGGTACTTTATAATGAATGAATACAGTATGGAATGAATACAGTATGGAATAAGTACAGAATCAGTATGGAATGAGTACCGAATCAATAACTGAGAACTTGGTCTTCTGGGAAACAGCAGGCCAGTTATGTACAATCAAGGTGCTTAGAGAAAAGAAGCTGAAGAAGAGAGCTGAGAGCTGAAGAAGCTTCTTTGATAAGAAGCAAAACGTCTTCAAAGAAAAACCAGGAAAAAGCACCTTTGGGACAACCATGACTGTGCTGGGTTTCAAATTTTTTTACTACTGGTTCTGTGGGTGTGGCTTGGTGGGCATGGCATGGCTTGGTGGGCATGGCTTGGTGGGCATGGCAGGGGAAGGATATTGTAAAATCTCCATTCCGTCCCCCCTCCAGGGGAAGAATACTATAAAATCTCCATTCCGTCCCCACTCCAGGGGAAGATTACTGCAAAATCCCCATTTCCTCCCCATCAGCTGGGACTCAGGAGGCAGAGAATAGATGGGGGCGGGGCCAGTCAGAATTTTTACTACCGATTCTCCAAACTACACAAAATTTCTGCTACCGGTTCTCCAGAACTGGTCAGAACCTGCTGAAACACACCTCTGAACCATGACCTGGATGACTGAGAATCTCCATAGACATTTAGAGAAAAGAAGTTATTTCTTATTCCTGCTTCATCTGCTGAGTTACCACCATGGTTGTTTAGGAAACAGATCTCCTTGGTTTAATTCAATATTCCAAGTCCAAATTCCTATTAAGATATGACTGTCAAATTTACATTATTAGATTATGTTAAATATAAAATGCAAGGGCTATTCTTGGAGGATTAATACATAAAACCCAACAAATAAATAACTGCTTGGCATAATTATGCAGCAGATGGGACAATTCAAAGTCAGCCAGAAAGTTAAAGTGACATGGAACCTTTGAAGTTCAATGAGTTTTGTTAGCCGCCCAGGAGAAACTAGCAATCATTGGGAGACAAGCAAGAATGGATAAGAAAGGGAAAAAATCAGGCAATCTTTATGTGGAATAGTTTTTGCAAAGTCACTCTTGGAAACTTAATATGGATTTTTGGAAAACCGCCCCACTAATTACTAATAAAAATTCATTTTTGAGGGTATAATTCTTGAGCTCCTATAATTTAGAATGGACAAAAACACACTTCTGAGAGATTTTCTTCTTGGGTACTCCTTGGGAGCATAAAAAGGAAACAGTGTCAAGTTGTCATGAGACAGAAAACAGAGTAAGCATTATTTGCCCTTTCACCTAGCAGTTTGTAAACAGAGATTAAATTAGCAGTCTGTTGTCTACACCTATGAGCAGTGTTTTAAGACATAAATTATCTTGAGAAATCTTGTGTGTTTAGGAGGAGATGAAAACATATTTTGAAACCATTTGCAATAAAGGAAGCATGTTTTTACTTTACAAAAAAACGACCTAAGGAAAACAAGACACTTAAAAAAAAAAAAATTGCATTTGTGGCCAGATTTTTAATTGGTTTTTCAGATTCAATCTGCTTCCTGTATATATTTTTTTGGAGGAAGGGGGAAATAAACTAGTTTTGAGAATTACTTTCTCAAAGTAATTTCTAAATTTCCAAATTTCTAGCTATTCTTCTGTTTTTCAGGTAATTTAGGTCAGATATTCAAAATAAGTACAAAGTTTATAATTGCAGGGTGTAAGAAGATAGTAGGATACGGTGGGGGGGCATTCTGATGATAAATCTGGAAGTGGCTGAATCTTGAATTTATAAATCCTAAAGTTTATAAATATATAATCAAAATAATATACATTTACACATACATATACACTTACACATGTGCATGTGTGCATGTACACACACACACACACACACACACACACACACACACATCTATAACCACAGGTAGGCAGCTGCTGCATAACACACCAGACTTAACAATTGTTGATAAGAAAGACAAAAAAATCTGGGTAGTGGATGTGGCAATACCTGGAGGGAGCAGAATAGAATAGAAGAAACTTGAAAAAATATCAAATGAGGGGTCCTTGCTCTCTGAGTTGTTTTCTTGCAGACATTTCATTACCCAAGCTAAGTAACATTATTGCTGGTAGAAAACAAACTACAAAGACCTGCAAATAGAAAGAGAACAACTATGACCAAAGAAGGCAAAGGCAGGACCAAGAATAATAGGTGCCTTGGGTGGAATCCCAAAACACCATTGGCATTGACAAATTCACCATCAGTCAATTGCAAAAAGCAGCTTTATTTGTAATGGCTTACATCCTGCAAAAGTATCTCTGATACCATTAAACATCAACATCCTTGGGAAATACTTGATAGGTAGACAAAAATGTCAAATCCATTCTGAACATCTGGCTGACTGTGTGATGAAGCATTATATAAATATAATAAAAGAGAAATACAGGGGTATAATTAGAATCTGGACATATAAATATCATACAACACATGCATACATGGTTACACTTGGAGCATATAAAATAGGGAAGGTTTATACCTATTGGCACTGAGATACAGTTTATTAAAGTTCATAGAAGTTATAATTCTTGTTAACCTGGCTAATGGCAAAGGGCTGTGAAAATGGTGGTCCCCAAATATGTGCAATTTAGGATATATAGTTATCAAAAGAGATGTTTACCTTTGGATTGGGATGTAGGAACAATCAGAAATTGGAGAAACTTATAGAGAGACAAAGCAGTGTTAATCATAGAAGTATCAATTGTAAGGGATGGTACTCCCTGCATTTTAAAAGAATACAAACTAAACGCCTACTAGTGCTACTTCCTTGTCATAAGCACCAAAGCACTTCCATTGTGAAAAGATGAACCAGTGACATCACTGTTTTCCAGGGGATGCCAAGTTGGGGGCTCTTTCCATGTCCCGATTAATGAGCCCACCAAAGTGGTACTTATTTATCTATTTGTGGTCACCCACTTTCAAACTTCTGGGTCAGCAGGAGCTGGAGTGTGACAGGAACTCATCCCATCCCACAGCAACAGATTTCCAATGCAAACCTGCTGATTGTCAGTCCAGCATTCTAAGCTCCAACTAAATGTCTGACAGTTGGTTATCTAGTCTCCGTTAAAACATATCCAAAAAGGGAGAGACCCTTTAACTTTCTTGGCAAATTCATTCTATTGCCATCATTAATTTCTTTTTTCTTTTTCTTTTTTTTTTGCTTGGGTAACTTTTTCTAACCTTAAATTAGAATTTACCTTCCTGTGGTTTAACTCATTATTCCACATCTTACGCTATGCAGTGACAGAAAATAAGCTTTAAATGTTCAGGTCAAGGTATTGAATTTTGGGTATTTGAAGAGTTATTATTTTCCCATTGATCCTGGTTTCCTGGTTTCTTCAATTTCTGTTCATAGTACTTAATGTCTAGCCCTGTGATCATTCTCACTGTCCTTTTTTGAGTTTGTTCAGTCTGTTTTTGATTTTTCTGCCCAATTTTCTGTCATAGCAGTTTTCATCAGTATTTCCTCTATTACTATACTTCATCCATGTTATTAATGAAAACTACAATGGTCAGGAGTGAATCTTATGATATCCCATTTAACACATCCTTTCAGTTTAATAAGGAATTACTAGGGAACTCTTTTTAGTACAACTTTGAGCTAGCTCTTTATCCACCTCAATGTCACACCTCCATCTTATGTTTAACTAGTTTAGTAAGCCATGAGATACTTTGTCAAATGCTTTGCTGAAATCAAGATATATGACATTTACGTAATTTTCACAATCTTGCAAGGAAATTATTCAGTAAATTTAGTTTAACAAGACAACTTCCTGCTCACTTTTGTTAATATTCACATTGTTTCATAGTGCTTTCCAGATATGGTTATTCAGCCTTTTACAGGTATTAATATCAGACTGAAATGTCAATAGCAACTTCTTTTTCCATCTTTTTGAAGATGGTAATAGTTTTTATCCTCCTTGATTTTCCTTTTCTCAGTTTTCCATGATCGATCAAGGTAATGCATAAATATTTGGTCAAATTATCAGAAGATTCATTTTACAGATCACTGAAATAGATATTTCTTGATCATGTTTCAATCTGAAGCTTCTTCCTGCTACTCACAATTGCCTAGTGAAGCACATTCACCACTGTTCAGAGGCCAAGCTTTTTGGAACATATATAAATAACTCTTCTTCTTGTTCTTAGCATCCTTGTTCTATTGCATATTTTTCTTTGATTTTTCTGATCCCATATTTACACACATAAGTACATATAAGTACAGATATGTACTCTTCCTTGGTGACCTGGCCAGATGTCATATATGTATTTTTGCTTGCTGACAGCCCTGTTGCACTCCTTGTATGCATATTTTGTTCATTTCAGACAGACCCTGAAATTTTTGTGCAGGCACCCTTGCTACTTTTGTTCTCCTTCATTTTTTTTCTTCATTGGAACTCTTTGTAGTTGTGCTTTCAGTATCTTGTTTTTAAGGAACACATCTATGTTATGGTCCTTCTTTTGTACTGGATCCTACTTAACACTGCTACGAGCTCATTAAATCCCACATTTTCGAAGTACACAACAATTACCGTAGTTTTTCTTTAAATTTTAGAATGATAGCATTACAGTATATGTTCTGTCTCACCCAGTGTTCCTACAACGTGTTCATTTCCTTGCCTAAGTCTTCTATGGCAAACATCTCAGTTTAAAATGTGTCCATTTCTTGATAGCACTGCTTGGGAATTATTAAAACAAATTTACAGCTACCAGATCAGGTGTGCATAAATTTGAATGACCTCTAAATGCAGTAAAGATAAAGGCAATTGCTACCATCAAACAGTCATCCAGATGTTTGCAATCTAAATCAGGTAGACCTAACAAACTACTAATATTTTATTATTCTATGCTCTTTCTAACTGTTTAATTATTCATTTATAAAGATGGGAAAAAGAGTATAGAAATGAGAAGGAGAATGTGAAATATTGATTGAAAAAAATATCTTTTTATTCTTTTCAAAAAAAGGAAAATATATTTCTTGACTAGTATAGTTAATGATTAAAATGCAGCATTGTGAGCAGAATTGCTGGAGTTGGGAACCAATATATTATGAGAAAAGTTATTGATAGAACTCAGTAAAAACTTATATATTGTATAATTATCAGATTCTACAAAAAAAGAAAAGATATTATAACATATTGGGAGCTATTCTCTCATCTTCTAAACACTCGACTACTATATTTTCTTCTATAGCTTTGGTTTTATTTAATTTTCTTTATGGTCACCTGTACATTTATATTAAAGCCTGTCTCAAAAGCACAATTTATAACACATAAGGGGTTTCATAAGGTACAAAAATTAGCTCTAGAGTGTGCACAGTTTGTACTCTAAAGACCTTTCTGCAAAAAGTTTCCCTTACTTATAAGTTAGAAAGAAATATAAGGAAACTCACCCACATATCTAAGTGTATATATATTAATTTAAATGCAAATGCCACAAAGTTACTCCTTTATTTGTTGCCTTCATTACAGAAGCTTTTGGCAGCCTTGAACATCATACTGAGTTCAATTGCACAAGGTTCTCTATAAAAACTGAAAAAATTACAGTCTTTTTCTCTTAATTCTTGGAAAGGGCCAGACAGGAAACAAAGGCAAATGGAAATTAAAACAAAA
This sequence comes from Arizona elegans, assembly GCA_022577455.1. NCBI lineage: Eukaryota > Metazoa > Chordata > Lepidosauria > Squamata > Colubridae > Arizona > Arizona elegans. The sequence continues at coordinate 55,952,791 of JAKOOJ010000008.1, forward strand.
TCACCCTGTTTGCATTTATTACTTAGACCTCTGGCCTGCTGTGTTCCCAGCAAATATATTAGAAGGATCATAGCTCAAAGGTTGAACACAGAAGGTCCAGGTTCAATCCCTTGCACCTTGAGTTAAAACAGGATCAGATGTCAACACTGATGAAAAATATCTCTGCTTAAGATCTTGGAGGATCATTTCTGAATCCAACAGGGAATGGTCTTGCTGTGTATAGCAAGCAATACAAGCATTATCAGCCAGTTTTAAAACCATGAAGAATGTGTCTCAGTAGTCCACCAATAACTGCAATTTCTACATAGGATTGAAACTGTCCTGAAAACAACACCATCTCTTATATCCATAAATAATTCTGAGTCCTGGAAGACCACCAAACTGTATATGTGCTTCTTTAAGGAGAGTGCAGTAACAAATAACTTTGCCTTAACACTTTCCTATAGCACTTTCATCTGATCTGATTTAAAATTTAGTTTGTCCACATCTATTCCCAAATTACTTGATACAGGTAAGCAAAGTATATGTGGACTTACGACCACAATCGGGAACCAAAATTTCTGTTGTTAAGTGAGACAGTTGTTAAGTGAGTTTTGCCCCATTTTACAACATTTCATGCCACAGTTGTTAAGTGAATCATTGTGGTTGATAAGTTAGTAATGTGGTTGTTAAATGAATCTGGCTTCCCCATTGACTTTGCTTGTCAGAAGGTCACTGTCAAACCTGAATCTGACCTGGCTGCAGCCGTTTCCTTTTATTGGGGGGGCGGGGTTTCCTATGGGGGTTTCTCTCCACATGGCTTCAGACACAGCTTGGAGCTGAAGGGAGTAGAGGTAGATGTGGTTTTGCAGTCAAAACAACATAGCTTTCTGATGAGTCAAGGACATTCCAACAGCTGGTTGGCCAGAGGAAGAGGAGAGACTGTACTGTTCCCAGGCACCTAGCTCCACTGGGAACAGGCAGTTAAACTCTAGCAAACAGGTTTTCATACAGAGCAAGTTTATTTTTGGATATCCTCAAACAAAGACTTACAGTCAAGGTGAGATTCATCTGTATATTCATAATCTTATGAATATATTATGAATTAATTCATAATTCATAGTCTCATTTCCTAGTGTAAAAGGATAGTAGATCTATCCCCCTGTTCAGAAACCATATTTCCCTCTCCGTGGCAATTCATAATGGCTGGGGCTTTGTTCTACACCCAGGCAGAGAGCCGCAATGGCCAATCAGACACACAGATGTGGTCACATGTCATGGACTACATTTCCCAGTGATCACATGACATAAAGACTACATTTCCCAGAGATCAATCTCTTAAGGAGATATGTTCACAATCTAAACTAAACATCCCTCTAGTCAGCACACTCCCCACCTGGAATTATAAAATTGCACTACCTAACAAATTAATTGATTTAAACAAAGGCATAGCACAAAACAATATAAACTTAACTATCTAATTGACTAAGCAAAGTTATAGCATCAAACAATACAAATGTAACTATTTAATTGACTAAAGTAAGTAACCAGGCAACCACCTAGTAATCAGATTGGACGATGTGATTTATTGTTTTGAGAAAACAGAAAACTTTTACTTTTTAATGTGGTAGAAAGTGCAGAAACATTTAGAGTTGGCTTTCCATCAGTTGTGTCAAGATACTATCTCCTAATAAAGCTGTTCTTTGAGGAATCAACCTGCCTCGGAGTTCTGTCTACAATGGGTGTATTACTAGGAACATTGACAGTCACAAAAGGGGATCAAATGACTCCAGGACATAGCAAAGGTCGCAAATATGTACCAGTTGCCAAGTGTCTGAATTTTGATCAGATGATCATGGGGGTGCTGCAATGGTCATAAATGTGAAAAATGGTCATAAGTCACATTTCCAGTCACATTTGTAACTTTGAACGGTCACTAAATGAATGGTTGTAAGTCAAGGACTGCCTGTACTTCATATGCACATGATACTTTAGGACAGATCTCCAGATAACAACACACACACACACACACAAAAACAAAAAAAAAAAAACAAGGCTCCTTTGATGTCTATGTCCATGGACTGGAATTTAATAAGGACAAATTTCTCCAAAAAACTCTGCAGGAACCACTACTACAGAGTGCCATCTCAAACCTATTCCACTGGGAAACCTGGCAGTTTTACATGGTTAATAGTGCAAGAAAACAGAATCAGACTTACCCATCAATTTATATTATACATCAGGTGAAACTCAAGGCGCAGGGGCCAGATTCATCCCGCAAGGTGCTTAGATCTGATCTGCAGTGCTGTCCTGGAAACAGTGAAGACTGGCCCATGGTGCCTCTGAAAATGGAGTTCGGGAGGGTTTTCACTGGCAGAGGGTTGCAGGAGGCTGTCGAAGATGAAAACTGAGCTTGGAAGCCCATTTTCACTGGCAGAGTGCTCAGGCCATCACCTGCGCCCCTGACATGAGTGATGTCGAGCTGGTCACACTCACCCTGACCATGTCCCCCACGTCCTATCCAAGCTCAAACACAAGGCTGATGTAGCCCTCAATGAAATTGAGTTTGACACTCCTGTTATACATCATTCAGACTGAACTGCATCCAAAAAATGAGCGTCATTTAAACTATTGTGGTTTCACCCAGCATCATATGCAATAATAGAGTGATAATTAACTGAGAATCAAGTATGTTTAAATTTGTTTTTCTAACAAAAATTTAAATACTAGAATCATGGAATGAAAGCAGTGTTAGCAAGGAGTACCTATATACAGTGATTTAAATCTCCAGACCAAATGAATTGTACTTTTGGCACTGAAGGAACTTACTGATGGTCTGGCTGAAACTTCATTATCTTTGAGGAATCAAAGACAGCTAGAGAATGCAATTGTTGGCGCTAATTTCAGAAAGGGAGAAAAACAGGATCAGGAAACAAGAGGTCAGTCAGTCTGGTACTGACCTCTGGAAGGATTTCATACTTAACCACTTAAGAGCCTTGATAGTACATGGTCTAAGCACCCTGTTATTAACACAGCTGCCTGCAATTACTGCTGGTTCGAATCTCTCCAAGGCTCAAGGTTGACTCAGCCTTTCTAAGGTAGGTGAAATGAGAACCCAGTTTGTGGGGGCAATAAGATGACTTTGTATAAATATACAAAAGTATGAAGGCTATTGCTTAATGCATTGTAAGCCGCCCTGAGTCTCCGGAGAAGGGCGGCATATAAATCAAATTAAAAAAAAAACCCCCCACAAAAGTCTGATCTGTGAGAACCTTGAAAATAATGTACTATTTGCTAGAAATCAAATATGATATGTCAAGAACATTATTATTAATTATAATTAACATATTAGTTTGTAAAATAATAAAGGTATCATACCAATAAATAAGTAAAATTGTTCAATTAATTAATTAACAAGTCTTATTTCCTTCTCTTTCTCTTGGATCACGGCATTTTCTTAGAATTTTATGAAATTGCACATTGATTTCAGCAAAACAGTTAATAATATTACCTGAATATTGTGTGATTAGCCAGCTAGTTAATTATAACTTGGATGCAATCATAGTTAATTCCATACTCAATGATCTTAAATATCATCTTCAAAAGTGCCCATTTATCAAACTTGAAAGGGGCACTAAGTGCCACAAGTTGCAATCCTGAGTCTTGCATTTTTCAGTATTTTTATTAAATGATTTGGATGAAGAGGTGGCGGGTATGCTTGCAATATTTTCAGGTGGCACAAAATTGGTTGCTAATAATCTAGGATATAAAAATAAAATTCAAAAGAGTTTTGAAATTTTAGGGAAAATGGTGAAAATTAGTAGAAAGAAATGTAATAGAGCAAATGCAAAGTTCCTCAAGTATGAAACAAAAATTATATGCACAGATTGGCTTGTGGAAAAAAAGTCTTTGAATAGCAGTTCATTATTAACTAAATAAGAGTCAGCAGTGTGGTGGGACTGCAAAAATGGTAATGTGAGTGTAAAGTATAAGAATTTGTTGGCTCACAGGTTGTCATTAATAAGTGTTTTTTAAGCAGCAATCCTCCACAAACATTAATCAAGTTACACATAATCACCTTTTCTTCATTCTATTATTACTGCATTTTTATTTAGTTTTAGCATGTTTAGAGAATGCAGAATTGAGTATTGAACATCTTCTTGTGATTTAAAATTATTATTTATGGAATCTCAGAATTGAAGGAAGTCTTGTATATTATTAAGTCAGTTCTTCATTATACAGGGAATCTCAAGCTAATGTAACAACAGTTTTCTGGCATATCTTTTTTAGTTGCCCTGCATGGCTGCAGTTCTGTTGGTGTGAGTCAGCAAATGGAGTGAAAAATGGAGAAATGAAGCTCAGTTCTGGCCTTGAAGGGCAGTTTTGCTGTTGATAAGATTGATGAGTTGATTTGGCTGTTAACCTTGGCTGGTCTGGAGAAATGCAGAGACACCAGTGTCATTGGTCCAGCCTGTTGTTCAGGATCAGAATCCTAGCAGGAGATCTACTCCTCATTTCCTGGTGGCTATGTGGTCAGTCGGGCTAAAAATTAGAGATTTTCACTGTGTGAAATGGAATAGCTAGAGAAAAAAATGGAGAATAAAGTTATGTGAATGTGCAAAGCAGTTGATGATTCTTCATGGAGAAGGAACAGGAAACAGGTAGTTTCCGTCTAAGAACCACATAGATAATACCTTCACCTAAGGCCATAAATAGGAAGGAGGGAACTGGATGGCTACAGGCAGCAGCTTCTCTCAAAATCCCAGAGGGGAAGGAGGGCTGTGTTGGTTATTGCTGAAACCCTGGTCTCTGGAGAAGAACTGGGCAGAAGGTCCCGAGAAAAATTCTGCCTCCAGTGGAGAAGCAGTCAGTGTTCAGCCCATTCCTTTCTTTTCAGTGTCTCTCTTGTCAAGTCCAGAATTTAGGGAATAAGTGTCATGGAATTAATGACCGTGCACTGCATTATTGCATGCCACCTCAGCCAAAGGCAATAGGTCTGCCCAATTAGTTTGCTGGTAGTTGACATAACACCTTAAGTATTGTTCTATCATCGAATTAGCCTGTTCCGCTGCCCATTGGTACTCGGATGACAATGAGATGGAGAGAAAAGGGGAGGAAGCAGGAGAGTCAGAGGAGAGTGTCTCTGGGAGGAAATTTAGGAGGAAACCTGACACCACGTAAACAGTGGTACAACCAGTATTGTAAATATATATGACTATATATAGCAAAAAGCATAAAAGCCTCCACTGTTTTGTTGTTCTATGTTGATTGCCACCTCTTGCAAAACAATACACTTCAAAAGGAAGCCCATTATACTGTGACACTAAGATTTCATGATTTTGCTGTACAGAATAAAACATGAAATTTGGAGCACATGGAACCCAGTTTGATTCCTTATTCAATAAAATGAGCCTGCCAAAATCATAGTCCACCTATCGGGGGGCTACCATCTGTCTAATTGCCCTATTTTAAAAATCATGGCTTTAAAAAAAGGCTGCCAGGAAGAGATGGTTTATAGAGCACTTACTGGGCAACTGCATATAAAGCGTGTGCTCTGTGACCTCTGAGACAGAGGCTTCACAAACCTGCTCTAGCTCGTCTTCCTTTTGGTTTTTAAAGGGAGACATTGTCCACTCCTTTCCAGCTGGTATGCAATTGGGTCAACTTCCAATGACAGTTTGGAATGCATTAATATAATACATTAATGACCCTAGTTAATTTCATGTTTGATTAACTCTCAGATTAAGCTGTAAGAGATTTTTTTAAGGAATCATAAGAAACCTATTCTTAATAGATATTAACACCTATCAGTATTTCAAGGACAGGAGAAATGGATGGCCAGCATACTTTTGAAAAGAGATGAAAGGACAATTGATAAATAGCACTATAGATTTTTTTTTTTTTAAATGAGAATTCATTTGCAGGTAGTTTTAAGCAAAGGCTTAGCAGGCATCTGCAATTGTATCCAATGTATCCCACATGGAACAAGAGTTAGATTTGATGATTTTGGATCATTTTTCCTCCCTATTAAATTCTATAATTCTGTAATTTTCTGAGAGGAAATTTGTGACATTATCATTTTATAAATATGTAACGATTCCATTCCGTTTACAATGAGTAAACCAACAAACTATACATTTGCAAAAAATCTTCATTGAAATCATTGGCATAGGCTTTTGAGACTGACGAAAGTGTGACATTATGCTCTAAGATTTGCTCCCTTACACATGTTTATGATAGCAATAGTACTTTGACTTATACACTGTTTCCCAGTGCTTTATAGCACTGTGTAAGCAGTTTTATGAGCATATTGCCTCCAACAATCTGGATTCTCATTTTACCAACCTTGGAAGGATGGAAGGCTGAGTCAATCTTGAGCCAGTCAGAATCAAACTCTTGGCAGTGAACAGTGACTTACCCTGCAATAGTGCATTCTAAACACTGTATCACCATGGCTCACAATGCACCTACAAAAGAGTCAAGGCTTGCATTATGACACTATGGCAGTGATTTTGTTATTCTGACTCCTCCCAAGAAATCCCACTCATTGAAATCTTTCTTTTGTATAGTAATTTTATTAAAGATTACAGTTACCACAGTAAAAACTATTTCAAATTAAAAAAGAAAAAAATAGAAGGTACAGAAAAAAAAAGAAAGAAAATAGAAAGCAAAATAGAAAAGAAAGAAAATAAGAATTAAAAAAAAGAAAAAAGAGGATATAAAGAAGTGGCTTCCCCTTTATTATTATTATAAACAAATTTTAGACATTTATCACTTTCTCTTAAAACATAACAAATTATTTCTTGCCATATCCCATTTCCTATCTATGAGCAAATTGATACAGCTTCCTCATTTCAGTCTGATGTCAGAAAAAGTCCATTAAAGAGTACCAGAGATAAAAACATATCTATCTTAACCTTGATCCAATAAGACAACTTTATATTTCTCCTTTTACTTCTTGATCTTTAGCTGCATCAAATTGATATATTCCTTTTTTTCTTTATCCCATCTCAAAAAGTGCTCCAAAACTTTAACAAATCCAATTTTAAAATCAATATAGGAAAATTATTTGGGTCACTCTCTTGGTTTGTTTTTTGTATACCCTTTTAATTATAAAGACATCAACTGGTTTGATTTGTACGTCCGGTGCCACATCTTTTTCCATGTCATTTGTCTAACCCATCATTTTTAAATCCTCTTTCAACCCAGCCTCTATCTTTTGAGGTAGAATTTGTCATCCTTCTATAACATCATTTTAACAGAATGTATAAAGGCAGACACTATTAAAATTAAGTTCTGGGTCCATTTATCAGAAATATTCTTCACTATATTCAAATGTTAAAATATTTTGCTTCATTCTGTAATTGCACGTTGACCTTTAAACATCCTTCTCCTTTAATTGTGATCTTTATTTTTCTCTAATTTCCTTTAGTGTCTAATTTTTATTCATTTCTTTTTTGAAAAATTCAAAACAAAAGCATTTCCCCACTAGAATTATTCATTACAATTTCCATTATTTATTAGGACCCTCAGTCTGTTTGTAACGTTCTAAAATCAAAAATTTAATCACCCTTTTGCTATTTATTCCAATTATTTTAAAGAAAAGTTTTAAAGTTGTAGTTAAGTTCATTCTTTCCTAAGGATTGAAGGAACTCACCCAGTACTATAACACTTCTTGATCCAAAGGTTCATAATAGCTTAAAAGCAGTTAACAATCAATTTACAAAAGTGATTAGAAAAGGAAGTATGCAAACTTAGTATCCTTTCAAAGTCAATGACTACAATTTGAACAAGATGGCTTATTCCCTTGTCTCCAGACTTCTAAGCCTACTAGAGATATAGCTATTTTGTGGCCTAAAAAGTGTCATAAGTAATTTTTTTCAGTGCTGTTATACCTTTGAACAGTATCTAAATGAACTGTTCTAAGTGAAGGACTATTTATAACCGTGATGGCGAACCTATGGCATGTGTGCCACAGGTGGCATGCCTAGCCATATCAGTGAGCACACGAGCTCAGCTCCGGCACCAGCCAGCTGATTTTCGGGCCTTATGGGAAACAGAAGTAGGTTGTTTCCTGCCTCTGGAGGGACTCGGGGGGGGGGAGGGGTTGGAGAAGGCCTTCTGGGGGTGGGGTGGGAGGCCCATTTTTCTCTCTCACCTGGCTCTAGAGCCTTTCTAGGAGTCTGGGGAAGGCAAAAATGGCATTCCCAACCCCCGAGGTCCTCTGGAGGCTGAAAATGGCCCGTTTGCTAACTTCCGGTCCCACCAGAAGTTGGCAAACAGGCTGTTTCTGGACTCTGGAGGGCCTCTGGAGGGGAAGCAAGGCCATTTTCGCCTATCCCAGATTCCTAGAGAGGTTCTGGAGCCAGATGAGAGAGAAAAATGGGCCTACCAGGCCATCGCATGCTAGGAGCAGGGGGAGGGGGGATTGCACGTGCATATGCGGGGGCAGGGCACATAGAATTATGGGTGTGGGCATGTGCTCATCCCCTCCTGACATGCGATCGCAAAAAGGTTAGCCATCACTGATCTATTTTTTTTTTTAATTTGATTTATATGCCGCCCTTCTCCGAAGACTCAGAGCGGCTTACAATGTGCTCAGCAATAGCCTTCATCTTTTTGTATATTTATACAAAGTCAGCTTATTGCCCCCACAACTGGGTCCTCATTTCACCTACCTTAGAAAGGATGGAAGGCTGAGTCAACCTATAATCTGAGAGAAAAATCTTCTAAAAATCAGTGGGACTTCTGAACAGATGTGCCTGGGATTTTGCTGCTGTGTATTGTAGCAAAGGTAGATATGTCAATATGTGGCTGGCTTTTAGGTTGAATAAGGATTTTCTTGTCTATCTATAAATGGAAATGAGCAGCAAACAATGGATATAATGGAAATATATTTTTCCCCAGCACTCTCCACTTGATTATTTCAGTAATAAGTCTGAGGAGTGCATACTTGAAAAGGCATTTAGTTCTTTTTTTATTTAAACAACTGTTTACATTTAAACAATTCACATTTCTATCCTCATCCAACTTTAAATCTGACATTCTGCCAACAAAATCCTTTGAGGCTGTTTATGTTGGGTCAGTTCCTTTCCTGTTATCCATTTTCTTCTCTGCATGTTAGCATTTTAGACAGTGCAGTTTTCTAGCTTTAATTTCCTTTTCCTATCTAATCTAGGCCATTAACTGTCACATATCTCAGTTATTGTACATTCTGTATTTTTTTTTAAAAAAAGAAGTCAGTGGAACTTATTTATATTGTTAAGGCTTCTTAATGCTGGCATTTCCTATTTTAAAAGAAAAGAATTATTTTAAATTACTTTGAATGTGTATTCTTTGTTGAACTTGTATTCTTTGGGTATGCAAATATCATTAATAGAATTGTTGAACATCCAATGTATTTGGCTTGGAGCTGCTGCCACACTCTTCCTCTTGATGTTTGCCAAGATCATCTGGATTCATTCTAAGGAGAGAGAGAGGAGGGGGAGGGTGTTACCTCAATTTGATAAATAAAAAAAAAAGAGAATTCAAGAGGTTATTCACATAAATCTTATCAGTTTTTTTTAATGGAAATTGGCACATAAGCAAGCACTGTTTAAAAGAATCTGTTTGAAAGAGGCCTAAGAGTGGAAGAAATGGCAGAAAATTGTCACACAAAAACACTTCAAATATTTGGTTAAAAAAATCTAGATATTTGTAACATGATGATAATGATGATGATGATTATGATGATAATAAGCCCTTCAATTAAAAAAGAAGAGGAATTCAAAGGATAACTAACTGAGTATATAGAACAGCAGTGAATAAGGTTGGCTGCCTTGAAAGTTGTTCCATAGAAACAGCTAGTACAAATATTAGAAGATGCCAATATCATAGCATCAAATGTAAACACTAGCTCACTGCAAGAAACAAACAAAGTAATGGACAGTATAGCTGCAGTTATAACTGGAATACCTGGGGTACAAAATGAGCAAATAATAAAAAAAAGATGCAAGCAAACTAGAACATGTAAAAAAAAAAGGAAGTTGGATAACAAGAAGATCAAAGAATATCTGATCAAGAAATATCACCTAGAAACAAGGAAGATCAAGGAAGAACTGGAAATAATAAAGTGGCAAATTAAACCTATAGCCAAGGAGATTAGCAATTAGAAGCTCAAATTGCACACTATAAGCAAAAATCTCAAATTTCAGTCAAATCAGAAATATTTCTACCAATACACCAATAGAGAGAGTGTTTTGTCAACACCTGACAAAGGAGAAACAGTGCAGTTCTGGATGTAGCTCTGTAGCTCAAAGAAGATCAACAAGAATGCAATTTGGATAAAGGAGGTAGATAAGAATGAAAATTAAAATGAAATGAAATAACCTGCTATAACAGCAGAAATGATGGAGAAAAGGGCAAGGAAGGTAAAGAACTGCTTAGCACTATATGAACATGAACTGCATAGTTCCTGTTGAAACATTTGATGATCTACACCAGGCCTGTCAAACAGGTGGCCTGTGGATGCCAGCCCGGCTCCGCAAAGGCAAAAAACGTCATGATACGTCACAATACGTCATGTGACGCAATCAAGTTTGACATCTGTGGCCTACACCTACTTGTTGCCAAGCAGTTTAACAGTATACTGCAACAAGGTGAAATTGAAGATTGATTAACATCTGGTAAAATGTGTGTGATAGAACATGGCAAAAGACAGAAAAGACAGAAAAGAGAAGACCAATTGCAATAGGCTATCTGGATGGAATTCTCTGGAGCAGTAATTGAACACTATTGATATTTACAAAATCAGAGTCAATTGCAAAAGGCAGCTTTACTTGCAACAGCTCATGTCCTGTAAAAATACCTTTAATATTACTAAACAACAACTTCTGCCCACCTCTGATCTTTGGGAAGGACTAGATAGGTGACAAAAATGCCATATTCATTCCAAACATCTGGCCGACATGTGACCAACCATAATAATAATGAATACCATCAAGCAACAACATCTACTTACCTGAAATCCTTGGGAAGGACTCAATACATGGATACAAATGTAAATCCAGTTTAATGTCTAGTTAACTGTGCAACCAATTATATTAATAAAGTTTTAAAAGTTTTAGTGGGTTTTTTTAATTTGATTTTTATTAATAATAAAACAATACAAACAAACATAAATACATTAAGACAACATACAAAATGAACAAACATCAATTCAGTCCAATGACTGACTCTTAGAAGTTACTACAATGGTGGGTTATTTTCGTATTTCTCTTATTTTTCTCTATTTGTATCTATATCCACATTCACATATTCAATAAAATAAAATAAAATAAAATAAAAGCTTTAGTGGTTGTTTCAGATAGTTAATTATAATTTACTCCTTGTTTTATTTATTTATTTATTTGATTTGATTTGGTGCTACCTAACTCTAAATGACTCTGGATGGCTGAAAATACACCAAAACTATGTCAATACACCTGATAATAGTTGACAATACACCAATAAAAGTTTCGATATTAACATTTTGGTTTTTTTAAATCTTGTAGTTGACCTTTGTCAAGTTGATGGTATATTCTTCAATAATACTTTACTGTATATTTTGCTCATATTCTTGACTACTGATCACTGATGACTAGGAATTCAAAAGTATTTCATATAAGCATTTAATGGTTCTGAGTTTCTGAAACTGGGTCATTTATGGACTTTTCATAACAAAGACCTGACTACTGCAATCAAGATTGGTAATGGTTGAATATTTCTTTGCCCAGTAAGGGATTAAGCAAAGTCACTGTGAACTAATACAGTTATCTCAATATTTTCAGATGCTCACAACTGGAAAAATTCCTGAAAAGTTATTAAACTAAGTAACTTCTAGAATTCTTCTCCAGCTATAAAAGCATTTGTTGTGTGAGTTTAAGATAGAACTAATGGAGTAGAGATAGCAATATGCTCACTATGCTAGAACAAAAAATATACTATCTACAGCAGGGGTGTCAAACACAGGGCCCAGGGGCCAGATCTGGCCCGCAAGGTGTTTAGATCTGGCCCACAAGGCCATGCTGGAAACAGTGAAGGACTGTCCCACAGTGCCTCTGCCAGTGAAAACAGAGCTGGGGTGGGGGGCTGCTGGCAGAGGACTGCAGGAGGCTATCGCGGCTGAAAACGGAGCTTGGAGCCCATTTTCACTGGCAGATTGCTCGGTCGCCACAGATGCCCCTAAACGAATGACATCAAGCTGGCCATGCCTACCCTGGCTATCCCCCCACCCCCCCGAGGTCAAACACAACCCTGATGAAGCTCTCAATGAAATCGAGTTTGACACACTTGATCTATAGTATCTATTACCTTGGAGTGGAAAGGACTGAAAAGTGCATTCTAATGCATACTGATTACTTCTTGTCACAATTATTTAATAATTTTAGAGTGAAATGTTATCATTCTTCCTAATTAAGACAGACATGGGGATACTAGTTATAACATTTTTTCAAATTTCATTCCAGCATGAAACTATGTGGAAAGGAGAAAACTTAAACCCCAAAGACTGAAATCATAAAAAGTCTAGAACAACTTGTTCTAAACAAGTTATTTATTTATTTCTGGGAAAAAGTGTGGGGACAAAACTTTCTACAGTATTCATCTTTGTGTAGGTGCCCATTTTTTTGGGGGGGGGGACGAAGTATTGAATCCTAGTATGCAGCACAGTTTTATCAGGTGCCGTAAACCAGGGGTGAAATCCAGCAGGTTCTGACAGGTTCTGGAGAACCGGTAGCAGAAATTTTGAGTAGTTCGGAGATCCGGCAAATACTACCTCTGGCTGGCCCCAGAGTGGGTTAGGAATGGGGATTTTGCAGTATTCTTGCCCTGGAGTGGGGTGGGAATGGAGACTTTGCAGTATCCTTCCCCTGCCACATCCACCAAGCCACACCATGCCCACCAAGCCACACCAACCAGTAGTAAAAAAAATGGGATTTCACCACTGACATAAACTCATTCTTTACACACATATACTGCCCATCATTTTGAGGACATTTTTAGTATTTTCCAAATGCAACAAAACACTATTTAGCTGCTTGCAGCAATATTTGTTCCAGAACTTCAACATCTCAAATAAATATGTAATATTGGTTAGGAAATATTTATCTGCCTTGTGGAAAACCCTGAATTAGATAGCATAGCAATAGTTAAACTATTTTGAATATAATACAATTGATCTTCCACCTGAAACTCATACTAAAGATGAACTGATTTTTCACTCAAATTGAAAAGTAATGGAATGCAGTTTGCATACGTGTCTTTCACTTTTAATTTTATCAGAACTTAGTTCAAACTAGAAATATTAAATTTCAATAAAGTCAAAATGGAAAGTTATAGAAAAGAAAGATAATCTGTTCATAAAAAATATGTCACTTCTATGTTAAAAATGCTGAGAAAATATTTAGTGATGATAGCAAATTAATCCACTGTTTATAAACAAAGAAATACATTTTAAAGTAAGGGTATATAATAGAATTCTCTTTTTGTTTCACGTTGTCATTTTGTCACTACAATAAGGCAATTTTATACTGAAGCATTTTACTCTTTTGATATACAAGTGACTTGTCCTGAAATCCAAGAACAAGAATGCATCTAAAGATTAAAATTTTATAGTGTGGCTTGTTCCAGGTTGCAGCCTAATAAACAGATGCAATGACGCCAAATACAGTCTTGTATTATTTCCAAGATTTGCAATTTTTTTTAATTAAAAATGTTTCAACTAAAAAAAAATTCTAACTATTCCAAAATTGATTTGAAGTGACTAGAACTGTTCCAGAGCTGTTTGAGCTTGCAATAATTCTAGAATAGAGGTGGAACAGTCCATTACAGCTAGAAACAGGGCATCTGGGACTCAATATGTTTTCAGTTTGAAAAGTTTTGTACATCCTCGGTAATCCCTCTAACACAATGAAATGGCTGGTACTAAACATGAATTTTAAAAAGAGTTAAACAATTCAGTAACGAAACCCATATATAATAATCCTTTATAAAAGAACTCTATGTTGAAACCAAACATAATTCCTATATTTTATATCATATGTGATTGAAGAATTAACGGCCAAAATAAAATTAATAAATCTTGGATAGTATTCTGTCCACTGTTATTTCATACAACATATTAAATAACATGTGTATGTAATATATAACCTATATATAACCATTATTTCATTTCTATTCAATCATTTTCAGAAGGTGCCTGGATAAGTCCCTGAATTTTCCTTGGCAAGGCCATTGTTTCCATCCTGGGGTTGAGAGAACATGACTGGCTAAAGGTCACTCAGCTGGCTTTGTGCCTGAGATGGGACTAAAACTCATGGCCTCCGGTTTCTAGTCTGATGCCTTGACCACTATACCAAACTAACTTTCCATATAAACATTTTTTTCCATAAAATAATTATAACATGCAGTTACAGATCTTCATTATCTCACAGCCGGTCCCATCTCTGTCTAAGTTAAACCAAATATTTATACTGCAAGACAATTCAGTACTGTTCCATGTCAACTTAAATGAAACATTTAGACTGCCTGGGTGCAAACCGAGCTGTACAATTACTCAAGGAAAAAGTTGGTTTCAACACTCGTTATCATGCAACAATAATGGCATGTGTAGATAAATGTCTTTATTCTTCACGCATCTCCATATGTTATATAAAAAATCTTTAATTAAAAGGCTATTCACCGAATAGGAAATATATAGAATACCCAGCAGAAGATTTCATTGAATTTCTGTCAGTTCTAGTATTGCAGTTTAAATGCATTCTTATTTTGATAAACTGTGTCATACTTGATGTGCCTATGGCATTCATTGAACTTTGGATTAGATTCAACCATTTACTTGCTATGGTGTAAAGAATAAAATAGAAGAGAGGAGAGGAATGGGGAAGAAACTATTGATTACAAAGGAAGAGTTTATATTATTCTGAGTTAAGGTGTAATGAAAAATATAACAAATGTAGCAACTAACTATACTAGTGAATGGAGTCTGAATATTAAGCTATACTAGACACAAGAATATTATGTCTGTTTCTTATAGCTATATTCCCTCCAGGCAAGAACATTGTCTTTCTGAACCTGAAGCTATTGTTTCACATGATACTTTCAATCTTATTAACCTTTCAGTAACAATTGAATCATCTTCATTGAAATGCTGTTGTCCTGCGAATTGTGGGTATATGTGTCTGATGCTTCATGATGATTGTTTTAGTTCTTCAGTCACCTTGGTTCATTCACATAATTGTAAAGTGAACTCATATGATGTCATCTTATATTATAGTGTGTTATTCTCTGATTCTTTCATTTTTTGCTAGACACTTTTTTTATTATGCTGCCCTTCTAAAAAAAATAATAATAATCTAACAATCCCATTTTCTTCCAAATCTCTACATTCTCAGATATGTTGAATTCTATTCCAAAGTTTGCAGAGTTTTGCCTCTGTAATTCTCAAAACAACATGATCATTGCTGACCATTTTGGAACTGACATTTGAAGGTGCAGGGATTGGCTAACCATGAATTAGAAAAACACATTAATAAGGGTAATGGCTCATCCCCTAATTTGATTATGACTGCCTGCTTTAATTGGCACACCTGTGTATTTAGTATATTTAGTATTTTTTTTTTTGGGGGGGAAAGAATTTCACTTGTTTTCAGCAGTCATGTTGAATATAAGAAAAGGCTAAAATAATGTCACAGCAATCAACTCAGAAGTTGATAAATGCACCAATGAGGAATTCCCACAAGCCACGAACAATTAGGAAAAAATATGTTTCAATCCTGCAACAGCAACATGATTGTAATAATTGTAATAATTACTTTTAGAAACTCAACAAGTCTTTTTGATTTCCATTTTTCTTTTCTTTCTACTTTTTGGTACTTTAATATTAAGCAGTCATTTTAAGATTGAAATCTTTCCATATAATAAACATTTTATGCAATTTGCAGTTCTATTTTTAATGTTATATTCAATTACAGATGAAAAAGTCAAATAATTTTATGTTGGTGATGTCCTAAAATAAGCCTATTAATTATAAGGATAGAACACTTTTCTCCTCTTTTCTCAAACTTTTATGTTTTCTAAATAAGAGAATGTTAATAATCTATATTATTAATATAATTAAATAATACTGTATAAACACAACTGTATTGAAACAATATGATGAATCAAGATTTTAAACAATATCATAAAAGTCACTTTATTGGGAGATGAGTGGCATACAGATTTAATAAAAAAAAGAGGAAAAGAAACAAAATTTCTAATTATCTATCTAAATACTGAATTAATATTACTAACTTGGTACATATAATTCCAGTTGATTGAATAGGTAAAATTGAAACAAAAACACATAAACACTAAAAAAATATCTTGTATAAGACTTTTCTGTATATGAGCAAATTGTATTATATTCAAAAAACTTTTTAAATTTAAGGCCCATTCTTACAAATAACAGCTTTGCTTTACAAAATGCCACTTTAGTCTCTTTTCTGATGTTCATTTTCAAATGTTTCTTCTTTCCCAATTAGCATCCATAATAGAGGAATTTTCTTCATTTGTTCATATCTTTAGTACTTCCCACTCATATTCATTTCAAAGTAAAATATCCATTGTCCACCTACTTCTAGTAAATTTATTGGTGTTTTACACACACAGAGATGTATGCACACATACAAACAGTTTTTCTAATATGAGGTCCTCCAGATGTTTGGGATAACAATTTCCATTACCCTAATCAGTCTAACCATTGGAAAATTGAAATTTCTCAGTCTGAAAGATACAAGTTCAGGAAGGCTGATATACAACATCAATGTTAGAGAAATTTCATTTTACAGATTAATAATGATATTATTATCATGCAAATCACTTACAACATTATACATAAGTATTTGATTAAGGAATTTATACAGTGAAACCACTTGAACAGTGGATGAAAGAGAGTAAGACTTAACTTACTCACTGCAAAAATGAGCTGCAAATGAATGTCTGTTATGAGCAGTAAATGCCTAAGTCTAATGGCAGCATCATTTTCTTCTCTAGCTCTTCCGTGAAGAGGAATAAATATTAAGCAATTTATTTTTATTCAAGATGAACTACAGGTTTCAAGTGAGATCTGACACTTGACATACATATCCATTAAAGAAAAGAAGAATCACAATTAAATATTTTGCGTGATTCCCACTGTTTCTGGATTGTCTCAAAAAGCTATAAGAAGGGTTAAGTGCCTAAATTTCCCTTGATCCCCCGCCCCAATGCTTAAGACTGGTCTGATAATCATGTTTAATGTCAAGATCAAGTACATATTTCCTCCCCCCTTCCTCCTGATCTTACATAATTTGCCCATTCACTTTTTTTTGGGGGGGGGAGAATGTGGAGGAGAGAAAGGGAACAACTTTGATCCAGTTCCCTCCATTCCTGATCTGTGGTTAATGGATTTAAAGGAACTATAACAGAGTTAAGGAGCTTTGCAGAATCAATAATCCAAGTTGATTCTTTGCAAACATTTTCCATTAATATGGAGAAGCTAAGAGAAGCTGGAAAAGGAAAGACTAGAGAAAAAATTTCTCCTTCCTTTGTTTTCTTTTTTTCAGATTGTTTCAGATTGATTATAGAACATGGAATGATGTTGCATACTCGCTTCTTTGAACAATATGGAGTTCACAATAATTTTAGAGTATCATGCACTGTAAATCTAGTGCAGAATATTCTTTTTTGTTGCGCTATATGCTATGTGTTGTACGGTTTGTATTGGCTTGTTTGTTATTTATCTTCTTCAATGTGATTTTGAATTAAACATCACAGGCGGGTCTGTGATAGTTCTGGAGTTCAGTGGGTGCAAACAGCGAGTCTGGCATCTCATCTCTAGAATGTTCTTTCTAGCAGAGTTTTGCATTTATAGGCATCTGGCAAAGGCCTTTTAATTTCTTCTTAAATAGATAAATGTAGCTTTGTCCTCTCATTTTAGAACTGTTATTACCTTTGCTATTTTAATGCGTAGTTTCTTCTTGTTATGTACAATTTTTATTACTCTTCTAACTTGAAAATAAATTATGTATCTGATTTCCATAACCACTCAATGTCCAAGGAAATTCACACATGCAAATTAGGTAAACATGGTTAGAACTAAGGATAGTATCATAGAATGATAATTTCATATAGGTGTCACAGATCTATATTTATGTGTGTGTGTGTGTGTGTGGCAAGAATGAGATCCTGCAAATATTGTCAAAACCAAACTCCCTGAAGCCTTAACTAATATGGTTCATGATGAGAAATCCTAAGAATTGTAATTCAGGAACAAACGAATTTCCAGGGTTCCCAATCCCTACTTTTAGGACCACCAACCTCCATGTCTAGGCCAATGTATCAACTTTCAATCATACTTTGAAATGTCCTGGATTTATTTAATTGACATATATTTAGGTAACCCCAATCCCAGTACCAGAATATGTTCTTATGAAGATCAGAATGAATAAAGGAACCTGCTGAAGAAATAATTGTTCTAAAAACAGAGACATATCACATGTGGCTCTTGGTTTTTTTTTTAAATTGGGAAATTGAACTTAAGTGGGTCCTAGGCAGTGGTGAAATCTGAACCGGTTTGCCACTGGTTTGCTGGCTTTGCATGCACAGTGCGCGCCAAACACATGCATGCACCAAAAGGAGGTTTGGGAAGGTGAGTAGAGCAGTGAGGGGGGGAATCAGCTGTGCCACGTGCTTTAGATTCACTAGAAAACAGGATTTACTACTTTCTAGTAATTTAAAATCGCGCGGCACAGCTGATCGTCAGAAATACCAGTTCAGAGGAACTGATAGATTTTTTTTTACTACCAGTTTGCCCAAACCAGTAGTTTTTATCACTACTGGTTCACCTGAATTGGTGCAGACTGGTAGCATTTCACCATTGATCCTAGGATATCAGATGTCATCTCTACTCTCATTGTTACTGCCTGCTCTTTTGTCTTTTCTATGATACAGACTATGTAACAGGTAGCAACTGCTCTTGAAGTATTCCACAATTGTTTAAAATTTAACATGTTAGTTTTCAATACTCTTTAAAGAACCCCCCCCCCCAATTCTTGTATTTACTTTTGCCCTGGAAAAATCTTCATTCACTTCTTGAGAGGTGATAATCTAACATATGCAAATAAATAGACAAATATTCTAATGTTTCTCAACGTTTTGAAAATCATATCTTGTATCTTGGAATTTTTTTTCTTGCAGACCAGATTAGCTTGAATTGAACTATAAAGGCAACAAGTGACAGTATATTGTTCTTTATTGGTATGAGGGGAAATAGAACTCTTCAGCCCATATTAGGCTTGCTTTTTTAAAAAATACTGAACATGGTTTACATTAAAACAGTCATGAGTTTGCTGTTTGATAAAAACTGAAAAGATTGCATATATTTCAGAATCCAGAATTTCAGAATATTTCAGCTAGATGACAAATATTACGCGATATGTCTCTAGTCTGTTTCATATCAGGGACTGAAAATAATAGGGTCATAATGCATCTTTAATGCTGTATGCATGTACATTTCTTTTTGGTTCCTCCTACTACACACAGGGAATGTCCCTACTGCTAGTAAAAAGCAGCTGCTCGATTGGCTTTCACTAAGCATGCAGCATAGCGATGTATTGATAAACATGAATGGTACGGTATATATTGCATGTTCATCTCTCACACTTGATAGGGAACACTGATGTAGGACAGTTCACTGAGAAACAAATAAATACAGACGTGCCACTGCAAAATTGCCCTTAGTTTATCTTAGTATGGGAAAATAATATCACTGGATAAAATAAATTGCCTGGAGTAGACACTCATAACTCTGAGAAACAGATGAACGAGTAAACCTCCCTTTACCTGAATCCATTAACTCAGCTTGATCCAGTGACTCTTCCCTCACTCCTATTGCAATCAAAGTGACTAATATGCAATGGCTTGTTAATTCTTTGTAGCACAATACCAGAAGTATCATTTTGCTATGTCAGTAAGTAAATGTAAGACTTTTGACTGATGTAAAATAAGAAAATGATGGCAAAGCACAATTAATTTAATTAGGATTTTTTTTTTTTGGAGGGGGGGGGAGAAACTTTTAAAATTATTGTCCAGGCTTTAGATCCATCATCTTGTCACTATAGCCATTGTGAAGAATGCCTCATATTGCAACTGGAGAAAGAGTCCTGGAAAGGTCTTTAATTATAAAGATAAGTACCCAAAGTCTTTTATACCAAGGAGCACGAGGAAGACCAAACACAGATATTTCAACAAAACACAGAATAAGTACAGCAAATGTTATAGCCGCAGAGCTTAAGAAGCAACACGATGAAATTAAATAGCTTTGGTGTATACATACATTGCATTGATTTCTGAACCAGGGTCTCTTAAACACTGAATCTTGCGTAACGGAAAAGACAATTAAACAGAACAGCATGAGGCTGTCAATCACGTCCCACAATCCACAAAAGCATCTTCCATGAAAGCAAATCATGTGAAATGTGGAAAGCAGAAGAGAGAATATATTTTATCAAAGCAGATAAATGTAAACATGCGAAGAAAACTGCCGCTGAATACCGATTGCCAGGGAACAAAAAAGAATCTCCTCCCCCTGATTAAATGGTGCATTCATACCACTGAGCAGGATCTTCCACATAGTCACATAGGAAGTAAAAGGTAATATTCATTAAGTATTTTGCAGACCTGGCTCCTATTAAGGTACATTTTTAGCTTGTGGTATACAAATACCTACTCTGTCACTATTTATCGCCATTTAAAGATGCATGGGCATGCTGCAGTTTACTGAAACATGATTGGCTCCTACATAAATCAATCTGATAGAGATCAGCTCCACAAGGAAAAGATAAATCATTAGGCTGCACTTTTTGCAGTGTAATTCATTTTAGATAGTGATTATTGATGATTTAATTTCATTGGTACATGTATATGTCTAGACCATGTTTTGTACTGAAACGGCTAAAGCAAGGTAACAAATTTCTTTCTCAGAAATTTCAGGAAAGGTAGTGATTAAAACCATGTAAATGGAATATTAAGGATGAGATTTTACATGCTGAAAAGTTGGCAAAGGCAAAAATTATTGCTCTCATAGCAAATGTATGTCGAACCATGTGTGTGGGTGTGGGTGTGTGTGGGTGTATGTGTGTGTAATATTTCCCATTCTTGGATTGTTGTGATAATTTTCCTACCCAAATAAATGTCTCAGTTAAATAAGTGTTAAGCATAAAAACCCTGGCTGCTGTAGGAAACAGAACTTTGCATTTCTTCAATTTTGTCTGCATTAGAACTCAGCCACAATGAAGTTCTAACAGTTTTGCATCTAATGAAACCAGTGGTCAACTTGTAAATTTAATAGAAACATCTATTATTTTATGCCAAGAATGAATATAAAGCAATGGAATCGTTCCAAAGAATGTTTCTGCCCATATATAAATTATTTTCTCTTCATTATTATGTAATTAAAACCCACTTATAAATACTATATCTGAGTTCAGATTTTTTAAAAGAAAGATTCCAGATTAGAGAAATATTTTTAGGATTCATCTGAATGTGAATCTTTTTTCATCTCCTTTTCTTCCTTTTTAAATTACTTTTTGTTTTTTTTTCAACAACAAATATTATTATTAGCACCAAAGGAAACAGAGCTTGTGTAAAATTCCAGTTCATGCTGAATTGTTATTGCAAAAAACTAGGAATAGACAATTCAGTTTGCTCAGTTTCCAATACTTCCATCTTAAACTTATTCCATTCCATTCCTATATTAGCTTGCTTTTTAAAAATAAACATTTTTCCTAAAATATGCTCTTTAATCTGATATCCATATTTCTTACAATTAAGTAATACTTTTTAGTAAGCTTTTCTCTTAGTTCTCTTTGGGCAACTTCTAATTAATTATGGTTGGTGTTTCAATTGGTTTCTTTTTATTATGTTTTGAACTATTGTATACTACTGAAATATTGTGTCCAGAGTATATTATGGAACTTTTAAATATTGTCAATTAATATGTACATACATTTTCTGATAGAATAGAATAGAATAGAATAGAATAGAATAGAATAGAATAGAATAGAATAGAATAGAATAGAATAGAATTCTTTATTGACCAACTGTGATTGGACACACAAGATCTTTGGTGCCTATGCTCTAAGTGTACATAGAGAAAAATAAAACATATTCCTCAAGAATCATAAGATACAATACTTAGTGATAGTCATAAGTTACTAATAAGCAATCAAATCATACTAGGAAACAAATAAAACAATATAAATTGTAATGATACAAGCAAAATGGTTATAGTCATAAGTGGGAAGAGATAGGTACTAGGAAGGATGAGAAGAATAATAGTTTAGCAGAGTGATGGCATTCGGGGAAAAACTGTCCTTGTGTTTAGTTGTTCTGGTGTGCAGTGCCCTATAGTGTTGTTTTGAGGTTAGAAGTTGAAACAATTTATGTCCAGGATGTGAGGGATCTGTAATTATTTTCACAGTCCTCTTTTGACTTGTGCAGTATACAGGTCCTCAATGGAAGGCAGGTTGGTAGAAATTGTTTTTTCTACAGTTCTAATTATCCGTTGAAGTCTGTGTCTGTCCTGTTTGGTTGCAGAGCCACACCGGACAGTTATAGAGATGCAGATTATAGAGGTGTGGATGACAGACTCAATAATTGAAAATTGAATAATTAAAAATAATAATTGAAAATAATTAAAATTTGGATACTATAGCTGTTTCCCATTGTGTTTAGATTTGACATGTATGAATGGAGTAAACTAGGAACAAAATGCAAATTAATGAATTTTTCTTTCAGTTCAATTTACTTTCTCTTTATATAATTCACTTACTTGTCATAAATTTATATAACCCGGGAAGTGTTGTGTTCATTTATAAAACATGGGAAGTGTCACATTGGAAAATATGTGTGTGTGTGTGTGTGTGTGTCAAACAATAATATTTAATTTTAATCAGTGGTGGGATTCAATTTTTTTTACTACCGGTTCTGTGGGTGTGGCTTGGTGGGCGTGGCAGAGAAGGATACTGTAAAATCTCCATTCCCTCCTTACTCCAGAGGAAGGTTATTGCAAAATCCCCATTTCCTCCAGATCAATTGGGACTCAGGAGGCAGGGAATAGATGGGGATGGGGCCAGTCTGAGATGATATTTACTGGCTCTCCAAACTACTCAAAATTTCTGCTACCGGTTCTCAAGAACTGTTCAGAACCTGCTGAATACCACCTCTGATTTTGATCCCTTCCCTTCCCTTACTTTTGGTAAGAGTAGGTGTATTGCTAGTAGGCAGTTTCCTTATAATTATCTTACCTAGTGCAAGACAAAAATGTCTACCTTTTGAAAAGTACTTTTTGAATGAGTGTGAATGAAAACTCCTATTCTCCCCCTCCCTACTCCTTTTGTTACTAATTCTTAGTATGGATGACTCCTTAACATAAGTAACATGTTGCAACCAATATCAATACAGAGAACTATTTTCCATAGAACTGATCAAAAAAAAGAATATAAAAAGATGTAATTGTAATTTTATACCATTCAGGCTAATTTGATACATTCCTGAATACACCTATTCTGACAAAATTCATAATAGCATAAACTGTGTCACTAGTTTGACTTAAAGGCTGACTTAAAGGGTAAAACTATTCCATTCTTTTTCTGCTTTCTAAAGTATCTGACCAAGAAAGCTGCCTTTTTTTTTTAAGCAGTTAATCTTTTCTAAATTTTCAGGAAGCAACAACAGTCAATATTACAGTCCAAGGTGGTGATTCCTTAGAGATTTGTTTGAAGAGTTCTTTGGATATATCTTTGGATATATCTTCAGAGTAATCTCAGTCTTGTTAGTCAAGCTATGAAACTTGCCCAAATCTCTTTTAGTGGATTATAATGTTGAATACAATAGGATACTTCTTTTGGTTGCAGTCATTGAGGTGTTCAAATATGCCCTATTGTGCTATTAGCCTGAACTGAAATTTTAGATAATCCATACAGACTTTTTACTGCATGTTGCAGTTCTATGTGCTCATTTTCACAAAATAGTTTGTAAAAGTGTGCTCATAATATCTAAATATCTAATTAAAAATTTCAAAAGTATTCATCATTTGTTTTTATTAATGTTATCGTGACCTACTTTTGGAACAGAATATGTCTGTGCATATTCCTGAGAGCATACCACACTTACAGTTTCTTGAAACAAATTTAAGCTATGGCAGAAAGATTAAACTACTTTTCAGCTAGTATTAAAGTTGTTTGAATTGAACGTCTAAAAACAATGATGCTGCTTAGCTGTTTTATTATTTGCAAAAGACAAGATGAGGAAGTGGGATTTATTCTAAAATCCACCAAAGGGAAAAGTTTGCTGCTGCTTGAGCATGAAGTTAATGGAAGGGAATGCTACAAACTTTTTCCAAGTGATGCTTTACAGAATTGCTTTAAAAAACCCCAGAGGGTAAATAGTATTCTCAGAATAAACAGAAAAATGCTGACCTTGTCAGTTTTAGCTGCTGAAAGCCAAGCTGTTTTAAGACTTGGAGGATCAAGGGTCATGGTTATAAACAACACATATAAAAAAATGGAAAAGAAGGAAAGGGACCTAGAAGGAAGAGGAAAAGAGCTTCACCATGATGAATACAAGCAGTAAATATGTTGACCTTGACAAAAAAGGGAGGAATGAGATATTTATGCAAAGAAGTGGGAGACAAAAAAGAACAGACAAATCTAACAAATTGTACTTTGAAAGTATTTTTAGAACTTGTTTAAAACCAGAAATGAGTCACTTTAGCTTCATCTGTTTTTGGTTTCAAAAGGGCAAAAAGGTCAGACCTTCTTTGTTTTAAATAAGCTGGTCACTCTTTCTGAAGTGTAACATGATAAGGTTCAAGAGCCTTAATGAAACCAACCCTTCAGAAACACCCTGGGCTGCAGTTCCTCAACAATTCTACAGCTATGTGTTGAATCCAAGGGTGATCTGATCAACAAAAGCACAGCAAAGCCTGACTTTGTTTCTGACCTTCATACCCTACTGCTCCTGTGGCAGCCAGATGGGAAGGGTGATGGCTAAATTTGCCACCCTCAAACTCCCCTTTCACAAACTTCCATGATTGTTTACTTTCATGGGCATGGACGAGTCATCGCTCTGATTTCCAATCCACTTCTCTTTCAAATTAGCTTCTTGGAAGGCTAAAGTTTGAGAAAAACAGTTTTCTGTGATTAGCACAAAAGTACCGCCTTTGAACTGTCACAGGATTGGAGCCAAAAATACCCGTCATCTTGTGCTATCTTTTAATGGAAATCAACAATTTGATACTTCTGGCTTATCTGAAGAAAATGTTTCCTTTCAATGTTGCTGAGGCAAATTTTTAGTAGCAAGGATCTCATTTCTTGACAGCTTGCCATCTTATTCTACTCTGTCAATGTGGAATAGAAGTTGAAGCAAAATTCATTAAATATGGCAGTAGCACTTGTGGCTTCAACAAAGCCAAGGAAAAACAAATTGAACCTTGCTCTAATCTGAAATCGGTTTTGTCAGATTAGCCATCATCTAGGTGGGAAATAATGTGAATTTAAATAAAACAACATAATATCATATGCATGGTATTCTTTTAAATAGCTAAGATTTCAGATCTCAGAACTAATACACACACAGTAAGCAAAATGCAAATGGTGCAGTTGTCTTTCATTTTTATTTTAATTCATAGTAAGTGCAGCATTGATACTTAGGGAGGCAGAAACTTAATTCTTTTCTAGCCCAAATCATCAAGAAAATTCATCCCCCTGTACCCATAAAAATACATATTACAAGGGAGGCAAATGTTCTTAAAGAATGGAGCCTGCAAGGAAGAATTAAGATTCTTTTCCCTATGGACTCAATCCAAATTAAGACACTATATATTCCAATAGATATGTGTAAGGGGAAGTCTGAATCTTCTTGTATATATGCTAGTGTCTAAGCTTGCAATATAGTCTTGCATTATAATCTAGTTACTAGTGTGACCAGGAAACAGAAAGTACAGTTTAATTAAACTGTTTAATTAAACAGCTTAATTCCCCTCTGGTGATGACCTAGAGTTCCCTTTTACGTTTTTCTGTAAGAAAACCATTGATGCCTTTAAATGTAATAACTGGGGGAAGACAATTTGTGTTAATAATAGAAAAGGTAAAATTTTCTAACACATGGAAGCCTGGCCCCAACTGACAAGGATCCCACAGGATGAATTTCTGCATACTTATTGCACAACAAGGAGATATACAGAATATATAACCCACACTCTACAGAGTCCATTTTAGGACTCCATATCTATTGAGAATCTGTTCGTCATAGTTCCTTATCATTCTCTCTTTGTTTTAAGAAAGCCAGATTCTCTGCAGTTGTTTTCATATGCATCTTTTCATTTTTTGTATTTTTGGTGCATATTGTTCTTGGTTTGCTTCTAAATGCAGCAATGAGCTCTGCAGAAGCGACATTCTATGATACCTTTCTTTAAATAAATATAGCAGAGATGAGATGTAGAATCTCACTCATTGAATGTCAGAAGAAATCTATTGCTTATTTAGAGAGGGCATAGTAGTTAATCTTTCAAGGTGCACCAAGTGCATATTGCCTCTGAGTTAATTTCATAAAATATGAAATATATGTTTTCAAATATTGTCCTGCGTATAGCAGAACATAGCCATAAATAGAAATTTATTTGGTTCTTTGGCTACTAATTATTCCTGAATGAAGGATTTTATTTATTAAAGAGATCTTTAGTCAGAATTGCCTTTGCAAACTTTTTTACAGATTTATTGAGATAAAACTTAACCTTATGTAGAAATTAAACTATTTTTTTAAAAAAAATCTGTATTTTTCCAAAAATAAGAAAAAAATGGGATTGCCCTGTCCAAGAGAATATGGGCAGCAAAGCATTGTTTTGGCTCATCAAGGTCATCAAGACATAATCTAAGGGAATGGCAAAGATAGTCAGAGCTTATTCCAAGGTTCAGCTGGTAAAAGTACATTGTTACTGAAGAGGATCTGGCATCACCCACGATAAAAAGGCAGGGTAAGATATAAAAGGTCTGAGTTGAGTCAAAACTAGGTTGAAGACACATAGGAGAGGAAAATACAAATGCTATAATAAACATTTCCAGTAACCTGCTCAGTTTCTGATGCGACTTCTTAAATTCTGGGCAGTTGATCCCCTCAGACTTGAGTCAGAGCTCATTAATGCTTGTCTGTACTTCTGATCCCTGGGCGACTTGCAAAAGTCTAGCCTTATGGCCTGGCTCTTCACTGAAATCCTGCTCTTTTGCTTCTCAACAAGGCAATGATGTTGCCTTGGGCTCAAAGTGTTGAGTTCAAGTTGCTGGCACTATAGCACGAAAAGTTTTGACCATCTATATATCCACAGCAGTTATGTTAGATGTGGCTCCAAGCAAGAGAGAAATTGTAGTCTTAATATGTTTGCTGAAGAGATAATTCCTGGATGTCTCTGAGTGGTCATGACACCATTCTCATGATTTGAAAAGATTTCTTAGCTGATCTGGTAAACTTCTGAAAGCTACTTTTAACACTATACAATATTTTTCAATATGTCAGATCAAGCTGGTATAGTAACTTAATCCATGTTTATAACGCCCCATCACTATGATATTGTAACTATATTCTAAACAAGATAATTTTTAATCATTTTAAATTCATCATTTAAAGATTTTCTGATTTTATATTTTAGATGCTGTTTGGTACCCATAAGGATGAAGAAATGCTTTAACAAACACATATTTTCAGTCACACAACCCCCAATGAATTGTATTTGTGATTTTCAGGCTTTAATTTATATGGTTATGTATTCGTATCATTTCCAAACAGAAATGTATTCAGTCAAAGAGATTGGATCCTAAAATAGGAGAATAATTTGTCCCCAATGTCTATCATGTAGTAATATTATGTTTTCTGAGGAAATAAGTGAGATAATTGTGGTTATATTATATCCTGCAACATAATGATCTATATGAAGTAACCATCATTGAAACCAAGCATATCAGAGGTGGGTTTCAGCAGGTTCTGACCAGTTCTGGAGAGCAATAGTGGAAATTTTGAGTAGTTCAGAGAACCAGTAGTAAAAATTCTGACTGGCCCTGCCCCCATCTATTCTCTGCCTCCCAACTCCCAGCTGATCGGGAGGAAATGGGGATTTTGCAGTAACTTTCCCCTGGAGTGGGGTAGGAATGGAGATTTTACAGTATCCTTCCCCTGCCACGCCCACCAAGCTACTCCCACCAAGCCATGCCACTCCCACCAAGCCACACCCACAGAACCGGTAGTAAAAATTTTTGAAACCAACCACTGAAGCATATCTATTAATTTTTAATCACTTTTGGAAGAGGCATGTTGGGATATTTCAAGATGTCCCATGATATGTGAATTCAGGGCTTATATTTATATGACCTGAAACTGGATTTGGTTTGCTTTTATCTTATAAGAACTAACTACATACTGCAATTATTTCCTAAATATTTTTAGATGTATCACATCTTTCTTCTAGGAGTTTTAGGTGGCACACATAGAACTTTCTCCTCCAATTTTCACCCACAGCAATGATCCTGTGAGATAGATTGGTTTAAGAGCATGACTGGTTCAAAATCACCCAATGAGTTTCGGTAGCTCACTATGCCCTTGAACCCAGTCTCCCAAGTCCAGCATTTTAACCACTACACTAAGACTCAATGAAGTTATGAACTGGTGAGTAAGCTGACACATCCTTGCTAAAGGTTTGAGATGTAGTTTAAGAAGCAAATGTATTGATTATGAAATTTTATTTTGTGTTACTCAATCACAGCTGCAGCAAAATCACGGAATCCTGTGGAATTCTGAAGATTATCAGTTTGAATGTGGCATAAGCATTTAATACACCAGGAACTCTATTTCAGCAGATGCAGGGAGATATAAATGAAAGGGGCGTTGGTCCTACTTGATACGCCCCTTCTTGTTGAGTGGAGACAGCAGCCAGACGTGGGTTGTGCTCATTGGTCAGAGGTTGGACTGAGCTGTAAAATCTTCTTAAATCCTCCCCTGTTGCTAGGGCACCCAGCTTTTGTCGAAGGAGGAAACAGGCTCGGTGTGTGGAAAGAAAAACAGAAAAAAACAACAATGAGGTAAAACCAATAACAGTAATGACCAGACTGAAAGGATCAGGGAGGGGCTGGCTGCTGTCTCCACTCAACGAGAAGGGGCGTATCAGGTAGGACCAACGCCCCTTCTTCATTGAGGGTGGAGACAGCAGCCAGACGTGGGACATACCAAAGATCACTGTCCCAAATCACGGGTGGGAACAGTCTGGGCAGAAAACCCTTCCCTAACTGCAACACCCTGTAACACACGCCTCCCAAAGTCAGCCTCCGCGGAGGCGAACTTATCCAGCTTATAGTGTCTAATAAAGGGAGAAGGAGACGTCCAAGTTGCCGCCCTGCAGATCTCATCCAAGGAAGCCTTTGAAGCCCAAGCCGTTGTGGTCGCAGCACTTCTGGTCGAGTGGGCTGTGACTGAAGCAGGAGGAGGCAATGACCGAAGTTCGTAGACTGTCGTAATCGTAGCCCGGATCCAACGACCCACCGTGGAAGAGGTCACTCTCTGCCCTAAAGAAGACGGTAGAAAGGAAACAAATAGAGATTCTGTCCGCCGAATATCAGCAGTCCTCTGGAGGTAGAGACTAAGTGCTCGACGGACATCCAACATATGCAAACGACATTCCGCCGGACCGGAAGGAGAAGGATAGAAATCCGGGAGAACCAGTTCCTGTAAGCGATGAAACGGAGAGTTAATCTTAGTCACAAAGGTAGGGTCCAGTCTAAGGACCACCCTATCCTCATGGAAGACACACAAATCCTCCTTAATGGACAATGCTGCCAGCTCTGAAATTCGACGCGCCGATGTAATTGCAATCAAAAAGGCTAGCTTGCCAGACAACAAGCGCAAGCAGACTGACTCGAGAGGCTTGTAAGGTGATCCCATAAGAGAGTCCAGTACCAAGGGAAGATCCCAAGAGGGATACCGATGCAGAACCGGCGGGCAGAGATTAGTCGCACCTCGTAGAAAACGGCGAATCAGAGGCTGTTGAGATAGTGAATGAACAGAATTATACCTCAGGATGGAGGAAATTGCAGCCACCTGTCTCCTGAGTGTGTTCGGGGACAGCCCTTTGGCT
The DNA here is from genome assembly GCA_022577455.1 of Arizona elegans. Lineage (NCBI taxonomy): Eukaryota > Metazoa > Chordata > Lepidosauria > Squamata > Colubridae > Arizona > Arizona elegans. The sequence continues at coordinate 55,982,981 of JAKOOJ010000008.1, forward strand.
AGACCGGACTGTAAAAACCGGGGGACCCGCAAGACTGATGCTCGAAGGGGAGAGAACCCCTGGGATTCACACCAAGAGGAAAATGAACGCCAGGTAGCAGAATAGATTCATTCCGTAGATGACCTTCGAGATGCCAGGATGGTATGGATCACGTCAGAAGGGATGTTGTCCCGCTGCAGAGCTTCCCACTCAACCGCCAAGCGGTCAGCTGGAGCCACTGAGGCTCTGGATGTACAATCGACCCTTGGCTGAGGCAATCTGGAACACATGGAATCCTCCAAGGAGGGTACACTGACAGATGAACGAGGTCTGTGAACCATGACCTCCGTGGCCAATGAGGGGCCACAAGAACAACCTCCGCTTGTTCCAGTAACAGTTTCCGAATCACCCTCGGAATGAGGGGAAGCGGGGGAAAAGCGTACAGCAGGCCCTGTGGCCAAGGGGAGCGTAGAGCATCCACAGCCTCCGCCTGAAGGGAAGGGAAGCGAGAGAAGAAACGGGGCAACCTGCTGTTCTGAGGGGACGCAAAGAGGTCTACTACTGGCATTCCGAAAAGAACCGTTATCTGTCGAAAAAGGAGAGGATGGAGGCTCCATTCTCCATGGTCCAATTGCTGACGACTCAGCCAGTCTGCCATCACGTTTGAGACACCCGATATGTGGTCCGCTTTCAAGGAGGCCAGATGCCTCTCCGCCCAAAGGCCTAGTCTCTTTGCTTCCCGCATTAGCGATGGAGATCAGGTGCCGCCCTGGCGATTGACATGCGCCTTGGCTGAGGTGTTGTCTGTTAATATCAGCACGTGCTCGCCGGACACCAGCTGTAGAAAGGACCGAAGTGCCAGGAAAATCGCCCGCAGCTCCAGCCAATTGATGCTGCGGGCCGCCTCCGTAGTGGACCAGGTCCCCTGCGCAAATTGGGCACCGCAGTGAGCCCCCCAGCCGGACTTGCTGGCGTCGGTAGTCACAGTCATCCACTGGGGTTCCAGGAACAGGCAACCCATGGAGAGCGCAGGAGACAGCCACCAGCGAAGGGATGAAAGCACCGCCCGTGGAACGGCCACTTTGGTCGAAGAGGATCCCTTGCCCGTTCTCTGGAAAGGCAAGAGAAACCATTGAAGGTCTCTAAGGTGTAATCTGGCCCATGGAACAATAGAGATGGCCGAGACCATCTTCCCTAGCAGTTTGGAAAGGAGAAGAGGGGAAGCCCTCCTATCTCTAAGGACCTTAGCTATCATAGATCTCAAACCCGCCTGGCGATCCGGGGAGAGAAAAACTCTACCTTGAGCTGAATCAATAATAGACCCCAAGTGGAGAATTCTAGTTGATGGTTCCAGGTGGCTTTTTTCCAGGTTAATGGAGAAGCCGTGTGATGCCAGTGTCTGAATGGTAAGCTGGATATCAGACATGGCCTGTTGATGGGAAGAGGACATAATCAGGATGTCATCCAGGTAGCACTGGAGACGAACGGCCCTAAACCTGAGGTGGGCCGCCAAGACCGCCAGAATCTTGGTGAAACTATGGGGAGCAGAGGAAAGACCGAAGGGTAAGGCCCTGTACTGGTAGTGAGTCCCAGCATAGCAAAAACGAAGGAATTTCCTATGAGAGGGGCGAATGGGGATATGGAGATAGGCCTCCGTGAGATCAATTGAGCAGAGGAGATCGCCCCTCCGTACGCCATCCAGGATTGAAGACAAAGATTGCATTTTGAACCTTCTATAGACCACAAACTGGTTCAACCGCTTAAGGTCCAGAATCGGTCTCCACCCACCCGATGACTTAGGTACTAAAAAGACCCTAGAATAGAACCCCTGCCCCACCTGGTTAAGAGGGACTAGTTGAATAGCCTCAATGGCCAGCAGATGGTTTATAGCCGACTCCATACGGGAACGACGTTCGGCTACGTGGGACCGAGGGCATCGGATAAAAGACAAAGGGGGGGGTGGAAATAAATTCAATAGCCAGTCCAGATGAAATGGAGGCTCAGACCCAGCAATCTGAAGTAGTACCCTCCCAAACCTTGGCGAAAAGGCCCAATCGTCCGCCAATGGGAGGATCCCTGGCACTACTAACGACGGCGACGGATAAAACGACCCCCTCCCCCTCGAAAGGGCCGTCGGGAACCAAAATTCCTTCCCCTAGCTGGTCTCTCCGTAGCCGCCCTCTGCCTAAAATTCGGGGCCCCCGTGTAAAAATTACCCGCGTGTCTGTGGGGACCTATTCCCCCCTCCGACCTGACATGAGAACGAGGTGGGTAAGGGAAGACCCTAGGTTCCCCCCTACGAAAAACAGCCGGCAGGATCTTTCTTTTGTCTTTGGTCTCTATGAGGAACTTGTCCAAGTGTTCGCCGAACAACTTAGATCCTGAGAAAGGCACCGAAGCAAGGCGCCATTTATGCCTCGCGTCGGCCTGCCAATGGCGAAGCCACACTAAACGGCGGGCTGCGATAGTGGAAGCCAGGGACTTAGCAGCAAATCGAGTGGCATGCAAAGTGGCATCAGCAGAAAACTGTACCGCCGCTATAATCTTGTTCAAGTCCTGCCTCAATCTGGAGTCCTCAGAAGACATTTTGTCCTGCAATTGTTTAAGCCACAAAATCGTTGTCCGATTAAAGAAAGATGCGGTGGTCGCAGATTTAATGGCCCATGCCGCACCGAGGTGAGCCCTCTGAAGAACCTGTTCAGATCTCCGTTCCTCAGGTCTCAGACCTTCCTCCGGATCTCCAGGGATGGTGGAAGAGGAAAGCAAAGCCGCCACCGGGGAGTTGACCGAGGGAATCTGGAGCAAGGACTCCAGGTCTGCTGAAACAATGAAGTTCCTCTTGTCCGTGGAGGAAGGCACTGGAACAGAAGAGGGGCTAGACCACTGCTTTTGAATGACTTCCATAAAAAGTGGCGGTGTGGGAATGGATGTCACCGCCTTTGGTTGCTCTGCAAACAATGGATTCAAGGAGGTCGTAGTTGGTGGGTCTGACTGAGAAATAGGACCCAATTGAGCTGCATTAACCGCCTTAAAGAGCAATGACTTAAATAGAGACTGGGGAAAAAGGCCCGTAAAGGCTGGTTGGTCAGGGGGCAATCCCTCATCCTCCGAAAGCTCAGGTTCTTGAGGTTCTGTGTACACCTCCTTGGAGTGATCACTGACCCCTGAAACGGATGGAGAATCCGAACCTGCCAGAGAAATGGCATCCTCCATATCAAACCTACTCAGAGACTCTGGAGGTTCTGAAAGGACCAGGCGAGTAAGAGCCGGACCTGGAGCAGGATTGAAATGAGTGGACAAGGAATGATGAACTGCTACAGCAATCATTCGCTGAATGTCTTCCGGCTGCCAATTAACCGGAGGTGGACCTGGGACCGGACCGGCTTCTTTAGAGGCTCGGACCGGCCCAGAGGAGATAGGCGGGTGAACTATCGGAAGACTGGGAGCGTTTGACTCCACCGTAGAATGAATCCCCCCTAAGGGAGCTGATCCCCAAACCTCTGCTGAAGGAACTGACAGTGGAAAATCCTGTAAAGATCTTTGATCCGGAGTCAAAGATATGTCCCGCAGCTGATTCTCAGAAGAAAACCTGGCCGGTCTACAATTAGGTGGTCCATTGCCAACCTGTTTCTTAGAAGTGTCAGTGGGAAGCTTACCCTGACCCCTAGGCACTTTGGAGGGAAGTGAGGGACGCTTGGTGGCAGAAGCAGGAGCCCTCACACCCTCATTTGGCACCTGAGCCTGGCTCTCCTGGAGGGAAGCCTTAGACTGCTCGCGCACTGTGGCCTTGCGGCCATGTCTGGATTTGGCCTGTGCCTTAGGCATTATTGGAGATAACAATCTACCAGGTAAGTTAACGTAAACTGCAATCCTAATATAGTGTTAGGGCGGCCCACTCAATCTGTTAAGTACTGCAGATAGCACCCTCACGAAGAGGAGTGAGTCAATCGAAGCTCCGGGATGTGGAGGAGGGGCGCACAGCTCCTTGTAATGCTCAAACTGCTGGGAGCCAAAAATCAGAACGACAAAATGGCGCCCGATCAAACAGCAGGGAGAGCGCGAAGCTCTATTACGCAAGGTAAATGCTCGACACCACAAAATGGCGCCTGAGCAAGCTGCCGGGAGAGCGCGAGGCTCTACAGAAGCAAAGGGACGCTCCAACAGGTAAGCAGCTCAAATAACGCCCCCGATGTTATAATCACCAGCTAGGGACACGAGGATCCCTTCAGAAGAGCCGACAAGCAGCTACAGTTAGGAGCGCTGTGCTCCGCTCCTTGCGCCGAACAGCTGAGGGCAGACTGATTTACTCCGATGCTTGCCTGGCTCAGAATCGGCAAGAGGGAGGATCGGAGAATCGGCGCTGATAAGCAGGGGCGACTAGCGCCAGCAAGGGGAGATAAACGGGCTTCAAACTGCCGTCAAACGAGAAGCCAAGCGTCACCCGACAAGCGGATCTCACAAGGAAGCGCGAAACTCCGCAACTAAAATAATTTATAAATCCAGGCCACCGGGAGAAGCCTATGGTGGGGGGGCGCGAGGCTCCACAACAGTTTTAAAAGACCTGGTAAATGCCCTTAGATAAGGAATGTAGGGCAAAATCAACACCCTCCTCCCCAAAGGGGAGCGAATAGCTCCACGAAAAGAGGGAAAGATAAATCAATGAAATGGGAACGAAGGAGGTGAGGGAGAGAAAACTCAGCAGCTCACAAGGAGCTGACAAGATATAATTTACCCAAATCCAATCCAGCAGGCAAGAGAATAGTCACCAGGAATCCAAAGTCAAAGAACCGAATGAATCAGATAGCAAGATTTAACAGCAATAAAAGGCAAACAGAGAAAACTTTCCACACAACTGTCCAGTCTGACGACTGAGCAAAAAGCTGGGTGCCCTAGCAACAGGGGAGGATTTAAGAAGATTTTACAGGCTCAGTCCAACCTCTGACCAATGAGCACAACCCACGTCTGGCTGCTGTCTCCACCCTCTATGGAGAAGTTCCACTTCATGCATCTATAAAGGAAGCTCATGCCCATGAAAATTTATGTGATCATACAATTGTTGGCTGTTAAAGTGCCATAGGATTCTTCTTTTGTACTATGCGTTTTAGTTTTCTGATTACATCTTTAGATATATATACTTCAGTACACAATTTTGTAGCATGTTAAAACACCATTCATGTATACGCTGGGGGAAGAAGATACAGAGAATATTTTAGGTGCTTATTAGGAGAGAGATCTGAAAGTATGTTGCTTGCCTAAACAAAGCTAAATGGTTTGTTTTTGTTTTTTTTCACATCCCATGGAAACAAATATGTTAAAAATAAATTGGAGGATTTATTTATACTCAGCTCATGAGAAAGTAAAAAAAAAAAAAAATCAGTATGAATTTCTTTTTAAAGTAACAAGACTTCCCCAAGTGTTCTGTTAAATATTCAGCTAACCTACACAATGAGAAGGCTGAGTTACGTCTTCTTTTCTGGGATTATTTATATAAGCATAACTGCGCAGATAAATCTGATTTGTGTGCCGTAGTGTGAGATGGGCAACCTGAACTTTTTTAGACAGGGATGACCGATTCAAACACCCTTGGCCCCCTCTAATACCCTTCTCATTCATCAAAGGGACTAGGATCTCACCTCTGCATTTGGATGATAAACCCAGAGAGTGCTCATTGTCTTGGATATATAAAATAAATACTTTTCTCTCCATAGGTTAATGCTATTGTTTATTGACTACTTACTCAGCTTGGGTGTAATTGGGGTCATTAGGGAAACATAAGCAGTTCAAAGGCTGTCAATACCTGACCTTTAAACTATTCTGCACATTTAGTGCAACATGATGTTTAACAAGAGAGCTTTTTCATGTGGATGCAGCTCTTCATCCTAACTGCCAAAACTGGCCCTTGAACTTTAAGCTTGAAACAATATGGAACGTTTGCCTTTGCTTGAAAAAAAAAAGTCCTATTGTTTCAGAAAAGTTACAACTCATGTATTTCTCATAAGATGTTCCACCAGAAAAAAATAATAATTTTATAGTGTTATAATGATCCATCAAATATAACTGAAACTGGTGCCTGAAAGGGCTTGATAGAGGTGCCAAAGAAAAATCACTGACTCAGCTATCAGGAATGTGCAGAAGTTATCAAGTTATAAGCTGATACTAGTAATTCACAGGAGAGTTTTTCACAGGAGAAAGAACTGTGCATCTATTTAACAAGTTATTGTAGTAAGAGACCGATTCAGGCAAGACACATCTGCATTTTGTTTATTTTGAGGATTAGATATTGCATATCATGATGATGTTCAGGTGCATAGAGATGAAAGGAAAAGATACTTAAATCTCTACAGCAATAGACCTAGAAGGAGCTTCAGACATCTAAACAGTGGCAATGGATCATTATTGTGTATTGTGAATAATGATTTCAGTGTATATAAATGCAATGCCCTATCTATCCAAATCAATCATCCACAACCTGGTGCTCTCAAAATGCATTGGTACTGCAGCTCCCATATTTCTTAACCAACCTTGCTTATGTACCTGGATGGCACAACTTTCGGGAAAGCTGAACAATGCTTTTTCAGACAGCATCTTTTCCTGTTCTTTGAACACTTGAGTGTCCTGCTTCTCCTTGAACACATTTGTTCTTTCTCAAACATTTTGTTTGAACTGACCATCTTGAATGATGTCTTTATTTCTAAATAATGGAAACTGAAAAATTAGCTTCTTGTACTATAAATCTGTGTCCTCTTATCATTTTTTTTCCTGAAAACATGGCAGTAGATAACAAACAAACAAACAAACAAAAAATTAAGGAAAAGGAAGAAAAGGATTGTATGCAAAGGGAGGATTTGCAAGATAATAAGGTATCACAGACATTCTCCAATTGCCCAATTCTTTCTTTCTTTCTTTCTTTCTTTCTTTCTTTCTTTCTTTCTTTCTTTCTTTCTTTCTTTCTTTCTTTCTTTCTTTCACCTTCCTTCAAGGCCAGTGTACAGACTTAGTTTTTCTGATCCAGGTAATAACTAACTTTTTGAAGTCAGCTATGCTTACATTGATGTATTATGTTAAAAAGCAAATTACTTCCTGTCAATATTTAGATATTTAGTCATTATCTATCTTTTGGCACAAAAAGTAGGCAATTCATGAAGTATGTGCCAAATTCACCATTCTGGGGACAACACATTTGAGTATTCCCAGAAGCATTTTATATTTCTCCTGGAAATGGCTCTTCTGGGGGGTGATTTGATAATTTCCCAAAGTAACTCTTTCAGAACAGGAAATAACTTGTGGTGTTCTATTTCCTGTTTGGAAGATTTTATTTCAGAAATTATGGAAGAATAGAATTGGTACATGTTCTTGTAGTCTACCAGGTGTGTGGGGAAAAAAAAGAAACTATGACAAATATCTGTTCAGGAAAAAGTATTTTTCATATTAATTCCCATCCATCATATATTCAAAAAATTGTTCCTGAAAATTGGGGTAGTCTCTAATAGAGTTTCTGGAGGGTCATGAGAGACTACATAAAAAAAGGAAACAAGGCAAATACATTTTGAATGAGGGAAAGTTTGTCTGTATGATTTCATCCACTTTTTCCTAAAAGAACTTATTTTACATGCCTGTTATCTTCTTCCACATTCCACTGTGATTTTGCAACTTTTTGAATGTTTGTGAGTGCTACATCAGCATCTTTTTATTTCCTGTTCTTGTTTACCATTTAGTTTGCTAAATGGTTTTGGAAGATACAAAAACTTATTGACACTATTTTGTAACATTATGGACAATAATGTGACAACTATAGGATTATTACAGTTTATTATCCTAACTAAAGGTTTTGGCTAGTTTCCCCCTTCACTCTTTTTTAGAATTCTTTTCTCATATCTCTCACAGGATCCTAACCAATTTTACTTTTTTCAGCTGAACATTTTATTTTATTCAGCAGATTGGCCTTGCTTTTCCCCATGAGTCTTTAAAAAAACCCTGTCTACTACTTTGAGTAGAACTATACATGTGAAGGGCTCTCATGTAGAGAAAGGGATTACACCCCTCCCCACTCTCACAACAGCAGAGGCTCTTTCCTCTTTAAAAATCTTGTATTCAGGGAGGACGTCTGTATGCTGAGTAGCTGAATGGGCAGATGCTTCATGAGATCAGAATTAGCCTGCATGCTGCAAGTCCTACAGCCTGGAACATTTCCATACCACGACGGTCACACAGATATCCTTCCTAGTTGTTGGAAGGAGTTTATGCATGGTGGCCTGTGGTTCAAGTAGCATGGCTGACAGGACAAATTTCAGCTAATGATGTAAGCCCTGCTCCCTTGTCTCTCGGTAGTACTGTAGCTTTTGGATGGGTAATGCATGAATATGGCTTATTACTTTACCCAAGCAGGGTCAAGGTGCTAAGTTAATTGCTCCATAAATAACATATCCATCCCAATGTTAACTAATAGAATTCTGAATACTCGTAGCGGACATGCACAATTTTTAAATATTCACAGACTCATTCACCTACTCACAGCAGAACTTTTCAAGGCTTCTTGTTAATATCGAACCATATTTCAGTTTCTCATGCCAATAAGTGGCTTAATAGGAGTTTATCAGTCTGAGAAATGAGAAAGACCAATTTTTCTGCTACCAAAATGGATTTGGGAAATTCACGATGACTGAGTGCCCCAAAAAAGGAAACATATTTTGAGTGGAGCTGAGACAACCGTGTGAAGGTTTAAGTCAGGATTGCACTTCTTTTCTGATTATTTAATTAACCAAAAGCCAAACCAGAAATTTCAGTGGTTAAATAATAACAAATGGCATTTATGTTAGAAAAGAAAAGAACAACTGAGTTACTTACTGTCCTACATGGGAAATTATTTTGTGCTGCTTTGTTAGACTCAGTGGCTGAAATAGGTCAGTTAACTAGTGCCCTCTTCTGCTTTACACTGGTCTTAGCTGCCCTCTTCTAACCTCTGCTTTTTCTACAGAAGTTTTGGTTTTCTCTCCTTCCTGATCTAGCAGGCCCCGGGCTCCTTCAGGTTTGTTTTATCAAAAAACAGTTCCCCACTGCTTTAACCAGCCGAAAGATGGATGCAGGGAGAGGTAGAGAAAGGAGAAAAAGAAAGAGAGGCAGAAAAGAGCTCTTGGGGAAAAAAAGAAAGAATGAGCAAAAAATATCCAATAAATTGCTGCAATTCACCATTCTCTTAGATAGGCCTCCTAGGGAAAAGTTGCAAAAGAGAGGCAGAGTTTGAAAGAACAGGAGATCTTCTCTGCCACAAGGGTTCCTTATCTACAGGTGGATCAAAGACACTTCCACATTTTACCCTGATGGTTAGACATAGTTAAATTAAGTCAGTCTGTTTAAATTTCATTAGCAGCAAGACGTTTGCTGCAGTAGGGTGGGTGCAATTCATACATTCTTAATTAAAAAAATAATCCATGGAATGACCATAATCTTCTTCTAAAAATATACCATTTCCCCCCAGAAAAAAAATCATTAAATAAAGATAAACAACAGTTTCTCAGCACTGAAGATAGGAAGGAAGAAAAGAGAAGGGACACTCCTCCTTTTTGCCTGAGTGAGTGGTGAATGTGCCTGATAACATCACTTTGGCATGCTATTATCTAAAACGGTAGAATACCTCACTCCAGCAAAGTCTGACATAAATCTCTGAAAACAAAGGCGTTGCATATGTATGAGCTGAAACAGATATGTCAGAGTTGGTGCATTAATATTCTTGTCACCAGGGTGTGGGTAGGGGTGGAAGGGGTGAGCCTGAACTTTTAAGAAGACATTCTCAATGCATTCAAGGCTGTGGCTGGTGAAGGAGGGCAGCATTGAGGACATATACTAATTAGGCATATCCAAGCTGGATAATAATACTGGAAAAGTTTTGTTTTCTGCCTGCCTTTGGTTTCCAGAAGAGCTGTGTCTGCCTTATTGCAAATATTTCATCCAGGAAGAACCCTTTATGCAGCTTTGGCAAATCTTTCCTTTTCCTTAAGAGGAAAAATTTCCCAACAGACAGGCCTGAGTTTCCTGGCTGCCAATATCGTCTCCATTTAGAAATTGGCTGTGGAATTTCTAAGTCTCACAAAACTTGTCAACACTTTTAAAAAATGCCATATTTAAGACAATTTTTAAAAACGTTTTCCCCCAGAATTGGTTGACATAATGATTGCAAGCCTACCTCACAGGGATGTTAAGAACATAGAAAGTTGCCTTACATTTAGTTTAGAAAAAATGGAATGTAATGAGAATGCCAGCAAAAATTGGGTGAAGATCAGAATTTTTTTTTGCCAAGGACACCTGTAAAACAAATGAAAATAAAAACGACAATTTCTGTTTTGGATTTTTGCATCATAATATTATTTTAACCATCATTTTAGATATCTACCTCCTTTCTAGGTTTTTCTTTCTTTTTTCTTGTTTTATATTAACTATATATACCAACGTATAATCACTCAGAATCATATTTAACTAATCAGTGAGTTAAGAATCAGTTATTTTTATCTTATTCATAAACAGATCAAATTGTATGCTGAGTTAAACTAACCCTACCAAGGCAGCCATGATAGGGGCCAAGCCTTGTCAATTGATTTATTTGGTATATCTACTGCAGCAAGAGAAAGATTTGGAGACAAAGAACAGCTCAAGAAGCAACATATTAACACTACTCACTTGTAAGTAGCACAGAATACACCTGCCAGGCACTGATTGTTTCAGTGTTCCGACAGTTACTCATTGCCCAGTTTGGCTGATTTAGTGATTATTTTCTTCTGAGTAAGCAGAGACTATAAGAGGCATATAAGTGAGCTGATTTCCAGGAAGTGAGCATACTGAATAAGACAACAGGAGTTTGCCAGAGATGTTTAATGCAGAGTCTCTAATATTTTTCCTCTATGTCAAGGGTTGGCTAAACCGAAAGCCTTGGAACTGAACAAGAAGACATAAAACAATTTATATTATTGATGCAGTACAAAAAAAGAATGATGCACTAAGAAAAAAAATGATGCACTTAGAAAAAAAATGAACATAGACAGGAATCTGCAGTTGTGGCCTATGGTATTTTGAGGCATGTCTTCTTCCCTAAAAATAATCTGCCATATATTTACAGAAAATGGAAGAGCACTGCTGTCCTTGAAGAAAAAAGTCAAAGGATCGGGGCGTCAAATGCTCACAGTTCAGCTGATGAGAAAGGATAAGGATTTGTCATTTCAAAGAAATGTACGTAAGATAGTCAACAAAGGAGCAAGCTCAGGTATTATAGAACCACCAAGAGCAAGTGAGTAGAAGATATTCTGTACCGTTGGAACTGGTAAACCAATTTCAAGGTCCCATAGGTAAAAGGGGCTGGGAGCATTGAGTGGAAGAAAAAGGGACTGCAAAATGGAAGACGGCGTCCCTAAAAACTAACTTTGGGCCAATCACTCTCTCAGCCCAATTCACTTCACAGGATTGTCATGGTGGGGAAAATAGGAGGAAGAAGTTGCACTGGATATGTACACTGCCTTGAATGATTTGTAAAAATAATAAAAGCAGGATACAAAGAAATAAATAATAAATAACTTTGTTCTGTAGGAAGAAAAAGAGAAGAGTCATATAGTGACTCACTACAGTGAGGAAAGGAAGCACATGTGTGGCAGTCAGGCCCAGTGGCTTTTGAAGTTTCCATCTGCTAGAAACAAAGATCAGGGATGTGTTAGAACAGGGCTGTCAAACTTGTGACCCACTGGCTGGATGCATCACAGGCTGGCCATGCCCACACCCAGTTTAGTGAAGGGGAAAAAGTCGCGATATTTCACGTGATGACACTGTGACAACACGAGTTTGACACCCCTGTGTTAGTACTTTCAAGACTTAGGAAGGATGTTGACAATTATCTCTTTCTGCTAGACTATCTGGGGATAGAAGATACAGCAAAAAAATATAACTGTATCACCAGAGCCTGGTGAATTTATGAAAGGAATCCCAAGACCATGGAAGTTCAAGAGATATTCTTGTCTATCTTTTCAGTCCATGGAAGAGAATGTAAAAGGGAAAGAATATTGCAGGCAATAACTCATTACACAAATGGTATCAGGGGAAGAAATTTGGTTTCTAGCTTCATTGTCTAAGTAATCTACATGATGGATTGCTGGCATGAAATGATTATACCTTGTCAGGACAAGTAAAATATATTTGGCCAAAGCATGGCAAGCATGCATTAGGAGGGCTTTAAACTGAACTGGAGTGTGTATGTGTGAGGGAGAAAGTGTATAGGAACCAGAACATTCACTCATAAAATTCATGGTTGCCAGCATATAGGAAGTGATTTGAGATTTGTATTACTAAGAAGTAGTATAGAAATGTTTTAAATGAAATAAGGAGGAATTAAAAATGCAACTAAGATTTAATTTGTGTAACAAAGACCTAGTGGAATGTCTTCCATGACAGGAAAACAGCAAATAAAAAAATAAAATTTATGCCAAAAGGACAGAATCAGTAAAGAGGAGTAAACATTTCACTGCATATTTAAAATTCTATGATATTTTCCCCCAAAGTACAAATGAATGAACATGATAATGCTGTAGAACTCATTGGGATTAAAGTAAATAGAGAAGCAATAAAAAGTGTATTATTGTTGGTATCCAGAATTGCCCACTCAAGTAAAGAGAAGACAAGAAGTAAACCAGAACACACAGAGATGTATGAAAGCATAGTGATTATATAATTATGTTTAATTACTTTGATATCTGGTAGGAGGTCAATTTTGTTAAATATGGTCTGGACTGTCTTACTGAGAATTTAGAAGCACTTAAATTATCATTTTTTTGTTTTTGATATAGCACAAATTCAGGAAAGAAATACAAGCCATCCTAGTTCTGGTAGCTGTTACCTACTCATCATCAAACGGATACTATCTTATCAGAACTGAATCTGAGTTAATTTATTTTCAGTGTCAGTATACTGCTCCAAACTTTGTAGATTCTGAAGAATGCACAATAAATATCATAATATAAATATAACACTCATAAAAAGTTTGCCCACAATAATACTATAGGCCAAAAGTCTGTTGCAATATTTTATTTATTTACACAAACGTATATGCTACCCCTTTTGCTTCTAACATTCTGAAATATGAGTGATGGTGAGGTCAGATATTAGCTCCAAGGAAGAGAATTCCAGATACTGGCGTGGAGTGGTGGTGATGGTCACTGAAGAGGCCTGATGCTTGTTCTTTAATCTGTCACACTTGGATGGACTCTCAATATGCTGTCGATAGCTGTTTGGAGTAGATGGGCAGAATCATTTATGACAAACAGTTTCTGCTGTTCAGACATTAGGGGTAATTAGAGGTGGGAGAGATATCAGTGTGTTGATTAGACCTGGTAGCTTCATGTATATCATGGGTGTCAAGCTCGCGGGCCAAATGCATCATGTGCTGGTCATATACATGTCCAGTTTAGCGAAGGGAGAAAAAAGTCGGTATATGTCATGTGACACTGCTGTGACGCACGAGTTTGACACATCTGATGTAGTTACATAGTATTAGAAATTAAAGAACAGCATATAGAACCTGACAATACAGTTGCTGGAAGGTAGACATGCAATCATCAAATATTCCTCCCAGACCATTGCAAGTAGGACAGGACAATTTAACAGAATGTCTTCAACTTCCAATTTATAGAGACAATCCAGGAAGACACTTAGGGCAGTGGTATCAAATGTGGCTAAGGGATTATGCAGAATTAACAGAATCATATTCTGCTGTTTTTCTCTCTATCAGAGTCCATTGCAGTTGGGCAGTTGATTCAAATAAGTAAATAAATAAGAAATAATGATTGCTATGATGATTTTGTCACACACCAAGCCTGAATTTCCAATCCACTTCCAGTTCTGGATTAATCCACTGAACCCTGGATTAAGAATAGTTGCCTAGTTTGGACTTCTAGTTATATCCCTAGCTCTGCTGTCTTTAGAGCAGAACTGATTTAAAAGTACATGACTTTGCCATGGTTCAGTTTCATCCATGAAAATAAATGTATTTTTCTTTGCCAGCCAAATTTTTAGTTGTATATCTCTTATGATTTCATCTTCTGATCAAAAATTTGCACATCCCTATGGAGTATCCTTGAAAAAAAGAGCTGCATTGATCTAATCTTTATTTATTATGCTTTATTTCCATATTGCAGCTTAATAACTGGAGTTATTACGAGAGTCTTCTGGTTTGCACATTTAAGGGCAACTGCAAATGTTTTAACCAATTCTTAATGTGATATCATAAGCGCTAGTGGAAAATGCAGGAGGTTATGATTAAATATTTGTTAATATCCAGTAAGAACTGATATTCTGAATAATGTTAACTACATAGTAATAGTAATAGTTAAGTTAAGTTCTTAATGGGTAGTCAAACACAAATTCATGTGTGCGTGCGTGCAGGTGTATGTGTACATATATGTATGTATCTGTCTGTATGCGTATGCAGGTGTATATGTATACACCTATATACAAATGAACTTGAAGCTAGCGGCTTAAAATATTGCTTATTATTGAGATTTTCTTTTCACCCTTCTTCTCTGAATTCATGTATTACTTTATATTTTTCAACCCCTCCCTGCCCTAGTCTGAGATTTGACACCTTGGGCATAAATAGATAAAAGCTGAATTTTGACTCCTTGTCAAGTAACCATGAAGTTTCTAAATAAAGATAGTTCAACCATACATGATAATACATCAGGCTGCAACAGAAAAAGACTCACCTCTAAATATTTGTAATCTTTCATGATGTTTTAAAGATCAGAGCTTTCTAAGCACCATACTATAGAGACCATTTTTAAGCTCCATAGCTAGTTGTTTTTGTTATGTGCAGCCAATGTCCTTTGGCATTGGTTCAGAATTTAAGAAAATATAGATTATACTTTGTTAGGATAGACCAGAAACACAAATAAGCTATTCAAAAAACAACAGTTATTGGTATTCACAGCTCAAACTTCCAAACTAAACATGAATCCCTATAGAGGCTCTATTTAAAATTTGCCTCTAAACTGTAATTTTCAATGTAACAGAAATAAAAAATAATTAAATGCATGATGAATAGCCATATACTCAGTAGAGTTAAATTAAATTGAATTGGGTTTTATCTTGTCCTCACCTATTTATTTGTCCCTCCAAGAACCCGGGACAGGAAACCGCTCCAAACTTGATTGCAGAAAATAAGACTTCAGGAACAGAGTGGTCAATGCCTGGAGTGCACTACCTGACTCTGTGGTTTCATTCCCAAACTCCCAAAATTTTAACCTAAGACTGTGTACTGTTGACCTCACCCCATTCCTAAGAGGTCTGTAAGGGACGTGCATAAGAGCACCAGCGTGCCTACCATCCCTGTCCTAATGTTTCCTCTATTTGTATCTTTTTATGCATCCAATCCATGTTTATACTTTTTACCTAATACGTTCTTGACAAATAACTAAATAAATTAAAAAATGTTATTGTTTAATAATATAAAAACTTATCATTGTAAGATGTTCCAAGAGAAGCTGCCTTCTGCAATTGACTGATGGGGATTTTGTCAATGCTGATGGTATTCAAATGATACTCCCGATGCTCAGAACCTTCTTAGGTTTACTCTGGCAGCAGGAAATTGTGTAAGAAGAACATTTGTCTGTCTGTCTGTCTGCCTGCTTGCCTATCTTCTTAATTTTTTATTTACCGTTGTCTATTTCTTATCATATGAGGTGATAAGCAAGCTCCCTGAACATCTATAGCTTCTCTAGCCCGGCTTCCAGGGAAATAGCATTTCTATTTCTTAAACTTGGTGGCAAACAAACAACTCTAAACCATCCTAGTTAAAGCCATACTTCATGGATAAGGCCAATTTAATTATACAGACATTATCAACAAGAACCCCATTTTCATCCTTCTTACTTGTTATCTGACTTCATCACTCTTGAGAGAACTCCAGAGTTCACCAAGGCTGTGCCCTCCTTCAAACATAAAATCTATGCATAGCTTATAAATGAATTCATTATGTATTACATACACAAAACGTTCATGGTATAGAAGCCCTGGTATTCAGTACACAAAGAAAATGAAGTCACCGGACTTTCTAAAATGTTTTCTTTAGTGTCAGTTCATTGCAGCAAATAATGAACCACAGCATTTCCTTCTTACCATGCATATCTGGGATAGCTGACATGAATTTGAAATGACTTAAATGTTTCTCCACCTACTGCAAAATACTTTCAGAACATAAAGAAAAGATTATGATTTTGCATGATTTTAAATGCACTGATACTTTTGGCATGAGCCAGCTGGTAACTTTAGGCCAATCATTCTTGCTCAGCTCTAGGAAGCAGGTAATGGCAAACCACTTCTGAACTCTTGCCAACAAAACTGTAGGGACTAGTTCAGACAGTTATCAGGAATAAAAAACTGATTTGAAAGCACAAAAAAGCATAATTTATCTGAAGGATATCGAGTTCAGAAAGGTTCTTTTGTATTTTTTAGTCATTATAGCAATCTTTTAAAAAATATTGATTAGTGTAGTATATTGCCAAGTAGATCTGTAGATCAAAGTAGTGTGACCTTTTGGCAGATGGAAATATTGTCAATGCACAGATTTTCTAAGTGGCATCCATGATTTTTTGGTATGACTGATGGGTTTCAATTTTGGATGAAGCTTCTTCAAGTCTGCAATAGGACCATCTCCTGGATCATCAATATGCTTTCAAAATGGCTACCAGTAATTCCTATGTAGATCATCCATGTACTATTTACAGAAACCCACTTGTTTGTATTTCTTTCTCATCTTAATTACTCTGTTTTAAGCTTAAAGGACCAGAAGTCTTAGTATCAGCCACAGCAATGCAGCAGGTTAGAGTTTACAAACTGCAGGAGATATGTGGTTTGATGATTCTCCTGGGTCGATCACAGATGCTCTTCTGTTAAAAGCCTACTTAAACTCCCATTTGCCTCAGAAGCAGTGAGATAACCCTTAAAGTAGACATGGGAGGCATAATGCATCAGTCAAAAGAGAGAAAAAAGAAGTTAAGTACCTATGTTGGCATAT